>JAQPPZ010003229.1:3445000-4645000 GCA_028583015.1 Wollemia nobilis
TTTGTAAATCAAATTAATTATTTGAGGAAATATGTTAATTCCCTTATGCTGATTTGTAAATCAAATTAATTATTTGAGGAAATATGTTAATTCCCTTATGCTGACTTCCCATTTTGCATTGTTGATAATGGTGATTTACTTGTGATTATGAAGATCTTCTGAAAGTCTTGAAGATTTTATTTATAATACTTATGATAATCTTCTTTTTCCTTAAGAAGTGCTGGTACAAATAATTATATATTTACTTGAGTTCAAGATCCTTAACAACACTTTCAAGGAACAAAATGATTTATTGAGTGAAAAATAAAAAATTAGGCTGTTGTTGATTGATTAATCTGCTGATAGTGATTTTATAGATTTGGATCAATATTTTACTGCATCCTATGCTTACAATGAACATGGTGATCCTCAATACTTCATCACTAATGATATTGTTGCTAATGTTTTGTCTGATTATTTGAAAGGGCACAATTCCTCTCATTTGATTGATGAATTCATGGTGATGATGCATAAGACTCGCATGAGATTGGAAAATTCACTACAAGCTTTGGCTTTAAGATGCTTAAGAAGATGTGTTGGACTTGGAACAAATGAAAAGGGTTTTATCACTTTGATTGAGTCTTTGATGAGATCTAAGAGAGCAAGTCTTCTCTATTTTGGATTTGACATGTTATTCTCGCGACATGAGAGTTTAGCTAGAGAAGATTCTCATAATATCAACTTGGTTTCAGCCGATAGAGATCTTTATGACTCCTCTTATGAACATGAGGATATGAATACTATCCCTTAGACTTGTGAGACTTCACTAACCACTAGAGAAAAGAGGGACATTCTTCCAAGGAAGGATTGGCATTGAAGCCATCGTCATAGAGACTAGAGTGATAATTCCACAAGGTGTTATGGTCAAGGATATTGGTATCCTCTCTATGGACAAAGGAGGAAGCATCACCATTAGAGTCATCAGGCATATCAGCATCAAAGGTATACTCATAGTTGAGAACATCGGAATCGAACTGGAATTGGTATGGAAAAAGAATTGGAAAAAATTAGGAATCTGCAAAAAACCAGGAAAAAATCGGCAAAAAGAAACCTGAAGAAAATGCAAATGTTCATTGAAAAAAAGTTATTTTCATGCATATCACAATGGAATACATTATGCAAATAAAATTTTTATAGTGTAAGTGATACAAGCTTAAAGCCTTAAACTACACATGAAAGTGACAAAACACATCTTGTATTGCTTATAACATAAAAAGGTACAAATTACAAAATGTGTCAATAGTCATGACAAATACAATACCAAAATGTCTTTGAATGTCTTGCCCTTTGCCCTAGTAGAAGCTCTAGTCTCTCTTTGTTGTTGTGCTCGTACCTCTTCTTCAGCCTTGGCTGCTTTCTCCTCCACTAGGTTTTCAAAATTTTCTAATTCATCCATGAAGAAGAGAGGCTCTTCCTGCTGCTTCTGCTGTGGCTCTGTGATCCATTCAGTTGATGTATCAATCTCATCTAAGTCAATGGCCTCAATACTTGTTTCTATAATTTGTTGATGATGGAGACGAAGGTTGTAATGAACAAACACAATATCATTCAACTTTTCTTGTGTAAGCCTATTGCGCTTCTTAGAGTGTATGTGCTCAAAGATACTCCAATTGCACTCACAACCTGAAGCGCTGCATGGTTGAGATAAGACTTTGATGGCGAAGTGTTGTAGATTGGGCGTATATGTACCAAAGTCTTCCCACCATAAATCTAGATATAGCCAAGGAAAAGGAAATTTAATAATTCACATGTAAAATCGTAAATTGAGATTACCTATTAAAAACAAAATCAAAAGATAAAATAAATAATAATTTGATGAGGGTTATCTGGCCTCATAGTTGACCTTGATCAGATGCACTGCAAGGATGGGAAAAGGATGCCTCGACATTCCTTGTAAGACTTCATATTAGATTGTATCTTATTGCGCATTTCCTCATTAGGGTACATGTGGTCAACGCAATTTTGAAGTCCCGTCATCACCTCATAATCGACATCAAATGTATCATAATAAAATTTTTTGGGGTTGAGGTAGTACCTCGCTACATGAAGAGGCTATGGAGCTGAGATGTCTATCGTCTATCAATGATATCCCAATTGGGACTGTATTTGGTGTGGGAATGTCCATAAAATGAGGCAACTGCCTCTTTTTCCCTATCCATAGCCTCATATACATATGCCATTGCAGATTGTTCTTCATCAACAAGGCGAAGAACCCTTACCAAAGCCTCTGACACCTGAAAAAAGGGAAAAATAATTTTAATAAAAATATTTTATAATTTTTTTTACAAATTACAATACAAGATTTGCAAATGGCAAAATAATTTAAATTAAAAAATAAATTAAAAAACTTAGTCTTGTACCTTGATGGCCCCTTTCATGGCTATGTGGAAGGGCTCCTCAAACAAACAGTCATATACCTTCTGCCCCTCACTGGAGAGTCAGTATCTAGCAACTTGTTCGGAATTCCACTCATTGCTTATAAATATTTGCTTCCATGACCCTCTTGCATCGTAGAGGCTCTGCAATGTCACGAAGTTTGTGGTGAAGCGTGTAACTCTAGCCTGCACTAGCTCCCTCCCACCAGTAAATTGCCTCATGAGGTTGAGGACACATGCATGGTTGTCGATGAATTTCGTAATAGCCTTGGACTTCTGTACAACCTCTAACACCCAAGGTAATTTCCCAATGTCTTCGAGGAGAAAATCGAGACAATGGGCTGCACATGGGGTCCAAAAAACGGTGGGGAATCTCTCCAAAATCTTATCAGCTGCTATATACATTGCTGCGTTGTCCATGATGACTTGGACACATTCTCCTCCCCAACCTCCAACACAACCTCCCCTAGGAACCCTGCACGGATTTTGGCACTCCTAATTTTTGCCGATGCATCTACAGACTTGAGGAATACAATTCCTGCTATAGAATTAACCAAAAAATTAATTTATGTTCTTCCCCTCCCATCAGTCCACCTATTAGACATGATATTGCAACCCTTCCTCCTCCACACGTTGCGTTGGTCTTCAAGCACAACCTGAATGTCGTCCATGCATTGTTGAGGGAGAGGGCTCCTAAGGTCGTTATAAGTTGGCGGCTTAAATCCTGCGCCGTAACTTGCAATGGCATCTACCATGCACCGCCAGTATGGAGACCTTACCACATTGAAGGGAAGGTAAAAGAACACCAAAAATTGGCAATGGCCTTCCTCGCTGCCCTATGCCTCTTCTGGTTCCATGCAACCATACACTCAAATGTGGGTTGTGCCCTTGGCATGGAACGTTCTGCAAAATAGGACTCATTTGTCCCACTCCCTGGGTGTGCAACTGATGGACTTGAACTCTCGTTGTAAAATTGGCTAAAGGTGTTTGCCTGGACAGTTTGTACGAGGTCGAGAAGGGGGGGTTGACATGGCCTTGCTTTGTCTTCATTTGAGCTCTTTTTTCTCCTCTTTGTTAGAAAGGATGGCATTGCACTAGCTCATAACTTCAATTGGCACGTCTGGGCATAACCTGACATTTTGCCCTGATTTCTTTGCCAAATGGAATTTGAGATGGTATATGCCTCCATGAATGAGAGTCACAAAAATTGCAATAAACCTCCCCTTTCTTTTCCCCTTCCTTTGCATACTTCCATGCTAGATCTCTTTTCGACATTTTCTTGTGGCTGCACATGGAAACAAGTAACAACAAAGTTACAAACAATTACTTAAAAAAAAAAACCTAAACCCTAAACCCTAGTTTAAACTTTAAACTAGGGTTTAGGGTTTAAACTTTAAACATTGACAGCTGAAAAAATGGGCTTGCATACATAGTTATTAGGCAGCAATACTTATGAAGCATTACTTAAAAGGAGGAAAAAAAAGACAGCTGAAAGAGGGAAAAAAAAAGCTGAAACTTTGACCTAGTTTTTCAAATTTCTAGCTCAAATGCAACAGTTGGGTGGCTGTTGCATTTGGTTTTAATCTTTTAAAAAAACAAAAAACATGCTTGAAATAGAAAAAGAGGGAAAAAAGGGGTTTGCAAAATTTTTTCTTACCTCGGATGAATCCTTTAGGCGGCTGTTGGTGGTTGCCGAATTCCTTCAAACTGCAAAAAATTGGCTACTAGGATGCACTAGCTAGGCAGACCCTCTCTCCAGTTTTGAACAAGCAAAAATGAGGCAAAATAAAAAAAAAAAAAAAAAAAATTTATGCCATTTCCTCTACCCATGCGGCCATGAGCAATTTTTTGCTGCAGATTTTTTTACAAGAAATTGGCAAAAATCAGCTCGAATTGCGATTTTTTTGGTGATTTTTGTAACTATGGATATCCTTATAAGAAGAAGAGATCAAGACCAAATATTAATTATGAGGATCACCATGGATAGATCAACATTTTGGTGAACAAAGATGTGTTTCACCATCACACTTTGGTCATGAGAGATATCAACAATGGCATTCCTTTGATGTGCAACCTCTAAAGAGATACTTTCAAAGGATTGGCTCTTCTTCTATGGATACATGCATAAGCAATAATATTAGGATTGATTGTGGTTGGTTGGTTTGATGATGTGGATCATGTGTTCACATTACTTTTGAGATTGGAGGTTGGAGTCATGAAATTATCATGCTTGTTGATAGTGGCTAGTAAGCATTAGAGTGCCATTATGAATATGATCCTTTGGTTTGTGTTGTTTTTGAGTTCTGGCTTTGTGGTAAGTATTTTGTGATTATGAGAGATATCGACAATGGTGCTCTTTTGCATCCTAGGTGTTTATCTATATGTTATGATTTCAAGAGGGAAGGTTTGCCACATCCAAAGGCTTGGATCTTCTTCTATGTATTCATGCATAAGTAATGCTTGCAGACCTATTTTTAGGATTGATTGGTTGGATTGATGATGTGGGTCATTTGTGTTCACAATACTTTTGAGATTGAAGGGTGGAGTTCTAAACCTACCATGCTAATTGATGGTGGCTAACAAGCATTAAAGGGTTTATCTTAAATATGATTCTTGGTTTGTGTTGTTTTTTGAGTTGTTGCTTTGTGATAAGGATTGTGTGATTGTAATAGATATCAACAATGACACTCCTTTTCATCTAGGTGTTATATGTATGCCATGATTTCATGAGGGAAGGTGTACAACCTCTAAAGAGACAATTACAAAGACTTGGCTCTTCTTCTATCTATTCATACTTAAGTAATGATTGCAGGCCTATTGTTAGAGTCGATTGTGATTGCATTGATGACATGGATCATTTGTGTTCACATTACTTGTGAGAATGGAGAGTGGAGTAGTAAAGCTACTATGCTTATTCATAGTGGCTAATAAACATTAGAGGGCCATTATGAATATGATTCTTGGTTTTTGTTGTTTTTGAGTGTTGGCTTTGTAGTAAGGATTTTGGGCTTGCACTAGAGTAGTTGTGATAGTTTGATATCATGCTTGGCACCTATTACATGATGTGAACAAGTCCTTTGATTTTATAGGACTTGAGACGTAAGGTAATATTTTGCATCATAGTGGCACTTGTGGAATGCACCACAATAGTCAAATTGTTATTAATATAACTTGTCGTTTTATCTTTGATTCTTTAGGTAGGAGATTGTGATTTGCCTTGGGTAAAAGGACTTGCACTTGGTTGTGGTGGTTTAACCAAGGCATGTTTTTGTGATTCTTCACTCCTATGCCTTCAAGTGTGATTGTGATGGTGGTACCTACATCTATTTAGGATGGTTCAGATGCATGAGATACTTCTAGAACTATGATTGATGGCTTGCTAGTAGTGGAGTATCAAGGTCCATTGGCTACAAACATTGAGAGAGGATGTTCTAATATATCAAGGATCTCATGAACTTTTGATATGAAAGAGGGTAAAGACTCTTTGCTTGCTAATCAAAGTTGAGGTTCAAGGAGTCTAGGACTTCTATAGGAGACATTGAGACGACTGCATCTTCTAGTATAGGTATTGAAGGACTTTTTCTTCTCTTGTGAGATAACTATGGATGGTGGGATCCTTCACTTAGAGCATATATTCAAGCTAGGGAGATATTTACTCTTCCCTCAGAGAGCTATTATTGAAGATAGAGAGGTTAACACACTGCCTTCACTTGAACATGGAAATAGGAGGTTGCCTACACTTCTCTTTGCAATGAGATGCCATTAGAGATAAATGCATCCTGAGTTTGCTGCAAATGGAATCATGCATCGTTGAAGGGTGAGACAAAATCAATGGTAGTATTAGTTTTTTCGCTATCATGGTTTATAGATTCATGAATAACAAGTCTATTGAGGAACCTCCTATCATATTTAGTTTCTCAATATCACATGGCTTTGCGGGTGGGACCTTGCATCTTGCCACCTAGTCGTTATGTTCGAGGATAGATTTGAGTATGTCAGAGAGGTCTTAATGACCATTTTGTATGGATTATCATTTCATGATGTTAATGAAGGATGGACTAGCTTGGACTTGAACCTCAAACATCCTAGCAAGCGCTCCATTGCTCTAACACAAAGCTATTGACTCTCTTCATGTCGAGTAGTAAGTGCAGTATCGGTTTATTAATTAGTGCACATTGATAGAGTCCAGTATTCCTATTCAAGCTATACTCAAGGAGTTAACCTAGCCTGGCTCGAATACCATGTTGAAGAAGCCTCATCTAACTAGGTTTTGAACTCAAGACCTCCATGAAAGCACTTAAGGAGCTCCACCACTGAGCTATCAACCCTCTTCAAGTCAAGTAATACATGAGGTAGGGGTTAGGTAGTGAGTGTGGATTGACAAGCTCTATTACATGGGTTGCATATCTTTGGCACCTAGATTTAGCATAGGAAAAGGTCTCATGGAATCATTCATGGCAAGTGACATTATGGATCTTGTTCTAGATAACACTTTCAAGAAGCATGGTGTGATGTCTGTAAATAATTTTAGTTATATTGGAGCTACTTTGAATATGGTATATCTTCATCCACATGTGGAAACTTCATTGGCATTTGTCCTCATGTCAAGCGTAAGGGAGGATGTTGGAGAACAATCATGTCATGGGTCAATAAGTCAATCTCAAAGGGAGATTTTAGAACATATATATAATTTTTTCTTGTGTTCCCATGCATTACTAACTGTTTGGTATCTACGAATGCATATTTTGTAAAATTGAGGTACTTGATGATTTACCATCTTATGGTATCCTCAAGATGGTGACATTATTATATTGGGCATTTGTAACTTCAACATGTCTAGTGAAATGGCCCATTTTGTATGGGTAACATATTGACTATGTTAAACCAAACTATGGTGGCCCAACTCTATAAAGGATGGTCAAGAGTTATAGGGGTGTCTATATAGGTGAGAATCCTCAATAGGATCATCCTTTATTGTACATCCATTTGTAATTCACTTGTCTATTCCTTGTGTTATTATACACGTGGATGTCTATTGACACCCTTCATGTTTTTTGTATGTTCTCGTGTTGCATCCTTTTATAGATCTTCTTTCTACCCTTAGACAAAATAACACTATGTTCTACATTTTCATGAAATAGTTGATGAAATAGCCTGGCAATCTGAGAGAAATGCTAGATGAATTTCCCATAGAAATCCATACCATGAAGTAAATTTTTTAGACCTGTAGCATTGGCTAGAGTAGGCCCATTGCTGAGGGCATTGCATGCCATTTTGGCTAATAATAAAACCCAAATAGTGATTGGAAGTTTGTCCATGGGATGAACTTCATTTTAGCTTGCAATTTATGGTGCTGCAAAGAATCAAGAGCAATTTAAATATGCTTTATGCCATAGACCAATACCTCACCTAGATATACTACAATTAATTTTCCAAAATGTGAGAGAAATATATCATTGACTAGCCTTTCCAATGTTTTTGGAGAATTCATAAAAACGAAGGCATAATTAGCCACCTATGAAGACCATATTTAATCCTAAAATTTGTTTTCCAAATGTGTAATGGATTCATGCTTATCTGATAATATTCACTAGCTAGATCAATTTTGCTAAAATATTTGGCCCCTTTTACCTGGTTATAGGACAATTGATCTTGGGTAGTGGATATTGATCTTTTCATGGTTATCTTGTTCAATGCTCTATAATCTATGCAGAATCTCTATTCATTTCATTCTTTCTTATATACAATCAAGATTGGAGAACCACAAGAAAATGTGCTTGGACGAAACTTTCTATCTTCAAAAAGCTTGTGCAACTGCTTCTCTATTTTTGCATCTCACAACAGGTGTAGTGTGATATGTAGGGAATTAAGAAGAGGACCTTGAACCAAATCAATAATGTGTTATATGGTTCTAAGACAAAGCAGTCGTGTATATTCTTCAAAAAAATCAGAATATGCATCAAGAATGGCCTAACTAAACATAATGGTTAACTACTTATTGAGATTCACCTGCTTGATTGATTCTTTTTCAGAAAGTGAAGGAGAACTAGGCAAAGAAGAAATTGCTAGCTTCAAAGCTTTTCATCCCTTTGAAGTTTGTAAGTGTTGTGCCTCCTATTGTGAATTGCATGTTGATCATATCGGTAAGGACACCCAAGTAGTATTTTAGAAAGTTTTGTGGAAGTGACATCACATTGAATTGTAGCCTTAACAGGTTTAATGGAAGATTTAACTACATATTGTGTTTCTACTAGAATAGGATTTGTGATATCTATGGACCCAATCGAAGCGGTTAGGGTAAGGATGAGTTGTTATCAGAAGTTATATTTGAAACTAACTTTGAAGAGACTAGGTTTATTGAATACCTTTGTGAACATTAACACAAAAAAATGATCCTTGACCTAGCAGTTTTAATTGTTTCTCTCTAGCCTAATGAATAATTTTTTATCCCTAAGGCAAGTTGCAAATTTGGAGCAAATTGATTGATTACAACAATCTCATCTTGTGCCTCAATTTGTTGGTTTGTCCTAATCCCTAAACAACTCTGCATTCATATGTAGACTGACCATACCTCTCATAGTTATTTCAATACTTCTTGCCTTTACCAATAGATGAATATGGTTGACCTAAATCCTTTGACTGTCCAATGTAGTTGAACCAAATCTTGAAAGCAAAAGGGTTCGAGGAAGAAGAATTGGTATTGCTGGAACAGGAACCCTTTTTTGGAAACTTAGATCCTAGTTTATATTCACTACACATAGTTTATAGGCTCTTTCCCAATAATCTATGTGAACATAATTATTTCTTTTCTAATATTGGATAGAAAACCAACTACAAATTTGATTTCAAATGTATTTTCTGAATCCAGAATTTCCAACTTGACTTGAAGCTTGTTGAACACCTAGTTTATTGTTGGACGAACTTACCTAGAAGTTGTTTGAGTTGAATCCGTCACACCCAATAATTCTTCCAATACTTGGTAGGGTAGTGTAAAACCTCCGCTTCATAGCATCTTCAAATTTATCACATTGGGTAATCTGATGAGAATTACTCTCTTCATCTATAACAGCTACAATTATGTTTTGATGATTCTACCACCAATCTAGGCCATTTCCTCCCATATGAACTTCAATTTTTTGGATCCCTTTTGCAACAGATGTAGGCAACAAAAACAATATATTCCAGCTCAAGAACCACCATAGTGAGTCACCTTGTCAAACATGTGCATTTTGTATATATTTGTAGTTGTTTTTTCATACATCCCATAGGTTGTCGCATGTAAGGAAGTATGTCATGGGGTGCTATCAAAATTTCATGTATTTGGTTTTGCATTGGTTGTACATCAGTTAGGTTGTTGCAACCACTTTACCATCCTTAGTTGTTGTATATATTCAACCGCAGGCTAGGCCTGAGGCATTGATGCATAGAGTTGAGTTGTGTATGTTCATATTGTTAGAGAGATTGTGCACATATGGCGAGACCGGTTCATGATGTGCTCCTCTGATGGAGTAATGAAAGGTTTCTTGCTGTTCTAATTTCTTAATTACTGTTAATCATTTTACTGCATAGTATTTCCTGTTACCTCTGTTCTATTTTGTAGAATACATTAAGTTGTACTACAAGAAAAATCTTAGAGAGAATCTCTTAAAATACATTTCAAGACTACACAATCAAGAATCAAGCTTTCTACTATTCAAACTGCCATTAAAATTGGATCTTCACTTTTGCTTCTAGCTGTTATGCATTCTGTGATGCTGGGTTCGTTAATGCTTAATCATGTAAGAGCATCATTTGAAATGATCTCATCATTTCTTGTATGATCTTGTTTAGTTCTTGACCCACATGGCAAGAATTTGTGCAAGAAAACTAGAAGCAGCAGGTTACTGTGATAATACATCTTCTTTATTCTTTGGAGCTATTCTGTATTAATATAAGATCAAATTAGACTTTATTTTTTTTGGTTGGGGGGGGGGGGGGCTGCAAGGGGGTTGCCCTTCTAGTGGTGAATAAAAGTTGCCAAGCAACGTTGTTAAGAACAATCAGGAATCCAAGGTAATTACCAAAACAACGGAGTTGGCAGAAGCCATGATACATTAGAAAGCCTATAAAATCACCTGTAAATGGTCAAGATGCAAAATTGATGCTGGAGTGATCCTCCTACTAAGATCCTGGTTCCACCCTTAACAAATTTGAAGGTTGAAATGAGAAGATCTAGTAGAGGATAAGAGTCAATAACCCTTAGGAGACTATATCAAGGACCTTGATTATACAAGGGCCAAGTGTGTTAGATCTAGCAAAAGTAAGAGATGAGAACTTGATGTGACTAGATCTAGAGGCTGCAAAAACATAGGCTTTAATAATGATAAGAACATGCAATAGCACACAAAATGATTGCTCAAATTGTATTTATTATACACATTGTATTGTGCATGTATAAAGAACATAAAAGAAGCTTCTAAGAAAAGGAAGAGAAGGAACCTTCTGGAGAAATTAGTTAAAGTCATGCAAAAGATACGAAACATGTAAAAAGGATATACAGTTATTTAATTCAATTAAATGCACTAGCTTATGTGACAAGAATTAGATCCAATGTGACTATTTCTCATCATGTTGTGTGGTGTTATGTATTTCATGAGCTTCTTAAATTATCATAGACATAGCGAGAGTGCCAGAAAAATCTGGTTCCATACATTTTTTTTTCTCCCAAGAATCAAAATTGTCTCTCGCAGCGAAAAGAGTATAATGAATTTCCCTGTTTCTTAATTATGCCAATGGAGCTTCTATATATGAGATGAATTTCAAATGTTAAATGAGACTTATAACATGTCTTGCAAATACTGCAAATGTACAAATTACTACCAGCTGGTTTTGTTTTCTTGATTCCACTGTATCCTTGTTTGGTAGATTATTATTGTTTTCACTAGCTCTACTGTACTAATAGTTTGGTCTCAAAGTATGTTGCTGCACTCAACATCTTTAACTCTTGTGAATAATGAAATATGGAGTGACCATAACAACCAAAAATATTAATCTATATTGGACCATAGAAGTACAATGTTTATAACTTAAAAGATTGCCCCCACGGTGTAAGTAGCCACTGATGAATTGGAAACTGAAGAAAATTCATGATTGTATCTCATCCATAGATCTACAGTTGAGTATAGTCAACGTAAGTAATTTATAAGAAATATATGTTATACTTCTATGTTCTAACGCTTGATGTGTTATGATGATGTGTAATTAGACTATGGAGTAGCTGACTTATGGCATGCCTGACCCAAACTTAGTCTTCCAGGTGCTTGTCCAGTCTACTGTTTGGATTCATCTGTTCATTATGTTTGCACTCTTGCTGTATTACTGCTCAATGTTGCACTATATTTCGTCTTTACTAGTTTTGTGCCATTGATATAGAATAATTATTATGGTTGTGCTTTTGGTATAGAAGAGTCATTACACAATATCCCTAATCAATCAAGAAAAAGTTTACCCTTTGAGTCTCATGTTTTGTGGCAGTTACATGGTCTCCTTTCTCATACATTATGTGGGTCATTTAATAGTGAATTTTCTGGCATTGAGTATAATAAAAATATCTTCTTTGCTGGTTAAATATATCATTCATACATTTCTTTCTACTCTAATGGAAGGGTTCTCTTTAGAGTTTTTTGCTATTTTTTCTTTGATGTTAAAGTCACTAAGAGATTGAACAATCTGCTGTCTTTATTCCTTATCATCTATCCTGATGGTTGGATTGACAGGATCTTTCCTGTAATCAGAAGAAGGCCCAGTACCATGTGAGGGAAATTGACCATGGCCAATCTATTATGGCTGAATCGTTACATGCTGTTGGAACCCAATACAACAAAACGGGGGAATTACAGGTAGACAAAATTCAAAATCTGCACTTAGAAGAGACAGCCTGGTCTAGATTGTTTAGATTTATCAAATATTTTGTTTACTTAATTAGCGTCATGCATAGATCTTGATCCATTTGTATATGTAATCAAAATATTTACTTGATGGCAGTTAATGCAGTGGAATTTAGATCATTTGTAAGAGGCAACTGTTTATGAAGCTTACATGTTATTGCACATTGATAAATAACCAACTTTATTGCAATATTTCAGAATTCTGCTATCTGGTTGAAGCCAAAAAACAATAACTTTGAGCAGTGTATAGGTCGCTCCAAAACTTATAAAAGTAAGTTGCAGTTGTTATTTACTTGCAAATCATATCTTCCTATACTGTTGATTCATGTTATTAATATTATTTTCTTCTTCATAGACCCTGGGTTGGCCACAAATGGATACCTTCTAGTCAATGCAAATGGTGGTTTAAATCAAATGAGGACTGGGGTATGTGTTTTCTGAGTTGTCACTGCCAATTCATGAATGTCACTTCTGATATCATCCTTTATTCACTTAGCACTGATGAGTCAGAATCAAGAGTTCCATTTATGTTTTTTTTGGCATGGGACAATTACAGATATGTGACATGGTTGCTGTTGCAAGAATAATAAATGTGACTCTTGTCCTCCCTTCTTTGGATCATACATCTTTTTGGGGCGATCCAAGGTTTGTTAGTCTTAAAAAATTTCATCAATAAGACAATATAAGCTTTTGCTCTCATTGTTTTTGGGTTCTTATGTTGGTATTTTGGTTTCAGTGACTTTAAGGATCTCTTTGACTGGCAACATTTCATTGGTACTTTGAAAGATGATATCAGGATAGTGGAGTCCCTCCCACCTTCTTATGCAAATATCGAGCCTGTGAGAAAAACTCCTATATCCTGGTCAAAGGTCAGACAGTGCACAAAAGCTCTTAAGATTCTTCAGCATGTTAACATTTTAATGGTGGTTGTCTGTGGTCATCAAAGTTTATTGCAATTCTATTACTTGGATGCAGGTCTCTTATTACAAGACAGAAGTACTTCCCTTGCTGAAACACCACAAGGTTCTATTCTTAACTCATACAGATTCTCGGCTTGCTAATAATGGTCTTCCCAGTTTCATCCAGAAGTTGAGGTGCCGTGCAAACTTTCGAGCCTTGCGATATACATCGTCCATTGAGGAACTTGGGAATACCTTGGTATCTAGGATGCATAAGAATGGGAATCCTTTTGTTGCCCTTCATTTAAGGTAACTTGTATAATTCAATGTTGAAGAGTATAAAACAAAAACTGGGTCAGACGTGTGTATAAACAGTAGTGCACATGTGACTGAGTTTCCAACACGTATTGACTTATGTGTTTGCTTTTCTCTGGGAATAACATAGATTTGAGAAGGACATGTTGGCATTCACTGGCTGTGCACACAACTTGACACCAGAAGAAGCAGAGGAGCTGAAGCAATTTAGATATGCAGTAGATCACTGGAAGGAGAAAGATATTGATGGCGAGGAGAAACGGAGGCAAGGTGGTTGTCCTATGACTCCTCGTGAGACTTCACTTCTGCTGAAGGCCTTAGGATTTCCATCTACAACAAATATTTACATTGTAGCAGGGGAAGCTTACGGTAAGGGCAGCATGAAAGCTCTGTACGATGAATTTCCAAATATATTTACCCATTCTACTTTAGCTACAGAAGAGGAGTTGGAACCTTTCAAGGACTATCAGAATCGGCTTGCTGCATTGGATTATATTGTAGCTCTAGAAAGTGATGTATTTGTTTACACCTATGATGGGAACATGGCAAAAGCTGTGCAAGGGCATAGGCGTTTTGAAGGATTCAGGAAAACTATCAGTCCTGACAGGTAGCCATTCCATATTACAAGAATTGTTTTTTCATGCTCATGAAATTTTCTTTTTTCTCCTGATAGAATTGTATAGATATTTATAAATAGGACTTTGTTACAGGCAAAATTTGGCAAAACTGATAGATAGCCTGGATCAAGGTAAAATTTCATGGAAGAAATTTGCATCCAAAATGAAAAAAATACATGCTGACCGAGAGGGGGCTCCTTATACAAGAGAAGCTGGTGAATTACCAAAATTGGAGGAGAATTTCTATGCCAATCCCTTACCAGGCTGTATATGCGAGAAGCGTCACAGTGGATGAAGATTATTCATGGATTAAAGCCGTCATTATGTATTTGAGGAAGCATAAGAATCTAAAATTCTTTTGGAATCTAATGCAAGCTGCAACCCAGGAATCCAGGTTTTGTTCCTCCTATGGCAAGAAATACCCTACTTCCAGTCACACAACAAAACTCTCTGCAACTAAACTGTAAGTGGAAGCATCAAAGATCTTTTATACTCAAATATTATAAACTGTCTCAAGAAAATAGGGAAAAAAGAAAAAAGGAAAAGAAAAAAATAAGAAAGAAAAATCCAGTTTATTTTCTTCTATAGCCATTATTAATTGCTTGGCACCATTAAGTGTTGGAATTTTATTACTTGGACAGTGCATTGTCTGAGAGTATAAGAGAAGAAGATAGGGATCCAAGGCATTGGCTTCTAATGATGAACAGCCTGGGTTTGCATCAGCTTAGCAGCAGCATTATATTGTTTTTGGATCGGTCATAGTTGTTCATAACACCCATATTTAGTCTGGTTAAGGCTTTTCCTATTTCCAAGAGAGTTTTCATCATGAATTCTAATGAAGAGCATGGGAGAAGTTTGCATTCATATTATCTCTTTATTCAGGTAAAAAGGAAAAGGAAAGAAAAACAATTTTTTACATCTATTCTTGTTACCAGAACCTGATGTACTTGGCTTTTCAAAAGTCAATAACGGATATACTATATATTAAAAGAGTAAAAACAGATTACAAAAATATCCTGTCTTGTATAGAGTCAGCATAGTAAATCCATGTCCCAAACTAGAACCAATTGGGATGTAAAAGTCCTCCATCTGTTACATGCCAATACTTATGGAAATAAAGCAAGGATACAAAACCAAACAACCCCACTAAAAAAAATCTAAACTGAAATAGAAAGTTTGGTTAGACTTCGAAAACCTCCCAGAACTTCCGATAACAAAACAAAATAAAAAACATGAGCTTTTATACAACAATGAGAAGAAGAGTGGCCTTGCCCCTCTTCAACTAAAACTGGTTTTAAGCCATCTGTTTCCGGCAAAGTAACCTCCTCCTCTCAAAAATCAGCATCCTATACAGCTGAAAGCTTTCGTCTTGAGATTCAGGTCCGACACTTGTTAGACTTCTTTGAGGTCTTCACAGAGCAGATTTGAATTTTGTTTTCCAAGTTCCAATTAAGATCCTTCTCCTCAATTTTAAGTTTAATTTCTTCCCAGTTAGATGTCGATTTAGCAAAGAAGTCAGCAACTTGATTTTGTTCCCTCCTTGTATGGCATCCCTTCACCACATTAAAACCTATTTCGTGTCTTTCTCCCAGCTAGCAATGTTTAGGCTCAAATGAAGATTGCTTTTTAAAATGGTCCACTAAAATCTTTTAATGGGATTTCACTTCAATACCGATCAGCTATCTTCTTTTGGCCTCCATGATTGCTTAGCAATTTATTATTATCTCTGCAAAGTTATCGGTTGCTTTTCCGAAACTTTCTGCAAACCAAAAAACAACTTGGTCATTATGGCCTAATAACACCCCTCCCTCCCCCAATCCCACAATACTTGTACCACATGGGTTTCGTCAGGAGATATTATCAACATTTATTTTTACATACTTTAGAAGAGGCCTCTTCCATTGAATCTTATTGCTCCCCGGATTTCCAAACTTGACATTGGAAGGATCAACATCATTGTCATTTAAGTGGGAGGATGGGTCAACAGGGATTCCAAGTCTACCGAGGACTTTAAATTCCCACCAAGACCCTTCTTGTGTAGTTGTAGCCAGGCTTGATAGCTTTCCTTCAAGCTTGTTACTATTCTACCCCACACTTGGCTTATTAGCCTACCCATTCCGTGGAGGATGAAATGATTTCACTCTAGCCAAACATTCATTAGATCATGTCCAGACGTCTCTAACATAAGTTTTAGACCCTTTAAATTTGATGAGGTAATTTTTTATTATAAAAAAAGTCTTTAACATATACATATGGTTGCCAAGGATCTCCTATTATGTCTTGCTATAATTTGTAAAGGGAAGTAGTAAAAGGGCAGTGCATAGCAGGTGTCTCCCATCCTCTTCCTTTACTAAGCATAACTCATGTGTGCTAGGTCCTTCATATCCATTCCTTCTAAGGTTTACTTGAGGATGGAATTTATCCAGATTAGCTAACCAAATAAAATCATTTAACTTTAGCTAACACTTGGGGTGTGACACCCTATTCCATTTTTTTCACTTTCCTCTCCTAGGTCATGACTTCTCTAAGAGATTTTTATATCTTGCATTCACAAAGTAACTTCAAAGCCTTTAAGACCTCATCTAAGGTAATCAAGGTGTCTATCCTAGGAGACCCTTTCAAGTAGTCAAAATTTGTTTTCAAACTATGTATTTGTTTAAAAAATTGTTGTCTTGACCATTGCTCAAAAGATTTCCAAGGCCAAACTCAAACACCGCCTTGGCTATTGCACCATTGGTAATAAGAAAAAAATAACCTGCCCAACCTCTATGCATTTTATATTTCAAATCATATAGTTTAGGAATCTCCACACACAAAGGACTATTTTAGGCTCAAGCATCCTCCCAAAACAAAGATTGGTTTCCAACGACAACAATCCAAAAATGACCAACCTTTACAAGACTACTCACCAACTTAATTCTTTCTCATATTTGAGGCCCTGTTCCTCCAAATCTAGTCTAGGGAGGAGATAACGATCCTCTTAATTCAGCTATTTAATTTAAAAAAATTTCTTCCATAATGAGTTATCCTCTGCAACATCTCCAATCCATTTTAGCTTGTGAAACTAAATTACCAAGGAGAAATTTTCTCATACCCAATCCTCTATCTTTTGGCTAGCAAATTTAATCCCAATCTCCCAAGTACTACTCCTCTTTTCTAAATTCAATTCTCATAAAAAATCCTCTTTATTTGATCTATTTCTTTCAGAACTCCTTTAGGTTTTGTTAAAGCCATGAATCTATAAACTGGAAGAGCTCGTAGAACTACCTAAATGAGAACCATTCTACCTCCTAATGATAAACACCTATATATCCAATCATTGAGTCTAGATTTCATGGATTCTAGTATCTCCCTCCAATCTTTATTCTTAAGAGACTTGGAAGAAATTGCAATGCCAAGGGGTAGATATTAGAAACCTTCTCTTTGCAATCCTTTTCTGAATTCTTTAATTGGTATGGAATAAGAAAACTTCTGATTTCTAGACATTGAGGATTTGCCTATCCAATGCATTTTTAAAAGCCATAGCCTTTTCAATGGTACTTTTTCCCAAGACGCTCGTATTATCAACAAATTGAAGATGTGACAAACATTCCATGCCTCCAACAATTTTGAAACCATTGATAATACCAATTCCTTTAGATGATTCAAAAATTACCCCAAGGAGGTGAGGAGAGGAGGGATCTCTCTGTCTCAAACCCCTCGTTGCATGAATGAGTGCAGAAGGAGATCCATTTATGAGAACAAAAAAGGAAGATGAACTACAACAAACCATAACCCATTGGATCCAACCTTATCAAAACCAAAGGCAAGCAAAATCCCTTTCGAGAAATTCCATCTTACCCTATCACATGCTTTAGATAGATCAATTTTCAAAAACATATATAGGTTGCATTGAGTGGGTGGCCTTTTGGATCATAATGATTCCATCAAGATTTGATGCCCTTGAACAAATCAACCTTACTCCTATGATATAATGGAGGACAAAAAGACTTTCACTCTCTCTACTGTTGTTTTTGAGAAAATCTTGTAAATCATGTTGTAGAGAGCAATAGGTCTTACATCTAAGAAACTTACCAGAAGTTAATATATGGACCCTATCCTCGTTTTAGATTTGGACCTTGGATCTACTATTTGAAATATTCAAGCCTTTTTGCATCAAGCACACACAAACTCTACTCTATCGATTGATAAAGTAGATTTAGATTCTATGTTCATTGACTTTTTTGGGATTTGGGACCATTGACTACTAGAAAATATTCAATCAGATCCATCACACTCGTTTGGAATTTGTTTATGTCCTTAGGAAGGCCTACATGCCATAAAATTGATTCTTGAATATCCGTTCTTGTTTTTGAATGTTTTGACACCATCATATATTTTGATAGAAATATATGTTCACACCTAATACTAACATAGCTCTAAAGTGGCAAACAAAATTTACCATTTCATCAAATTTGACCGGTAAAGACATGTTGCCAAATCTATGTATGGATATTTAAAAAGTTGATCACATTTAACCATTCTATGCTTATATATTCACACCTAATAATATTATAGTTTTAAAGTGGCAAACATAATTTAACCTTTCCATCAAATTTAAGTGGTAAAGGCATGTTGGCAAATTTATGTTATGGATTTAAAAGGTTTATAACAGTTAACAATCCTCTACTTGTTTGATATAGAAAATTTAAAAATTTTAAGTATTTGTACCAAAAACACGAGAGAACTTATTGATAAATAAGGTATATAAACAAAATAACAATAAGTGCTTTAAGTGAAAAAATATGTATATTTCTAAATTATAAATTTCTTTTGTAAATGAGGTTAAAGAAAATGAATTCAAATAATTAAAGTTTATGGTGTTCAAATAAAAATTCAAGTTTAATTTTTAAGCTTGCATCTTATTCTTAAGGTAAGTTTAGACTAAAAGCCTAAAAAGAAAAAAGAAAAAAGAAAAAAAAAATTAATTAGAAATTTTTCTTTGTGAATGATGTTGTTGAGAGAGGAATCCTAAGAAGATATCAAATAAAGTGGAAGGACGTGTTGGTATATGTGGTGTTTAAGCTTCTTTTAAGGTCAAAACTAACTTTTGTATTTGTATTATTCATATTTACTCTTTAGGCCCATGTAAATCTTGAAAAATATGCTTTTTATTTTTAATATTTTATTCTTAAATGTCGTTCTCATTACCTTGACTTAAAGGCAACTTGTATTTGGGTATAAATACCAATTCATGCCAACCATTTTGCTTATCGGTTGGAGTATGATATCATTTCCATTTAGTGGGATTATTCGGTATCCAAGGACACTTCCAATATATGATTTGTTCATTCTTCGTTTTGAGTATTTCTTTTCAAGCAATATTGGGTAATGTTTGATTCCATTCATTTCTAGAAATTGTTGTAAAATCTAACATGGTATTAGAGTAGGTGTGAATCTCCATTACTCGATTGCTTTTATCGATAGTTAAATTGTAGAACTTCTCCTAAGGGAAATTGCGTTTGGAGCGTGCCAAGAAGAGTTTCTTTTTTGAAGGCCGACGAATTGAAAAACATGTTTTCTAATAGAACCTTAAGATGACTTGGATCGTGAGGATCTTACTGGATTAACAAATTTTCTCTAGGAGAAGCATTCATCGATAGGTTCCTTTTGTTTCTCTCTTTGACACTAAATATTTTTAATAATTGCTAATCAGATGGATACTTTAATTTTAGAATTGAGTTTTTTGAAAACCTCACGTCTCTTATGATTTAAAAGAAATTTTCGTTTCCTTTCCTCTTTTGGCTTCTTATGTCCAATAGAAATACAGATGAGAGGGTAGACTGCTTGACTATCGTGAAAGAAGAAAAGAAGAGGCTGAATATTTTTAGATAGACCCTTGGTGTTGGAGAAGTCGTAGGCATGCTTTTGTGCTTAGCAAAGACCTCCAAGCCACTTGACAAAGTTGCAAAAATGGTCCGACAACTTTTTTGCTGCATAGGCATGAGAGGATGTCTTGATTGGTTGTGTTCGACAAAATGGTTGTGTAGGAGAAAACCATGATAGATACGGATGAACCATCAATGTTTCTGGATTCTTTACAAAATTTCAAGGGGGTCCTAGTTCAACACTTTTGCTCATTTTGCCTCCAGGTATGTCAATTTTGTGTCCATTTTTTTCCCTTTTCTGCTTAAAATTTTAAAATTTGAGGTTCAAATTAGAAATATTCTAGAGAATATTACTTGCCTTGGTGGGAAGGATAGGGTGCACTGGTGCGCACTTGTGTCAGCATGACATAGGTCTACTCAATGATGAGGCAAAAGGGAGGCATTGACTTTTCTGGTTAGTTTAAATTTGGTGCTATGCCTTTGTTTGCCAAGCAAAACACTTGGGGAGATGGCTAGCCAAGCTTGCATAAGGCCCTTGCACATGGGAGGTCACGGGTTCGATTCTCCCTAGTGTCAATTTTTTATATGGAGATGATGTTAGCATACCCCATGATGATGTGGCAAACCCCTAATGATGTGGCATTCTATGAAAATGTGATACCCTATGTTGATGTGGCACCTTGTGATGACATGGCAGTGGATGATGTCACTTTTTTTTGTAGATGGTTGATGTAGTAGTGTACGATTGACACATGGCAGATAATACAAATGATGTGGTGTTTTGTACAAGTGACATGGTAGACAGTGCATGAATTCTAAGGGGACATGCGACAATCCATATAATTGATGTGGAAATTTGCATAGGTGACATGGCACAACACATGGTAGTCTATACAAATGATATGGTGCGACACATGGTGGATGACACAAGCATTGTTGCAGTTGATGATGTGGCACAAATATTGAGGTGACACATGGCAGGTGATGTAGGGGTGATATAAATGCTGATGTGGTGGTTTTTGATTGGGTTGATGTGGTAGGCTATATGCCATTGGATGTATATAAATACGACTTTGGCCAATCACATTTCACCATCTCATCAAATTTGACAAACAACTCACATTATCAACAACAAACTTGGCAACACACAAATTTCAAAGTGAATGAGGATGTGACAAGTGGCATAGTGTGGTTCACAACTTGAACAACAAATCAAATTGTGACAAGCGACGCCACATGATCCATCAATATGCTACATAGTCAATTCATGCTTGACACCTCCTTAACCACTCATGCAACGATATGTGGCAACCTCTCATTTGCTGAATGTAATAATTTTTTTATTGTTTTAAAGGTTTTGGAGGCAATTTTTACAGTTTTAGGGCATAACTTTTGCTTGCAGAAGTGTTTGGTTCCTTTTTTTAAAAATGATATATTTTTTAAGATCTCTACATTGGTGGTATTGTTTCTAGTCACAATTACATGCAAATTTTTGTATTTTGATAGAATAGTTATGGATCATCATGTGCCCTTATTGAGTGGTCCAAACTATGCTACCTAGAAGATCAAGATTGAAGCTCTACTCCAAAGCAAGGGGTTACTCAAATATGTGAATGAGGAGCCTCATGATACTAATATTAAAGAAGTGAAGTAACTCTACAGGGACAAGAAGGATGAGGCTCATGGTGTCATAGCTCTTCATGTTGACAATGTATATGACACCCATGTTAGCAGCACCATGGATCCTAAAGTGTTGCTTGAGAAATTTCAAGGGTTGTGTGATCGAATTGATTCCACACAAATCAATAGATTAGAGGTTGAGCTTGCAACCTTGTCCATGGACTCATTTGATATTATTGATGAGTATATTAGTCAGTTCAAGAAATTACAAGAAGACATCCAAATTGCAAGAGGACTACCTAAGGAGAGAAGAGAAGGACAAGAAGCATTGGAGAAGGAAAAGAACATTGAACTGCTCAATATTATCTTCAACAATGTGTTAGAAATATATGAGATAGTTGTTTTTTGAGATGCTTTATGTGTACTTTCTAGATTCTCCTACACCACCAATTGATGAGGTATTTAAGTACTTTTTGCACCATCAAGCTAGAAGAAATAGGTATAAGGGAAATTCTATTTTCAATTAGGCTCACCCAAAGGAAGTTATTGCCAAAGTCCAAAATGACAAGAAGCCAAAACAGAATGAGAAGACCAAAGAAGTCCTTCAAGAAGCCTACTTGTGAGTTTTGCAAAAAGGAAGGTCACAAGGACAATTTTGTAGGATTCAAATCAAGAAACTTGAGGAAGCAACAAGAAAGAGGGTGTTGATGTTGCTCTCTTCTATGCACAAGGTGAGGATAATTTTGATGGAGAAACCTCACAAGCTCATGTAGTAATTCATTCTACATATTGGACATCCACTTCTTCAGATGAGTGGATTGCAGATTCAGGGGCAACTAGGCACATGATGAAGCACAAACATCTCCTACAAGGCTACAACAAAGCACATTCAAGGGAACATGTTGTGATTGGAGATGATTCTTCATTACAGGTTGTAGGGTGTGGAGACATCAACATTGGATCTTCGTCATTTGATGAGGTACTTCATGTTCCTAATGTTGGCCCTAACCTTTTGTCTATTTATCACATTACTCATACAAATAAGAAGGTAGAATTTTGGCCTGATAGATGGGTAATTAAGGATATAGACAATGGGTTCAAAATTATTGCTTTTAGTTATTGTGATGAGACTGACCACATGTATAAGTTGGGAGAAAGACCAACCTCTTTTACCTCTTCCTCTAGGAAGAAAAATTTGTTGCTATGGTTGCTCATGTAGATAATGAAAGTCAAAAGTGGCATCATAGGCTTGGGCATCTCAGCTATGGATCTTTGAGATACATGAGTCAACATCAGATGGCCATTGGGCTTCCATGCATATCCCCTCCAAGTGGTGCATGTGAGGGATGTATTCTAGGGAAGCATCATAGGGAGACCTTTCCAAAAGGAGTTGCAAGGCGAGCATCTCATCCCTTGGAGATCATACATAGTGATATTTGTGGACCTATGGGTACACCATCTCTCTCAGGAAATAGGTACTTCCTTCTTTTCATTGATGATTTCTCTAGATATGTGTGGTTGTACACTATTCGCACTAAGGATGAGGTCTTTGAGAGGTTCAAGACCTTCAAGGCTCTTGTTGAAAATCAATTAGATAGGAGAATCAAATTTCTAAGGATAGATGGGGGAGGTGAATATGTTAGCTATGCTTTTCATGATTTTTTAGCTTCTCATGGGATTGCATATCAGAGGATTATTCACTATACTCCTAAACAAAATGGTGTGGCTAAGAGGAAAAACAGGGTGATCATGGAGATGGCATGATGTATGATTCATGCCAAGGGGATGGATCATAAATTTTAGGGTGAGGTTATCACTTGTGCAACATACATCATCAACAAAGTTCCTACTAGGGTAGTCTAGGGCATGACACCTCTTGAGAGATTGATAGGGGATAAGCCTAATGTGTCTCGATTCTATATCTTTGGGTCTTCAACATGGGCTCACATACCCAAGGATATTTAGAAGGAGGAGGCACCAAAGAGTCATAAGTGTATTTTTGTGGGGTATTTAGATACCTCAAAGGCATATCATCTTTATGATCCTCAGAGGCATGAGGTTTTGATCTAGAGAGATGTCATCTTTGATGAGGTTCTTCTAGGTACTCCTTCCACCCCACCACCTAAGCTTTTGGTAAATGACTCTTCTAATCCTTTGACCATCTCAGATTCAATTATTTCTTTGAGATTTTGGTTGGCTCTATTCCTATTAGAGCATCTTCTTCATCTTCATATTTGAGTGGAGGTCCATTGCCTATTGATTTGACCCCTTCATGGGAAGCACCATAGGTAGCACCTTCTTCTCTAAATTCAGGGCATGATGAGCAAGACACATCAATTTAGAATGTTTCAGTCTTGCATGATGAGGTGAGTGGTGATTTTGAGTTGGATTCTTCAATTTTAGCTTCTGATGTTGAGTTGCCATAGAGTACACATGATTCTTCCTTAATTCATCCAACACCCAAGTGGGTTAAGACACTTTTGAAGGATGCTCAACCTATTCTATCTCTTGAGTGACATTGGAAGGCTCCTTCTCAAGCATTACTCTCAAAGGTAGCTCATTCTCAGGATCCTCTCACATATTCTTAAGCTAAGGGTCAACTAGAATGGGAAGATGTTATGTTGGCAGAATATGAGGCTCTGATGAAGAACAGGACTTGGGAGTTGGTTCCTCTTCCAGAAGGGAAGAATATTGTTGGCTACAAATGGGTCTATAGGACCAAATATACTTTGGATGGTTAAGTAGAGAAGCACAAGGCACACCTTGTTGCTAAGGGATTCTCTCAACAAGAGGGAGTGGACTATTCTGAGACATTTGCACTAGTGGCTAGGATGGACTCAATCAGGATGATTCTCTCCATTATTGCCTCATATGGATGGAAGGTACATCAGATGGATGTGAAGAGTGCCTTTCTACATGGGGAGCTTCAGGAGGAAATCTACATGTAGCAACCACCCAATTTTGAGCTTGAGGGACCCACTCCATTGGTTTGTCATCTGACTAGGTCCTTGTATGGACTTAAGTAGGCTCCTCATGCATGGTATGAGAAGATCCATTCCTTTTTCCTCAATTATGGGTTTCAACGATGTGAGGTTGAACATGATGTTTACATCAAACATCAGGATGGGGAAACTTTGGTGATTGTGTTGTATGTTGATGATCTTCTCATCATTAGCAACTCTTCTACTCTGATCTAAGATATGAAGTCATGACTTTGTTCCACTTTTGAGATGATAAATTTGGGGCTTTTGCATTATTTTTTGGGGATTCAGATTGATCAAATAGAATTTGGCATCACCATTTCTCATCCCAAGTATGCTTTGGATCTTCTTCAACATTTCAGGATGGAGGATTGTAAGTCTACTCAGACTCCTTTTGCCTCAGGCCTGAAGCTTTGGGATGATTGTACCACTCCTTTAGTGGATGCTACATTGTATTGATCTCTTGTGGGAGGACTTCTCTATCTTACTCACACTAGACCCAATATAGCTTTTGTTGTTAGTTATTGTTCTAGATATATGCAGGCACCCTAAGAGAGTCATTGGACAACAACTAAGAGGATTCTCAGATACATCAGAGGGACCTATCAGATGGGTATTCACTACTCCATTGGCTTCCCTCTAATTTTGATAGGATTTTTAGATGCTGATTGGGTAGGTGACTTGGATGAGTGGTGGTCCACCATAGGCTTTGTGTTCTATTTGGGATCCGACCTAGTTTCTTGGTGTTCCAGATGCCAATCCACTATTTCTCAGTCTTCCACGGAGGCTGAATATTGTGCTACCAATGAGGCAGCTAAGCATCTTAGGTGGATGCTCATGATTTTGGAGGAGATTGGCATTCCTCAGAGTTTTCCAATCACTCTTCGATGTGACAATCAGAGCACCATCCAACTTGTCCGCAATCTAGTGTTCCATTAGCGGACAAAGCACATAGAGATATGGATGCACTTTGTGAGATGGCTTCATGCACGTGGGATGCTTGATCTAGTTTTTGTGCCTTCATCAGAGCAGGCAACAGATATTTTGACCAAGGTCATGCCCGAGGTCACTTTTGTGCGCATGCGGGAGCTTCTTGGAGTTGGAGAGTGTCCCTTAAGGGGGGATGACAAGTAAGGGTCTCTCTCCATGTCCCCCATTCAGCTTAAGGGGGATGTTGGAATATGTGGTGGTTAAGCTTCTCTTGAGGCCATGACCAACTTTTGTACTTGTATTGTTCATATTTGCCCTTTGGGCCCTTGTAAACCTTGAAAATGTGTTTTTGTAATATTTTATTCCTAAAGGTCGGTCTCACAACCTTGACCTAAAGGTAACTTGTATTTGGGTATAAATACCCCTTCATACCAACCATTTTGCTTATCGGTTGGAGTGTAATTTCATTTCCATTTAGTGAGATTATTTGGTGTCCATGGACACCCCTAATATATTCTGTGTTCTTTATTTTTCATTCTATGTATTTATTTTCAAGCAATACTGGGTAATGTTTGATTCCATTCATTTCTAGAAATTGCTTGTGAAATATAAGAGGAAGAAACCGCAAATCATGTTGTATAATATATATAGTCTTTAAAAAAATTAAAGCTTATGAAAGAAAAATGAAAGGGGTGGAATATCTTATTTTTGGTATTATTACTCAAAAGAAACAAAGTTTATTGGATGGTATTATAAATATCTAATTATTTATATGAAAAAAATGGATTAAATAGAACTCTAGTGGTGGAGGAAACTACACTCTAAAATAAAATGGAGAAAACATAGCTTTAATAAGAAATCATGCAATGAAAAAGTCTTGAGCCAAATGGTTATAGGTTGGGATAGGAATTTTAATTTCTTGCACCATTTTGTAAATGCTCAGAGACAAATTAATATCATAAGAGAAATCAAACAAGAGGATGGGTCTTGGACGATTTTAATAGGAGACATTCAACAACAAAAAATCTTACATTTTCAACATCTCTTTACGAACTCAAATGAGAATTTAGAAATAGAGAGGTATTTATTTCTAGAATGTATGGCCAACATCATTACTCATAAGAGCTCACAATCTCAATAGGTTCAATTATGGAGGAGCTAGAACAAATGGTCAAAAAAATGAAGACAACCTTAGGTCCAAAATGACTTTTCTATAGAGTTTTTCAGTCTTTTTAGAATATGTATAGTGTGATATTTTAATGGCATCCAAAGAGAACCTTAAAGAAATATAATATTTCTTTCCTAGCTTTAGTACCAAAGAAAATTCAAGTTAAAAGCTTCTCAAATGTAAGACCCATTTCTCTTTGTAATGCTATTTATAAGATTTTTTTCAAAAAGAATAGCAAAGAGATTGAAAGTGTTTTTGCCCTCCATTATCTCCTAAGAGCAAGGTGGATTTGTTCAAGGGTGTTAAATTCTAGATGGAATCATTAGCATCTACGTGGCCATCCACTCCATACAAGCCACATAACAAAAAAAATTGTTTGTGAAACTTGATCTGTCCAAAGCATATGATTGGATGAGTTAGAATATCTTGAAAGAGATTTTACTTGTCTTTGGTTTTGATGATGGTTGGATCCAATGTGTTTTGACTTGTACTTCATCATCCTTTTTTGTTCCCATACGTGGATCTCCTTCTGGCCTCTTTCATGTAGAAAGGGGTTTGAGATAAGGTTATTCCATCTTTCCTTACCTCTTCATCATCCTTGAAGAAGGTTTAGGGTGGTTTTTCTTGAACCGATTCACTGCCAATCACTAATTGAGGATCATACCCATCCGTTTGTGTTGGTAGATAAAGAACGAAGTTTCATGTGACTATGACCCTATTTCCTCCCCATGCTTTTGCACCCACAACACCAATTTTAATCAGAGAGCCACATTGAGCACATTAATTTTACAACACTCTCTACTACATCTCTCCTTATCCCTTGTGATTGTGAGATGATATTATGTGTATTAATACACCCAACTGCGCTATGGTAAGCTACGAGAATAATCTCCGGTACACGGAAATGGGGAGATTCGGGAGCTTACTGAACCTCCATAGCTTTTAAATAGCGGCGCGGGTTGGGCTTTTTAGAATGGAGAGGCGCCGGTCATAATAAACACCTGGGAGAAGGGGCTGGAATAAGTCCAGTCAATGATCTCCAATGGGATAATGGAACCTTTCGTGACATCTCTCTTCACTCAGAGAAAGAAAGGAAAAGAATACATTTTATTTTTGAGAGAGAGGGGAGAGGGGCCTTTTTCTTTATAGAGCTTGGACCCAATGATCTTTGCGTAAGCACGTAAGCTCCCCGGACGTGGGAGGGTTTATTACGAAAACTACGTCATTCCGGAGCTGCCATTCCCTAGGGGTCCACTCTTCCCTACCCGTTCCTGCAGGGGGTGATTTTCTGCTGGGGCCTCTATAAGTAAGTCCTTTCTTCGAAAAAGCTCCATTCTTCCTTAAGAGGGTCCTTTCGTGAGTGAAGTCAATCCATCCAACCGGTTCAAAACGGAAAAAATGCTACATTTTGAATTTAGAAAGATTGCCTACCCCCCTACTATGAAAGTGATGTTCACATGCCAAGTTATGAAAAGATCATCTCATTATCATCTAGTGCAATGTGATTGATTGTTATCTAGCGCATAGATTCCTATTCCGTTTCACTGACCCAAAAGAAAGATGGGGCATTCAGGTTTCTTCAGCCCCACCCTTTTTTATATCTAAGGTGTAAGAAATTCCGTTAGTAGCATAGATGGCCTTGTCTCTGGCTCAGCAGTCGATCCGCCTTGGATCCGATAGCGGTCAATGCCATTCTTTAGTAGAATCAAACAACCCATTCTTCTCCATCTCTATTTTAACAAGGGTTGGATAAGGGACATAGACAACCTTCTCTAAGACAGACCCAACTCAACTATTTAAAAGACAAAAGGCTCCCCTCACCCTTTTTATGGCATGGTGTTCCCATTTTCGAAGCTCTTTTGAAACAAATAAGAGAGACAGGTTATTATATTAAAGAGGAGGAGGGCCAATCAAATTCACTAGAAGAGTTCAAAATCAAGCTTTAAATAGGATGACATCTTTTATCCAATATCAACATGGACCTGCCCATGTGTTTGCTCTTTCTCGGTGCTGCACTCATCCCTAGTCGCTTTAGTGAGATATTGAAGCAACGCTAGAGCTAGTATTCTTCATGATACCGCTATGGGGAGCTTGTTCCTTCTCTCTTTGTAATTAATGCCCTTTTAAAATGGAGAGGAATCCTTTAAATTATAATATTGATTGATTCATTTTTAACCTTTAAAAGCTTTGCTCCACAATAGCCATCCGGGTCGTAAATCATCCATTCTGTCTATTCAGTGTTCTACCTATTGATGTTTAATATTTCCATTCTAGCCCCTTAAAGAGCCTTAGTTTGTTATTTGATAGATGGACACTTTAAATTGGGCACCAACCCTATAGCCTCGACATGAATTATAAGGGAGGATGTTTCTAGCTATTGATTCCACTCTTCTATGGGAAGTGTGTTTCATCCATTCAAAGTTTGGGCTCTCAAAAGTTTTTGAAAATAGAGAGGAGAGCTCTCTATTTTTAAAAGCCTTCATAATTTAAGGTGTTGCATTTTATTTTCAAGAGCTCAACATCAAATCAAGTGAACCAAGTCCAAGTCACTGGAGCAACTGCTCCATTCCACTTCTCTGGCCTGTGAATCACTTTAAATTTTAAAGATATTAAATTAAAGGTGCCAAGAGCTCAAATGACGAGCAGGTGGGATGGAACCTGCACATTTCAATTAAAATGAGCATAATGACTATGATTCGATGTGGTTTCTTGTAGAATTTTTGATGCCCTTTTAAAGTGTGGATGTCTGATCTTTATTCGATCCAAAGAGGAAAGAAAACTTCTCTTAATAATGGAATAACATAGAGCCATTTTTAAGGGAGGTGAGTGAATAATAGTGGGAATTTCTACTTAGTCCATCTTCTCTTGCTTCTCAGATCTCCTTTGGATTTTGTTTCTCTCGCAAGCCCAAATTATGGTGGAATGAATAGCTAGAAGTTGGTGGACGAGTTGTTAATCTGTGTATAAGAGAGTTGGTTGAGTGCCCCTCTCCCTATTACCATATAGATAGGTGGAGTCCTTGGATCAATGTCCGAGTTTTAGTAACAAATATTTACCCACTAGGATAGAATGGACTTTAGAGGAACAACATAGAAAGCACAATTGTTTCCTATGAAATGTGATCTTCCCCTATTAAGGTTTCCATTCCAACCTTTAAACAGGTTTACGACTAAAGTCGATCAAGCTTGACCTCCTATTGGCTGGATTCTCCTATGGAAATTTCACCGCCCAATATTGAGTGAGCATGATACTAGACTATTGAGCATTTTTTTGGTTCAAATCTCTTGTCAAAAAATAGATCGAGTGTGGCTCTTAAGATATAAATGCTAGCACAAATATTTTATGGAAAGAAGGTTGTTAGGTCGAGCTTTAATAATAAAGTCCTTCAATCTCTTTCTCAACCTTGAATCGTTGGGAGGGAGAGGGACTCTTAATGGAGATAGGGTTTGACCCATTTCCTTCAACCAACATAAGGTGAAATTAGTAAGTTGCCTTTAAAATCTCAACCTTAAAATTCAAAGTTTGCTCTCTAAAATAAAAAGGGGCTTTTAATGGAGAGGGTCAGTCCTCTCTACAAAAATCACTGGGTTGATCTCTTGGTTCATCCTTTTATTTCACATTTGGGAAAGAGGTTGATAGGAAGGCACCAAACCTGCTAAGACTAAATACACTATTAATAAGGGCTAGCGTAGTTGGATTTTTTTGCATGGAAGTCGAATGCTTTCCATAACAAAGGGTTGAGAGGGTGGGCATTCAATGACTCTTCTCAAATATAAAAAAACCATTTCAAATATCCCCAAAAATTGACTTTTAAAATAGAGGTAGAGGAAACCTCCTTTTAAAATATAGATTAAGCTCAACCCACTTTCCCATTTGATATTTCATTGGGTTTTAAAGGCTCTTTAAAAACTCATTTGACCTATAGATAGAGAGCTTTAAAAGGATGAGTTCATTAATCCGTAGTTAATAAACGCCAACCTAGGGAAGAGTATGCAACATGTTGAGAGAGAAATATAAGAAAACTGCTCTCTAAAATCTTGCTCTGGTCTGCCCTGTCCTTTTTTAGAGAGGAGAGGAGAGCTCTCTATATATAACCGAGCTCATAAAAGGTCATGTTTGAAAAAGGGGTTTTTAAAAAAGGGGGGCCTTGCGTTTACAATGGTAGGGGAGGGGAGGGGAGGGCTCTCCTTAGGTTTGTTTTATGAGAGTAACCTTTAAAGGGGACAAAGTATCTTCAATGCCCTTTAAATTGGTTCAATGTCGATTTAATTTAAAAATTGAGGAACCCTCTCTAATGTCAGTCAATCTTTCTCTCCTCAATCGAATACCTCCTTGACATGCTCTCCTCTTAGGAAAAATCCAATCGCCTTTTACTTTTAAAATAGAGAAGAGCCCCAAAGAACTAGGCTTTAAAATTTTAAGGTCACTTTTCAACCTCTTGTGTTTCCCCTCTCCCATTCAACCTTTATTAAAAAAGCCCATATACATTAAAGGTTGCCCTTATTTATTAGAAGGGGGTTGAGCCCCTTTACTATAAGGTTGTTGATCATCCTTTTAAGATAGTGGAGTACCTCGTATCTCTCTATTTTAAAAGGCAAAAGATATTTTGAAAAAAGTTGATAAAGGGGGAAGGGTCAAGGTCGTTTGCTCTGTAAATTTTCCAGCCCTAGATAACTGATGTCCTATGTTATTTTAAAATAAACCAGATCTAAGAATAATTTATTCAAACATGCAACAATCACACAAATGGCTGGAAAAATAAACAACATGAACAACATAAGTTAAATATATTTCTGAACCTGAAATATTACAAATAAAGGAGGCTACAACTACAACAAAACACTTCTACTCTCTTGCTACTTTTCTAGCCAGTAATTTCATTGTTCTTCTCCTCCTAAGCTTGTAGTTTTCCTTCAACAATTTGTTCTCCTTCTCTTATTTTCTGTGTGTGAAACACTTTTGACCTTCTCATTTTCTGTGTGTAAAACACTCTTGACCTTCTCCTTTTATCCTTGAAAAAGGTAACCCTAATCTCTCTAACCCTAAGATTAGATCTCATATCATATTGATATGTAAGGTTAAAAATAGAAAATCACTTAAGTGAATTACAAAATAGAATCACTTAAGTGAACTTAAAAATAGAAAATTACTTAAGTGAATTTCAAAATAGAATCACTTAAGTGAATTACAAAATACAATCACTTAAGTGAACTTAAAAATAGAAAATTAGTAAAGTGAATTTCAAAATAGAATTAGAAATGTATTGAACCATTTTTAGCACGTTCATACTGAAGCTTGTGCAAGAAGTTCCTGTTCGAGCTACATTTCTCAACACTCCCTCTTAGCGAGGAAGGAATTATGCACCAATCCAAGTTTATCTCTGAATGCTTCAAACTTCCCTTTCACTAAGGGCTTGGTCAGAATATTAGCTACCTGTTGATCTATGGGAATATATTGAAGCTTTACGGCTCCCTTTTGAATCCCGTCTCATATGAAGTGATTTTTGATGTCTATGTGTTTGGACTTGTCATGAAATACTGGATTCTCAGAGAGTTTGATACAACTCTGATTATCACAGTATATTACTGTGGGATCCAACTCCTAATCAATCAATACTATAAACAACTTGTGAAGCCGGATGGCCTTACAACTAGCAATACTGGCTGCCATGTATTTGGCCTCTGTTGAGCTAAGTGCCACAGAAGTCTGTTTCCAGCTTAACCAGAGCCTGATCCCAAGCTAAAGCAGCACCCTGAGGTGCTCTTCCTATCTGCTACATTGCTTGCCCAATATGAGTCTGTATACCCCTGCAACCTCACTTCACCATATCCAATATATCTTAGACCATACTCCACTGTGCCCCTCAAGTATTTGAGCACACATTTTGCTGCTACCCAATGCTCCTGCCTTGGCTGCACCATGAACTGACTCAAGGTGTTCATTGCAAAACATATATCTGGTCGAGTGTTGACCAAATACATCAAGGATCCTATTAGCTGCTTGTACATCGTAGGGTCCACCAATTTTGAATTTGAAGTTGTCACCTTCTTTAGATTAATGATCATGGGTGTGGCCATAGGTTTGCAGTCCTCCATCCAAAAACTATTCACGATCTCCACTGCATACTTACCTTGCCCAAGGAATATCTCCCCTGGTCTTTGCCAAACCTCTAAACCCAAGAAGTAATGCATCATGCCAATGTCCTTCATCTCAAACTCAGTTGCCATATATGCTTTGCAGCCTGAAATGAGCTTCTCTACACTTGTAAGAAACAAGTCATCTACATATAGCACCAAAATTAGTAGATCAGTCCCAACAAATATGTAATATAGACTAGGATCTGCATCACTTTTGGTGAAGCCCACACTCTGCAAGTATCCATCTATCCTGGAATACCATGCTTTCGGTGCCTATTTGAGTCCATATAAGGCTTTCTTCAGCCTACAAACATGGGACTCCTTCCCTTTTACCTCAAAGCCTTGAGGCTGCTCTATGTACACTTCTTCCTCAATGATCCCATTAAGGAAAGTTGTCTTCACATCCATTTGATGAATCCTCCATCCCATAGATGAATCTAAAGACATAATTGCTCTAATGGAAGTGTATCTGGCGACTGGAGCAAAAGTCTCCTCATAGTCCATTCCCTCTTTCTGGTAGAACCCTCTCGCCACAAACCTTGCCTTGAACTTCTCGATGCTGCCATATGCAACATGTTTAATTTTGTAGAGCCACTTGGAACTCACAACTGAGTTCCCCTACGGTCTTGGCACTATGTCCCAAACATCATTCTTCATGATGGAAATATACTCCTCCACCATGGCATCCCGCCAAACCTACTGGTCTGTTGCCTCCTAAAAAATGGTAGGCTCTGAATTTATAATGTTACTCATCAATGCCATGTAGCGTGAAAACTTCCTTGGAGGTATGCTTTCCCTAATCATGCTGCTAGGATTCTCAACATACTCCTCAACATACCTCAATGTTCATGTAAGCCATTGAGGTCTCCTGATAGAACTGGAAGGGGCTAATGTCTCCACCTCCTCACCTAAAGGTTGTTTTTTTGAACTGGAAACCATTGGTGTATTTGGTGACCCTGGCTCAACCTTCGGAGCTTCTTGCTCCTCATTCTCTATCATTGGAATAGGCTTATGGGACTTCCTAGATGCAACGTCCTCCTCAAAATTTACATCCCTACTCAATACTGTCTTCCTCTTCTCTGGAATATAAACCCTATAAGTTTTTGAAGTCTCACTGTATCCTACAAATAAACCCTACCTAGGGCTCCATATTGGTCCTCTTCTCTACCGAAATATGGATATAAACTGGACATCCAAAGATGTGGAAATGACTCACCTCTAGTTTCACATGAGTGAATGCTTCCTCTGGTGTCTTGTCCTCTAAGATCCTGCGAGGACACCTGTTTTGGATGTAGACTGCTGTGTTGCATGCTTCTGCTCAAAGAAACATCGAAAATCACTGGTCATGAATCATGGCCCTAGCAACCCCTATGATGGATTGATTCTTTTGCTCTGCAACCCCATTCTGTTGTGGGTTGTATGGAACAGTCAGCTCCCTCTTGATTCATGTTTTCTTGCAGAAACCATCGAACTCCTTGGAGGTATATTCACCCCCATTTTCTGATTTCAAGAACTTGTTCTTCTTCTCTGTTTGGTTCTCAACAAGAGCTTTGAAATCTTGAAACCTGCTAAGACTTCATCCTTGGTATTTAAGAAGTAGATCCATGTATTGCGAGAGAAATCATCAATAAAGGAAACATAGTACATGCTACCTGAAATTGATGCTACTGACATCGATCAGCAAACATCTGAATGTACTAGATCTAGTATCTTCTTAGACCTATGCTTGCTATTTGGGAAAACAATCTTGGCATGCTTGCCAAGCGTGCACCCTCTACATACTCCCTGTTGCTCAATGTTGAACTCTGGAAGACCTATTACTATATCCCTCAGAATAGGCAACGCTCTATGATGCAGGTGTCCCATCCTCTTGTGCCACAACTCACACAAGTTGTTACTGCTATGAACTAGGGCTCAAACAGGTTCACCCTGCAACCTGTATAGATTGCCTTCTCTAAACCCTATCACTTGTGCTGTTTTCGGGCTAGATTCTTTTGGTCTAATAAGGACATGTTGGTTCTTGAACTCCACTACATAACCCTTATCCTCCATAATCAAAATTGAAAGCAAGTTCTTCTTGAGACCTAGAACAAATAAAACATCATAAAAGTCTAAATAGTTCCCTAATTGGAGTCGAAAAGGAATGGTACCAATTCCTGCAACTGGATATTTGGTATCATCACCAAGCTCAACATGAACCCCTGAGTCCTGCTCTTGTAGACTAGTAAAACATTGTTGGGTTGATGTCAAGTGCCGATATGCCCCATTATCCATACAAAGTATTTCTTGGAACCGTGCTGGTAGAAATGCAAGATACCAATGAGAAATCCTTCTTGAATTTGGCAGCAAACTCGCTCATCTGAGTTTCTGCAGAGGCTGCTACCTGCGTCTGCTGCTACTTCACTTTTCCCTTCTTGTTTGGACATTGTGATGCATAATGGTCGTGCTTATGAAAAATGAAGCACTTGATCTTGCTCAAGTCCTTCCCCGACTGTGAGGTTCACTCCTCATTCTTTACTTTATCCTTGCTGGGTCCTTTAACTTTGGCCTTCTTGGTTTACCCAAAAAGAGCTAGGTTATCGTCACCACCTTTCTTGTTGGCCTTTGACTCCATCCGAGTCTCCTCTTGGATGAAATCATCCCATAGTTTCTCAAATTTGGGAAGGTTCTCATGAGCACAAATACCTTTGACAAATGGTTCCCATGAAGCTGAGAAACCATTAAGTGTCACGTTCACCAACTCTATATCTTCAACCGTCTCCCCAACTACTGCCAGTTGATCATGAATCTACATGATCTTCATCAGGTAACTGGTAACGGTGTCAGATCTGGTCATATCCATAGATATGAGTTTGTTCCGCAATATCATCTTCCTGTTTATGTTCTCGCTCCGATAGAGGCTAACTAGGGCATCAAACATCTCCTTTACCCTAGTCTTCTTGGATATGTGAGGAATCAAGTGATCCTTCATTGCATCTAATATCATCCGCTTGGCCTTCACTTCCTTCTTTTTGTGAGCTGCCAATTGCTGCAGATCTTTAGGCAAAGTCACATCATCCTTGACAATATCCCAGAGATCATTATATTCCAATAAGAACATTACCCTAACTTTCCAGGGCAAGAAATTGGAGGCACCTTCCAATCTATCCTCAAATATGAGGCTAGTTGTTGCCATTTCTGAGATTTGTTGTATAAACTTTCAAATCTAATATGACTCAAAAAAATAGTCCTGCAAATAAGCTTAGTCCTTCAAGCAAAAAAAATATGAACCCTCTAACTGCTGTTTTTTCTTAAATATTCAACAGTGATCTACTGCTGTAAATCCTTGAGGATCTCAATCACAGAACCTAGCTCTGATACCATGTAAATTTTCTAGCCCTAGATAACTGTTGTCCTATGTTATTTTAAAATAAACCATACCTGAGAATAATTTATTCAAACATGCAACAGTCACACATATGGTTGGAAAAATAAACAACGTGAACATCAATAGTTAAATATATTTCTGAACCTGAAATATTACAAATAAAGGAGGCTACAGCTAAAGCAAAACACTTCTGCTCTCTTGCTGCTTTTTTAGCCAACAATTTCACTGTTCTTCTCCTCCTAAGCTTGTAGTTTTCCTTCAACAATATGTTCTCCTTCTCTTCTTTTTTGTGTGTAAAACACTCTTGACTTTCTCCTTTCCTATGTAAAACACTCTTGACCTTCTTATTTTATCCTTGAAAAAGGTAACCCTAATCTCTCTAACCCTAATATTAGATCTCATCTCATCTTGAGATGTAAGGTTAAAAATATAAAATCACTTAAGTGAATTACAAAATAGAATCACTTAAATGAACTTAAAAATAGAAAATCACTTAAGTGAATTACAAAATAGAATCACTTAAGTGAACTTAAAAATAGAAAATCAGTAAAGTGAATTTCATACTGAAGCCCGTGCAAGAAGTTTCTATCCAAGCTACATTTCTCAACATGCTCATGTGAGTTCGAGGTCCCCCATGTATTATATTAAAGTTGATGTTGTACCTTTTACAATAAAGGTCATTTCTAGTTGCCATAAATAGGGTGCTCTTAAGGTGGCTTGTGGCATTTTAAGAGCACTCCCTTGACCTTAAAAGATAGGTAGAGCTCGCTTGACCTCTCCATCTAGTTTTGAGCCCCACCCCTACTTTTATAAGGTAAGGATAAGCAAGCACTCTTTAATTTAAGGGGGTTGAGGGTTGTTCTAAAGCATTTGAATAAGGATAGAGGAACCATTAATAAAGAATCGATAGAGATGAGGGGGTTGAGCCCTCTATCAACACTATGAGGGCTCAACCAAATAAGGAGGTCGAGTATGGACTTGACCTTTAAAACTTCTAGGTTGGGTTTCAAAGTATCTTAAGAGCTCTCGATCTTAAAATAAAGCTAGTGGATTGTTGCATTGTCCCATGAGACATCGAGTATGTACACGACTAATGTAAGTCCCTTGCTGGTTGGGAGTGCACTAGAGTTGCTCTTTTTTAAGCTAGGTGGAGAGCTTAAGTAAGCACTCGATTTGGTTATTAGGACCTTATAGTATGAATGTGTAGAACTCTTAAGGTGTCAATATGTCGGCATTTGGATTAAGTGAATGAATGTTGCTTGATCGCAAGGAGAGTGTATTTCACTATTACACCTACCATGACGAAGTCATGAGTGAGAGTCAAATAAGTATTCATAAGAGTGGAAAAAGGGTGTGGTGTCTCAGATGTGTATGAAGATCGACTTATTTAAGGATTTTGTTAATGTTGTTTATTTAAAAAATGGGAGATTTCACTCTTTAAAGCTTCTCTTATAAAAGGTTTAAAGGTAGGAAGGTTGATGAACGAAGGGTGACTGGTGGAATATTGACCCTTCAGTCCAAAGGGATTGCCAATATATAATACGGGAGAATGCCATTTCATTATTACATAACTAGGAAAAATGTAACCTTAAAATAGAGAGGTTTGGTGTGGGACTCGACTCCTTTATTTTCTTCGATAAGTAGGATGTTAAATAAGGATAGAGAGGTGACCTCCCTTTTTTTATTTTAGAGAGGTGGAGCTAAATTTAAAGCACATTTTAATTTAAAGTGCTCACCTCCCCTCCCATGTTTTAAAAAGGTCCTGTTAAAATAGAGGAGAGAGGTTTTTGCTCTTTAAAAAAAGTGAATTTTGTTATTGGATAAATAGTGGAGAATGTGATCTTAAATAGAGGGTGTGACTCCAAAAATTTATTTTCTTTGGGAGGGTTTACGGAGAGGGGTAATTGGATGCCAAACCTCCATTAAATTAAAAGCCTCACTCTCTCACTTTTAAAAAAGAGAGGCTGCTTGAAGTTGTTTTAATCCCATTATTTTGGTCATTTCTAATTAATTGTCGAAGTATAGGCTAGGATGTGAGGATTGGTCAGGCCGCTGGTCCGCATTTTGTAAGCTTATCATTCTAAATTGCGGGGACAACTCTCTGTGTTTTAGAAAGGGGCCATGGGATTTTAAAGGGTCATATTATCACCGAAGCTATATCTGATGAGTGCTCCTCGCCGTCTTCTTCTTACTAGTCATATCGGTAGGCTTGTTTCATGATCCGTGTAAATCAAATCCGACACATGACATTTGAGGGTTGTTAAGGTGTGGCTTTTGATGGTCTAGCATATGACAAAATGAAACATATTTTAAAATAGAGAGGAGGGAACTCTTTAAAATAAAAATGGTTGGGCACTTTTATTTTAAAGAGCTCTCGCCCCATCTCATGGGATGTGTAAAATGTGATGTGGGGTCGATTCCATTGATGAGGATTTGACCTTCGATGTGTGTTGTAGGGTCGGATGCTTAAAATAAAGGGCATCGATGGATGAGATGCTCTGCGCCCGAAGAGGAGTGGTTCGTTCGTAGGTGCAAAAGCCCTGATGTCGAGCGAAAGCACTGGGCAACAAAGTGATCAAGTGGTTTTACTAAGCCTCTCCTCTCTATTTTAAAGCAAAGGTCCCTTTGTCAAAAAAGGTGGGTGGGTCGAGGCCCGATCGAGGGGAAGGAGTTCTCTATCTATAATGTGGAGTGCTTATAAATGCATGTGTCATTTGAGTGCCCTTTTAAAATATGTCATTGTTTTAGTCACTCTTTATCCATGGTGGGTGGTGCCCTTTATATCTTAAGGTGAGGAGTGGTTGTCGTTCGCTGGCTACCCAATCCCATTTTTCCATGTATATATATATATATATATATATATATATATATATATATATATATATATATTAGCATGAGATATAGATCTCTGCATGCCTTTAACTTCAAAAAAGTAGAATCAAGAGGGGACATGCCTACCTATGCGGGTACCTTGTTGAATGGGGTTTTCTGTGTCGTTTAAAGAGCCTACCTCGATTTCTGTTCCGAGGTGGGTGAAGCATTCTAGGACTTGTTGGTAGCTGGGTGAATGGAAGTGTATTTAGATAGCTCGACTCTATTATCGAGGCCTAAGAAGGATACACATATTGGAGAATATTACATTATTTGGTACATGAAAATGTATCCCCATGGTACCTTTATGGTACAATTGTAAATATGTAATAGATCAAGGTGCGAGTCTATAGTTTAGGAGTGTGCTTTATATTCCCCCTTAATGTAAGTATTCACATGTAGAATGTGCACAAGTGTCATGTAGTTATGTGTGCAAATAAGTGTGTAGGAGTGTGCAATGTGTCATATAGTAAAGTGTGCAAGTATCATAGAATAAAGTGTGCAAATAGAGAGCCAAGAGTCATGTATACAAGTGGCAATATGAGAAGCCAAAAGACATGAGAGGATTTATCTTATGCATGGAATAGGAAAAAATGCATCTCCCGGATATGTGAGGAGAGCAATAGTTAAGTAAGGTTGTATTATGTAGACAAAGCTCAATGTAATGTATTATTGAGGAATATATGTATTTCAAGCATCATACAAAGAAGCTTGTATACAATTTGAGCAATATATTGTAAGTTTTCTTCATGTTATTGCATGAATGATATTGGCCATTTTATTCATATTATTGTTATTGTTATGAATGTTATGTTCATTATTTTGGTCATTTAATATAGTAATTGCTCTTATATTTGAGACTACTCAAGATCTTGGATATTGGGACTTGTGATAATCTAGCTAAAAAGCCAACAATGGTATCAGAGCCACTATACTCTATCCTTTTTGGAAGAGTTATATTTAGAGCTACTTCGAGTAGTCTCTAAAGCTAGCATCGAAGGAAGTATTTGGTGTGAATTTAAAAATTAAAATTTTTGAGCCACATGAAGGAAACATAGGCCAAATTTTGGGTATTCCATTATACCCTGATATTAATTGATATTAGCAGTTAAATACAACCAACGGAGAGAAGAGATAGTCATCAGGGTTGGAGGTTCTTCAACTTAATCTTGCCTAGTGCAGAAGGGACTACAAAATTTGAAGAGACGTTCCAAGAGAATGTTTCTCAAAGTATTTTTTTTAAAGCACCAAAGAAGAGCCCAAGACAAACGGCGTTGGCTTCACTGCCAAGAGCGGAAGCACCATAGAAGAGCCCAAGACAAGGGACATTGGCTTCACTTTCAAGAGCGAAAGCACCAAAGTAGAGCCCAAGACAAGGGATGTTGGCTTCACAACTATGAGTGAAAGTACTATAAAAGAGCCAAGGAGAAGGGATGCTAGATTCATATCCAAGAGCAGAAGCACTAAATTGAGTCACCTCATTTGAGGCCATGTCACCTTTGACCTTGAGTTGACTAGAGTTAGAATATATACCTTAATATAATTATTTTATTCATATACCTTAATATATATTAGTCTAACCTAGGTATATTAAATATAAATTAAATACCTATCTATTTAATTTATATTAAATCCTAGATACCTAATTTTATTATTCACCTTTATAATTAGGTGAATTTACAATATAATACCAAAATTGGATTATTTGTTCCAACAATCCTCCTTAATCTAATTTTAGGGTTATAATACAATTTTACAAGAGATGAGGTTCCAAAGAACCAATTTACAAAAGAGCACACATTTTGGCAAAGGCTTCCTCAACAATGACATAGTAGAGACTCCAAGCTGTGTGGCAATAGGCAAGGCACCACCCATCAACATGGATCTATAAAAGAAAAACATGACATAGAGTCAGTAATCATATATATAAAATATGGCATGTAAATAAGGTTTCCATCAACATGGAAAACATCAATAATAAGTGGCATATATATATATATATATATATATATATATATATATATATATATATATATATTTCCATCAACATGGAAAACATATCATCCATCTACATGGATAACAAAGTGGCATACATATTCCATCAACATGGAAAAAATAACATCATTAATAATAAGTGGCATATATATCCCATCAACATTGAAAACATAACATCGATCAACATGGAAAACATCAATAATAAGTGACATATATATATTCCATCAACATGGAAAAATAGCATTCATCAACATGAATAAACAAGTGGTATATATCCATCAACATAGAATTCCAAAAACCTTAAAAAACACTTAAAAGAATTGACATCACACAATATTATGCATTACTCCCCCTTGAGAGCAATTCTTCTAGGCCTAATTTACTTCTAAAGTAAGAAAATTTAGATTCTACTAATGGTTTTGTGAAAATATCATAAATGTTTTCATTTGTGGGACAATATATGAGTTTAATTGTTCCATCTAATACCTTCTCCCTAATGAAGTGTGCTTGAATCTCAATGTGTTTTGTCCTTTGATGCATAACACGATTCTTTGCTAAAGCTATTGAAGATTGGTTATAAGAAAATATTGTGATAGATTTATTGTTGTTAGATCTAATTTCTATTAGTAGTCTTTAAAGCCAAATGACTTCTTGACATGCTAGAGTAGCACTTCTATAGTTATCCTAAGTTGAGGAGTGTGCTATGGTTGGTTGTTTCTTACTGCACCAAGAGATCACACCCGATCCCAAGGAGAAACAATATCCACTTGTGGTTTTTTTCAACAATATCCATGGCATAGTCACTATCACAATAACCAAACAAATTTACATAAGAATTACTTAAATACTCCAAAGCTATATTAGTAGTTCCACTTAGACATTTAAGTATTATATAAACAACATTAAGATGAACATCACAAGGCTTATGCAAAAGTCTAGCCATCACATTAACAACATAAGCAATATTAGGCTTAGAAATAGTAAGATAGAGTAAACTACCTATAATTTGCCTATATTGAGTTTTATCTACAAGCTTAGAATCTTTATTAATTTCAAATTTTCTAGAAACCATAGGAGTAGAAACACATTTGCAATTTTTCATTTTAAATGTTTGCAAGATTTCTAATGTATACTTAGATTGAGAAATCATAATCTTATGGGATTGTTGGTAGATTTGCAAGCCTAAATGTAACAAACCCATATCAGTCATTTCAAATCTATTTAGTAACTGCTTTTTATATATTTCAATCTCGCATTCATTTTTTCATGTTAAAAGTAAATCATTTGCATATAAAACAATGATAGTAACGCTATTATTTTTCCTAAAAATATACAAATTTGGATCAAAATAACACTTATTCAAACCAAATGAAGAAAAATAATTGGAAACCTTATTATACCAAGCTCTTGGAGCTTGCTTAAGTCCATATAGGGATTTATTTAATCTACAAACATAATTTAGCTTTTCGAGGTTCTCAAAGCCTTGAGGTTATAAATCTCAACATCTAAGTTGCCATTAAGAAATGCATTTTTTGCTTCTAATTGATAAATTTTCCAATTAAAAGTAGCAGCTAATGTTATTATTAACCTAATTATAAGCATTTTAGCAACCAGAGCAAAAATTTCATCATAACTACTCCCTACTTTTGTGAGAAACCTTTTGCTACTAATCTAGCCTTATGTTTGTCAACTTCTCCTAAAGAATTTAACTTAAGTCTAAATACCCATTTACAACCTATCACATTTCTTTTAGAAGGCCTTGGGACTAAATCTCAAGCATCATTTTGATAAGAGAATTGAATACTTGTTACATAGCTTTGATCCAATCTGGATAATTTTTATGGTTATAGGTTTGAGGTTCATTCAAAATTTGAATTTTAGCCTTAAAGGCTATACTTGGTGTTTGGCTTCTAGTTCTATATTTGTACATTTCACCAAATGGAGAGTTTTTGGTTGTTTGCTCTAACCATTTTTGGTATTTTAGTTTGATTTTCTAAGGGAGATTTTTCATCAATGCTAAAAGAACTAGATTTATATAAAGTAGACTCATCATATGTGACATCCCTATTCACAAAGATAGTCCTACTATTAGAATTATATAATATATCCTTTGGATTGATTATCATAACCTACTAATACACATTTCAAAGATCTATCAACTAATTTTCTAATATCATTTGAGTTATTATGATATGTGTAGGCAATGCATCCAATTACTCTCAAATGCTTAATTGATGGTTGCCTTTGAAACCAAGCCTCAAATGGAGTGACTCCATTTAGTGCCTTAGTGGCACACCTATAAAGCAAATATACAAAAGTAAAACAACATTCGGCCCATAAGAATTAGGCAAATTTTGGAGGAAAGTCCTTGCCATATTTACAATGGACTTATTTTTCCTCTCAACAATCCCATTTTGTTGGGGTGAATATGGGCATGTGAATTGTCTTGAAATGCTCATTTCAAGACAATAAGAGTTAAACTCATTACTCACATATTCTCCTCCATTATCAATCCTTAAGACTTTTATAGAGGAAGAGGTTTTATTTTCAACAAGTACCTTAATTTTTTTGAAATATTCAAATACTTGAGACTTATTTTTCAAAAAGTAAATCCAAGTGTACCTTGAAAAATCATCAATAAAAGTTAAAGAGTATAATTCATGCCCTTTTTTTATATGATATCCCATTGTCATTTGCGACACAATCCTAGGATAAAGTTTGAAAGTCTTCTGACCACTGATAAATAACAAGCTGCATATCAGTTTTATAAAAAGTGGAATAACACACATTTTTATTGATGAATACAATACCTATTTTTAAGCAGGTTATGCAAAGTTAGATAATATAAAGCCTGACATTACTTAAAGATCTAGTAACTTGGAAATTCCATCTAGAAATCCTATCCCAGGTATCATGAAAACTCTTTACATCTCCAATTGTGAATTTCTTCAACACAAAAATTCCATAGGCTCACAAGGAGGATATACCAAACAATACAACATAAAGATAAAAATAAACATAAAATGATTTTTCATTCCTATATTATCAATTTGCCAAGTTATATTCAACTTTCAACATGTAATTACAATCAATTCCCAAAAAATAAAATTGTTGGATAATTTTTTTCTTTTATTTTTTTGAAAAAAATTGAAATAAATAAATTAAAAATACAACAAAGAAAGATTTTGGCAGAAAATTTATACCAAACTGGACCATACATAGGTCATACGACCTAGAGATTTATGCCGAAAAATGAAAGTTGTCGATTTTTTTTTTAAATTGTAATGTCCCCATTTTCAGTGACTTGGTGGTAATGATCCCGATGACCTATTTAGAGTCCTTATAGGTCATGTAGAGTGATGCTAAGGGACTGAACACCATGGAGAATATATCTTGGTTCAAGCTCCAGCATGGAATTCTGTAGTTGATTGGCCATTTTTGGGTCATGGGTGATATTTTTGGCCTTAGATGATTTATTTCCATTTATGCATAATATATATATTTATAAAATAATTTTATAAAGGGAAATTATAATTAAAAATTATAAAGGGGTCATGTGTTTTAAAACAACGTTGAGTTCACTAGGAAAGGGGTCAAGGTGGTGTCCCCCCTTCTTGAAGCTTCTATAAGATAGTCAATGCAAAGATAAATAAGGGAGTTGTGAACTCATTTGAGGATATTGGATATTTGTTTGTTTTGGTGATCAAATTTCTGAGGGCATTGCAGATTTGTGCAGTGTTGGAGCTTGTGGGGAGTCAACCTCCATGAGAACATTGGTTTCGTATGTGCAAGACCATACCTAGCCAATTAGAGGAGTTACTACAGCAAGTAACTCATTGTGCTTCAGATTTTATTTCAGCTTAGGGTTTGTTGATTGGTGAAGATCATCTTTGGGCAAAAAGAAGACATGGGTTTTGTTGCTCTTCTTCAGCCATTCAGGAATCCATATTCATATTGAGGATTGGAGCTCAATAGAAGGAAACATTTTCTAAAGAGGGTCAAAACTTCCAGCTAGTCGCCCCTTCCTTGAAGTCATAATTTTGGTGTTTGTGGGTAGTGTTAATGTGAATTGTTCATTGTTCAATAGCTGGAGCATCTCATGGTATGGGCGATTTGATCTATTGCATTGTATTGGTCACATTTTGAGGGTGATGGGCAGAAAATCAGTCTGAAGACAATGCTATAACAGACTCATTTTCAGTCAGTTGAAGGGTTATGTTTATGTCATAACATAAGGGAAATATCATACCTTGGTAGTGCCTCCTTGGGAAACCAACATTGTGGCAAGTTTGTTGATTGTTAGAGGACTTCAAGGAGCTGTTCTGAGACCATTTTTTGAGTACACAGAGTTCTGATCAGACTTCAGAAAGCTGATCCTTTATCATCCATTGGGTCTTATTACAACGACATATCATTGGGTGACATCAAAGAATCATTTAGCATTAATTCGGGCAAGTTTGTATACCATTTTGGGGTCATTCATAAGTCTGAAGCATCAAAGGGCTGCCATTAATGTTTGAAGACAAGTTCAATATCAGTCCTTCATTCACTCATATTAGTGCCTAATTGACATATCACTTTCATATTTTTGGAGATGCATGTGTTGGAATTGTCTTCTACTTGTTAGTGGAGTGTTGGAGTTGTTGTTGCTTATTCTGAAGACAACTTATGTCAGTACTGATCAGACCTCCATAATTTGCTATTCAAGGGTGATTCGGACATCAAACTTAGTGGAGAGCTTCCTCACTTCCTAGCGCTTTGTTTGGTGATCACATTGGAGCATTCCGTGGGTGTTTGGAGAGCCATCCAAAGTTTGAAGACAAATCTGGTTCAGACCTGATTACTATCATTTCATAGCATCCATTGTGGTTTATAATCATCACTTGCATCGGGGAGTCATCAAGCAAGCTTGGGAGATTGTATTGGAGCAACTTTGGCACTGTTTTGTAATCTTATTCAAATATGAAACTCCATATATCAGGTCTGAGACAAATATATCAGAACTTTGTATTTTTTATTTGGAGTTCAATAAAGTGTTCAAATTGCAATATATTGTCTTTCCTTTCATTTGGCAATTAGATAGATATTATTGTTGCTTGTCATCATTCATTTTGGCATTGAAAAAAACACATCATATCAGCAAACCAAAACAACTCATATCAGACCTACATAAAAACATCTTTTGCATTCCAAAACACATACAAGGGGTGGACATTATAAAAATTTTGTTGGATAGATCTTGATGAGGCCATTCAGAATTTGCAATTAGTTTTTCGAAATAGTGAGTATAAAATAAAATAAAATAAATGACCGCAACTGGGGTTTGAAAGGGCTGAATCACATTTTTGCTCATAACTTTTGAAATCTGCTATTAAAACCTATAAAACCAGACTCAAAAGAACGACATGGAGGAGACAATGATGTTAGGAAAAAGAAATTTAAAAAAAAGTTGAAGATTTAATTTTTTTGAGCAAAAAAATAAAATCTAGCCACTATCGCTTTTTGGCAATTTTGACCCCCTTAACATCAAAATTTGAAATCAGGAATTTCAAGACAAAGGATGTACAACTCAAGTTGATTCCAAAAAACTAAGTTTTGAAAAATTTTGAGATCTTTTTTAGTGTATGTACAGTTCATACACAGTGAAGAGGAGCATAAATAAGCTTGCAAAACAGAGAGATTCAAAGAAAATGATAGCCCTAGGAATTAACCCTAATATTTTGTACCAGATGAAGTGGGAAAGAAATTAAAATCTCCAAATGCAATGGATTAGATCAAAGTTAATCAACAAAATTATTAGTATGCCATAAAATGTATTACACAAATGTAAATTGCATAGAATTAAAAAATAAAAAATAAAAAATGAAAGATAAGATCAAAATAAGCAAACCACATAAAAGACACCAATATTACGTGGAAACCTTGTAAAGGGAAAAACCACGACCAAAATTGTATCTCCACTTTGTATTCTCTTCAACAAAATATACAAGCATTTTCTTCATAGTTAGCTCATTTTCATAGCTAGCTCAAGTCGATCCCAAAGTTACCGCTGATAGCTTTCCCTTGAAAGGCAATAAGGACATTGTGAGTGAGGACACTCTAGTGCTACATAAGGGCATCAAAATAAAAAAAGAAATGGACTAGGGTGGTGGTGCTGTCGCAGTCTCCAGAGAAAGAACCGACTCCCAAAGACGGTCCAAATGCTTTAAATTTCAGGTGAAGAAAATGAGTAGCTCTTCCATCCAAGTCACTTCGAAGCATAATTTAGAGGACTCCTGGGACTCCATCTCCATTCCCAGAGCTGACAAGCATGGTAGCTTCACTCTCCTCCGTTCTCCTTTCTTGAAGGAGGCCATGGAGTGCAATGCCCCCTCAGCTTTGAAATCCCCCTTGAGGAGGTTTGTGGTCCTATTTCCAAGTCACTAGGGCCACCTCTAGTCTTTGACAAATCTCATCAACTCTTTGTACAGGGTTGATAAGATGTCTATCACCTATGCTGAGGAAGCTGCCCTCTTCCTAGAGGACTACACGAAGGAAGCTAATAATTCTGACCCCAATGATTTGATGGACACCCCTAGTGTAGGCGTTGAACAAGATTGACCCTAGAAGGATCTCTCTCCCTCATTCCTCCTTTCTTTTTGGCCCTTTCATTGTCTGAAGCCATTTTTATCTTTTTTGTTGTTTCCAAGATCCTCTTGTAGCTGGATCGTGGTTGCTGCTCTCTCTGTAGCTTTGTGGAGGATCTCCTGCAGTTCTCTTTTTGAGGCTCTTTCTTTGTTATAAAAGGTTTGGGGACCCTTTAAAAACCCCTTATTTCAACCAATAAAAGAAAAAGAGTACATTTTCTCAGCACAAAAATCCTTGAAGAATGAACTAGAAGCAAGGATTTTAGTCCAAATATATAATTTGGGCTATCCTCCTATTGGAAAATAGTTGTGGAGGAAAAACTCCACAACATGGAGTGTATGAGACAAGTGTCTCATGAAACTCCACCTCTATGCCACCACTCAATGTTGAGGCCACATGTCCTCATCCAAACCTTTGTGTGTGCCACCACACTCAAGTCACATGCCACCACACCTATGCCACATGCCACCACACTCATGCCACATGCCATTATGTGCCCCACACATGCCACCACACTCAAGTCTCATGCCATGTCACCTTTGACCTTGAGTTGACTAGAGTTAGAATAAAATAAATATAGGTATATATTTATTTTATTCATATACCTTAATATATATTAGTCTAACCTAGGTATATTAAATATAAATTAAATACCTATCTATTTAATTTATATTAAAGCCTAGATACCTAATTTTATTATTCACCTTTATACTTAGGTGAATTTACAATATAATCCCAAAATTAAATTATTTGTTCCAACAATAAACCTACCATAACACCTTGAAAAAAGCAAAGCAACATTAATTAAAGTCAGCGTGTCAGTCAAGGTAAGGGTTTCGGGCAAAAATATTTAGTGCATTTTTTAAATATTGGAGTGATAAGATTAAAAACCTAATTTTAGCACATGATTTGGTTTTTGATATATTTGGAATTTGATAAATTTTTAAAAGGAGAAATTAACTTTATTAAATTTCAAAGAATGATTGGAGTGAAAAGGTTTTTTGACTTCTAAAATAGTTTTTTGAAAAAAAATGAAAAGTAGAAAATTTCTAATTGGAAATTAGGGAACAAAAGGTTTTCAACTTCAAATAAATTTAATTTTTTTTGAGAATTTTTATATTTGATTTTGAAAGATTGATTGATTAGGAGAATTTGCAAATTTAATTAATTATTAGGGAGACATAAGGTCTTCTACTATAAAAAGGATTTGAGTTTTTTTTTTTGAATTAGCAAATTTATTAATAAATTTGGAGAGAAGGATTTCTAGTCCAAAAGAAATTAAAAATTTGAAAATTTGCTAAACTTGATTTTGCAAATTGATTATTTGATTGATTGAAAATTAAAAAATTAGAAATTTGAGAGCCTACAAGACTTCTACTTCAAAGGAAATTGATTTGAATATCATGGAAGAAAATAATTTGAGAACTATAATATGAAAGGAAATATTAGAAGTATTGAAAATTGACATACAAAAATTGATTGAAAAATATGATGGAAAACAAGACAGCAGTGAGATTTATCTACAAAGAAGCTATGAATGAAAAATTTGAAACATTTGAGTACTATTTGCACTCAAAACTTGTTGAAGCAATTGAAAAATCTAAAAATGATATTACAATACCTATTGATATAGGTAGTATAATGTATATGGCATTGCTTTCACTTGAACTTCATAAAGACAAAAGTCAAAAGCAAGAAGAGTTGATTGAGACTCTAAAAGGAAAATTAGTGATAATAGACATTGTTCATGATATATGTGATTTATGTCATACACTTCAAGAAGTAGAAAATAATATATTACTATATTCAACATATGGTAGTAAGAATGATAATAAAAGCCCATCAAATTCAGAAATTTATTATTATACTCTAAGTGAATATTCAGAGCTTGCAAGACAACATCAAATTCAAGATTGCAATGAAATAAATAAAGCACAAGGATCAAAAGCTAAAGACAAATAAGAATCAGAAGAAGTCCATGAGAAATATCTTGAAGATCATAGCAAAGAGACAAAGACAAAAGAACTAAAGAAAAAAGATGAAGAATCTCAAACAGAAGATCAAGCACAATGCAAGATTGCCTAATAGTGCCAGACCTCAAAGATAAAGATTGAAGACTAAAGTCTTCAATACTCAAATAATGTAATACAAGGGGGTATTGGAGAATATTGCATTATTTGGTACATGCTAATGTACCCCCATGGTACCTTTATGGTACAATTGTAAATATGTAATAGATTAGGTTGAGTCTATAGTTTAGGAGTGTGATTTATATTTCCTCTTTATGTAAGTGTTAATGTGTAGGATGTGCACAAGTGTCTTGTAATAGAGTGTGTAGGAGTATGCAATGTGTCATATAGTAAAGTGTGCAAGTGTCATAGAATAAAGTGTGCAAATAAAGAGCCAAGAATCATGTATACACGTGGCAATTATGCATGGAATAGGAAAAGATGCATCTCCCGAATATGTGAGGAGAGCAATAGTCACGTATTTAAGAGTCATATTTGTAAGGTTATTATGGAGATAAAGCTTGATGTAATGTATTATTGAGAAATATATGTATTTCAAGCATCACATAAAGAAGCTTGTATAAAATTTGATAAATATATTGTAAGTTTTATTCATGTTATTGCATGAATGATATTGGATTTTTATTCATATTATTGTTATTTTTAGGAATGTTATGTTCATTATTTTGGTCATTATTTGAGACTTCTCAAGATCTTGGATATTGGTACCTATGACAATCTGGCTAGGGGGTTTCTCTTATGATCGATTCTAAGACCCCTTTGATATTAGGTAGGTCCTTTATAGCTTTAAGTGCTTATTGGTTTGAATCTGGGGCCTCTTCCTCATTCCAAATTTTACTTTCATGCATAGGGCTCTTTAAACCCGCGAGAGGGACTTGTCAATCGTTAGAATATGAAACGATGAAGAATGCATTATGATAAAAGGTGCTATGATCCTCTCTATCTATAACTGACAAATCTAAGAGGTCTTATGTCGAACTTGGAAATTTCTTTCCATGAAGCCAGAAATGAGTTAATACATGTATAAAACAACTCAAATAGATTTCCATGGATCAAACATTCCCTCATTCTTTTAAATATTTGGGCATTCTAATTTCTCCTTAGAAAGAAAGATTTTAGGGAGTTACTAGAATTGATGGAATCTAGAATTAATTAGTGGACATATAGGTACTAATCATCGCTGATAACATTAAGGCAATTCTACAATCTCATCTAATTTATAAATTCATGGCCTTAACCATCCCTAAAGAAGTTCTAAAGGATATGGGTCAAACAATGAGAAATTAGCTATGGGAAGAAATTTAGAAAAGAGCAAGTGGCATTTGGTAAATTGGGAATAAATTTGTTAGCTAACATATAGAGGAGGATTATGTATGAGAAAATGTCTTCTTAATAATGTGGCTTTATCAACTAGAATATATTGGATATGGCACATAGAGGATTACTCATTATGTATTTTTAAATTAAATATGTTAATTGAGAGGAGCATTATCTCCTCCCTAGGGTGGGTTTGGAGGGAAATGACTCTCAAACATGGGAATGCATTGAGCTGGGAAATAGTCTTATAAAGACTGATATTTTTTGGATTGTTGATGCTGGAAATCAAGCTTTGTTTTGGGAGGATTATTAGGACTAGAATAATCCTTTGAGTGTAAAATTTTCTAAGCTATATGATTTGAAAGGAAGATGCATAAAGATTGGTTGGGTAGATTTTTTTGATTATCAATCATGTAATAGCCAAGGGGTGTTCTTGTTTGGCATTGGAAACCTTTTGAGTAATGGCCAAGACAACAAATTATTGAATGAATAGTTATTTTGAAACACATTTTGTCTACTCAAAGGGTAACCTAGGATAAATAGATTGATTACCTTGGATGGATTTTTGAAATTTTTTGAAGTTACTATGTGAAGTTAGGATATTAAACTCCCTTGGGGAAGGAAGTAGGAGGAGGAAAAAAATGGAGTAGGGTGTGCCACCCAATCTATTGGCTAGAAATGCTTTTATTTGATTAGTTACTATGGATATATTTAATACTCAAGTTAAACCTTAGAAAGCATGGATATGAAGGAACCAGTAGGCATGAGTTATGCTTAGTAGAGGAAGATAATGAAAAACACATTTTATGCATTGCCTTTATACTACTTCCCTTTGCAAATTATGATAGGACATGAGGGAGATCCTTAAAATCCACATCCAAAAGTTAGTATTTTTAATAATAAAAATTATCATCATCATATTTGAAGGGTCTTAGACTTATGCAAGAGACTAGCTTCAGTGTGATCTAGTGGAATGTTTGGCTAGAACTAAATCATTGCATCTTCCAAGGAATAGGTAGGCTAGTAAGCCAAGTGTGGGGTAGAATAGTAACAAGCCTAAATGAAATATTTCAAGTCTGGCTACAAAATACATAGCCAAGGTTGTTGTGGGGATTCAAAGTCCTCATTAGACTTAAGAATCCTTATTAACCCCCTCCCAATTACATGACAATGATCCTGACCCTTCCAATGCCAGGTTTGGAAATTTAGGAAAAAATAAGATTATGTGAAAGAGACCTCTACTAGAGTATATTAAGATAAATGTTGATGATACCTCTTCAAGAGATTGAGGTAGTCTAGGTATAGGAGGTGTTTATTGGACCATAAGAGCCAAGTGGTTTTTGGTTTGTAGGAAGTTTTGGAAGAGCAATCAATAATTTGACAAAGGTAGTGATAATTTACTAAGCAATCATAAAGGCCAAAAGAAGCTAATCACTATTGAAGTGAAATATGACTCCAAGATTTTAGTGGACCATTTTAAAATGCAATCCTTAATTGATCCTAAACATTGACTCTTGAGAGAATGTTTGTAAAACATAAAATTCCTTCTAAAAGGTTTTAATGGAATAGAGTGTTGCCATAGAAAGAGGGAAGGAAATCAAGTTGTTGACTTGTTTGCTAAATAGACATCTAATTGAAAATAAATTAAACTTGAAATTGATGAGAAGAAGGACCTTCTTTATTAAAAATTGGAAAATAAATTTAATCTACTCTGTGAAGACCAAAAAGAATTCTATTAGGAGTTGGCTTTGAATCTTAAGACAAGGGAGCTATCAAATTTATGGGATGGCTTAATTTTAGAAACAAGAAAGAGGTTTTTTTTCAAGAAATAATCAATCACTTTGAAACTGATATCTAGTTAAAGAGAAGCAAAACCGCTTTTCTCATTGTTGTATAAGAGCTCAAATTTTTTTGTTTTGTTACAAATCAATGTTTAGTCAATCTATCTATTTCAGTTTCTTGAGATTATATTTTTTTTTTGGTAGGTAAAAATTATATTAAAAGCGGGTTTTGAAAGGACCCCAAAACCTTTTTACAAAAGGTCAACCGACCAAACCAAAGGTTAAGAACAATCAATTTGAAGAATCCTGCCCAATGAAAAATAGACAGTTTGGAAAAACCCACCCAGCAAAAAAAGATAATTTTGAAAAATCTCGCCTCGCGGGAAACCTTCAATTTTGAAAAATCCTGCCCAGTGGGAAACCACCAGTTCTGAAAAATCCCACCCAGCGGGAAGCAGCCGAAAACCACCAAGTTGGAAATTCTGCCCAGTGGTAAAACCAATAGATTGGAAAATCCCACCCAGCGGGAAACCACCAATTTTGAAAAATCCCTCCCAGTAGGAAACCACCAGTTTTGAAAAATCCCTCCTAACGGGAAAACATACAGGATGATGAATTTGCAAATCTCGCACAGCGGGAAGCAGCTAAAAACCACCAGATTGGAAATCCTACCCAGTGGGAAAACTGAAAGATTTGAAAATCCCGCCCAATGAGAAATATCATCCTGACCAACAGGAAAACCAGCAAAAAAAATGGGATTGAAAAATCTCGTCCAGTGGGATTGGAAATCTCGCCCAGAGGGAAAACCAGAAGATTTGAAAATCTTGCCCAGTGGGAAATACCGTCCCGCCCAGCAGGAAAACGAACAAAAAAATGGGATTGAAAAATATCACGCAGCGAGAAAACCAACAGGAATGGAAAATCCCGCCCAATAGGAGAACTAGCAGAAGAACGAGTTTGGGAAACTGCAGCACTGGAATCCCACCAATAGGAGTACGAGGAAGCCGGAAGGATCCAGGGAAAACAAACGCAGGCACAAAGAAAGGATCCTAGAAGCCACAAAGGACCAGGGACCCACCATCCTTGCTCACGAACAGTTCCAAGGAAGAGGAACTGGGACTGGGAACAACTTGGGAACAAGAAAAGGCCCCCTCAAGGCCAAGAACAAGCTCTGAGAGTCCACCAAGAAGCAGGACCAGAAAGCAGAATCCATCGAACAAAAACTAAAATGAAAACTTGTGAAGCCCAGGCAGAAAGCAACAGCAAACACAAAGATGAGATCCATGAAAACCTAAACTGAGGGATCTAGGGGTTTGCATGCATAGACTACCGATCCCCCCCAAGATCGAGACATGTAGCAGAAAACCCAAAGCACCCTAGCAAAAAGGACCAGGAATCCCCATCCTTGCACACGAACAACTTTAGGGAACTGGGACTAGGGCTAGGAACAACTCAAGCACAGGAAGAGGCCCCCCAAGGCCATGCAAATGCTCAAAGTGTCCACCAAACATCAAATCCAGCAAAAAGAAGCCTTTGAACATGAAAATGAACATGGTCCCACCCAAAGGGATGAGACCACCAGCAACCAATGGCATCCCAGAGAGGAAACACGAGCAAAGAGGAAACTGGCCCCCCAGACCAACCTTGATGAAGAGAGAACCTCACGGGATGCACCAGGAAGCGAACGAGAACCCAAACTACGACCACCACAGACCGAGAAAGCCCTGGGAACTGGATCCCAATAACAACCTACAAAAAAAAACCCAAGAAAAAGCCTAAGGGAGATCAGGGACAGGATCCCAGGAACATGCAAGAAACCCCAGAGGATCCCTGGGAAGCACCAGGCCCGAGATTCAAATGAGGAAACCCCAAAAACTACTGGGAAAGGAGCAAAAAGTGGGTAAGGATCTCCCCCCAAGGAGATCATCTACTACAAACCATTCCCAAAGTGGGATGACTTGGGATGAATCAAGGTGAGAAGGATCACCCGAGATTATATTTTAGGGGGATTGTTTGGTTTTGATATTTCCATGATTATTGAAATGTAAAAGTTGGTGGATTTTTAAATCCCTCTTGGTTTTGGTTTATGATATAGACTTATTATGGCACTATTCTATAAAGACATGCAAAATGATTTTTTGTAATTTGTTTTCATTCAGGGTTATGCATAAGGGGTAGGCCCGAAAATGTATATAGAAAAATAAGTCGAATTAGTTTTGAAACAAAGGCGAATATGGTTCAAAGTCATGTAGAGGACATGAGAAATTGCCTTTTTTTTCATAAGAAAAAAGTTGGCAAATTCATCAAAATTTTCGACAAACGTACCATAAGATATATATAATCACTAAAAATGCTCTGATTCCCACACATGATGTCTACAGACTTACAAGGATGACCCAAGTGAGTCAGTAGACTTCATTCGAGGGATGAACCATGTGAGTCCGTAGACTTCACTCGAGGGACGACCCTCGAATGATGTCTACGGACTCACTTGGGTCGTCCCTTGTAGACATCATGCGTGGCATCATCAATGTGTTCGTCGTCCCTGTTGGAAGGAAAACTGATGAGATATATTATACATGAAGTAGGTTACAATATATAGGCATGAGCCTATATGACGAACATGACACTTGTCAAGTAATATGACAAGTGTCAAACTAAAACTGAGGAATAGTGCACATTAATGATATTCTAACATTCCCCCTTAATGTACACTATCCTAACTATGGAAAAAGAAAACAAGTCAACATTAGGTAACATTCCCCCTTAATGTTGACTTCTCTAAAAGAAAACTATTATCCTCTTTTATTACATGATTTGGTCTAGGCTCGTGCTCTCTACGCTTGGCTCTCCAATTGTGAATAATGCTAGATCAACGGTGTGTACATCTCGGTCTGTTGCCACAGGGTCAGCCACTTCCATGGGTCTATTGCCACTGGGTCAGCCGTCTAAGTGCCTAAGGGTCATATGGGTACCTCAGGGTTAGCCACTTTTGGGTCTATTGCCTTTGCAGGTCATCCTCAGAGGATGTTACTTGGAGATGACTGAGCGCGTTTATTAATGTGCACTATTTCTTAGTTTTAGTTTGAAACTTGTCATATTCCTTGATAAGTGTCATGTTCGTCATATAGGCTCATGCCTATATATTGTAACCTACTTCATGTATAATATATCTCATCAATTTTCCTCCCAAAAGTCCCTTGAATGAAGTCTACGGACTCACTTGGGTCGTCCCTCGTTGAGGAACGGCCCATGTGAGTTTATCGACATCATGCGAGGGACGACCTGGGTGAGTCCATCGACATCATGCGAGGGACAACTGCCAGGGACGACTGAAATCATACAAGAGATGACCAGGTGGGTCCGTAGACATCATATGAGAGACGACCAAGAAACAAGAGTAGGCACCATTTGAGGGACGATAGCTTGGTTGCGTGCCACATGTCGTTCACATTGCCACGTGTCACCATATCGTTATGACTCTGCATGCAAAGGCCTATATAAACTATTCAAAACCCACTCACTTCATTTTATGCACAACACAAAAAACTCCAAAAACCTTCAAAAATCGTTTGAAACCATTCCAAGCCTTCGGAGTCCTAGCAATGGCCACAAATTCTTCTAGTCAAGGTAGAATTTCATTCAAAAACTTGGTTTGTCTGCTCATATTGTAAATTATCAATGATCCCAACAATGATTCAACATGGATGAGGGAATCCGGTATTCTAGGTCTAGCACAAATACCCCAATTTGACATGGGTGTTCTTTTGTTGACTACAATTGTTCAGTCCTATGAAAATCAGGGGTTGGTTGTTACAATGATGGTCGACAATAAAACCCTTACCTTCTTGGTGAAACCGTATAATGCGCATCGATTAATAGGCCTTACCCATCAAAATTTTGAACGTGTCTCATAAAAATTTTCTAATTGATGAAGAAAAAATCTATTTGGAGACTTATTATAATCTCTCATCCACTGCATTACAAGGTATGTCTTCAAAATTGCAAGTTTTAATTTTCGTTTTATCCAAACAAACTAGAATTTATGAAGTGTTTAGGGGTAAATTTAAGCTTTGTTAATGTGTAGGTAGTTGAAAAGGTAAAATGGTTGCATTCTACCAACCTCTGCTCATAGGGCTACATGTTATATGCTTAATTGGGCCATTTCAAAAGATTAACTCAGTGGCTCATCCATTGTAATCAACTGGCATGATGTAAAATGTCCAACACTATTTTTTAATTTTTCCAGATGTTTGTATTCTACACTCATTGTCCATCCCGATTCCCCACCTTAATATCTAATCAAATTATTAAAAAAAAACAAACAAACATGTCGACGTACTCACCCGGGTCGTCCCTCGCATGTTCCATTTTTCTATACATTATGTGCTAGTAATAATTTTTGTTATCCTTGAGGTTTTTAAAATTGATTGATTTCCTTTCAAATAGTCTTGTTAGAAATATTAAAGAATTGAGAAACAATTTATTCTTAGAGAGGCTTAGATTCTACATCATTGTCTTTTTGATAGATATCTTATGCACAATTACACCCCTCAAGATTAGAGAGGTTATCATTTTTAATTGATTAAAGAGGCCACTTGTATATATATCTTTTTGAAATATCTAGAAATAAAAAATGAAGAAGAAGAAAAATTTATTACGTTCACTCTTATTTTCTCCTATATTTATTCATTATTAAATAATTAATCGTGTCCTTGCTTCATTGAGGAATCCAAGAAGGCTTTGCAACCATATAATACCCTATTTATCCAAGCCTATTGTACATATATAAATTATTAGGATTCAAAGGGAAGTCAAATTTATTACCAAAGTGTGTTCCCAATAAAATGTTGCTCAAAGAGGTAGCTTATCATATGATGGGTAATTCATTGGCCCACCTCCATGTGTTTTCCACACATTTCTTTTTGCATGGGATATTTTATCATAGGGAATCTGGGACATTGTACACTGTCATGAAAAATCTAAATCTTTAAAGGGGAAGTATTCTAAGAAGAAGAGAACTAAGGATGATGTTGTCATTGAGAGAGTACAAGATATAACCATTGTCTCAATAGATTTAATTTTATGGGAGGACATAAGTTAGATGCACATTGAAGTGGCTAAACTTAGAAACTATAATGTGATATATTTAGACTTAGAGAAAAGCATCATTGACTAATTCTAGCACATTCAGTCATCCCTGGCGATCGTCCCTCGCATGATATTGATGGACTCACCCGGGTCGTCCCTCACATGATGTCGACGGACTCACCAGGTCGTCCCTTCATAACAAAATCCGTCCCCTCGAAAGTCTCGGACTCACTTAGGTCGTCCCTTGACAAGGGATGACCCAAGTGAGTCCGTAGACTTCATTCGAGGCACAAAGGACACACTGATGATACCATGGACTCAATACCCTCATGTATGGCAATCTATAACAAGCAAAAGTGCATATGATTGATCTTTTGTTGTCTTCAAATCCATAGTGTAGTATCTCATTGCACATTACTTTATTGCTTTATTATATTATTGCACTATATATGTTGTCATTGCATGACTTGAATACTTCCCAAACTACATTAAATATATTAAACATAGCATTTCAATTTAAGCATTCCATTTTGTTATAATGTTTTTGCAGTGGATGCAACTCCATCTAGAAGGGGCCTCACTTTTCTGTCTATTAACAACTTCCTTAAAGCCATCGTCGAGTTCTTCCAGTCACGTATTGTTTTGTAGGGAAGAACATCAGACATACCTTTATGGGCTTTGGGGTATATTGTGTGTTGTCTCGAAAAGAACAAATACGACTGGTCCTCGTATGTTTCCACCAAAATAAAAAATGAACTTCAAAATGCGTGCACAAATACTACGACCACTTCTACCATTGTTGCTACTAGCAATTACTTGATTGGTTTTTATTATGAAGCATATTTTAATGTAAGCAATACCACTGTGCCCACCTCCCTCCATACAAAATTGAAGTTAGTTACCTTAACCATCGAACAGATGCAAGTATTTGTTACAAAAATATTACAATAAATGTTTGTGTTTATATTTTTAATTTTTAAATTTGCTTTAATGCAGATATGAGTGATGTCTTCTTTGAATAGAAGAGATGCTCTAAATAGGGGAATCAACCCAGAGGGTAGTGTAAATTTTGACCCATTGTCACTAGAACATCCGCTAACAAGGTCTGCGAAACGCATTAGGTCTTCAAAATCTTCTTTTGTTCATCCAACTCCCTCTTCTATTTCACGTCCACATGCCATCGATGTTGAGGAAGATAGCCAGGCCTTGACAGGTAAAGTTTATTTTTCACTTGGGAGTGAGGAAGTAATTAATTTCTCTCTTTAATTAATTTTAGTTAACATTAATTTAAAATTAAATTTTAATTAATTGTATTCTAAGGAAAAGAGAACTAAGGATGATGTTGTCATTGAGAGAGTACAAGATATAACCATTATCTCAATAGATTTAATTTGATGGGAGGACATAAGTTAGATGCACATTGAAGTGGCTAAACTATAATGTGATATATTTAGATACTTAGAGAAAAGCATCATTGACTAATTCTAGCACATTCAATCATCCCTGGCGGTCGTCCCTCGCATGATGTCGATGGAATCACCCGGGTCGTCCCTCGCATGATGTCAACGAACTCACCTGGGTCATCCCTCGCATGATTTCGATAGACTCACCCGAGTCGTCCCTCGACGAGGGACAACCATAAATTCTCTCTTTAATTAATTTTAGTTACCATTAATTTAAATTAATATTTTTTAAATTTTTTCAAGGCATCATCCCAGACATATTTTAGAACCATTTCGACCCAAAAATGACACAACGACATCTGGTATGGGCAATTACAGTTGAGTATTAATTTCATAGTAAATTTTATTATAAATTTTTTTTACAATAAATATTATTTTTATTTTTTGTAGGTTCAAGTCATCATCACCGACACCAAATGATGGCACATTTGCCATCATTGCCTCTACGTCCTCTATAGCATGAGCACATACAACTTTATGAACAAACGATTGAAACATGGTAAGAGACCATATTAGAGCACGATATACATATTACATAATTTAAATTTGAGTTTCCCAATCTTTTTATTAAAATATTTTCTTCAAACGTTTATTTTATTTTTTTATTTTGGCCTTAGGTCGATCACAACGGCCCGCGCAACAATCTATACCACCACCACCACCTCCACATAGACAACAGTTCATGAGGCCTCAACATATGCGTGGAAAATAATTACATGTTGAAAGGAGTTCAATAGGCCCATCCCTTGGCCTTTCAAACTTTCCCAGTTTAACACTGGAAAATGTTTCAAAAGTTTTGCATGATTGTCCTAGGTTGCCTATTCCTCCCCTGGATCAGGACTTCCTTATGCAAGGTTTGTTTCCTGATAGTTTTAAAGCATCTGATATGCTTCAAACTCAAAGAAGAGCAACCATTGATAAAGCATTGCAAACTAGTGGAAGAGCAACCACTGCTCACAACTCCCCCTCCCCTTCCAATCTGGTCAAGATGCTCCTCTTACGGAGGATCAAATATTAGATTTTTCAGAATCAGATTTATTAGTAGAAAATTTGGAAGCCATAGTGAAGGATATTGTGCTTTCGGATATTTTTAAACTGAAAGGTTGGGAGTATCGGGCAAAAGTTCTAGTCAAAGAAATTAATGCTCGATACAAAAATTTTACAAAAAGAGAAGAATTGTTTTCTTTGGTTCAACAACACCCTAAAAATTTGGATGCTTTGTTATATGAAGCAACCTTAGGAATTGTAAAGGCCACTAATATTTATGGTGATGAAATTATAGATCTCCTTTTGCATAGGCTCGAGAATTTGAATGTTGAAGCTCAAGCCTATTTCAATAAGTGGACAATTGATAGAAAAAAAGTTAAAGTGGCAAAGGCTGCCCAGGTAGTTGCAGAGGTAAGTCAACAATATTTTTCTAAATTAATTTATTTTTATAACATTTTGATCTTTATTAACTAACATTTTAAATATTCTATTGTGCAGTCCAATTTTGAGAATGTCAAAAATCAAGTGGAAAGCATGAAGGTCTTTTTGGTCACGGCAAAGCAAAGTATACTAAATGTAATTGAATTCAAAGAACGATTCTATGAGACCATTAGACAGAATAATGCCCTCAGAAGAATCATCATCAAACATAATATGGATCCAAATATTTTGCTCGTGGAACAAGAGAACGAAATACCTCCAAAAGAAGATCCAGCTACAGAGGAGAGGGGATTGGTAGAAATTTTGAATATTGGTGAAGAGAACCTACGGAGAGCTGGCGTGTTAGGAGAAACATCATTAGAGGTGGCATCTGGGAAAGGTCATGAAGAAAAGTAGCCAGATCCTTCATCTGTGCAAATACTTGAAACAGGCCCTTCAACCCAATAGTCTGAAAGTGGACGCACAGTTCACTTGCTTTGTAATGAAATTTTGTTCAAAATAAATAAAGACTTTTTGTAACTCTGATGTTTGAATGAATATTTTTGACTCCCTAAGAGCCTTTGTTCGTAGTTTTACTATGGTTCAATCTTGATTTTGTGCAATGGCATCTTATGATTTTGTGCTTTGGGAAAATTTGAAGTCTACCAATAATTTATCTTTCCCTTAAATCACCATAGATATAAATTGCTTTATCTCTGTTTAGATCATCCTTATTACAAATAACTGACATGTTTATCATGTGAAAATTATCCAAATGCAGGGCACAAAATGGTACCATTTTTCTTGACATTTTCTATTACAAATAACAAAATGATGTCTAACATATGTTCAAAAAACCTAAACATAAGAACTAAATTAAAAAAACTAAACATACATCTTGATTTGGCTCCTTATTATGTTGATTTTAAATAAATGTCACATTGGGTATGAAAAACTAGTACAAAGTTTCTATTAATACATTTCTAAATACAATTAGAACTTTATTTAAATCAACTAACAAAACCAAGTTTAGGAATGAAAATTACAATGTTTATATACAACCTTCAAACATTTGATTTTGAATGATGTTTGTAATTGATACGAAACATCGAATTTAAAATTAAGATTATGAAAGAGTGCAATTTATAAATAAAAATAATAAATTAGAACACAGATATATGAGCAGAATAAAAAATAATTTAATTGTTCAGAAGACATCATGCAAGAGACGACCTAAGTGAGTATGTAGACCTCATGCAAGGGACGACCTGCAAGGGATGACCAGAATAAGTTTGTAGGCACCATGTGAGAGATGACCTAGTAATGTGGTAGACATCATGTGAGGGATGACCTAAGTGAGTCCGTAGACCTCATGCAAGGGATGACCTACAAGGGATAACCTGAGTAAGTCTATAGGCACCATGCGAGAGATGACCTAGTAATGTGGTAGACATCATGTGAGGGATGACCTAAGTGAGTCCATAGACCTCATGCAAGGGATGACCTAAGTAAGTTTGTAGGCACCATGCGAGAGACGACCTGGTAATGTGGTAGACATCATGCGAGGGATGACCTAAGTGAGTCCATAGACTTCATGCAAGGGACGACCTGCAAGGGATGACCTTGGTAAGTCTATAGACCTCACACGAAGGAGGAATTGCAAGGGATGACCTAGGTAAGTCTATAGACATCATGCGAGGGATGACCTAGGTGAGTCCATAGACATCATGCGAGGGATGACCTTCGTGAGTCCATAGACCTCATGTGAGGGATGACCTAGGTAAGTCGGTAGACATCATGCGAGGGATGACCTACGTGAGTCCATAGACCTCATGCAAGGGATGACCTTCATGAGTCTATAGACCTCATACGAGGGATGACCTAGGTTAGTTGGTAGACATCATGCAAGGGATGACCTGCGTGAGTTCATAGACCTCATGTAAGGGATGCCTTGCGTGAGTCCATAGACCTCATGCAAGGGACAACCTGGGTAGGTTTGTAGGCATCATTATCAATAATAAAATACTCATACAACAAAGCAAACATATAATTTTGAACAAAATATTTGACATTATATCCCTCCAAGGAAAAATTCATATACAACAAAGCAATCCTATGTTACAAAGCAAATACAACAAAGCAAGCCTATAATTTTGAACAAAAGATTTGACATTATATCCATCCAAGGAAAAATTCATATACAACAAGGCAAGCCTATAATTTTGAACAAAATATTTGACATTATATCCATCCAAGGAAAATATTTGATATTATATGAAAAACTCATCAATTCAATGAAAAATTCATAATCTTAAACAATTAACATCTATGACATTATTTTCCAAACTCATCAATCCAAAAAAAATTCATAATCTTGTTTCACAACATTTGGATAATATAAAAATCATGCAATGTAATTATGTATGTGACATGTTGCCAAAAGATGTAAATATTACATTGGAGGAAGTTGAAAAACACATTAATCCAACGAAAAATTCATAATTGAAAAACACATTAATCCAAACAAAACTTCATAATCCTGATTCCCCACATCAAGATTATATAAATATCATGCAATCTGTATAAATTCCATCTATCCAATAAAATCCATTATCCTAGGGACATATGTTGCAAAAAGGATGCAAATATTACATTGGAGGAAGTTGAAACGAACAATTCCCATCTTCTACAACATCATTTGTAGACATAGTTGATCTCTGTGTCTCAACAATCAGATCATTGTTCTCATTTTCCTTATCATCATCAATATTCATGATACCTCTTCTGCTTGTTATAGATTGCCAATATGTTAGAGCTCTATCATAAGGAAAATTGTGCACCTCATAAGATGAGACATATATTCTCAAGCAGTTTTCTAAATTTTTATCCAGTCGGTTACGAACTTTAGATTTCACAAAAGACAATGCACTAAAAACCCTTTCATCTTCCATTGATCCCAAAACCATTGTTTGACACAATTCATATAAGTGGAAATATTCGCTCATCATTTCCTATAAAACACTACTAGGGTACAAATTTTTCCACAAACGTATAATAGAACCTGGTTCACTAGAATTAGTCAAATGTGGAATTTGATCAAGCATTGTATTTCCAAAATATGAGGATTGTTTGGTCAAAAGATCTTTATTCAAAATACCATTGATCTCAGTACCGTTGACTTCCACACTTTTAGAAAAATGATTGATAAGTGTACCCATATATTTTATAAACAAGGTTTTTTTGCTATTATTATCTGTTCCTGAATCCCAAAACGCAGGGTTAACCACACCCATTGCTTCTAGCAACTCATCTCTTTGAAAATGACTTCTAATTTCTTTTGTCAATGATTCTGCTATTTTTCTCAACTTAATCCTTGTATTCTGTAAAACTTCTTCAAATCTATTGTATGTGATTGGCATCTGTTCAAAATCTTCACTAACTATATCCAATCGCTTATCAAAATAATATAAAGGTATCTCTTTTTCATGAACATTAATACAAAGATGATCGTGAATGTTGAACTGCAACAAACTATTTTGTTCATTGACATTTTTTAGAGTTCTCCAATCATCAAACAAAGGATCCATAAAATTCTCACTTGATAAGTATAACGTATCGATACGCACACAAATTTGTTTTCTAATTCTGATGAAATCAACTATATAAATGGATCTTTGTTGTGCAAGTTTTATCAATGTATTCATTTCATGCAGCATTGGAAGAATACCACATAAAGTGAGTAGTGTTTCCAGGTCTCTCATACGATATAACAAATATTTTGCTTTATCAACTACCCTCCGATTTTCATACATAAAGCCTACTATGGATTTATATTGTTTGAAAACTCTTGCTGCGGGTTGAAACAATGAAATCCACCTGGTATCTACATCTTGCAACAATTTTTTACTTTATGTAAGTCCTAGTGCAAATTATTGAAACTTTGCAAACCTTTTTGGATTGCACAAAAAATATGAATGTACTTCCCAGATGAGTTCTTCAACTCTTGCAACATTTTGAAATGTGCTCACAATTTTGTATGCAAGATTCATTCTATGAGCCATGTAGTGAATCGGGATCAAATATGGGGCAACAGATGTTTGAAGTCGAACACAAAGACCATTTATGTTACCTTGCATTACAATAGCACCATCAACTCCAACACATATTAATTTATTGGCTATTGTTGCATCATCCATTCCAACAATATCCTTTAAGCTAGTAACAACAACATTGTAAAGATTTTCAACATTACAGTTTTCCACCATCTTATGTATTGCTAGAAAATGAGGTTGCCTTACATGATTTTGAAAGGTGTAAACATGCATGCAAATCCAAGATGTATTATCAACTGTAGTTACCTCATCAATAGAAAGTGAAATGAATTTAGAATTTTTAACATTCTCTTTCAAGTCCTCCATCTCAACTAAAGATAGACATTTTACCATTTCCCAACCACTTCGATCTGACCAATGAGCATTAGGGAGGTTGTGTACATCAGCTAGTCGAAAGAGATGCTTATAATCAATAAAGTCTGACATAGCTCTACCTTTTTTAAGAATAGTAAATATGATAGCAAACTGCAAGCTTTTTGAAGCTAACGTGGTTTTATGAATTTTTTGAAACTGTGCTGGAATCGTTCCACCATTCTCAGATAGTATTTGTTTTTGTTTCATCGCTTTTTCATAGTCTAGTGCATATCTCACATGTGCGCATTCTGATGCATTCTTCCACCTGTGGGTTCTCTTAAATTTTCCATCAGCTTGTTTTACTTTAACATAAACTTTTCCACAATGTTTTTCTATTGTATCTATCTTAGGTTGCATTCTCTTATCTTTTCCTAATTTCCAACTGCAAATAACACATCTAGCTTCTTTTGGTTCTACATTACTATCTTCTTGCAGCACTGGTTCAATAAATGGATACTTTGATGACCATTCAAACTGAAATGACCTTCCAATAATCCATCTTGTTGAGCTTCTACGTCTACGTTTCTTAGACTTAACCGAAGATTCCCCTATAGTGTACATTTCATTGGAAAGATCATTTTCATTTTGACTTTGTATGCCAGTTTCAGGATTCTGTTCAAGTTGTTGCATGTCATTGTTAATTAAATTTTCCTGATGTATTTCATCCTGGGGATTATCTTCTAGTGGAGACATATCAGGATCAATTGGGTACTCTGCATTCAAGTATGTTCTATATCATTTTCTGAAATTACTTATTAAAATTACTATTAAGTAGGGAAAACGGGTATGTACCTTGTAACTGCTTAAGTTGTTGCATGTCATTGTTGATGAAATTTTTATGATGTATTTCATCCTAGGAAATATCTTCTAGTAGAGGCATATCAGGATCAATTAGGTATTCTGCATTCAAAGATGTTTTATATCATATTTTGAAATTATTTATTAAAATTACTAATTAAGTAGGTAAAACAGGTATGTACCTTGTAACTGTGTAGGTTCTGGTGCCTCAATGGATTTTGATGCCTCCTTGGATTTCAAGATATTGCTAAAATATTTTAGGATACTCTTTTTTTAAAAGATTTTTCTCCCTTATTTCCATTGCGAGTTGGAGCCATTGTACCTGTGAAGGGAAATGTTAGGAAAAGAATAGATGAGCAAGAAGTCTACAGGAAAGGAAGCAAAGACGATAATGCAGTCAACAAATCTGGGATGATCAAGGTGCAATAAATAGAGATGACTTAGAAGAGTCTGTAGGCATCATTCAAGAGATGACAAAGAGAGTCTACAGACATGAAATTGGGATGAGTCTACAGGCATCAATGAAGAGCCAACAAGGCAAAGTCTATAGGCATCAAAGAATAGATGAGTAGGAAGTCTACAGGCAAGGAAGCAAAGATGATAATGCAGTTAGCAAAGATGGGATGATCAGGGTGCAATAAACAGAGACAACTTGGAAGAGTCTGTGTGAGTCGGTAGACCTCATGCAAGGGACAACTTGGGTAAGTCATACACTTTATTGCAAGGTATGACCTGTGTGAGTCCATAGATATCATGGAAGGGATGACCTACATGATTTCATAGACATCATGTGAGGGACAACCTGCAAGGGATGACCTGGGTAAGTCTGTAGACTTCATGCGAGGGACGACTTGCAAGGGATGATCTACAAAGAATGACTTGTGTGAGTCCATAGACATCATGCGAGGGATGACCTACAAGGGACGACCTACAAGACCTGCGTGAGTCTGTAGACATCATGCGAAGGATGACCTAGGTAAGTCTGGAGACCTCATGCGAAGGATGACCTATAAGGGACGACCTACGTGAGTCCATAGACATCATGCGAGGGATGACCTGCATGAGTTCGTAGACATCATGTGAGGGATGACCTGCAAGGGATGACCTAGGTAAGTCTGTAGACATCATGCGAGGATGACCTGCATGAGTCCGTAGACATCATGCGAGGGATGACCTACAAGGGATGACCTGGGTAAGTCTGTAGACATCATGCGAGGGATGACCTGTGAGGGACGACCTAGGTAAGTCTGTAGACCTCATGCGAGGGACAACCTATAATGGATGACCTGCATGAGTCCATAGGCATCATGCAAGGGATGACTTGCAAGGGATGACCTACAAGGGATGACCTAGGTAAGTCTGTAGACATCATGCGAGGGACGACCTGCATGAGTTCGTAGACATCATGCAAGGGATGACCTTCAAGGGATGACCTAGGTAAGTCTGTAGACCTCATGCGAGGGATGACCTATGAGGGATGACCTAGGTAAGTTTATAGACCTCATGCGAGGGATAACCTGCAAGGGATGACCTACAAGGGATGACCTGCATGAGTCCGTAGACATCATGTGAGGGATGACCTACGTAAGTCCATAGACATCATGCAAGGGACGACATGCTAGGGATGACCTGGGTAAGTTTGTAGACATCATGTGAGGGACGACCTGCATGAGTCCGTAGACATCATGCGAGGGATGACCTACATGAGTTCGTAGACCTCATGCAAGGGATGACTTGGGTGGGTCGGTAGACCTCATGTGAGGGATGACCTGGGAGAGCATATAGTCATCCAAGCTGGGATGAGCAGGGAGTTTGTATGCATGGAAGCAGTGATGACAAAAGTAAAACAAGGCATCAAAAGAAATTTTGTACTTGTAGTCTTTTCTTTGTAGTCTTGTATTTTGTCCTTCGTCTGTTGCCAATCACTCTTTTTTGGCTTCTCTGGTTCTATTCTTTTTCGGCTCAAATTTTGGCTTCTCCTTTTTTGTTGAATGTATAAACTATAACAAGTAATAGTATGTTTTGGTATATATAGTGGGTGAATTTATCTAGGTTAATAAAATTATATATAATTTTAAGGTGAATCAGTCCAAAATCTGGGTGGGAGGGTTGGCGATTTAAAATTTTAAAAGTTAAAATATTATAATTTTTGGGCAAACCGACCCAAAAAATATATTTTTCAAAAATTTTGGGTGAATGGGCCGATGGCCAGGGTCCCAAAATTCACCAATTTGCATTTTGAAAAATGCTAATATTTGCTTATTAATGAATTTTCATCATTGTGCATAACCCTATTTTTACTCTTATAACATATAATATATTATTTTTTATCTTAAATAAAATAAACTCAAATTATTAAAGTTTGTGGAATTCAAAATGAAGAACTTATTCTAATTTTGGACCTGCTTCTTATTCTTAGTAATTTAATTATTAATTTATAGCTTTTGAAGCCTAATACTTAATGGAAATCTTACAAGAAAATAATCACATAGTCAAATATAAAGTTGCAATATAATGAACTCAATAAATATAATAATAAATATAAAAATAAATCTGAATAACTCAGAGAACTGCTCACGAAAATACTGAAAATGATATAGAATAAAGGTCTAGTAATGCATGCAATAAGCAATGCATTTTTTATACCAATTACAATGTTTAGTCACAAATATAATAGTATATGACTTCTCATATGGTGCACTCTTGACCTTCACTCTTCTTTGTAACTCTTCATTTTTCTATCCTAAGGACACATGCACACTCTTACATAATGGACACTTGTGCACATTTACACTCACAACACTTGCACACATAATTATATGATACTTGTGCATTTCCTGCACATTATTACATTACATGAAATATTAACTCACACTCTAATCTAAGACACACACCTAATCTAATATTGTACCAAGGTGGTACATTGACATGTACCAAATAATGTAATATTCTCCAACATCCCCTGTATTACATTATTTGGTTATTGAAGACTTTAGTCTTCAATACAATATTTATCTTTCAATTTACTTTGCATTGTATGCCTCCTTCATCTTGATCAGGTTCCTTTTCTTCTTGCTTGTCTTCTTCTTTGATTTCAGCTTCATGTTCTCTAGTTTTTGTGTTTTCTTGAACTATCTTATTATCATTAGATTTTTGTAAAAGAATTTTCCTTTTGCCTTTGTTCTTTATATCACATATCTTCTTTGGTATAGTGTCTTCTGAACATTCACTTAAAGCATCATGATAAGATCCTAAATTAGATGAACTTGAAGTAGTAATATTACATGAAGAATGAAATATCTTTTCTAGAAAGGATTCATCTATTTTTGCTTTCCTCTTGAGAGATTCAATCAATTCCTTTTGTTTCATGCTTTCTTCTTTGTAATATTTGAGTGTTAGCAATGCCATATATAATATGCTACCAATATCCAAAGGAATTAGAATATTATATTTTCCATTATCAATTGTTTCAATAATCCTAGCATGTAGATAATATTCCAAAGTTTGAAATCTTTCTTCTATTGCTTCACTATAGATCAATTTTGAAGCTAGATCTAAGTTTTCTTTAGTTTTTGTAAGCATTTTTTTATTCCAAATTTTATGACATTTGCTATTTCCTTTCTAATTATGTTTTCCATATCATTATCCATTGATATCTTGAATGCAAACATCCTTTTAACTCCCTAGTTTGTGAATAATAAATATTTCAAATTTATCAGAAACCTTCCATGTTGAATTCCATATAACTTCCTAATTAATTAGAAACTATAAAACTAAGAATTTTGTAAACATATTTTTTCTATGTTTGATGTAGAATAACTTATCTCTCCACAGCTAAATTGTTTGCAAATAAAACTTTCACTACTTATCTAATATTTTTGAATTAAAATAAAAATTTCACTACTTATCTCTCCAAGAAAAATGCCTAAAAAATAATTAAAAAAACTTATTACTATAAAAACACACTTATCATTCCAAAATAACCCTTAAAAACCAAAAAACAAAAATTAACTCCTTATCACTCCACTAAACTTTAGACAAATAAAAAATTAATTTAATTTATCCAATAAACCCTAATTTTACCTCCTTGAAAGGCGTTGCTTCGAATGACGGTTTTCACTAGCAAGTTCAATAACATTTTTGTTGTGCTTCCTGACGCGAGTGTGTAAGAATTAGTTGGAAGATATTTGCATGGACCTATATTTGAATTCTTCTGAATGGGCATTTCATGCTTCTACCCTTCACCTTCTATTCTTCTACATGTCACCTTGGCTCTACGTATGACAAATTTGATTGGCTTTCCAAATGCTTGTAAGTTTTGAATTTCTTAGGTGTGCACAAATGAGACATTTCACTGACATTGGCTGCAGTGGGCGTTATACTTACCAATGCTTGTATTCCACCAAGTGGCTCTTAGTCTTGCACTTCAACCAACGTTTAATTTGCTAACCTTGTGCGCTTTTGCAACACTTGGAATTCGACTTCAACTTTCACATTCATATAACACTTCAATGCTCTTTTCCTGAGTGCAACAAATGATGTCTTAGTGATCCTTTTAGAATATGACTAATGACGTTCCAATGCTCCTCCTTTAGGCTACAATAGACGATGTTTTAGTGCTTCGTCTAGACTTTGTTGAACAATGTTCCAATACCCTTCTTCGGACTACAATGGGCAACGCTGTTGTGATATGTTTAGATGCTCCTTGATGGTTACGATGGGCTACATAATGGCACTAATAAATAACGTTGTGCCTTGTTATATTTGGCTCCAGGGTCTAAGTGATGCTTGTATTCGTGATGCCTTCAGTGCAACTTTAATGGAGACTATGCCTTTATCTTGTTGTTGTCCTCCTTGCACTCTCTTATGATATTTCTCTGTTTATGTTGCTAATTTTCCTTTGCAAGTGTAGGCTTCGTAATTGGCACTCTTTGGCTACTCAAATTTGTATGGTGAACTTTTCACACTTAACTACTGCCTTGAATACTTTAATATTATTGCCTATTGTTGATGCTCTTGCTATTTGTATAGATGCATATTTGGATACTTTGGCCCTAATGTAGAACATTTTTTTAAACTTAAAAACATAACCTTTCCTTGGCTGCAACATTCTCTTATTTAGATCATTGTCGAATTTATTAATGTTGTCTTCTTCTTTGTTCTAGTTCCTAAAATGTGTTTTCCTACTATGTTTGATTTTGCACTATGACTTTGCTTGGCTCGGTTGATCTTGACTCAGCTTGACTCTTAGATGGTGCTTCAACACACTTTTCTTGAAGAGCTACTTTTCAATCGCTTTGCTTTCACCTTATATGACTGTATATTACTTGTTACCTTAGATATTGCAATCTTTCATTGCTTACATTGTTGAAGCTTATCTTCCTTCTCTTCTTTATGTAGATGCAAGTACAAGTGTTTTTTTCCTCCGGTTCAAGATGCTTACAAACTTGCACTCCAAACTCCTATGATATCTCCTTCAAATGACTATGTTTTAAGTTTTTGTCTTTCATATTTATACTTGCTACTTCTTAATACAAGAGCTTTAAATCTTAAGTCTGCTATGAATAATTGCTCCTATGGCACTTCTATGGTGCTTTTTGGCTAGTGCTATGAAATTTGTCCTCTCCTTTATCTCAAGCTAATTCCTATCTTGTAAACTAGCCCTTTCTCAGTTATGAAGAACCACAAAATCTGATTTGTGATAGTTGTGATTATTTATTCTGTATAGCTCCTTTGAACCTTCATTATTATGCCTTGTGCTCAATTTAGTTCTGATCATTACTTCTATATTATCTATAGGCTTGTTGTTGAATGGTGATGATTTTCCCAACTCCAGTGAGAGTTTTTCTTGAAACTCCTTTTTGTCTCTTAAAACTCTTCTCTATTTATTTCTATGACTTCAATGTTGTTCTTCTAAATTTTAGTCTTTTCCTTGACTAAATATGTTGTCTTTTGTAGCTTCAAGTCTTCTTGTTGTGAAGTTATTCTAACACTTCACTTTCTTATGGAAATACTATAAATGTTGACTTGCATTCTCTAAGCTTGTTGTTACTTTTCTTTAACATTGCTCTTGTGGCCTTCAAATACTACCTTTCTTTTTTTATGTCCCTAATTCTCTGAATTTGCTATCCAATGTGGACATCTAATATGCTGCCCTATATGTGCTATGTGTTGTCTTTTAACTAGGACTATCTTCGAGACATTTTGTTGTCTTGAAGTCTTCTTACTACCTTCAAGTTTTCCTTAATGGTCTTTTTTCTTTCTAAGGACCAATAAACCTTTATCAAGAACCTTTTCCAATAGGTCTTCTCTATATTTAGTATTTATTAGGACCTTATTCTTGGGTCTCTAAATTTACCTTCAATGAGGCTTCTCTTCTGAAGTTTCCAAACTCTTATCAATCTCAAGGTCTATCTTCGAGACTTGAATATGTGTTGTATATTGCCTTCTATTCCGAATATATTCTTGAAATAGGTAAATTCAATCTATTTGAAACTTTTCAATAATGACCAACTTTTCTTCTTGAGTTGGTTCTCTAAAATTTGTATCCTTAATCTTCATTGGTTGTTCTTCAACCTAGTGGTAAAACTTCTCTTCACTGGTTTTCCTTCAACCAATGGTATTAATTCTTGGCTTCACTGGTTTTCCTCCAACCCAATGGAAATACCTTAACTTCATTGGTCTTTCCTTAGCCAATGGAAATGTCCTTAGATTGTTTGCAACTTTTAAAAACTTGTGCAAGTAAACTTGTTGTGGCTCTAATACCATTGATAGCTTTTGAAGCCTAATACTTAATGGAAATATTACAAGAAAATAACCACATAATAAAATATAAAGTTGCAATATAATGAACTCAATAAAGATAATAATAACACAAAAATAACTCAAAATAACTCAGAGAAATGCTCATGAAAATACTGAAAAATGATATAGAATAAAGGTCTACTAATGCATGCAATAAGCAATGCATTTTCGATACCAATTACAATGTTTAGTCACAAATATATAATATTATGTGACTCCTCATATGGTGCACTCTTGACCTTCAGTATTCTTTGTAACTCCACTTTCCTATTCTAAAGACACATGTGCACTCTTACATAATGGATACTTGTGCACATTTACACTCACAACACTTGCACACATAATTACATGACACTTGTGCATTTCCTACACATTATTACATTACATGAAATATTAACTCACACTCTAATCTAAGACACACACCTAATATAATATTGTACCAAGGTGGTACATTGACATGTACCAAATAATGTAATATTCTCCAACAATAATAAAGTCTTTAAAGATTTTACTTAACATTGTTGTTTAAGCTCATCTATCTATCTATCTATATGTATATATATATATATATACATACAGAGAGAGATGACAATTGAATAATATCAATAAAGCATATATTTTAAAAAGATATTTTGTTTAGGCCTTTAATAGTTGGTGTCAGAGCTCAATGTTGGCGAGGAGGTCAATATTTTGCTTTTGTTAGTGTGATAAGCTCCTTGGGTGGGGAAGCTAATACCAAAGTCAGCCTTAGGGTGTCCATGGCTCACCCAACTATATGATGCTTAGGATTTAAGACAAATATGTTTTGGGCATAGCATGAGGGTATGCTAAGCATTTGATTAATACATGGATGTGTTCACTGAGCTAGAGTTAGTACATGTGTCTTTTCAAGGATTTATCGGGTATCTCCCATGGTGCATGCCAAGAGGGTTGCAAGTTTTTCTTTGTTCGTAAGTTGCTTAAAAGTACATAGCTATGAGATGAGAGAGTGTTATACTTGTTAATGGTATTACATTATTTAACACCTTGATTACCATTGTAAATATTTATATTAGGAGTGTGAAGTGTGTGAAAGGTGTCAAGTGTGCAAGTGAAGAGTCATGAGTGTTAGGTGTCAAGTGTGTAAGTGAAGAGTCATGTGTGATGTGTCAAGATTAGAAGTAGGAGATTATGTAATTATGAGAGACTTTGTCATAATGTAAGGCATGTGAAAGGTTGCATATCCCATGAGTTAGAGGAGAGCAGAATTCAGGATTATTGAAGAGTCTTATGTAATGTCATATATCGATAACAAAGCTCTATGCCATGTAATAAAAGTTGAAAAATGATTTAATATCAATAAAGAGTTTATTTTGTGCAATATTTGTGTTATTGCGATTGAATGAGATCCTAGGAAATTATAGACCTATGATTTTTGGCTCACTTGCTAACAATATTGCCAATCAAATGTTGCAGCAAAGCACACAACATTCACATGGTTCATTGAGACACATGGATGCTTGAGTTTATAAGCATTTGCTATATGTGATAATTGCTCAAGATTTCGATTAAAGTGGTTAGATGGATGGGAAGCAAAGAGTGTGGGACTCTAGAATTTTTGTTGTGTCCAACTTAGTATGGCTTTCAGCACAAGGAAATATGTGCTACCTTGGATGGAGGAAAACACAAGACTATTTTGATCCAAAAATGTACGCGTTGGTGTTTTCAATTAAGTGAGGCTCAACTAGCCAATCCATTTGAGAGGAGTTTGGATTGATTATGAAATTCAAGAAGCATTTGAACCCGATTGTTAAGGTGATGGCTTGGACAAAGCATGAAAATACATTGATAGGTGAGGGAGACTTGTCAAAGTGTAAGGGTGACTAAGAGTGCCAACAAGATATATTCTCCAAAAGAATAAATTAGGTAGCAAGTGCCATGGCTAGGTGGGTGGCTTGGGCCTTCATGTGAAAGAGCATTCATGATCATGCCAGAGTAGAGGTAAGGTTGGTTAAAACTTGGTGAAATGGTCCTATGTCAAGTTAGGTGCATCTAATAGGCCAACTAAACCTCAAGTTAATTCATCCAAATGATTGGATGCCACTTAGAGCAAGGCATTTGATAAAGTGGATGTTGAGCATAAAATGGGTATTAAGGAAAATCTAGATGTGCAATGAGGGCTAAGAGGGTCCTCACAAGCATGGGAAGAAAGTCCTATTCCCTCTTGTGAGTTGGGGGTGCTCAAGTTCAACTAATATGCCTAATAAATTTGGGTTAAACATGCCCAACCTAGTGTAGAACTGGGATGTCTGATCAATCAAGAACATTTGGGTGCAATACCAAATGAGTTGGAATGTAGTTGGTAGTGAAATTACCACCATGGGAAAGCAAAATAAACTACATGGGTAGGTGGAAATCAATATTAACTAGAGAAGCATTCCAAACTTAGGTGAATCTAGAAATATGTTGATAGAATTAAGCCAACCCATATGGTTTGTATGAGTTGTGTATGGGTTTGGTTGAGTCTAGCATATGAAGTTTTTTGAGTGAACTTGGGTGTGATATATCTTTTCAAACAATTTGGTGTGGTGTGAAGCAAAGTCATGCCAAGTGAAGAACAAAACAAAGTTAGTTGGAAAGGTGAGTATTACAAGGTTAGGGCTTGGTGAAATCTTGCTCAACGAGGACTTGTATGGGTATGGTTCTTATGCAATGTTAGAGGGGGGTGAACTTTGGCATAAAAAAAAGGAATTTGGTAGGCAAGACAAGGTTGTCAAGTGAAGTTGAAGACAACTCAAATGTTGGACCACCAATACAAATAACCGATATATAGGTTGGCCAATTTAGTGTGAATGAGAGGCATGTTGAGCTTACTTGTTAGGTATTCTAGATGGAAGACATGCTTATCACAAGGGGAGTGATTGGGTCTATTTTTCAAAGTAAATTATTTAGAGTTAGCTGAAGGATATTACGCCTTGATAGAATGTGGCAACCAACCCAAGTAAATGTAAATCTTGGGAGAAAAGTGAATGATGTAGGTTATGGAGTTGCACACTTTGATGATGTATAGTTAAAGTAGACCAGGACATGGACTTTTTGAAAAGTAGGCAAAGTAGATTTTCTACAACAAGTTATCAAGCAAAGCATTTTCCAGAGTAGAGACGAGTTGAACTTGGAATGAGATAATGATATGCTCCATGATCAAGTTGACCATTTGTCAAAGCTAGAAAATGAAGCAAATGTGTCAAACTGAGGAGTTGAACCTTGAATGAGATAGGTGAAATACTCCATGACTAGGTTGATTGTGTGGTGAGCAAGCTTAGGGGTAAGTGATGACTCAATATTACAATGGGCTAAAGGAGGTAGCCAAAGTAGTGAAGCCTTAGTGAACCAATTTTCTAGGGTGAATCACACAAATTCATCTCAAATAAAGAGTCAAATTAAAAAAATATAAACTAAGATATGAGGTAAATAGACCCCCCTCGGGTAGAGTGATGCAACAAAACCATTAGAATTGGATCTGATATTAGGTGAGAAGGTGCCGTGAGGATGAGTCCATTTTGAATGTGGGAGCTACACTTGGAGCAAGTTGGACTAAGGTAGGCAATTTGATGAAGTTCAACACTATAATATGTCTTGATGGGCAAGGCACTAAGTTGCAATTAGGTTTTCAAATGGACCAAACACCAAGGGTTGTGTAACAATCCCAATTCCAAGAACAATAAAACTTAGGGAAATTTTTTCTTTTAGACTTTGTCATTGTTGCTAATTCATGAGTGAATTAAAATTATCTTTATGTGATTCTCTTATAGTTTAGTTTCCAAGTAAGTTCAAAGCTGCACTTCATAGGAGTCCAATATGATCAGTGTCTATCCTATGGATAGGAGTGGCCAACCCCTATTATGACCTGCAGGTAAGGTTTTCTTTACCTTACATTTAGGAATTCTCCTATCTCAAATAGGAATGCCCTCTTTCCCTACTAGTTTAAATCAAACATTAAACTAGCTTCTATGTTAGGTCTCTTTCAACCCGTACATTAGGCATATGCCTTGAGGATTAGTTAATTCTTCCTTAAGGATATAACAACAATCATTGCAAAGCTTAACCTTCCTATATCAACCATAGGAATCTAAGGGGGTTATCACACAAACCCACATAGACATGTGAATGTCTACCATTTAACCCTTACTTGGTTTAACCAACTATAATCTCCATGAATTAGATAACTTTCAATGTTTCCCTCTATAATCACTCTCATAGTTAATCTCCAAGTGACATGCATGAATCATACATTCCTTCTATTTTTTTTTAAGGATACACTATATCAAATAGACACAATTCTTAATTCACCTTTTAAAGGTTCAACCTTGTCATGGGATAACTTTATATCATGATATAACTCTACTTTTCTTCTATGATCATTTGAAGTCAAGTATTACATTGTATACACATCCTCTCAAGAAGTGATACAATAAATTACAATTGATCTCAATAAATACATTTTTCAATTATGGGATCTTTCATTAAAGAGGCCCTTGTTACAACATGTGTACATAATAAATAGGATTTGACTAGTTCCATATTTCACTTGGTTCCATTTGAGCCACCAGTACTAGATTGTAGATGTTTTCAGGATCAGGACAACCCATACATGTATATGAACTGCATTCTAGACAAATAATAGTATGTAATATTTTTTCATTGAATGCAACTAAAGATAATACACTCTCCACAATGTAATTTTCTAAAGCATTCCATCATTCAAAGGAAGGAAACCCCATACTTTCCTAAGATTGAAAATCACCATTTTCATCTCATACCTTTCTTCACAAAGATATGCCTTTGAAATAAGTATAATTCCAATCATCTATTGTTAGTCCTTTTTAAGAGAATGCCCTAAATTCATTCATAAATGAGATCCCTTTTATGCATATAGCATTTAAACATATCATACTTTCACAAGTATCTCATATTTCTTCAAACAAAAATAGCATTTAAACAAATCATACTTTCACAAGTATCTCATATTTCTTCACACAGAAATAACATTTAAACAAAACATACTTTCACAAGTATCTCATATTTCTTCACACAAAAATAGCATTTAAACTAAACATACTCTCACAAGTATCTAATATTTCTTCACACAAAAATAGCATTTAAAAAAAACATACTTTCACAAGTATCTCATATTTCTTCACACATAAATAGCATTTAAACAAAACATACTTTCACAAGTATCTCATATTTCTTCACATAGAAATAGCATTTAAACAAAACATACTTTCACAAGTATCTCATATTTCTTCACATAGAAATATCATTTAACCAGATGGATTCTGTTGTAGATCTACAAATCCTTCCAAGGGTTTAATCAAAACCTACTACAATGTTATAAAATGGACCTGCTCAACAATCCATCATGATTATATTGTAGTTCCTTTATGAATGTATTTGCTAATTTGTATTGTAACCTACAGTCTTATCACAAAATTAGGATACCAAGGTGCCTCACAATCTATTACTTAGATCATACTATAGTTAGCCCAAGGTTATCTATAACTTCTTGTAATCTACCTCTAAGATTGCTCAAGTTTAGCTATGATTTGTCATATAATCTACTCACAAGATTACACTATAAGTTACAAACTTGGCCCTTAATTTGTCATAAGAGGTACACTATAGATACATAATATTAGCAAATAAGATTTATTAACCAATCTCTTATCAAGGATAAACTATAGTTCTCAATAAGATATTCCATAGTCTACCAACTGAGACTATTGATTGTTTTATTTCATTTTTGCCCAAAATTTCTTCCTTAAAAAATATTTATAATTTACATTCTTTATCTCATATTTTACGAGTTGAAGGTTATACCCCAAACATTCTTTGAAGGGTCTTTAATAGAATAATACACAAATATAGGCTAGAACACCTATAATTTTAAAGGAAAATAGTTATAATCCCAAATGCTCTACATCGATCATGATAAACTAATTTAGACCCTCAAGCAACTGGGTTTAACCCCCATAACTCAAACCTTTACTCCGAATAGACTTTGGATAACATTTTAGTCCCTTCAATTCATTGGCTAGCATTTGTTAGCCCTAACTACAACCCGTGGTCCAACGAATCAAAAGTACCTTTGACTAATACAATGCCATTAGCATGAATCTTGAATTCCCAAAGGGATTCTAAGACTTAATGAAAGGTTTTGCTATTGTATACCCCTTGTAAATTTTACCTCATCCCATGTGGGACCAAGTTATATGTTCTCTTATGCTCATTGGTCTATGACCCAATCATTACTCAACACGCCACACCTACACATAGTTAGGTAGTCATGGGTTGCGCACTCCTATGGAAACAGTGCATTATATCATGATGCTCTTGTGTGGAATTTCAAATCTAGTATTACCGAAAGGGTGTTTGCATTCCTACAAGGTTTAATAGATATGATTTTACTTCTCAGGTATTCCCACCAATGCATCTCTTACACACTATAATCGATTATTTATTAGGGGAAACGTCGAATGACCATTTTGATCGATCAAAAAAATAGTCAACATCGATTTATTTTAACTTAATAAACCATGGGGTTTTATCATCGTTTCCTGTATGGATGGAAACCATATGTGAGACGTCTGAATACCCTTGGCCTGCGTCGGTAGACAAGCCAACTAACAAAAGTATAGTATCTCCACACAAGAGATTAAGCATGGGCAACTTACAAAAAGGCTCAAGAAATTTTATCCATTCTTTGATATTGATCACTCCTCTCAGGGTACTATCACATTTCGGATGGTATTTTATATTTATAGTGGAATATAGTGGCTAATTATTGCCAAAGGATGTGATGAACATCCTGGATATAAATTAACCTACTGCACACACTAAGGCTAGTTACTTGTAGATAATCATAGGCATCTGCAAGCAAGCTTCCCTGGAAATACCCATTATCGTACTGTGGGTAGTAAGCACAAGTTTCCACATGCACAATATGGTAAGAAATATGTAAAATAAATATCCTCCAATGCTTACTAAGTGGTAGTCATCGAGCGGTGGCCATAGGTTTACTGTTGATGTGGTGTTGGATTAGAGATAGAGAGTAGGTGTGAGTCTAGGTGGTGTTTTACCAAATGCTCATTAAAAAAATATTCGATCTACAATTACCATAACCAACTATGGCCGTCTAAAACCAATCACCATTCATAAAAGTATCCATCAATTAAGTTTCAACATTATATCTAGGTTCATATAGATCAAACCCATCCTTGATTAATCAGTCCCCTCCTCGAGTAATTTTGGCGTTACTAAAGTATGTGTCTATTATAACACTACTCAAGCATAATAAGGGAAGACAATTCACTGTTTAAGAATGGCGATGCAATAAATATTGTATATGACATATATCATGGCTTAAGAAATACGCATATCATGGCCTATGAAATTGAAGGATTGCATAATGAAGATAGAGGTAAAAGAGAAGAGTCCCTCCGACCTAGAAATTTTGAAAAGTCCAACTTCCTTCCTCTGTCTCCTTGGTCTCCTTTCCCTTTCCTTGTGCATGTTTTTTTTTGTGAATATTTTGACCAAAGGTCTCTAAAACTTAGGGTTGTTTGGTTTCTGATTTACCAAAGGGTAAAGAGCATAATCCCTAAGCCCAAGTTTACCTATCAATATTTCTTTACAAATTTTCCCTAGCATCCATGACCTCCTTTTGGTTAACCCATGGTGGCTTTTTATAGCATTCAAGGGGTGCCCTTCCCCAAAGGGTGAAGGGTAGTCTAGGTAATGACCTGTTGGAGAGGTCATGAGGATGATGATGTAGGCAGTTTAGTGGCATAGTATTTTTCTGCAGCTTTGAGGACATGATGCACATCAAAGGGCAGCCAATAGTGCTTTGGAGGACTCTTGAATGACCAATATATATTTTTAAATTCTTTCTAGAATATGGAGGGTACAAATTCTTTTCCTCATGGCCCTTAATGGTATTTTAGGACCAAAATACTTTTCTCAAAGTATTTTATCACCATATTAGTTTGCAAAGCACACTAATAATTAAATTCACATGAAAACTCCCTTTTCTATTAAAATATATGTTATTTCTTTTCTTGGATGCATTTTTCAAAAATATTAAATAAATTACCACTATTTTCAATACCTAGAAAATTTCAAAATATTTTCTATGCCTACATTAATTTTCATTTCTCTTTGCCAAGCACAAGGGTTCGGGTCGAGGTGGGATGTGACATACTCCCCCTTAGACTAAACATAGTCCCTTGTGTTACCATAGTTAGAAAACAATAAAATATTAATGCATAACCAAAACATAGCAAAGGAAGCAAATAACCAAAATGCTTTTTACCAAATTGCAATCACAGGCAGCCATGCAATCTCAATATTCCACACCATTGTTTTATCCTGTGGATGACCTCTTTAAGATAGGCTTGCTATCACCGTCATATCCAAGAGGCTAGTCTCAGACATCATTGCCCAATGGTGTAGTCATGAGTATACCTATATGCGGGTAATTATCCATGTTACCCATGGGTTGTCTTCATCATCATTTCTCTTTTTCTAGTATCTCGTTCCTGGTGGTCGAACAACTCCTTCTTCCCATGAGAAGGCCAGCTTCTTCCACCCACGAGAGCTCCTGGACCTGTGATGCAACAAAATATCAGCAATACCATATTCTTCAAGAAATAAAATATATATACTGCATGAAAATCATTCATCAATGATTACTTTGCATGGTAAGATCAAAGTATAAAACATAAATATCATCATAAAGTAATGAGATATAAATTAGTGCATACATACCATCATCAATGCATAAGTATCTCTATCAGAGTATCTATCTATGCATCAAACAAAGTCTATCTGAAACAATATTACACATTGTTTTCAAATAAATAAGGAAAGTGATTCCTCATGTCCTCCACCTTTTCCCAGGTGGCATTCCTTTCAGAAAATAGGTCCCACTGGACCTTGCATTGCTCTATGTTTCACTTCCTCATGGTCTTGGAACGAAACTCGAGGATCCTGACTAGTTTCACCTCAATGTACGTTGGATCCACCATCTGCAACTTTGAGACATCCAACACATGATTAGGATCAGCAATATACTTCCTAAGAAGGGACACATGGAAAGAATCATGGATCTTTGCCAAATTAGGTGGCAAGTCGAGTCTGTAGGCAACAGGGCTAATTCTTTCTAGGATGGCGAATGGTCCAACATATCTTGGATCCAGTTTTGTTGACTTGATAGCACTTTTCATAGGCTTTACCCTCAAGAATACCCTATCTCCCATAGAGAATTCTTGAGGAGTCCTCTTCAAGTCAGCATAACTTTTCTGGTGATTCGAAGCTTCCTTAAGCCTTTGTCGGATTACCTTCATTTGTTCCTCCATCTCCTTGAGTGTATCGGGTCCAAAAATATCTTGATCCTCTAGATTATCCCATGACAATGGTGTTCTGCATCTCTAGCCATACAAAGCCTCAAAAGGAGCCATATTTAAAGAAGCATGGTATCCATTATTGTAGGCAAACTCTACTAAAGGTAAGAAGTCTTCCCATCGAGACTTTTGATCCATGCAATACATGCGAAGCATATCTTCTAAGACTTGATTGAATCTTTATGTCTACCCTATATCTTTGGGTGGTAAGAAAAACTTATATTTAGTGTAGTGCCAATTGCATGATGGAGGGCTTACCAAAAATTGGATGTGAACCTAGAATCTTGATCAGAGATGATCACTTCAAGAAATCCATGCAACCTGAAGATCTCTTTGGTGAATCTATTGGTGACCACTACCGCATCATCCTTGGTGCTACTTGGTATGAAGTGTGCTACCTTGGTCAGTTTTTCTACCATGACAAGTATCACATCATGTTGGTACCTAGTCTTAGGTAACCCAACTATGAAATCCATTGATATCACTTGCCACTTTTGCATGGGTACATCATGTGGGTATAACCATCTTGTTGGGTGCTTATGTTCTACCTTCACTTTATAGCACTCCAGACATTGGGTAACAAATTTAGTGATATCCTTCTTCATACCAGGCCAATAGAAGGTCTTCTTCATGTTCTCCCTCATCTTGGCCCCTCTCGGATGAGTGGAGTATGGGGATCTATGAGCTTCCCTCATGATCACCCTTCTTAGATTGCTAGCTTCAAGAATGACTACCCGATCCTTGAAACACAAAAGTCCATCCTTGAGATCATAATCTCTAGCTATCTTAGGATCTTGTGCCATTTTGGCTTGGATTTCAATACAGAACTGATCCTGAGATTGGGCTTGCTTAACTTGATCCATAAGATCTATATGACTTTGGGTTAGTGCAGTAATGTGCCTTCTTCTGCTCAAAGCATCGGTGACCTTGTTTTCCTTACCTTTGATGTATTCTATGCCAAAATCATATTTGACCAAGAACTCAATCCACCTTCTCTATCTTGCATTTAGCAAAGGTTGAGTAAAGATATACTTTAAACTCTGGTGATCAGTTCTCAACTCAAAGGATTTACCCACAAGGTAGTGTCACCAAATTTTCAAGGCATGTACCACTACAACTAGTTCTAAGTCATGAGTAGCATAATTAACCTCATGTTTCTTGAGCTTTCTTGACTCATAGGCCACTACTACTTTATCTTGGGATAACACTCCTCCCAATCCTTCCAAAGAAGCATCTATGCATACTAAAAACTCACCTTGGGGGTCTAGGATTTTTAGTATAGGAGCAGAGGTGAGCTTTTGTTTAAGCAACTAGAAGGTGGCTTCACATTTTTCCATCCATACGAACGCCTTTCCTTTCCTTTGAATATTTTTTATTGGGGAGGCTATCTTAGAATAGTCTTTCACAAATCTTTGATAATACCCTGCTAAACCCATGAAGCTCCTCACTTTTATTACATTAGTGGGAGGTGGCCAATTCAAAATGGCCTTAATTTTTTGAGGATCTACTACAATCCCATTTGTGAAGATTATATGTCCCAAGTAGTGTACTTGTGACATATAAAAATCACATTTAGAAAGGTTCTTGTAGAGTTGATGTTTCTTCAATAACCCTAGCATGATTTTCAAGTGTCTATCATGCTCTTATTTATTGTGAGAATAGATTAGAATATCATCTAAAAATACCAATACAAATTGGTCCAACTAGTTTCTAAACACATTGTTCATCAAATTCATGAATGCAACTGGAGCATTGGTCAACTTGAATGGTAGGATAGTGAACTCATAGTGCCCATACCAGGTTTTAAAAGTAGTTTTGTGAGTATCCTCATCCCGGATCCTCAATTGATGATATCTTGATTTCAAATCAATCTTGGAGAAGATGGTGGTATCCTTTAGTTGATCAAATAGATCTTCTATCCTTGGCAAAGGATATCTATTCTTGATGGTGGCTTTGTTCAACATCCTGTAGTCTATACAAAGCCTTAGCGAACCATATTTCTTCTTCACAAATAGTACTGATGCACCCCATGGAGATACACTTGGTTTGATTAACCCTTTGTCAAGTAATTCTTGAAGTTGCACCTTCAATTCTTGCATCTCTATAGGGTTCATCCTATAAGGAGCCCTATGGATGGGTTCTGTACCTAGTACTAGATCAATGGTGAAGTCAAATTCTCACTTGGGAGGTATTCCAAGGAGTTTTGACGTAAACACTTCCCTATGTTCTTGTAGAATTGGGAATTTTTGAAATGCTTCCTCCTCATTGATATCTTCAACTTCTTTCAATTTAACCATGTAGACCATCCCTCCTTTCCTTATGGCCTTATTTAGTTGCATTGCGAACAATAGCATAAGCTTAAAGGAACCTTGTTCACTAACCATTTTTACCCTTTCTTTCCTATCATTAGTGAACTCAATCCATCGATCTTGGAAATTGATCAAAGCCTTGTGAGCTTTTAGCCAATCCATGCCCAAGATGATATCGAAGGCATGTAGTGGTGCTACATATAGGTGCCAAATGGTAGAGCTAGTGGGTAGGGAAATTTTAGCTATGGGGAAGCATTGATCCATGGAGTAGGTCTAACCTGACCCATACTCCACTTTCCACCCTTGTGCCAAAGATCCAGGTCTCTCTGGCATGTCCCTTATTATGCTACTAGAAATAAAGCTATCTGTAGCTCCACTATCTATCAAAATTTTAACATCTCTACCATAGATTTTACCATTTATGAGTAAAGGAGTGGCTTGTCCTTCTAGGTTCTGGTTCCCAGTGGCTGCATAGATCTTGTGGCCCTTTCCATTTGCCTTCTGGCTAGACTCTGCATGAAGAGGACAATTCCTAGCATAATGTGGACCTCCACATTCATAACATCTAGATTTATGATTCTGGCCTATCCCTTGATCTGGCTTATCCTTCTCATTGGTAGGAGGTGGTCCTACCTATTTTAGAGGTTGTGGTTTTTCAGCATTATTGTTGCTCTTATTCCTTGGCTGGAACTTCTTCTTAAAGTGCCCTAGCTTCTCATTGTTCTTCTTTGCAAACTTGGGATTTTCCTTCCCTTTCTGACTTGGTTCAGGCTCCCACTTCCTCTTTTGCTGGGGACGATGTTCCTTCTTTGACCCATTTGAAGAGTTGCCAAATTTCTTACTAGGGTGTTGATTGTATTCTACTTGGCAAGCCAGTTCATAAGTGATCTCCAGATCACTAGGTTTATGCATGCTTACTAAATTTCTAATATGATATCCAGATCCCGAGAGGAATTTATGCACTTTCATCTTGTTATCCTTCTCAAAATATGGAGCATATTTGAGCAGTTTCAAGAATTACCTATAATACCCTTCTATGGACTGAGTCCCTTGGTGGAGTTGAACAAACTCATCAAGTTTCTTCATATAAAACTGCTCCATAAGGAACCTCTTTCTGAAGGCTTTCACGAAGTCCTCCCATTTGAAATGAATGGCATTGATATTTTGCTCCTTACTATAGGTCTCCCACCATTCCAGACTTGTTTCAGTCAGAAGTCCTATGGTCCAGACCATTTTAGTTGTGGAGGAATAGTTTCTCATGGAGAAGTAGATCCCTAGCTCATTCAACCAAGATTCTACCGAATCTCCCCCTTCTTTTCCAGAGAACCTTCTAACCTTGACATGTTTCAGGTCCTTTTCTAGTTCTCCATTAATACGGGCCTTAGTCACATGATCTACTTCATCTATGTCATTACCCTACCCTATCATGGGGTTTGTTGGCTCAGGATTCCTATTCTCAGATTTTTGCATCTCTGCCCTAATGGTTTCCAACAAACTATTTTGTTGAACCATTTTCTCTCTATACAAAGTCATTTCCCCTTGCATTATTTGCACAACAGTCATGAGATTTTCTACTCTATTTGAATTTCCTGAACTATCCCCTACGGGTCTATCCTCAACACTATCAGTGCTAATGGGCTTCTCCTTTTGAGGAACCCTCGATCTTCCACTTCGCAACCCAGGTGCCATGTTTTCCTGAATTTAAGAGTAGTGTCAGTTTTGTAATTACGCATTTATTCCTATTATATGTGAATCTTAAATACCACATGCATTATGCAATAAGGTATCTTACTATATAAATAGTATGCAACACTTTAATATAACCGACTACCATTTGGTGGTCATGTAATGGTGTTTCAACCATGGTTAAGTTTTAGTTTGCTACTATTGGTGGGGTACGTTTCATCATACCCTAACTAAGTTTCATATGACTTTCATATTCGACCAAAAAGGTCATGTTGTAACATTAGTAAATCTGATATTTCTTCCAATGTGAAGATCCTACTAAGATAATTTCTTATTATTAGGATCTACAAATAACTCTTGTTGATTTGCAATACAATTCTACGCAAGGAAGAGGTTTAGCTTGGAGCTACGAATGTCAAGTACAATTTCTCAAAAGAGTATCAGGTACACCGCTTAAGACCCACTTTCATGGAGGGTTTGCTTAACTCTTCCAAGCCGATTCACCAATGGTTTGGTCTTGGGAGAAAGGACTTACCCATTGGTAACCTCCAAGTAATTTTTCTTTCCTTACCAAACATGTATCCATTCAAAGTTCTTACATTTTCATGGAAGCTTTGTGCCTAATCAACCTAGGCTCTGATACCAACTGTAACAACCCCAATTCCAAGACCAATCAACCTTAGGGAAATTTTTTTTTGTCTTTATCATTGTCACTAATTCATGAGTGAATTGAAAGTCTCTCCATGTGGTTCTCTTATAGTTTAGTTTCCAAGTAAGTTCAAGGTTGCACTTCATAGGAGTCCAACATGGTCAGTGTCTATCCTATGGATAGGAGTGGCCAACCCCTATTATGACCTGTAGGTAAGGTTTCTTTACCTTGCAATTGGGAATTCTCCTATCTCAAATAGGAATACCCTCTTTCCCTACTAGTTTAAATCAAACATTAAACTAGCTTCTATGTTAGGTCTCTTTCAACCCGTACATTAGGCGTATGCCTTGAGGATTAGTTAATTCTTCCTTAAGGATAGAACAACAATAATTGCAATGCTTAACCTTCCCATATCAACCATAGGAAGCTAAGGGGGTTATCACACAAACCCACATAGACATGTGAATGTCTACCATTTTACCCTTACTTGATTTAACCAACTATAATCTCCACGAATTAGATAACTTTCAAATTTTCCCTCTATAATAACTCTCATAGTTAATCTCCAAGTGACATGCATGAATCATACATTCCTTCTAGTTTTTTAAGGATACACTATATCAAATAGACACAATTCTTAATTCACTTTTTAAAGATTCAAACCTTGTCATGAGATAACTTCATATCATGATATAACTCTACTTTTCTTCTATGATCATTTGAAGTCAAGTATTACATTGTATACACATCCTCTCAAGGAGTGATATAATCAATTACAATTGATCTCAATAAATACATTTTACAATTATGGGGCCTTTCATTAAAGAGGCCCTTGTTACAACATGTGTACATAATCAATAAGAGTTGACTAGTTCCAACTTTGCTTGGTTCCATTTGAGCCACCAATACTAGATTGTAGATATTTTTGGGATCAGGACAACCCATACATGTATATGAAATGCATTCTAGACAAACAATAGTATGTAATAATTTTTCATTGAATGCAACTAAACACAATACATTCCTCACAATGTAATTGTCTAAAGCATTCCATCATTCAAAGGAAGGAAATCCCATACTTTCCTAAGACTGAAAATCATATTTTCATCTCATATCTTTCTTCACAAAGATATGCCTTTGAAACAAGTATTATTACAATCAACTATTGCTAGTCCTTTTAAGAGAATGTCATAAATTCATTCATAAATGAGATCCCTTTCATGCATATAGCAATTAAACATATCATACTTTCACAAGTATCTCATATTTCTTCAAACAAAAATAACATTTAAACAAATCATACTTTCACAAGTATCTCATATTTCTTCAAACAAAAATAGCATTTAAACAAAACATACTTTCACAAGTATCTCATATTTCTTCAAACAAAAATAGCATTTAAACAAATCATACTTTCACAAGTATCTCATATTTCTTCAAACAAAATAGCATTTAAACAAATCATACTTTCACAAGTATCTCATATTTCTTCAAATATAAATAACATTTAAACAAATCATACTTTCACAAGTATCTCATATTTCTTCACACAAAAATAACATTTAAACAAATCATACTTTCACAAGTATCTCATATTTCTTCAAACAGAAATAGCATTTAAACAAATGGATTCAATTGTAGATCTACAAATCCTTCCAAGGGTTTAATCATAACCTACTACAAGGTTATAAACCGGATTTGTTCTACAATCCATTATTATGGTTACACTATAGTTCCTTTATGAATGTGTTTGCTAATTTGTATTGTAATCTATAGTCTTCCCACAAAATTAGGCTACCAAGTTGTCTCACGATCTATTACCAAGATCGTACTATAGTTACCCCAAGATTAGCTACAACTCTCTTGCAATCTACCTCTAAGATTGCTCAAGTTTAGCTATGATTGGTCATATAATCTACTCACAAGATTACACTATAGGTTTACAAACTTGGCCCTTAATTTGTCATAAGAGGTACACTATAGATACATAATATTAGCAAATGAGATTTATTAACCAATCTCTCATCAAGGATAAACTATAGTTCTCAATAAGATATTCCATAGTCTACCAACTAAGACTATTACTTATTTTATTTCATTTTTGCCCAAAATTTCTTCCTTAAGAACTCTTTATAATTTACATCCTTTATATCATATTTTACGAGTTGAATGTTATACCCCAAACATTCTTTGGAGGATTCTTAATAGCATAATACACAAAGATAGGCTAGAACACCTATAATTTTAAAGGAAAATAGTTATAATCCCAAATGATCTAAATCGGTCATGAAAAACTAACTTAGACCCTCAAGAAATTGGGTTTAACCCCCATAACTCAAACCTTTACTTCGAATAGACTTTGAACGACATTTTAGTCCCTTCGACTCATTGGCTAGCATTTTTTAGCCCTAACTACAACCCGTGGTCCAATGAATCAAAAGTACCTATGACTAATACGATGCCATTAGTGTGAATCATGACTTTCCAAAGGGATTCTAAGACTTAATGAAAGGTTTTGTTATTGTATACCCCTTATAAATTTTACCTCATCCCATGTGGAACCAAGTTATTTGTTCTCTTATGCTCATTGGTATATGACCCAATCGTTACTCAGTGTGCCACGCCTGCACATAGTTAGGTAGTCATGGGTTGCGCGTTCCTATGGAAATAGTGCATTATATCATAATGCTCTCATGTGGAATTGCACATCTAGGATTACTGAAAGGGTGTTTGCATTCCTATGAGGTTTAATACATATGATTTCCCTTCTCATGTATTCGGACCAATGCATCTCTTACAAACTGGAATTGATTGTTGATTATGGGAAACGTCAAACGACCATTCTGATCGATCAAAAAAATAGTCAACATCCATTTTTTTAAGTTAAGAAATCATGGGAATTTGTCATCGTTGCCTGTATGAATGGTAACCATACGTGAGATGTTCGAATATCCTTGGCCTATGTCGGTATATGATCCAGAGAACTAAAGTATAGTATCTTCGCACAAGAGATTAAGCATGGACAACTTACAAGAAGGCTCAAGAAATTTCATCCATTCATCGAGAGTGATCACTCCTCTCAGGGTACTATAGCGATTAAGACAGTCTTCTACATTTACAGTGGAGGATAGTGGCTTATCAGTACCAAAGAATGTGATGAACATCCTGGATATAAATTAACCTACTGCGCACGCTATGGCTAGTTACTTGTAGGTAATCACAGGCATCTGTAAGCAAGCTTCCCTAATACCCATTATCGCACTGTGGGTAGTAAGCATAAGTTCCCACATTCACAGTATGGTAAGAAATATGTAAAATAAATATCCTCCAATACTTACTAAGTGGTAGCCACTAAATTCTAGTCGTAGGTTTACTTCCGATGCGATGTTGGATTAGAGATAGAGAGTAGGTGTGTTTCTAGGTGGTGTTTTGCAAAAAGCTCATCAAAAATCTATGCGATCTATAATTACCATAACCAACTATGCCCATATAAAACCAATCACCATCATAAAAGTATCCATCAATTAAGTTTCAACATTATATCTAGGTTCATATAGATCAAACCCATCCTTGATTAATCAGTCCCCTCCTCGAGTAATTTTGGGTTTATGAAAGTGTGTCTATTATAACACTACTCAAGCATAATAAAGGAAGACGATTCACTATTTAAGAAGGGTGATTCAATAAATATTATATCCGACATATATCATGGCTTACGAAATACACATCACGCCCTATGAAATTGAAGGATTGCATAATGAAGACAGAGGTAAAAGAGAAGAATCCCTTCAACCTAGAAATTTTGCAAATTCCAAATTCCTTCCTTTGTCTCCTTGGTCCCCTTACCCTTTCCTTGTGCATGTTCTTTTTTGTGAATATTTTGACCAAAGGTATCTAAAACTTAGGGTTGTTTGGTTTTTGATTTACCAAAGAGGTAAGAGCATACTCCCTAGGTCAAAGTTTACCTATCAGTATTTCCTTAGAACGTTTCCAACATACTCCTCCTTTTTGGTAACCAATGGTGGCTTTTTATAGCATTCAGGAAGTGTATTCCTAAATGGTGAAGGGTAGTATAGGTAATGACCTGTTGGAGAGGTCATGTGGATGATGATGTAGGCAGTTTAGTGGCATAGTATTATTCTGCAACTTTGAGGATATGATGCACATCAAAGGGCAGCCAATAGTGCTTTGGAGGACTTTGAATGACATATATATTTTTAAATTCTTTCTAGAATAGGGAGGGTACAAATTCTTTTCCTCATGGCCCTTAATGGCATTTTGGGACAAAAATACTTTTCTCAAATTATTTTATCACCTTATTAGTTTACAAAGCACACTAAAAATTAAATTCACATAAAAACTCCCTTTTCTATTAAAATATATGTTGTTTATTTCCTTGGATGCATTTTTTAAAAATATTAAATAAAATACCACTATTTTAATATCTAGAAAATTTCAAAATATTTTCTATGCCTACATTAATTTTCATTTCTCTTTGCCAAGCACAAGGGTTCGGGTTGAGGTGGGATGTGACAAGTTGAAATGGTGCTTGAAGGAAATAAGTGCCAAATAATGAAGTATTTTGATGGCATGAGATCATCCTTAGATGAGATATTTCTTAAAGGAAATGAGTGCCAAACTATGAAGTCTTTGGATGGCACAAGGTCATCCTTAGATGAAACAAGAGTGGATGACTTTAGCAGAAAAGACCAATGTAGTGGGATACCTCATTAGCAAATAACATCGACAAAAATAAGTTTTTCCTAAGACGTAGGCAAGGGATCTGCATCGAGCATTTGAGATTGAGTTTGAGTACAATTTCATCTGTCCCTTCACATAAGGGTGGTCTTCAAGCTCAGGGTATGCTTGGAGGCACCTTGACATCAAGGGTATCACCTTTTTGGAGTGGGAAAGATTATGTAGGGTATGCATCATTTCATATTACAAGAGGGATTAGTGTACCCCTCAATGATATGCCATGCAGACATAACCCACAAAATACTGTAAAGCTGGAGGTGGTTAATAGGTTGAGTAGCCTATATGTGATGACTCACTCCATGAAATGAATTTCAATCCAATCTAAGGGAAAGGATTTGTCCCACCACTATACCACAATAGCATGGTTCATCTAGCATTGTGAATCCAAGGGATGTTTTTAAAAAGGATGTTTGGCTTGGATGGGATCGACATCATTCCTATATCAAGTAACTCCATATTGAGGTCTTGGTCACTCTCAAGGCACATGGGAATGCTCCACCAAAGGCTAAAATGGTAAGATTTTCAAGAGGATTTAGTAGGGATATGGTATGTCCCTTATGCCAACAAGGCTACCAAGTGAGCACTCCAGTGAGATTTGCTCCAGTTGGCACTTAGCTTGACATGAAGATGTGCAAATAATAACTTAAGATAAAGCTAACCCGATGGGACTTGAATGTTTGACCTCTTCACAATGGGCACCCCCCACTCACCCCTTCTTTGAGAGCTCATAGTCTTTTGAAGTGTATTTAACTTTTTTATTGGTATAAATATTTAATGGAGGCATGCCCTTCATCGAGAGCTCATGGAATTTTGAAGTGGATTTAACTTTTTACTTGGTATAAAGATTAATGGAGGCATGCTTTACTTTGACAAACATCTTTTCAAATGGTAAAAATTGAAATTAATTTGTACATATTATTTTATCTTCAAATTTATAAATAATATATTAGACTATGAAAAAATTATTATAAAGTAAAAATAAATTTTATTAAACTAAAGGAAAAATATTTAATTTATAAAATATCTTGTATCCATAACTTCACAATTAATACCTTGTTTATCCTTGAGATGAAAGAAAATTTCTTATTATTATTTTAGTTACAAGGGAAAAGAGTTTTAACCTCATTTTTCATTATCATATAAGAAATGTACTTATAAATCAATCCATTAAGTTATAAAAAATAGTAGAAGTCCAAATAAATCACATCTATTATATTCAAAGCTTGGCATAATTTTTGAGCTAAATCATCTTGTTTTTATTTTATTATGTTTTCACAAATTCTCCTCTATTGCATGTTATATTGCACAATACTTATATATGAAATGAAGAGTAACATTCACCACAAGTCTTATGCAAGAAAATAGAAAATAAAAAGTTTAAGTAGATGAAAGAGAAAAAAGTAGGAGAGTTAAGTTCTCATAGGCACCACATGATACCACATATTACAAATAAATATAATGAATCAGTGGTTGAGGATATTTATGGTAGATACCTAATCCCTAAATTATAATCAATTTTAAATTTACCAAGGTTGACATCAAAGTTAAGTCAAGCTTAACCATAATTTACTAAACCCTTATTGAAGGTTTACTTAAGGTTAATCATACAAGTGGTTTCAACAATACTACTAGAAGTGAATACATAACCATGAAAGTGATAACCGATCTTGCAAGTGGTGAATACATCAATATTTCCCATAGGCTTACATAGATAATGCTTGTAGGCATACATCACTATTGCTTGTAGGCTGATGTCATCATTTGTTAAACTTGGCCAATAAGGTTAGATTACCATATTCCAACAACCCACTAATTTGAGCTCAGGGTGAAGAAGAGAAGACATTAAAGATACCACCAGCTCCTCCATAATGAATCCTTGATTGGGCCAAAGAATATTTGAACCTCCAATCCTCCCGCATCATCTATAAGACTATCAAGTCACCAAGGAATATGTGATCCTCCATCACTATCTAGAAGATTGACAATTCCTCATAAGGGATATTCTCATACTATAAGATGCTCCAACAATCGCTCAAATGGAACTTTGGGCATGATCTCGTTCAATTTTACCCATTTAGCAAGGAAAATATGATATATGTGATCCATGATGCTCATGCAAAATTGCAATATTCAGCTGGCAAAACAAAATAAAATAGATCAAAAATTGCAAAAATCATGTGATTTGAGAAAAGGGGCTTCAAACACTTTTGTATGCAAAAGTTATGGTTTTTGGAAGTTTTTCCCTTCATGCATTGACAAAGTTGTCAAAAAATCAAATTCAAATTTAAATGCACTTGTGATCATTCATATGTTATCACATGCTAGAGAAAATATAATAAGTTGTTAAATATCCTCTTGTTTGTCACTAACTAGGCATAAAATGCAAGGAGATTGGGCAAATGTATGGTATTGATTGGTCCAAATCCACCATATATAACAATTAATATTAATGGAAAACTACTTAAATGTGACATCAACTGCCAAATCAACAATTAAATCACAAGTAGTTCACACTAGAGTGGAGAGATGGGTATTCAAAGCTAAGACCCCTAGGGTGCTAAAGCTTTGTGTGTCCTCATCTAGCCACAATCTATGGGCCACATAGAAAGAGAAAGGCTCAAGATATTTTTGAAAATAATCCTCACCATAAGAGTAAGGACTTAATGGGCATCACCAACATGTTGCATTATGTCAATACAATACCCATCAACAATCGCAATCATCTGTTAGAAATATTGAGTTGTCATTAATGTCAAATGCAAAAATATCTTCAAGGATGAAATGTTGATGTCAAAGGCAAAAATATCTCCAAGGATGAAATATTGAGTTATCACTAAGTGCAAGGCAGATATCTTCAAGGATGCTTTAATATTTAAATATTAAGGAAGAGGGTTCATATTTAAATCAGAGGATTTAAATATAATTTAATATTCAAAGGTTAAATATTTAAAGTTTGGGTGACCTCATTAAGAACACCAGGAAAAAAGTTTGAAAATTCAAAAATTCAAATATTTGGGCGCAAAAGGACAAAGCACATAAAATGGTTGAGCCAACTTCATTGGGAGCCAAAGGACAAGCATATAAATATAAGTTTTAAATTAACTTTGCAAACTGTATTCATTGGAAGCACATCGATCGAGCGAAGTGGCGACGAGAAGAAGACGAAGAAGAGTGGAGAATTTTCGACGGTAGCAAAAAATAAGTTTAAATCTTATATTGTGCTCCATTGGTTTCAATCGTTGGGGTAGCCCAACCGGTTACCTAGCTCGCGTGGAGCACTACTGGATAGGAGGTTGAGGTATCGAAACCCTTCGACGTCGTTTTACTGAAGATAAAGTTGTGAAGGTAATAAAATTATTTTTGCACCTTGAGGTTCCATGTGCTGCGATAGCACAACTGGTTAAAGGGCCCGTGTTAGGGTGCTGGGCTTCTCAAGGTTAGGGGATCGAATCCCATCGATGGTAGTGAGAGGTATTTATATTTTATGTTATTAAATTTGATATATGAGGAGCTATAAGGTATAGTTTTGCAATTTAATCTTGGAAATGATAAAAGGGAGTTATAAGGTATAGGAGTGTGATTTAATTTTTGGAATAGGGAGTTATAAGGTATAGTGTGGTGATTAATTTTTGCAAATAATAAATGTGATTTAATTTTTGCAAAAGGAGAAATAAGGGTTCTTGTTGTTAAATAAAGCTTTATATTGTGAGTTTCAAAAGGGAGATATAAGGAGTTATTTTTAAGCTTTATTGTGTATGTTTTGATAAGGGTTTTTGAGTGGATGATTTGATATTTAATCAAGAAAGGAAAAATAGAATTGCTAACCAGTTTTTGAAGGCACAAACAAAAGGAAAATCATTTTGTTAAGGCAGGTTTGGAAAGCTCATGCAAAAAGCTCATCATCATCATTGAGGCAAATTTAGAGGTATGGTGATTTAATTCCTTTATCAAAATGGCTTAATAAATTTGAGGAAAATATTTTGTCATATAGTGGGAGGTATAAGGAATTATTGGATGTGCATTATTTTTGCTTGAAATTGGAAATAAATGTGCAAGGATTATAGATCAGATTTTAGAGCAAATTTGTGCATTATCTTTGATTGAAATTGTGAGTAAATGTGCAAGGGTTATAGATCAGATTTGAGAATAAATTTGTGCATTATTCATGATTGATTTTGGGAGTAGATGAAAAGGATAGATCTATGCACTATGATTGGTTTTGAAGTGAAGGTGGAAATCAACAATTACCAGGTCAGTTATCAAGTGCTAGACTAAAGCTACCTTTTGATGTAATAAATGTGAGACATGTGAAAGCGATAGACTTAATGAATGTGAAGAACATATTGGGTATTTGTTAGTGCATATCATTCTCTATATGTTCATGAAGATAAAATAATTTTGGGTAGAATATGTCTGAATTGCTTTAGTTGAGGAAAGCACATTGAAGAATAGGTGAAGAACTTGATGACATCATTATGCAATATTTGGGAATAGATGAGCATTGTTTTGTATGCAATATTTGAGAATAGATGAGCATTGTTTTGTATGCAATATTTGGGAATAGATGAGCATTGTTTTGTATGCAATATTTGGGAATAGATGAGCATTGTATGCATGCAATATTTGGGAATAGATGAGCATTGTATGCATGCAAGATTTGGGAGTAGATGAGCAGTGTTTGTAAGCAGGTTTTGGATCAGATTGTTGAGCACATTTGTGAGCAGGTTTTGGAGAAGTGTTGAGCACTTTTGTGAGCAGGTTTTGTGAGAATATTTGGGAATGTTTTTGTGAACATATTTGAGTAGGTTCTATAAGCATATTTGAACAGATTTAAGAGAAGATATGATTAGGTTATGGAGTTGATTTGAGCAGAGTTGTGAGCAAGTTATGGAGCTAATTTGAGTATATGTTGTGAGCAAATTTGAGATAATATTTGAGTAGGTTATGGAGCTAATTTGAGCAGAGTTGTGAGTAGGATTTGTGATTAGGTTATGGAGTTGATTTGAGAAGAGTTGTGAGTAGTATTGTGAGAATATTTTGGAGCTGAGTTGAGCAAGAGTTGTGAGCAGTATTGTGATCAAGTTTGGGAGTAGATCTAAGTAATATTTAGAGTAGAGGGGATTGGTATCTCTTATGGATTGGTGTCCATAAACTAGAGCAAAGGGAATTGGTGTCTCCTATGGATTGGTGTCCATGAACCAATAGAGGGGATTGGTGTCTCCTATGGATTGGTGTCCATGAACCAGAGTAGATGGGATTGGTGTCTCCTATGGAGTGGTGTCCACAAAACTAGTAGAGGGGATTGGTGTCTCCTGTGGAGTGGTGTCCATGAACTTGAGAGGGGATTGGTGTCTCCTGTGGATTGGTGTCCACAAAATTAAGAGGGGATTGGTGTCTCTTGTGGATTGGTGTCCATGAACTTGAGAGGGGATTGGTGTCTCCTATGGATTGGTGTCCATAAACTTGAGAGGGGATTGGTGTCTCCTGTGGATTGGTGTCCATGAAAATTGTAATAGGGGATTGGTGTCTCCTGTGGGTTGGTGCCCATAAAATTTGTTGAGAAATTTATAAGCAATATTTCTCCATGGATGTAGCCCATATTGGGTGAACCACGTTAAATTTGTGTCTCTTATGTGTGTGGTGATTTGTGCATTATTTCATTATTGCAATTGATGATATTTGAAGTTATTGCTTTGGAAAGAAAAGTAAAAGTTTTATCTTATACTTTTCACCTCCATCTCAATATAAGCTTGTGTTCTTCAATTGGTATCAGAGCGGGTTCCTTCGTGAAAGCCTAACAACTTGAAGGAAGATCTTATAGGAACACAAATGACTCCATTGTTTGATGGGACTAACTATGCTTTCTAGAGCATAAGGATGAAGACAAAAGAAATATGGGATAAGTTACAGAGAACATATAAAGGAGATGACAAAGTTAATATGGCAAAACTCCAAACCCACAGGAGGAAGTTTGAAGACTTGAAGATGAAAGATGAGGAAGATATTGCTAGGTATTTGCTTCGTGTTGATGAGGTTGTCAACACCATTCGTGGACTTGGAGAAAGTATTGAAGACTCTAATATTGTTCAAAAAATATTGAGGTCACTTCCCATGAGGTTTGATGCAAAGGTTTCAGCAATTGAAGAAATGAAGGATCTCAAAAATTTGAGCATGGATGAGTTACATGGGATTCTCATAGCCTATGAGATGAGGATAGAAAAAGATCAAACATCCAAAAGAGAGGTATCATTCAAAGCTTCAAATAAGGTAAAGAATAAAGAACCAAAATCAAGTGAAGAATCAAGCAATGGAGAAGAAGCTAACTTTGTGAGAAGGAATAAAAAGGGTCCAATAAAACACAAAGGTATGTAGTTTGTGAAATTTTTTAACTGTGGTAACTTTGGTCATTATGCATCTAATTTTCCACAAGCTAGAAGTAGTAGCAGTGAAGAAGAAAAGGAATATGAGAAAAATAAAGAAAGAATATTTTATCATGAAAATAAAAACAAGCATGGTCAAAACAAGCATGAGAAGAAGATCTTTCAAAGACACAAGAAAAGTTTTTATGTTGAAGAAGCAAGCAGTGCTTCCAATAGCAATGATGAAAGCTTCTTCGATAATGAAAAAGAAGAAATTTTGTTTTTGGCCATAGAAGAGAAAGAAGATGATCATGTTGTTGAAGACCAAGAAGAAGAGGAAGATTCAAAAGATGAAGAGGAAGCCATAGTTGACATAGAAGAGGAACTCATTGTTGCTCTTGAAGAGTTGAAAAGGGTTAGAAAGAAGAACTCAAGATTGAAGGCTCAAGTACAAGAGGATGAGAGAACAAAGGCAAAGCTTCTACAAGATCTCACCGACTTAAAATTTAAGGTTGAAGAGGCAAGGAGAATTGAAGAAGGTATGGCTGAGTAGTTAAAGGCAAAAGAACTAGAGTGTGAAAGACTAGAACATGAAGTTGTCACCCTAAGGAAGGGACTTGAAAAATTTAATGATAAGATATATCAATTTAGGAAAAGCTCAAAAAATTTGGATGATATTATCAAAGCACAAATATCTCCATTTATCAATACTGGACTTGGTTTTGAAGAAGGTCAAGAGAAACAAAAGGGGGAGTCAAGCTCAAAAGAAATAGAAGCATCAAAGAAATAAATTGAAGAAGAGTCCAAGACCTATGATGATATGTTGAAAAGTGGAAGCATCAATGAGGAAGAAAATAATGCACCATCAAGGAATAGGGACCATCACAAAAAAAGCAAAGAAAGAACCATGCAACCATATCCTCCAAGGCAATATGAATATTTCTTCCAGGGTTATTGTTTCTCATGTAATCATTTTGGTCATAAAGTTATACATTGCAAGGTTCATGGTAAGAATGATTTTGGCTTCACCAAGAGGAAATTCAATTCATTTGCACCTTTCAATGGACTACAACATCATGTGTTACAATTGCAACAATTTTGGGCATACAACTAGATGGTGTAGAACAGTGTTCCCTGAATCTTCGAAGTCAAGCAAAAAGGAGAATGGTCAAAATGTTCAAAAGGGTATGATCTCCAAAGTTTGGAGAAAGAAAATAAAACAAGAAGAGGAGCATAGTAATTTGGGAGTTTCACTCCCATCCCATAATTGAAGCCTCAAGAAAAGGAGGTGGTGAGGGGGTTGTGTTTAGTGACTTATCTTACAAGCCCCAAGGAGCCTTTGCCATTGATGTCAAAGGGGGAGAGTTTTTAGTAAGGGGGAGTAGCTAGTAAGGGGGAGCAACTTATGATCCTGTTTAGTAAAGGTTAGTTTCATAATAGGGTTTCCATCAATGACAAAGGGGGATATTGTTGGAAATATCGAGTTGTCATTGATGTCAAAGGCAAAAATATCTTCAAGGATGAAATGTTGATGTCAAAGGCAAAAATATCTCCAAGGATGAAATATTGAGTTATCACTAAGTGCAAGGTAGATATCTTCAAGGATGCTTTAATATTTAAATAATATTTAAATATTAAGGAAGAGGGTTCATATTTAAATATAATTTAATAGTTTCAAAGTTTAAATAATTAAAGTTTTGGCGACCTCATTAAGAACACCAAGCAAAAAGTTTGAAAAATAAAAAATTTAAATATGGCCGACTTCATTGGGCATGAAAGGACAAAGCACATAAAATGGTTGAGCTGACTTCGTTGGGAGCCAAAGGATAAGCATATAAATATAAGTCTTAAATTAACTCAAAGTGGATGCATTCGAAGCACATCGATCAAGCGGATTGGCGGTGAGCAGAAGACGAAGGAGGAGAGTGGAGAATTTTTGGTGGCAGCAAAAAACAAGTTTGAATCCAATATTATGCCCCATTGGTTTCAACCACTGGGGTAGCCCATCCGGTTACCTAGCTCGCATGGAGCACTGTTGGGCAGGAGGTTGAGGGGTCGAAACCCTTCAACATCATTTTGCTGAAGATAAAGCTATGAAGGTAATAAAATTGTTTTTGTACCTTGAGGTTCCATGCGTTGCGATAGTGCAGCTGGTTAAAGGGCATGTGTTAGGGCGTTGGGCTTCTCAAGGTTAGGGGATCGAATCCCATCGGTGGTAGTGAGAGGTATTTATATTTTATTTTATTAAATTTGATATATGAGGAGCTATAAGGTATAGTTTTGCAATTTAATATTGGAAATGATAAAAGGGAGTTATAAGGTATAATGTGGTGATTAATTTTTGCAAATAATAAATGGGATTTAATTTTTGCAAATTATAAATGTGATTTAATTTTTGCAAAAGGAGAAATAAGGGTTCTTGTTGTTAAATAAAACTTTATATTGTGATTTTTGCGATTTTCAAAAGGGAGATATAAGGAGTTATTTTTAAGCTTTATTGTGTATGTTTTTGATAAGGGTTTTTGAGTGGATGATTTGATATTTAATCAAGAAAGGAAAAAGAGAATTGCTAACCAGTTTTTGAAGGCACAAACAAAAGGAAAATCATTTTGTTAAGGCAGGTTTGGAAAGCTCATGCAAAAATCTCATCATCATCATTGAGGCAGATTTAGAGGTATGGTGATTTAATTCCTTTATCAAAATGGCTTAATCAATTTGAGGAAAATATTTTGTCATATAGTGGGAGGTATAAGGAATTATTGGATGTGCATTGTTTTTGCTTGAAATTGAAAATAAATGTGCAAGGATTATAGATCATATTTTAGAGAAAATTTGTGCATTATATTTAATTGAAATTGTGAGTAAATGTGCAAGGGTTATAGATCAGATTTGAGAATAAATTTGTGCATTGTTCATGATTGATTTTGGGAGTAGATGAAAAGGATAGATCTGTGCACTATGATTGGTTTTGAAGTGAAGGTGGAAATCAGCAATTACCAGGTCAGTTATCAAGTGCTAGACTAAAGCTACCTTTTGATGTAATAAATGTGAGACATGTGAAAGCGATAGACTTAATGAATGTGAAGAACATATTGGGCATTTGTTAGTGCATATCATTCTCTATATGTTCATGAAGATAAAAGAATTCTGGGTAGAATATGTCTGAATTGCTTTAGTTGAGGAAAGCACATTGAAGAATAGGTGAAGAACTTGATGACATCATTATGCAAGATTTGGGAATAGATGAGCATTGTTTTGTATGCAAGATTTGGGAATAGATGAACATTTTTTGGTATGTAATATTTGGGAATAGATGAGCATTGTTTTGTATGCAAGATTTAGGAATAGATGAGCATTGTATGCATGCAAGATTTGGGAGTAGATGAGCAGTGTTTGTAAGCAAGTTTTGGATCAGATTGTTGAGCACATTTGTGAGCAGGTTTTGGAGTAGTGTTGAGCACTTTTGTGAGCAGGTTTTGTGAGCAGATTTGAGCAGGTTTTGTAAGCAGATTTGAGCAGGTTTTGTGAGCAAATTTGAGCAAATGTTGTGAGTAGATTTAAGAGAATATCTAAGCAGGTTATGGAGCTTATTTGAGCAGAGTTATGAGCCGGTTATGGAGCTGATTTGAGCAGATGTTGTGAGCATATTTGAGTAGGTTATGGAGCTGATTTGAGCAAAGTTGTGAGTAGAATTTGTGAGAAGGTTATGGAGTTGATTTGAGTAGAGTTGTGAGCAATATTGTGAGTAGATTTTTGAGTTGAGTTGAGCAAGAGTTATGAGCAGTATTATGATCAGGTTTAGAATAAAATTTGAGCAGTATTTAGAGCAAATGGGATTGGTGTCTCCTATGGATTGGTATCCACAAAACTAGAGTAGAGGGGATTGGTGTCTCATGTGGATTGGTGTCCACAAACTAGTAGAGGGGATTGGTGTCTCCTATGGATTGGTGTCCATGAACCAGAGCAGAGGGGATTTGTATCTCCTGTGGATTGGTGTCCATGAACCAACAGAGGGGATTGGTGTCTCTTGTGGATTGGTGTCCATGAACTTGAGAGGGGATTTGTGTCCACAAAATTGAGAGGGGATTGGTGTCTCCTATGGATTGGTGTCCACAAAATTGAGAGAAGATTTGTGTCCACAAACTTGAGAGGGGATTGGTGTCTCCTGTGGATTGGTGTCCACGAACATTATAATAGGGGATTGGTGTCTCATGTGGGTTGGAGTCCACAAAATTTATTGAGAAATTTATAAGCAATATTTCTCTATGGATGTAGCCCATATTGGGTGAACCACATTAAATTTGTGTCTCTTATGTGTGTGGTGATTTGTGCATTGTTTCATTATTGCAATTGATGATATTTGAAGTTATTACTTTGGAAAGAAAAGTAAAAGTTTTATCTTATACTGTTCACCCTCCCTCTCAGTATAAGCTTGTGTTCTTCACCATCTACCTTATTTATGAGAGTGTCAATACTCTCAAGATCTAAAGTCACCATAACATAAAACACATCAAAAAATAGACCTCATCCTTTGAAAGACTTAATATGTCACATGTATTCTATATACAAAGATATCCCAAAATTGCCTTGATGAGTACACCTAAAGTGTATAAGGCAAATTGAGTGGCCATTGCATGCGCACTTTGAGTGTTGGGAAAATAAAAATTATAATGCAATAATAGAGGAAATCATATAGCGTCTCAATATATCAACAAACAACAAAGAATGCCATGCTTACAACCAATAGTGTCCACCTCAAACTCCTATTATATCCTTCAAAAACTAGAAAAAATGCTACAACAATTCAAAATCTAAATCTTCTCTACCATTCATCTTTTGCCAATATGATCCAACAATTGCACCAGTACATATCCTAGCATATAAACTACCCCTTAATGAACTCAAATCACCATTTATGTGCCTAAGATGTCAAACACTATTCATCCAACATGCCTCCCTATTCATGCCTCACACACGTTCATACCATATCTCACACAACTAAAACAAAATTATTGTGACTCAACATCATGGCCTCTCAATCAAGGAGACTCCACCTCATGTGTTTGTGTTGTTGTGCTAAGGGTACCTTCAATGCCATAAGAAGTTATATTGAGTGGTATATAATGCTTGAGTGAGTTAGTGAGTTATTTCTATATTACCCCACATGGTTAATTAATTTACCTTCTTCCAAGTGACTTGATATCTACATGTTGTAGTGTGCTGACATGGAGACATCTAAAATGAAACAGACTAAATTGAGGATTCAACACTAAACTTTCACTAAAGGCTCCAAAAATAGGCCATCACACCATTGTGTTATCCTTCATCAAAATGGACTTGTACCATGATAAAATAGACATGATAATCAACTTTACTCATGCAATAATGGTAGAAGGGTCATCAAGCCCTCCTAATACATGCCTCCTCATACAAAATTCATAGAAAAACTTGTCAAAATATTGTGCCATCTAAAATTTTGTCACCGAGTTTTAAACTTGATACAACTCAGCTACTATAACTTCACCTTATTATTGTATTGTGGATCATGGACAAATATAATAATTACCTCTAGATTATTTCTCATTAATATCATGCATTTATACCAAAAATTTGCAAGTGCCTATCCTTTCCTGCCATTAAATGAAATATTTTGTGGAATATTCCATAATTCAAAATTTCAAATTTTGGAGTGAAATGACCATTTTTAGATATAAAAAAATGAGATGTCAAATGATAAAATCATCAAAAGTTCTTAACTAAGACCCCCTTTAAAATTTTGTAAAGAATCCAAAAGTGCTAATAGTTCATTCATATCTACCATGTTTTTCCTATACAACTATTTTCTAGAACATAACCTATCGAGCAATCCTCTCCTTCCAAAGCAACATAAAAGGTTGATGGACCATTTTAATAACCTATCAAGTGGCTCATGCCATGCACTAAATCCTATCCAAGGCTTATCCGATAATTGGGGGATCTGTCAAATGTTTATACTCTTCTCGACTTTAAAAACCATGCAATCTTCCCTCTCATCTACACTACATTGGTGCCTAAAAATCCATAATAGAGAAGGAATTTTATTTTCTTTAAAAATCCATAAACAACAAACACAATTTATAGAAAACTTCAAAAAATTCAATCCACCAAATTTAACAAATCTACTTCTTAAGGGCATCATTGAAATAATCCATCTAAAAACTAGTTAATTAATCAAACAAATTGAATGCCAAAATAAGAAAATGTGGTGAACCTGTCAATGAATATTTATCCTAAGCCAATCAATTTTCACTACACGATATCCTTACAATCCAAGTTTCCACTAGGGATTTTAGGTGAGACCCTAAAAACTGATGACTACGATCTTCCTCAAAATTGCTTCATAACTAATGAAGCCACTCCATACCCTCTTTAATACCATGTTAGGTTTCACAATACTTTCTAGAAATGAAATCAAGCATAACATTTACCATGAGGCATATGCAAGAGAATATATAAATAAAATAGAAAGATCAAGTAGATGAAATATAATAAAATAAGAGACATGGGTGCTCATAGGCACCCTGATGCAATATATCAATGGTTGGAGGTATATAATAATACCTAATCCCCAAATTATAATTACACCATATTAACCTAGGTTGACATAAGGCTCAAGGTTAAGTCAAGTTTAACTATAATTTACTAAACCCTTAATGAAGGTTTAGTTAACAATACAAGTAGTTTAACCAATCTCGCTAAAGGTGAACACATAACCATACAAGTGGTTCAACCAATATGGATAGGGATGAATACATCTAGATTGCATATAGGCTCACATAGAGAATGTTCATAAGCTTATATCATAATCCATCGAGCTTGGCCAATAAGGTCAAATTACCATCTTCCAATATTACATTTAATCTATCAATGTTTTTTTTAGTTTGACTTGTTGCCAAAAGGTACTTCAAAATATCCTAAAGAATGCCAACAATGGATTCATCTTCTTTTTACTTTTGGATGTACATTGGAGTCTCTTCAACAAGAATTACTAGTGCAATTCTAAGTTTTATTGATCACTTTCACTTCCCAAACTCTCTTGTGCTTATCTATGACACACCACTAAAACAAGTCCATAAACACTTAAATGCAACAAAAATTGAACAAATGTTTGGCACACATTTCATATTCAAAAACAATTTTTAATAAGATGGATGTATGTGTAATCACCATTATCACATATAAAAGTGAGATAAAATGAATACACGATACTAGCTAGCATCTATCATTAAACACCAATTTACACCTTATATGATTAGACAAGTGCATGCATTGTCCATGCACATACAAGTTGTAAAAATATTGGTGTCATGTAGTGATACCTACTAAACTCATAGATCACAAACATCACAGGTAACCTAAATTCTTGTGTTCTATAACCTCAGAGACTCATAAGTGTTGGAGAACAATATTATATATCCTAGTCATCATCAACAATAATTCAACATTGATATCTCCATCATTACAAATACATCTATCTATCGCCACAAACACATCCATCTATTTTCACAATCACAACTATCCATCACCACAAGCACACACATCCATCACTATAAAATACCTTATCCAATGTCCCACATCAATAACCTTAAATTTAAATACTCATGAATAATAGTAAAACAAATATAGATTTAATAATATAGACTATAAATAGTGATAACAAGATACACATCACTTATTTGTAGGGTTAAAAACTTCAAGAAATTTCTTAGGATTAGGATCTTTGATCAACAAAATTTTGCTAATTAGTATTTATTTTTTATGGTATAAAAACAATATGAGAAGAGTGCCCCTTGTGTCATCATCTAACCCCAAGTCATTAATTTCCACACACACATAAATCCAATAGGGATAGGGACTTTGATCAACAACATTTTGCTAATTAGTCTTCATTTTTCATGGCATAAAAACAATATGAGAAGAGTGCCCCTTGTGTCATCATCTAGACCCAAGTCATTAATTTCCACACACACATAAATCCAATAGGGAAGATAATCTCTTTATGTAGTTATACAACTTGAGACCAAGAATATCATTCTATAAATATAACAATTTAAAAAATAGCACTTTTTATGTATTTATTTGTGCTTAGGCCAACCATGTCCATCCATACATAAAAGGAGGATATCATTCTTTATGTAATCATCTGGACCCAACCCAAAGACATTAGAGTCTCATCCCCAATTCTAAACATTGTAAACCTCAAATTATATACCATTAGTTGGCGATGTATACATCAATAAATCTTAACTATGTTACTGTAAATGACCACATATTGTAGGGAACCATTATATAAAGACAACATAAATTAAAACCAAGAATAACTTATACAAAACAATACAATATCAGCAATATCAACTACAATTTAAATATCAATAGTCACTCAACATTTATTTGAGTATTGAAAAAACATTATACATGAAAAATTAAATAAATCTTAACTATGTTACTGTAAATGACCACATATTTTAGGGAACCATTATATAAAGACAACATAAATTAAAACCAAGAATAACTTATACAAAACAATACAATATCGACAAATTAAATATCAACTACAATTTAAATATCAATAATCAACATTTATTTGAGTATTGGAAAAACATCATATATGAAAAATTAAATGATTCATGTTACATTATGAGATACAATTTTGTCATTCCATATTTTTAATCATATTTTCTAAAAGGTCATAATTTTTATTACTCAACCCATTGCTATGAATACTAAAAATCATAACATCATAATATATCAATCATAGATACCGATTACATCAAATTAAATTAAAGTAAACACTATATCATAGTATATCTAAAGCCAAATGTAATCCATGCCAACTTCAACATACCTTTATACAAGTAATAATGCATATTTCAATAATAAAGTGATCTATGTCAAAAGTATAAAATCAATAATTGGTTAGGTGTATAATCACCATCCTTAACTACATCATGCAACCATGTAGTATAAATATAGGGTTAAATATGCATGGTACATGTCTTAGGGGGATAGCGCAACAGTTCAGGCTTTGGCTCTTCTTCATGAGGTCCAAGGTTCAAACCTCGGTATGGGCAAGTGTGTGAGGGAGTGGACGACTTTACGAGGGGTCATGGTTGGGAGGAGACGCAGGGGTTTCTCACACTAACCAAATCACAAAAAAATGCATGGTAGATATCACCTTTTGCTTTATATTTTAATTTTTCAACAATAGAGTCAATCTATCTACAAAATCCATGTCTCGATATAATCCTCACCTTTTGCTTTATTTTTTAATTTTTCAACAATAGAGTCAATCTATCTACAAAATCCATGTCTCAATATAATCTATATTCCCTATTGTAACATAGAATTGATCAATGATTAATATTTAATCATTGTCAAGCAAATAATTTATCTACTTTAAAAATAACTATACTTTTTCAATGACTCTATACAGGTTTTTAAAATGGGTCTTGGTCCCCTCAAATTAAAAGGTTTAAACCTTTGACCTCTCAAAGAGAAACCAAAGTCCTTACCATTACAATAAGCTTGCAACTATTTAAAATAACTATACTTAATTATAATCATAATATGTAATCTATTATTCATTAAATTTGAAGGGTCTTGGTCCCCTCAAATTGAGTGAGGTTTGAACCTTTGACATCTCAAAGAGAAACCAAAACCTTTACCACTACAATAAACTTGCAACTGTTTAAAATAACTATACTTAATTATAATCATTAAATGTAATATATTATTTATCAAATTTTTATTTTATTACTAAACATTAAAATATAACATTAAAAAACTACACCCCGTGCAATGATATAAGATAATCAAATACATAATCTATTTAAAAAAAACTAACAAATAATTACTTTTATATTGAAACTATTAATTTGCCTTGCATCCATGATTTAATATGATAACTCAAATTATTATATAGGCTCTTTTTACATGAGAAAAAGAAATCTCAGGGAAAAAGTCAAATCTTTAAAAAAATATGGATGCAACTATACTTTTTCAATGGCTTTATATAGGTTTTTAATTTTATATAGGTTTTTATAAGGGGTCTTGGTCCCCTCAAATTAAGTGAGGTTTAAACCACTAGAATAAACCAAAGCCCTTACCACTACAATAAGCTTGCAACTATTTAAAATAACTATACTTAATTATAATCATAATGTGTAATATATTATTCATTAAATTTTAGGGGTTTTGGTCCCCTCAAATTGAATGAGGTTTGAACCTTTGACCTCTTAAAGAGAAACCAAAACCCTTACCACTACAATAAACTTGCAACTATTTAAAATAACTATACTTAATTATAATCATAAAATGTAATATATTATTTATTAAATTTTTATTTTAATACTAAACATTAAAAACTACACCCCGGACAATGATATAAGATAATCAAATACATAATCTATTTAAAAAAAACTAACAAATAATTACTTTTATATTGAAACTATTAATTTGCCTTGCATCCATGATTTAATATGATAACTCAAATTATTATGTAGACTCTTTTTACACGAGAAAAAAAATCTCAAGGAAAAAGTTAAATCTTTAAAAAAATATGGATGCAACTATACTTTTTCAATGACTTTATATAGGGTTTTATAAGCGGTCTTTGTCCCATCAAATTAAGTGAAGTTTAAAACTTTGACCTCTCAAAGAGAAACCAAAGCCCTTACCATTACAATAAGCTTGCAACTATTTAAAATAACTATACTTAATTATAATTATAATATGTAATATATTATTCATTAAATTTGAAGGATCTTGGTCCCCTCAAATCAAGTGAGGTTTGACCCTTTGACCTTTCAAAGAAAAACCAAAACCCTTACCATTACAATAACTTTGCAACTATTTAAAATAACTATACTTAATTATAATCATAAAATATAATATATTATTTATTTAATTTTTATTTTAATACTAAACATTAAAATATAACATTGAAAAAATACACCCGGTACAATGATATAAGATAATCAAATAAATAATCTATTTAAAAAAAATTAACAAATAATTACTTTTATATTGAAACTATTAATTTGCCTTGCATCCATGATTTAATATGATAACTCAAATTATTATGTAGGCTCTTTTTACATGAGAAAATGAAATCTCAAGGAAAAGTTAAATCTTTAAAAAATATATGGATAATATATATAATAACATATTGTTTTACATGAAAAACTTAAAAACCATAGAAAAAAATAATAAATTGTTTTATCAAATATTTTACTAAAAGTATTATAGATTTAAGACTTTAGGTATTAAGAGGATATCATAATGATAAGTTCTTGTATTTTCATTTAGGAAACTCAAGTTCAAATTTCAGGATTCAATCAATAAATCTTGTAAGTAATACCATAGTGATAAGTCATCTGATTTTCATTCAAAAAATGAATATTCATACTTCGAGAACCGAAACCCTCATTAAAAACATGTATAAACTCAAATTTTAGCTTATAATTAAAAAAAACAACTTAGGTCCCACATTTCCAACATCCATAAAGTCATTGAATTTTTTTTTATTGAGGTTAGTGTGAGAAACCCCTACAACATCTACCTCTTATAAGGGTGAAGTCATTAAAAAAAATTTATTGAGGTTAGTGTGAGAAACCCTACAACCATCCCTATCTCAGTCATGACCTTCAATAAAGGTGAGAGCTAACTTTATTAATAGAAGCCAAACACATGGTCATACACATACCCACCCCTTCACACAATTATCCACGTTGTAGTTTAAACCTTAAACCTCCGAGAAAGAGTGAAAATCTGAAACTTTACACTATCTCTAAGACGATTCATTGAAATTTAAAATCTAACCTTTTTACAAGTACATAATTTATAATCTACACAATGAGGTTTGTTCAACGCATGGATAGCCTTTAAGTTTAAGGGAGAGGTTGTTTTTTTTTTTTTTAACATAAGGTGAGAGGCTTTTTAATGCATTGATAATATTTTCTTTCTTTATATGTACATCTCTATAGACTCTATAATATATTAGGTTGCTCAATATTTTTTATAATTATTATGTTAATTTTCCTTTTAAATATGTAAAAGTACAATACATATATTATCTTTACATTCTTGATTGATATTTTTTTATTGTTCATAGGGTTAGTGGATTGGTAAGTGTTTGTTTGGTCAGACACTTATTCAGAAGACACTTAGGTTTAAAATTTGGGGGCAATCTATTTGTAAAGGTAGTAGTCTGATTTGAATCTTTTGAGTGTATATCAGATCGATAATGACGGTACGGATCTTGAGCGATCGATGGTCCCTTTCACGTTGAGTCAACAATAACAAGGTGGAATAAGTTTGGTGGGAGCAGCCTATGTGGTTTGAACCCTACGCTTGTCACAGATCGATAATGACAGTACGAATCCCAAGCAACCAGTGGTCCCCTTCACATTGGATCAACAATAACATGACAGAATAAGTTTGGTGCGAGCAGCCCATGTGGTTTGAACCGTGCGCTTGTCAATTACTGAAAATAGTGTGGTTGTAACCAACTCTCTAATGTAACCAAAAGAATTATTGTGAATAGTTTTGTTTTAATTTTTCTAGTATTTTTATTTTAATTAAAAAATAAATAAAAAATTATGCTAGTTGGTATGTTATTATGATACTTTAATAAATTATATTATTTTATTATTATAATAAATTATAAAATCATAATATTTATATAAATTAAATATCATCATATTTTTAAGTAAAATAGTCACATCAACATCATCTTTATAACCAAATACTTCAATCCTATAAGCAATTTTTGCCTATCTTAATCCAAAAGTAAATGTACAATGTTGTACATGTGAAACATTCTAAACTAAATGTGTGTAGAGCTTGTATCGAGGTCATTCCCATCAAAATACCAAAATATTACTTTTGGTGTATGTGTGGGGCTTGTATTGGGGTCATTCCCATCAAACTACTAAAATATATATCTTTGATTGATTGGAGGAAGGGGTTTTAAAAGGGACTCCAATTTTTTTACAAAGAGATACTTAAAAGAGACTCAAAAGTGACTATTAGAAATAGAGTATGTTACATTATTTGGGTCATGTAAATGTACCTTCCTTGGTACATACTTAGGACATTACGTTACTTTAGGGGGATGTTATCTAGTTACTTCATGCAATGTAATAAATGCACAAATTTCAATGTGCAAGCTGTAATGTGCAAGGTGTCCACTTGTACAACTAGATAGAGTGTTGGCCAAGGAACTTATCTTCCTATATAAAGTTCATACATGTAGAAGATAGATATCGAAGTTATTGTATCAAAGTCAACGTGTGGTAGATAGGCAGTAGGGTAGTGTGTGTGAGTTATAAGCTCAGAGTTCATTCATGGAGCAGTAGCTTATATCATGGAGTATCCATTTCCTCCATAGTTACTATTGTAATATTTTTTGTCATTTCTATTTATAGCATATTTCAGTCATCTCGCAGATTTACTTTATTTCTTTCTGCATCTTGTGATTGCTATCTCCCATTGTATGTGGCATCAAAAGCTAACAATGGTATCAGATCTACGGTAGATCAAGCCACCGTAGGTCTATAAAGAAACCACCATTATTATTGACCCTGAGTTTTTTGAGAACCTAACGTGCTATTGGATCAGTCATTATCAGAAGAATCTAGGTGGTAGAATTAAGGAGAGTTACAAGTGAGGACTCAAATCTTAGTTTTAAAAATACTGAGATTGCATAGGGCTAGAGTCTTTCCATAGAGTTGAAGGAAAACTCCTGAAGACTAAGACTCAACATTTGATCCACTAGGTTGATGAATCAACTAGTGAAGCTCATAGATCTATAAATACTTACCTAAAAGTTTCTTTTATTGCAAGGAATTAATACTCAGATGATTGGGACACCTCCTACAACAGAAATCTAGGAGACCTCAACTTCGTTGCTCGAAGGTTGGAGTGCCTTCATAGTGCAAATATTAGTTGTTGTAGAGAGGATAATACTTTAGAAGAAACTTATGGAAAAGAATCATGGTGAAGTCTAGAGACAAGAGATCTCCATTGATAGATTGAAGAAATTCACAAGAAGAAAAAGGCCATAGAAGCCTTGATACAGAAGAAAAGGCCATAGAAGCCTTTATCCAGAAGAAAAGGCCATAGAAGCCTTAATCTAGAAGAAAAGGCCATAGAAGCCTTGATATTGAAGAACAAGTCACATAAGCCTTGATACTAAAACATGTCATAGATACCTTTATCCTGAAGAAGATTCCAGAAGAGAGTATCTAATTCATAAGCAGATTTCAGTACTAATATTTTTTTTGCAGGTAAAGGAGATCTAGTAAGTCAGGAAAGCTTCCTACAAAAAAGTTAGGAAGAAAATCCTCTTTAGAATCAATCCAATACCTGAATCAAAAGAGATAGGGAGGAGATCTCATTTAAGAACTTCCAAACTAGGAAGAAGAAGAAGGACTATGAGAGTATTTCTCGAATCCAGAAGCAACATAATCAAATATCTAGGAGAAGATCTTAACGCCAACACTTCCAAAAGTAGAAGGTTGAAGATAAGGTCTCAAAGAAGACTATAAGAAGATGCAATATCAAAGACCTTGACAAGGTCTCGATGAGCATCCAGTAAAAGGCTAGGAGAGCCTTGCTGAAGAAATCAGCAAAGGAGAACTCACTGGATAAATCCACTACCAAAGAGAAGCCCTTGATAGTGAAGAACTTGGGACAATTATTGCCATCTGACAACAAGCCCAAGAGGATGAGAATTTGGCAAGGAGTGCCAAATCCGAGTAGAAGAAGAATCTAGTGAAGACCTCAAGACATTCATAATCTTGATAAGAATATCCTGCTTGAAGTTAAAATTTGACAAGAAGAATTGAAGGCAGAAGAAGCTTATCAAATCCAGGAGATTTGAATATTATCTCCTACAGCAAGAGGTCACTACTTCAGAGATACAAACTTCTCCAAATCTACAGTAGAAGGAGATTACAAGAGGAGATCAAAGTCACCAAATCCTAGGCTTGTGAAAGAAAGTTTGAGACCATCAATTTGGTGAAGGAGTTGTTCAAAATAGTCTACAAAGAGCTGCAATATCCTACTCAAGGTAGCAACTTGGTGATCTTAGGCACCAGATCTACATCCTCTACAAAAGCATAAAAGGATTTACAAAAGAATTCAAAAAAATATAAGAAACTATCGATGCAAGTAGATTCATTAGTTGGATTATTTATCGGATTTATTAAAACACCTTCATCCTTATTAAAGTTGCAAAAAGGAGATTTGTATTACAGTCTTAAAGTGTGCAAAAAAAAGGTTTTTTTTAAGGTTCATTTGCACATTAGGAGTTGATTAGATTTTAGAATTTCAATAATCTATCAACTAGCCTATTATCTACTTTGGAAAGCAAAAGAAGACTATCTCCTAATATCTTACTTATAAGAAATTTATAGAATAATTATTGAAGGTTCATTTCAGATTATTCTTGATTAGTTGTAGTGAATTGATTAAGTGCATTTTCTTGAGAGTATATTGGAGTGATAAGGTGTAATATGTTAGTGCATTAAAAGTAAAAAAATTTAGATTCGTTTGCGCTATTATCACTCTTAAAATAAATTACTTTTGTGCTTTGAAATAAAGGCTACAAAATCTAGTTTGGATCAAGTGTCTAAAGACACTTTTAAAGCACATAAACCTACAACTCATAGTGGCCAATAGAATCCACCGAAATTGGTTAGTACAAGAAAAGAAAAGCTCAACAAAAAGAAGCTTCAAAGATTGAGACTTGGTGAGTCTCAAATACAAAGCACTTAGGATTAGTGCAACTAAAAGAAAGCTTTTTTTCTACAACATTTACAAGGCTTGGATTCACCATCAATCATCCAAGCAAAATGGGTAAGGAGTCCAGCCAAAGAGACATCCTTAAAACCCTCATTTTGCACTCATTAATCTACTACAAAAATAATAATCTTAGACCTGCAAAATAGTGCAAGAAAAGGTGCAATAAAAAGGTTCTATATACATGTAAAGGTTACATAGTATTGCACTTCTACAATACATCAAATGCAAGGAAAGGAGCATATTTAAAGGTGCCTCAATAGGCACAACAAGTACAGGAAAAAGGAAGCCAAAAGAAGGGCCAAAGGATCGAGCGTTCTCCAACAATGAAAGGGCATTCTCTCCAAGAACGGATTTGCAAGACAAAGAAATATTTTATGTAAATGATAGCAAGCCTACCAAGGTTATTTACATAAGCCAAAGGAAATTTATCACAAACATTTACGTAAACCATAGTAAGAAAAAGAAGCTATTTACGTAAAAAAAAATGATAGAGCACATCTAGCATTCAAATGCATCAAGCTTCACTTCTATCAATGTGAACAAGGAGCACAACGAAGGTATAAGCACAAAGAAGAAGAATAGATGCTACGTTGGGAATAACATCAACAGAGGGTAGCAAAATAGCTACCTCATTCTCGTTTGAAGCTCCAAGGTGGCTCACTAATTACCTATAGAAAAGAATATATTGCTTGCTGCTCAAGAAATCAAAGCAAGCTAAGGAGGAATATAATCGAAGGAGTTATCTCCTTATTGGAGGCATTACATTGAAAATCCCATGCAAAAGAACTGAATGCCACTTAACATAATATTTCCTAATAGTTTTCATATTTCTAACACTCAAGAGATGAACGTTGAGGAGTTTCAAGCGCTCAAAGCAAGTTTAATACATTACAAAGGAGAAACAGTCGGTGCAGCAGCGTTACAAGAAGAAGTGGCAATGCTCTCAAGAAATGCAGGTGCCACTTATCCATCATTGACTACCCTTAAATGCAGCGTAGAGAGAGTGAAAGGATAAAATTTACGTTTGACATTCGTAGTGTGAAGTGGAGAGCAAAGTGCAGTCAAAGGATAGGAGGAATAGTATAGTCAATTCATTTCTAAGCGCAATGTGGAAGAAGGAGAGCATAGGAGCATTTAAGGATCCATTGAAAAAGGTCAACATATACTCTCCAAGCATCAATGAGCAAGCCCGACAACCGTACCACACTTGGTTATTTAGATTCGTCAAGTCAAAGCACTAGAGAAAGGGTACGTAAAGGATTGTTATATTTTAGTCAAAACCAACGCCATTCAAGTGTGAAGTCAAGGGTCTAAGGTAAGAGAACTATCTCATTAATATTGCTTTCAAACATAGGACATATAAGGTTATAATTTCAAGGATAAACTTTAAGGTTGAGAAAGCAAAAGACATAAGAGATAACTTACCAAAAATCAAAATACTATTTGCAAACTAACCTAGGAGATATAAGGCCTTCTACTTAGGTTGAACTATTTAATATTTTGCAAATTATCTTCTACTACTACTACAAATTGATTTATTGTAAATTAGAAAAATTAAAATCAAATATCAAAGGGCCATTATAAGAGGTTTATAAAAAATATATAATGGTTGGAAATTATTATATTTACTTTTCTCAAATATTCTCAAATCGAGACAAAAATCCGACATCTAAACCTCTTTAAATCTAGAAAAAGTGCTTAGTTCAGTAGGAGCAATAAAGACAATAGAAGTTGATTTTAGCATTTACAAAACTTTACAAAATCAACCAAGATTGAAATATAACTTACAAAATCACATTATATCTTGTCCAAAACATATTAATGAGTCATAAGGCATTCTACAAAACTTGGTAATATCAGAATCTATTTTTTATCAAGTTGCAAATCCATTAGCAATATATAGTCATGAAGCAGTAGCTTATATCATGGAGTGTTCATTTCCTCCATAGCTATTATTGTAATATTTTTCATCATTTCTATTTATAACATATTTTAGTCATCTCGTAGATTACTTTATTTATTTTTGCATCTTGTAATTGCTATCTCCCATTATATGTGGCATCAAAATCTAACAGAGACAACATTGCAAGGGACACTAATTTAGAGTTTCCCGCCCAAGCAAGGTTGTTTCCCAAACTATAAATTCAAAAAAGACTCCTACCGAAGCAGGCGAATCCTACTCAAACAAGAAAATTTGAAATTTTGAAATTTTCCCTCCTTAAGGGGTCTCTCTAGGATTGATTAATTAGCATGGCTATGAACCAACAGAAGAAGACAAGGGGCCCTCTTGGCCCCTTGAGAAATAAGCTCTCCAAGATAGCACACAACTACAAGGTGCTCTCCCATGAAGAGAAAGTCACTGTAGACTACCAAAGGTAGACAAGAGACCCTCCTAAACCCTGGTAAGACACTCTCTCCGAGAGAGCACACATCCATAGTAGGTTCTCCCATGAAGAGAAATATATCACATACCATCTAAGGAAGACAAGGGCCCTCTTGATCCTTGGGAATACAAGCTCTTTGATAGAGCAAGTGTATGCATAAAGCTTTCCCAATAAGGTAAATTTGATGTAGATCGTTGAAGATAGGGGCCCTTCTGACCCCTATTAAAACCAATGGGTTAATTAGCTCTAGTAGGCATAGAGCTAAAAAACCAAGCACTTATGAAAGAGAGGAGGACATGCAAAGGACCATCTTGCCAAGGAGGAGGGAGAGAGTTGCCAGAAGAACCTCCACGCGTATAAGAAGCAACGGATGCCAGGGCAAAATCCAAGAAGAGGAGATCCAGAGAGCCAAACTGAATCAAACTAAGCCAAGAAAAAAGGGTAGAGAAGAGACCCTACCGAGATGAGTCGAACAGAATCAAAGGGGAAAGGGTGCAGAAAATAAACACTCACACAAATTAGAAGGGTAAAGAAGGGGGCAAAGGAAAAGATCTAGAATTTTTCTAGCCAAGGAAGGGCCAGGAAAGAGCCTCTAAAAAACCCTCCAAATGCAGGTCAAAAAACCTAAATTTCGGTAGACTCCAGTCCAGTCGGGACTAGGGAAGAAGAAATGATACAACTAAACCAAAGCAAAGGAGAGATCCTCCAAAAAGAGTTGGCCTTGCAACTCTGTCCTCTCCCTCTCATGCGCTAGCTCCTTCGACTCCTCCCATCACTCCTCTCGCTCCTATTTTCTCCTCTTTTCGAACACTAAAATATTACATTTGTTGTTAGGTCAATTAAACCATATCTAACATATCTTCTTATTAAAAATGATTTTCATTTCTTTTTTTTAATAAATATATTCAACTTCCTCAAAGTTCCATGTTTCTACAATCATTTTCATTAAGATATATAATCTGACTTGGGAAATTGCCTCCTAAATTTGAATTTCACCAAGATGAAAATCAACACCACGATTGTCTAAATTATTTGTTACTTGATTTCCTTCTATATAAATATGCTCACACTTTCAAAATATTACCTCCAATAATAGATGATGGACATCAACAATAATCTCCACATCCATTTTTGTTGATAGTATTAATGATAATATATGTTTCCCCTCAATAGAAATATATTTTATCCTTTTTTATTACAATTTTAATCCCTGTAAGAGGTGCCCTAGCCTTTGCATAATTTTTAGTTGAAGTTCCATATGATTCTTAGCAAGTGAGGAGAATTTTGCCTTCATTATTTTAAAAAACATCACCTCCATCGACTTTTTTGGGATTTCCTTTAGAAGCATCTTAAAAATTAATTTTGATAAACCCAATTTCTAGGTATTTTTATTTTACCTTGGATTGAAGTAGATCCTTTGTTTTAATGCCATTATTGCAAATAATTCTTCCATGTATGTTCAAATCATGTAACCAAGTTGTTACCACTTATTTTTTTGCACTTAAGACTTCCTATGATGGACACCATATATGTAAAAATTCTACAAGAGAGGCAATAATATGGTTTCGAACTTGTGCATGATTATTTTAAAATCTCTATTATTCCTTTCAATCCATAAATTCCAACAAATAATGGCAAGTCCAATCCTCCACATAATACATAATTCTTTAGCTTTGAAATAATTAATCCAACATTTCATCATCTCTTTCTATGTTGATGGAGCTATTCAATATATCTTCATATTAAAAAATAACCTAAGTGGTGTGAGTAAAAGGACAATGAAGTAAATGATCTAATGTTTCTAAATCCTTCTCACACAAGCCACAACTAAAAGGCCCATGATATCCTCTTCTTTGTAGACTCACTCCTATAAGAATCTTACTTTGAATTACTAACTAAATGAATGTTGAGGCCTTGTGGAGAGCCTCTTGTGTCCAAGCATTGTTCCAAGGAAAATCTTTGTGAGTAGGAAATGATTGCTCTAAATCCTCATATCCCAACTTGACTGAGCATCCTCTATATTTTGATAGATTCCAAACCAACTCATCCTTTCATGTAAAAATCAACAAATAAAACTCTTGAAGCATCTTTTGAAGTTCATCTACAATTTGCTTGAGTTCCTCTCCTTCAACTAGGTTACTAATAGAAATCCATGATTTGGAGTTGTTGTTCATATCAATATAGTCTTTGACCTTTGAACCTTTACAAGCAATTCATGCCCGAGATAATGGTTGCTATTTTGAGTTAGAGATAAGAGGATAAGGCTTCAACCAAGCATCAGACCAAAAATTTGTAAAATTACCCTCATTAACTAACCATCTAATATGTTTATTGATCAATTGTAAACTATCTGATATGAAGTTCCATGTTGTCGATCCTTTGGGTAGATTTCTTTTCCTAAATAATTTTATTACATCAAGAGAACCTATAATGTTTTGAATTAACATTTTCTCCAATTATTTTCTTGATCTCTGAATAATCTCCACCCAAGCTTTGCTCCTAAGGCCAAGCTCATATGTCATGTTCCAAAATTTTATCATCTTTTTTATTTTTTTAGTTAAGGGTTGATCTTAATATTTTATCGAAAGGTAATTCTAGGTTTTAACAACAAACTTTTGGAGTTCCTAATTACAATGCATGCTCCTTCTATATTATTCATCCACTTAGATCATTTTCGAGACACACCCATCCCTACATCTCACGTATGTTCGGCTACATGAGTGTACTAGGTGTAAATATTTAGTATACAAGCCATCTTTCTCATTAATCCTTCAATGAGCTAACTTACCTCTTTCATTCTATTGAAAGAGGCGCACTATCCATAACACACTACATCGGTCCATCTATATAGGCTCTATAACTGCATAGTAATCGACTATCCTTCTCATCTCATGATGAGCTAGTCATTCTTCTAATAGGTCTCATCCAACTCTCATTTTGTGGTTAAAATATTGTGGATAACGTAATTTTTTATTTGATCAATAAGTTTACTACACTACAAGTAGTTGCTCTCCTCTCAATCATTTGAGTTGTTTATTAGCTATATTCATCAAGGTCCATTTTGATGTATTTGCATAGTAATATAACACCTTACAATTCAATGCTAAGTTGCAAGTTACCATGCATGGCATAAACTATTCCATGGAGATAATGACAAACAATTATTGATTACCCAAAAAGTAGGATTTCTTGAAGAATTATTCACATATTTAAGGAGTGTAATTAGTTCCATTATCCTTTCCAGTTTATTTACTTTTTTGAATTCAAGATACAACTAATCCTCTTGTGATAACAAGATTAACCTGCATCACTTAGAATCATCACATAGGTATCATGTCCAAATTTTAAAGCAAAACTAATTAAACATTGTTTCCATAAAGTATTAATTAGCTAAAAGTCGTAACTATTGCCATGGCATTTATGCAAAGTACCATCATGAAGAAAGGATCTCACAAAAGCTCACATAAGAATTCATTTATCCTCGGAAAACCCCTAAGAGAAAAACCCATCTCCAAATCATTTCTTAAAGTTGTTTTCATACATTGAATATAAGACATTATTCAAAGCCTTTACTTCTTTTCAAGAGTTCCATAACTCTTATAAAATTCTATTATAAATACATCATTTGATTCAAAAATACATCTTGGTTTCAGATGCTGAACTGAAGGTATTCTTTATTTCCTTCGAATTTCAATCTTCTTAAGAAAGCTCACTATAAACTTTCCCAACAAATCATAATCTATGAGGTAATTACAATTCTTTACAAAAGTATAGGATACCGCACTATCCCTTCATCTCCTATTAGAGATATCCATAATCCCTAGGTCCTTACGATATGATTTGGTCATTCAATTCTTAAGTACAACAAAAGCCTTACAGTAACCTTTCCTATTCACACATAATCTCCATTTTTTTTTACAGCATCCCATTATGCGTTTGCCTCTCGTAACATAAATAACTTTAGGAACCAAATGAAGAGAGTCCGTCCTTCGTTTACTTTGTCTCTTTGCAAGACCATTAGAGAGAATCCCCATTTCTTTTCCCATGGATTCACCATAAAGATTAAAGTTGATATTGCTTTGAGTAATTACCATCTCCCTTAGCACGAATTACATATATCATTGAAGATAAGTCTTCCAGAGCATACAAATCTTCACACTACTTACCTTTCCGTTCTCTTCTAAAGACTGCAATATTCTAAATACGCTCAGTTGGCTTAGAAGAATTAAACCTCAACTTTTACTTTTAAATAAAACATATTTTCTTTGAGCAAAATAAATCCATGCCAAACTTAAACAAAATTTAACACAAGCCTCTATTGATTCCTTATGTTTTCAAAAAGACTAGTTAATCTTTCGCTAATTGGTCTGCACAGTTTTATGAGTAGCACATATGCTTTCTCCAAAAATCAAAGTGTTTCCTAAGGAGTCTCTAAGGAAGAATAACTCATATTCCTTAATTCAACTACTCACAGAAAATCAATCCATAAAACCTATTCCTCAAACAACCAAACGCAAGTTTGTATTATCAAGAAGTACACAACATTTTTTAAATTAAATAATAGCATCGCAGTCAAAAACCACAGTTATTCTCCCAAATAACGATATCAGTCCATAATTCTACCCAAAACTTCCTCGACCTCTATCATTTTTTGGAAAATTCATTTACTCAAGCCTAAATACAAGAAGAACCCAAGCTCTTTTCCTTGTCTGTCCAATCACGAGGTATAGCAAAATGATTTTTCAACCCAGGCAAACAGTCACAACATGGTTTCTAAGGAGCATATTAAAAACGTTGTCACCCATGCATGCAGATATCTGACACAACCTCTCTGTTGCTCACTTTTCCTAGAAGCTATCGCCATTAAAAGCATCAATGATTCTTTCTAGATGACAAAGAGTTTGTTATCTATTTCTCCATCAAACAAACCACGCCCGTTAAATGGGTACCTGAGGTTAATATTACATAATTCAAAAATCTCTTCTCGAGATAATAAACTTAAACTTAGGTTTAAATCTGTTAAGTCAAACAAAGGTAGTAGTTTGGGAAGTCAACCCTTTGTAAAAGGTAGTAGTCTGCTCTGAATCCTATGTGCTAGACCCACAACAACCCGAAACAACCTGTAGTTCCATGTGATGCCGGATCAATGAATCCTATGAGTGCGTGTTAGACCCACAACAACCCGAAACAACGGGTATTTTCATCTGATGCCGGATCAACGAGAACAAGACAAATAGGTTTGTTACTAGCAGTTCCTGTAGTTTGAACCTTAATTTAACCACTTACTAAAATAATGACTGTAACCAACTCTCCTATATAATAAAAAAACTAAGTCATAGACAACCATACTTGGCAAGAGGTTTCAGCATAATAATGCTCAGCAATTTCCCTGACTTAATACTAAACAAGGAACTACACAAAACATAATCAGTAAAGATTATTTGACCTGGTTTAAAACACTCCGACTTCTAAGGACCACACCCAAAAAGTCTACAAGAGTTCCATTTACCTCCAAATATAATGAACAGCAAGTAAAGAACCCACCCTTGTTTATATCACTGATTGGTGATATACGTCTCCAGGAGGTTCCAAATTACGTTGGAAAGGTAGGCAGTCAATAGAATTCATTACTGTCACACTCATTTTTACCGAAGAGGAAAATCCTTTCTTCCAGCACAATTCGCCGGCAAAGTTTTGTTTAAAAAAACACCCAAAATCTTTTAACGAATTTTTTTTTAAGCTATCCAGTCCCGGATAATGAGTATAAAAAATCACCTCAATACCATGGTTGATTTCAGCAAGTTGAACCAGTTCTTTACCGACAGCTTCACTGCTGGTTTTCTTCCTTGTCCTCCAAAAACTCTCCTCTCCTCTTTTTCCTATCTTTTTCTACAAATAAGCCCGTTCTCCTCTCCCTTTTTTTTTCGGTTTGGGAGAAGTGCCACTACTCCCTTATCATCGTCTCTAACCTATGGGTTGTTACAGTGGTAATGCATTATTATCACCTCCACCTCGCACGTTCCCCTTCATTCTCGAAGCATGAAGTAAACAAATGCCTTCACCACCCACATAAATTTTTAGTGCTTAAACCAAATTCTAAAATATTTTACTTTCATTAGTTGCTTAAGTAGCAATGGACTCCTCTTGAGCAAAACAATTTCCAAGTTATTGAGCAAGGTAGACAAGTTTCACTTAGTGGTTCTTTCCTTCAAGTGTAGCTCTTTTCTTCCTTGGTGGCAAAGCAAGTGTTATTTCAAAAACTATTACATACATGCATTTTTTACCAAGATCTTTTTTTCATACTTAAACTACAATAAAAAAATCAATATCAATAAAAGAACCCTATTCGTTGTGATTTCCAAGTCCATATAAATAATAATCTTCCTTTTTAGTACAAAAGTAAAAGTAATAGTACTTAAACGTGAGACAAATCCTATGCATATATATATTTACATATTGCCATTAAAAGAAGCAATACTAAAATCTATCTCTTGATCTTCTTGTAAAGTTATGTTCTATGGTTAAATGATATTTTTCCTAAAAAATATATATCAACAAAACCACATAAAAAGGAGATTATCATTCAACAACAAGAGCAAACAGAATTTAATTCATTTTCCTCATGCAAATCATATTAGTATGTACCTTCAAAATGCAACTTCATTAGTAGCATCATATCCTTTCTAAATATGCATAGTCTACAAAAATTAGACATGGAATAATCTATCATTCCTCTACATGATCACATAACCAAATCATGAATACATCCAAGAAAAAATCTACCAAGGGATAGTCATGACATCATAAGTTTGCAATTCTACAAGCCTACTCCAATATTCTTTCCTTTATAACCCCTATCCCACTTGCAAAGAGGAAAACTAAAATTTTCCTCACATCTTTTTCAAAGAAAGTCTCTTTGAATTTTATCAATTTTTGATGTTATACCTATTGGCAATCTTGAAAGTGACATCATATAAATAGGGATGGATTGCAATGCAGTCTTTATGAGTTGTAGCCTTCTTGCTATGGTTAAGAACTTATCTTTCCAACCTACCAAACAAGATTTTATTCTATCCAAACAAGAGATCCAAAAATTCTTTTTATTTCCTTTATGAGACAAAGGAATACCCAAGTAGGTTGATGGAAATTTTCAATTTTAAAACCTAAAATATTAACAATATTTTTTTGTAAATCTAGGGTCGTGTTAATTAAAAATATTGGATATTATAGTATTAACCAATTTTCCAATAGCCTTCTCATAGCATGATAATATTAATTTAAATTCCATGGCCTCACTAATTGAGGGATGGCCCAAAAGAAAAGTATCATCAATAAATTAGAGATGATATTCGAAGGGACCATTTTTTGCAACTTGGATACCTTTGATTTTTCCTTATATTTTTTCCTTTGAGAAAGCTCTCCCTTATGCCTTTACAATAATAATGAATAGATAAGGATATAGTATATCACCTTGGTAGAGTCTCCTCAAAATGACTTAAAGTAACTAGCAGGAGAATCAATGATCAAAATAAAATATTTTGTAGTGTTATAAGAAAATTTACTTCATTCATACCAATTGTAATCAAAACTAAACTTTTTGAGAATATCATGTAGAAAACTCTAGGAAACCCTATTATATGCTTTGTTCATATCTTATTTCATAAACATACTTGGTTATTTCACCTTTTTTCTCTAATATAACATAATCTAGGATGCCTTTCAACCTATTTACCATAATTTTTGAAATGATCTTATAAACCATATTACTAAGTCTTATTAGATGAAATTCTCAAAATATTTTATCTCATCTTTCTTGGGAATCAATGTAATATAAGTGACATTGGTCTCACTTATTGTAACCTTCATTTTCCAGGCCTCTTCAACCACAACCAACATATCACTCTTGAATAAATCCCAAAAGTTTTGAAAGGAAATTGTAGGGAATCCATCAAGTCTAGGTGCCTTGTTAGGATGGAAAGAGAAAACCACTTCATGTAGGCCCTCCTTAGATACCTTCTTCATTTCATTTTGTCCTTGTCTGACAATTAAGGGAATATTTTGTAAAAGCTTATCATGTGCCTCCTTATCTCACCTAATATTTGATAAAATATTTTTGAAATAATTGAGCACTTCTTTATATCTTCTTCTTCCTCAATATTTATTCCATTTGAAGTTAAAAATTTATGTAACAAAAAGATAAATTTATTTTTGATGTAGCATGGAAAATTTTCGTATTTCTATATCCTTCCTTGAGCCATTTATCACTAGATTTTTGGAACCAATATAGTTCATTTTTCAATGCATTATGATAATAAGAAAAAATATATTTTTCTTTCATATAAGAATGTTGATCCATTTCATTGATTTTTATTCTCTTGTAAAATTTTGAGCTTGGATTTAATGTCCTTCTTTTCTTTAAAAATATTACCAAAATATCTGGCATTCTAAATATTTATTTGCTTTGTTAAATTTAATCTTTTGGATAAACTTGTACATATATGATCCTTCAAAAATTGCTTCATCCCACCATAACATAACCATCTAGAAGAATTCAAGGTCTTGGTACCACATATACTAGAAGTGAAATGAATTTGGATGACCATTATTGGGTAAAGCACAAGTCAAAAAATGGGTTTGTGATGCAATCTTGATCGCAAGAAAATATTTGAAGAGATTGTATACTTTGTTTACAACCATGTACTAGATAATAATAATCTATTTAATATTTTTGCTATGAGTTTTCCTAATACATCTATTATCCCATGTATATCGAAAACTTGAAGGACTAACATCTCAAAGTTCATTTGAATTTACAAATGAAGAAAATTCTTGTAGTGATTTTGTAAGGAACCTTGGGATAGGAATGAACGAATATAATATTATATTGTATAAAGGTTGGCATGGGCCACACATAACCCAATGTCGATTAGATTATTATATTATATCATAATAATAAATGGGATGAGGTTTTAGTAGTTGGCTCTCCAAAGTAGAATTAAAATATAGGTATATAAAGACGGGATATTATCATTATAATCATCATGGAGATCATTCATATGGAGTATTACTGAAGAACACAATCTTATACTGAGAGGGAGAGGTGAATAGTATAATATAAAACTTACTTTTCTTTCCAAAGCAATATCATCCAATATTATCAATTGCAATAATGATACAATGCACAAATCACCACACACATATTTAGCGTGGTTCATCCAATATGGGCTACATCCACGGAGAAATATTACTTATAAATTTCTCAACAAATTTTTTGGGAACCAATTTCCTATTATAATGTTTGTGGAACTCTATCTACAAGAGACACATGTCCCCTCTCACAATTTTATGGACCCCCATCCACAGGAGACACCAATCCCCTCTGTGTTAGTTTATTCCAAAGCCTGCTCACAGCTCTGCTCAAATTTCTCCAAACCTGCTCACAACTCTGCTCAAAGCTGCTCACAAAAACCTGCTCACAAAACCTCCTCAAATCTACTCACAAAGCTTGTTCAAAACCTGCTCAATCCTAATCATAAAGTCTACTCAATCTTGCTCATAACTCTGCTCAAATCTACTCATAAAACCTGCTCAAATATGATCTAAAATATTGCATATAAATAATTCTCATCTATACCCAAAACCAAATATAACAATCCACAAAATTGTCATGCTCATCTACTCCCAAAATCAATCATACACAATGTACAACTTTTGCTTTCAAATCTATTATATACTTCTTGAACATTTACTCCCAATATTAATCAAAACCAATGCACATCAAATCAATCCTTATACCTCCAACCATATAAAATTAAAAATATTTTCCTCAAACAAAACCACCCTTGAGAAAGAAATTAAATCACCATACCTCTAAATCTGCCTCAATAATGATGAGTTTCCCAAATCTGTCTTGACAAATAATAATTTTCCTTTCTTTTACCACTTTAAAAACTGGGTTAGCAAATCAATTTCTCAAATCATCCACATTAAAAACCCTTCTCAAAAATGTGCACAATAAAGCTTAAAAATAATACCTTATATCTCCTTTTTAATCTCACAAAATAAAGCTTTTAATAATAACTATACCCTTATCAAAATATAAACAATGAATCTTTTAAACCAATAAAGTCACTTCTTATTTTATCCTTTTATGACATGAATTCCAAAGTTACACCTTATAACTCCAACTTATACATAATACAATTTTATAACAATCAGAATTACACCTTATAACTCCTCCTTAATATACAAAAATAACTCCTTCACACACTATACAAAATACAATATTTCAAACAATCCTAACACACCTTATATCACCTTCTTATAACAATGCAGAATATAAAATATTAACATTGCACCTTATGACTCCCTACTTTAATAAAAATAAAATATTTTTCTCTTACCTCAACTACCACCACGATTTCCAAGAAAAAACCACACCCGACGGAATTTGACCCTCGATCCTCACACACAACAACATCTCACCACGGCCTAGCTAATCAATTGGGTTGCACCATAGCTCGAGAACAAAAGAGGATCAACTGGCCTATAACCTTCACACTTTCACAATTTTATCACAAAGCAAAACGATGTCGCAAGGTTTCGAACTCTACACACTCTGATCTGCAACGTCCTAACACTGGCTGGGATACCCCAACGGATGGAACCTATTGGGGATTCGATCTTCTATATTTTTGCTCCATATTTTTGCCACACAGTGCACAACTTCCTCTTCTCTTATTCGTCAATTTTTTCGTGCTGGAAGTATTCAAATTTCGCACACGAATTGGAATTTTTCACATCATTGGTCGCATTAGAAATTTTCAGTTATTGCATTGCATGGTGGTAAATAATGAAATCTTTGCCTTCATATTTATATGCCTTCCTTTGCACCTTGGGAAGTCAACTCACGATTTTACTTTTGATTTAATTTATGCTCTCCAAAGACGTTGGCGCCAAACCTTATAAACCCCTTATAATATTTAAAAAAATATATTGTAATGTTAACTTTTAAAACCTTTGGCCTTCTCTTGTAATATTTAAACCTTTGTCCCAAGCAACTTTTATAAACTTTTAAACCTTTGGCCTTCTCTTGTAATATTTAAACCTTTGTCCCAATCAACTTTTAAACTTTTGTCCCAAGCAACTTTTATTAACTTTTAAACCTTTGTGTCCCAAGCTTTTGTCCTTCTTTATAATATTTAAATTTGATATTTAAATATTATAATCCTTTTCTTAAAAATATTTTCCTTGCTTGGAGATATACCTTACCTTGAATAATTGCTCAACCTTATAAACTTCTTGAAGAATATTTCTGCCTTGAATACCATGCACCTTTGACATCAATGACAACTCAATATTTCCAACAATTACTTATAATTGTTTTTACCCTCTCTAAGTGGCACTATCATCTTAGGAGATCTTGTGGAGTTTTCCCTCTTTAAAGAGTATTATTGGTATTTCCCTGCCATAAGGGTATTATCTATCTCTCTCATTGTGTGGATTATTATTTGTGGATGAATGATTTGATATTTATGCATATTGGTGAATGATTTATATTAATAAGAATAAAGTTTTGTAGAAAGTGGTATTAGAGCAACGATTTTGGCAATGTGTGGATCATTTTTTTGTGGATTATAGAATTAGGGATTTTTTCTAGAAAAATATCTCATCTTTTAGGAGTGGTATTTATGCGAGAACTTATCTAATTAGACGATTCTTGGATGATTTTATGTAGAATTTGAAGAGCTTTAAAATGAGTGGTCATGTGAAGGAATCCAAGCAATATTGAGGGAGATACATCCCTATAAAATCATCCATTTAGAACAAGGGTAGTGACGAATTTTTAAATCACATTTTTTTTTGGAAGATGAAATTTGTTAGTTGGGGTAAGCAAATCAATTGTAGTTTATTTTGTTTTGAAGAAAAATTACAGATTAATTTTTTAAATGGAATTTTAGCTTCAAACTAATAGGGAGATATATATTTTTGTAAAACCCTAGTATGCATTGTGAACTCATGACACTTCAAAAGTTTTTTGGATTGGATGATATTGATGTTAGACAATGGTGGACATATTTTAAGCTTATATTTTTTTATCATTATTGGAAAATCCACATTACTACACTTTTATAAAAGGAAGCTAGAAATTGGTTGTTAAGTTTTATGACTAAAAAGAACAATAGGTACACTTGGGGAGAATTGGAGCATGCATTCTTAAGTCATTGGAACCCATATAAAAAGATAGCTACTTTGAAGGATACACTCAAAGATTATGCAGAAGAAATAAACATGCTATAGAAAGAACAAAAAGTATTAAAAAGAGAGCTTCAAGGAAGGGATAAAAATATAGATAGCTTGATGGGTGTCATCAAAGACCTTGAAAATAAACTACAAGGGATTCAAAATGAGAGAAATAAAATAAAAGGAGAGTGGAATTTTTTCAAGAAATAAAAAAAATATTATGAAAAAAATATAAAATTAATCAAAGAGAAGATAGAGGAAAATGTTAAGGAAGATAGTGAGAAGAATGAAGAAGCCACATCTTTGGATTTACAAAAGCAAGAGAAGGATCTAAATTCATCTAAAAATTCTATTTTGCAAGTTCATGGATGCATTCAAAAGGAAAAGGTTATTATTTCCATTAACCCTAGCAATAGATATAATTTCATTAATAGTGCTTTGGCTAAGAGGTTGCAAGTTCAAACAAAAAAAATTAAGGACATACAACTTGAGGGTGAGAATGTTCAGATTTTTGAAGATCACCATGGATAAATATGTTTTACATTCAAATTTTCTTGTTACTAAGACATTTATTGTGGATATCATTCTTGGTTATCATTGGTTGGATTCTTTGGTTACTATAAACATTAATGTTCAAAAGAAGCTCATGAAGTTATGGTACAAGAAAAAAATATAACATTGGAGGATATTTCTTAGCTTAACGAGCAAGTATCCAAGGAAAAATAATAAGTGGTTGTAGAGAAACAAATTTAAGAACTTGAAACATAATCCAAGGAAGTACCAACCATAGAGCCCATGGAAGAAGAAGTAGCAACCAAGTCTATAGAAATAATAGTAGCAGGGTCCAAGAAAGCTTTGATAAAAGAGCACAAAGACACACCAAACAAAGGGCATATGAAATATCATGTAGAAGAATTTAAAATAGTGGAGCAAAATGTTGAGGAGTTAAAGAAGGTAGAACATTAGATTAAGGTTGCAACATATCACCATCCACACCATTAGGAGCGACAACAATCTTGGACGTATGGCTTAGGGAAACAAGATTACGGTTCTACATGGAATTAGAAGGGCACCAAATATGGTAGTATTTTTTAAAGAAAACATAGTGATCCTGGTTTTTAGAGTGGTGCAACAACATCAAGGAAAAAATGGACCCATCATTCAAATTATCATAATAGGATAGTAGAAGTGTGGAGCCAATGAAGCAATTTTGGATATCAACATCAATGTAGTCCACCATCGATTAGAGTTTCACTAGGATGGATGGACAATCAAGATTTGTACCAATTGCTAGAATTGTTTAGCAAATCATATTATTTTATTTCTTCATATGTTTTGAGGATGAAACGTTTTGGAAGGGGGTGGAATGTAAGGAACCTAGGGATAGGAATATGAGAATATAATATTATATTATATAAAGGTTGGCATGGCTAGACATAACCCAAGGTTGATTATTATATTATATTATATTAATGAGTAGGATAAGGGTTTAGTAGTCAACTCTCCAAAGTAGAATTAGAAGATAGGTATATAAAGAAGGGATATTGTCATTGTAATCATCATGGAGATCATTCATATAGAGCATTACTTGTAATTGTCTTTGCCCTCTCCAAGTGGCACTCTCATATTGGGATATCTTGTGGAGTTTTCTTTCCTTAAGGAGTATTATTGGTTTTTCTTACCTTAAGGGTATTATGTATCTATGTCTTATTTTGTGGATTATTATTATGGTAAAATATTTGTGGATGAATGATTTGATATTTATGCATATTGGTGAATGATTTATGTTAATGATAATAAAGTTTTGTAACAAATTTAGACCATCCTAGAATACCACCCTTATTTTCCAAAGAAGACAAAACTATGTTGAAATCACCCCCAAAAATCCATAGACCACAATTATGAATCTATTGTCGTCTTCGATTGTCCCCACCCTAGATAATTGCACCTCGAAGGGAGCAACATAGTGGGCCATGATCGAGAGCATGGGGTTCTACTCAATCATGGTCCTCCAAGAGTTTTTACAAGGTTGGTTCCTTGTTAGGATAGGATCTTCAATGCGCTTGTTTCTCAACAAAGGGAAAGGGGTGTGAGAAAGCAAAAGTAAAAAGTAAACTAAATAAAAGAAAAGGGGCCCATTATACAAATGAGAGGTACAATGAAGTACAACACAATGAAGTAAAAATGAGAGCTACAAGTTATACGCATGCATAAAAATATGGGTCCCATTAGAGAGCCAAGCAAATGACTCGATATGAAAATAGATGTAGACTCCTCACACACAGATACACTTAATAAAACCCATTATTCAGACAAAATATTACAAATAAATACATACACACAACAACGAGTCTATAGTCGATGCCAAAAAATTGACATAGACTCTTGTGTATATATAAATGCAAGCAATATTTTATATAGATTGTGCCATAAGTGAGGATTCGAGATTGCCCACAAGCCACTTAGGAACCACAACTATTTTTATAGAGAGAAATGAAAGGAAATCCTACAAATGCATACAATTGCAAACTTGTCGATCCTTTACAAAGCTAAGACTACTGTTTATAGATTACAATAGGGAAATTTTCCCTCCAAAATTTGTAGGATGATCTAACCTTTTGTCCACCCTTTTTTGGGGATTCTAAATATTTAATGGAGTCATACTTGGCCATTTTTTTTGTCATTATGTAGCTATCGTGGTTGCAGGTCCCCCATTCATTTACCTTTAATGGTTTACCTACCTTCGCTTGACTTGCAGAGCCAAAGTGTTCCTAGTAATAACCCATCTTTTCTCAATTAGCCAACGACAATGAAATGAAATAAAGTGATATTCAACATTAGCTTAAGCTTAGAAAATACTAAGCATTATATAGTTTACAAAATAACTTATTTAGCACAAATAACGCTAACAAGATGTGTTAAGGAGAAGTGTGCTAACAGCTAACCTAGGTAGAGAAGTATGAACTAACAACTAATCTAAAATATCTAACCTAGGATATTTTAGATATTAATCTAGGTTTACCAGTAGATATTTAAGAACAGTAAATATCTCCATGGTAAGTAGTAAAAAGTAAATGTAATAATCTACTCAACTAGTGTAATGCAATATACTAGCTATTGTACCTATCAGAGTAAAAGGGTAAATATGCCAAAGAATGGAATATTACTCTAACAATAATAACACATATTTTCTTAATAGAGGCATACTATCTTTCTTCTTCCTAGGAATCTACATGCACACCTACCTCACCCTTAGTATTGATGCATTCATCCGCTTCCAAAAATATTAATTATTTTTTAAAATTTTCCCAACATCTTCTATCTACTTGATTAGGATTTTCTTGTGCAGGTGGTTAGAACTTTTGCTTAGTCATTTCCATCAAGACTATAAGTTTTGATAAGCCAATATGTCAGACTTTCTTCTTTTCTACTAAGCCTCGTTAAAACTCCCAATCATTTTTATTTATGCTTTCAAGCTCCTACCTTTGTTCAATTTTGAAATTTCTTCCCCCTTCTTGTTCATACCAACCTTTGTCTTAGGATGTTTCCATGTGTTCCAGTCTGTTAATAATTTAGTTGGTTCTATTATTACTATAGAGAGACTTTCAGCTTAGTGGCCATTTTGATGAATGTGGAGAAGTATATGTCTTTTGACTTCCATCATCATAGAGTGATTGTAGGGATCCCTCTTCTTCCTCTTTCTCATCCCCCATCATTAAGGATATCCTTGAATATTTGGTGGCGATATTATGCATGAGGTGCCAAAATCTGCTTACCTAAACCAGTGTAGATGATGATGAGCTCTACTGATTCTACCATGGATGATATTTGGATTTATCCTCCTCCTATAATGGAGTCTTTTCAATTATCACTGAAAAGGTTCATCCACTTTTATTAGGAGCAAGTCCTAGCTCAGATATCATCAAAAAGGCTTTAGTTGCTTGTTGTGAGCCATTTTCTTATTAGGTGATCAACTTTCCCATACAAAGTGAGGGTTTCCACACCTATATTTACCCTTTGGAGATATTTATTTGGTAAAATATGACATGAATCGTTTTAGGTTAGCATGGATTACAACCCCCTGGTTTTGGGATTTGGCTCTTCATACCTTGTAAGGTGCAATCTAACAAATTTGTAGTGATTTATCACTATAATTTTGGTGGCTCAGGGGGCCTTCTATTTCCAAAAGAAAACAAACTTAGAAGCTAAAATCTTTATCCATTGGGTGTGGAGTTGCTGAGACATAGCCTTTTGGAGGACACTAATATTCTTTTATAGCCTTCATTTAGGGTTGGGGTAGTTGTTCTTCTTCATTTTACATTGCTTAAATCAACACATTCCCTCATTCCTCCTATCTTTTCATTAGGGTCCTTTTGTGCCTAAGGTGACGTGGTGAAATATTTGGCTTATCTTTGTCTTATGTGCAATTATTTTAGCTGATGCAAGCCTATCACCCACTCGTTTTGATAATTAAATTAGGTTTTAATTTCAATAATGGTACCATTGATAGATCTTGTGGAGATTTCTATTTTTGAAAAGATTATCTTACAAAATGAAATAAAATAGAGCAACTTTTTTTGTGGTAAATACATGATCCAAGAGTTGGGTTCCATTTCAAACTGTCCCTACTCTATGCTTGTTTATCCATATTCCTTCAAAGGATTGGAATCCCAATTTTTTATTGCATCTTGTCTCATTAGTTCTTTTGGAGTAGTTGGCCATGATTCCTCATATATTTCATAGGGGTTTGGCCATTCTTCTTCAGCTGCCAAGATCTGATCATTGATCCACTTAGATGGTGGCAATGTTTCTATATGACGAGGATGCAAAGATTCACTTGGAATTTTGATCCTGATCCTAGATATTTTTCTCAGCACCATCAAAGACTAATCCAGGTATATACCCTCCTAGTTTTACAATGAAATATCTAGATAGGCAGATGCCAAAGGAAGGAGGAAGATCGATTATCGATAGATCCTACATAAAAATTTGATTTGGGTAAGCATATAGGGAAAGCGAAAGTTTTTTTTCAACCCCCAATATTTGAATTAGACTACCATCCAACTACATAACTCTTTTGTTTGTTTTCTGATATCATAATCCCAATGCATCCACTATTTGGCATAATGGATGTGCTGGTCTTAGAGTCTATAATACAATTATGGATTAACTTGTCTTGATAGACTAGGGTTAGATAGAACAGGGGGTTTGGGTCTATTAGATCTTGGGGATAATATTTGCAACACAATCGTAGTTTGTGGCAGTCTCCTTTTTTCTTCTTTCTTCAAGTATTATTGCAAATACTCTTTCTACCCTGGGATGGCTAACATTTCCGAAACTAGAACTGGCATAGTGGATTTTACAAGTGATCCACTATGCTAAAATATCTCAAAGATACCATATTTTGAGGAACAAAGCACATTATCTCTTGTATTGGCCTAATATCCTTGGATGGTTCTAGTGGCATCGACTTCTATATTGGGATTGTTGGGGTATTCTACCTAGTAAATACCATAGCTTTTGGTGGTACAATTGTTGATGGTTTTGAGGCATCTTTGACTGCTCTATTCTTATTGCTTGAGGCCCTTAGACCATTTGCTTAATGAATGGTAGTGGACACGATAGTCATTGATCATTGAGGTATTGTATTTGAAGGTTGTTGTTTTGGTCAAGTTGACGTATGTTGAATGCCTAGTGTCAATGGATTGTGTATGCCTTTCTCCTCCATTGCTCACTTCTTATACCTTGTCAGATTAATCTGATCAGACCTAAGGTCTTTTGCCCATATGATTGGAGTCATTGGATACTGCATATATTTATCCTTCATCCCATACTACTAAAATTATGATCTTGAGAAAAATAACCAGGTTCTATGGTGGTGATTAGAGAATTGTGCTTTAGCATCTGGCTTTCAGATTTAAACTATAAGTCAGATGGTATCACTTCATGTTTTGAAGTAGCTAAAAACTATGATGTTTCTCCTAGGTTGACTTGGCTAAAGGGGTTTTCAAGAGGTGGGTAGTACCATGTGGTGGGTTTCTCTATATAATTATTTTGTATAAGGGATAAATCCCTCGCATGATTAGGAACTTCTATTTGTAGAGGGGTTACCATTGGTATTATTTGTTGATGATGGGTTTGAGATTGAGTATTTTGGAATTGGGATCTGGGATATCCAGTGGGTAGGTTTCTATAGCCCTGGATTCCATTCTCTTCTCATAGCTATCATTTGATTAGCTCTAAATGTAATTATCTTGTGGGACGAGTCTTCCTCAAGGTCCTTAGGGATTGATAAATTTGGGGTTTATGAGGATACAACTAAGAATGAATGGGGGGATGAATGAGAGGTCATTAGATGAGTAATAGGAACTAGGGATTGAACATTGGGATATAGAGGCATGGGAAGCCTAGGGGCTAGTATTCCAATCTAAATTAAATCATGCTCAATATGGATGGCCAATTCATATGCTTTCGATAGGGAGTTTCCTCCTCTAGCTTTAATCATCATTGAAATATTAGAATCCAAGGCTTTCAAATAGTATATAAGTGTCATACCTAGTGGGGGATGCATGTCCTCTGGTATTATGTGCTAGAATTTGTAAAATATGATGTTGAAATCCTTGATTTCCCCCATGGAATATCTTTTGATTGTTACCAGTTGTTGCAAGAGTGATATGCCATTCACCTTTTTCCTAAATATTTTGACAAAAACATTGCCAAGTTGGTCCCAATAGTTAATCGATCTAGGCTATAATGTGATGTACCATTCTTTTGGACTTTTCCTCTGAAGGATGTTGCCAATAACCTTAGAGCCATGTTTTGCTCTGATATGTTGTGGATCATACATAGGCTTACCACATGGTTAAGGTGCTGAATGGGGGTAGTGAGACCTTCACCCATTAAATAGGTTAGATACTTCAGAGCAGACTTGGGTAGTTCTTCCCATATTTAATGGTTCACTACCTTCTCTTGACTTGTAGAGCCAAAGTGTTCTTGATAGATAATCCATATTTTCTTAATAATGGTGTATTGTCTTTCTTCTTCCTAGAAATCTGCATGCTCACCTACCCCCCTTGGTATTGATGCTTTGTCCACTATTTCAAAACTTTTTTCAACATATTATATCCTCTTGATTGGGATTTTTTTATGCATGCAATCAAGACTTTTGCTTAGTTATTTTTGTTAGGATTTTATAAGTTTTGATAAGCAAATATGTCAAACTTTATTTTTTTTGTTGAGCCTCATCAAAACTCATGATAATTTTTATTTATGCTTTCAAGCTTCTTCCTTTGTTCGGTTTTGTAATTCCTTCCCTCTTCTTGTTCATACCAACCTTTATCTTAGGATGTTTCCATGTGTGTCATTCTGCTAGTAATTCAGTTGGTTCTTTTATTGTTGTATAGAGACTTTCATCTTAGCATCCCTTTTGATGAATGTGGGGAAGTATATTTCTTTTGACTTCCATCATCATAGAGTGATCATAGGGATCCCTCTTCTTCCCCTAATTTTTTTCTCTTTGTCATCCCCCATCATTAAGGATATCCTTGAATGTCTGGTGGTGAGATGATGCATGAGGTGCCAAAGTCCTCTTACCCATTCTAGTGTAGATGATGATGAGATCTATCAATTCTGCCATGGATGGCATTTGGGTTGATCCTCCTCCTATAATGGAGTATTTTAGTTATCATTGAAAAGGCTCATAAGCTTTAATCAGGAGTGAGGTATGGCTCATATATCACCAAAAAAGCTTTATATTGCTCACTGTAAGCCATTTTCTTATTAGGTGGTCAACTTGCCCACACAAAGTAAGGGTTTCCACACTTGTCTTTATCCTTTGGAGATATTTGTTTAGTGAAATTCAACATGGAACCTTTTTAGGTTGGCATGTATTGTGATCCCCTAGTTTTGGGCTCAGACTCTTGATCATCTTCTAGAGCACAATATAACAAATTTGTAGTGCTTTATCACTATAGAATCATCATTGTGTTTGGCAAATATATGCTATGGTCCTTCCAACATCCTTCACAAGGAGTGACTAGAGTTGAAGCTTATACATTTATAACCTCAACTTTGATGTTTTTTTTCTTTATTGCAAAATCGTCTAGCAACCCACTTTTTGCTTCTAACAATTGTCCATCCCATATTGTTGCAATACTACCTAAAGCTTCTATATAAGAAACTGCTAGACAATCACCCATATTCCAACTTTTTTAAAAGCATCCTTACTTTCCTCTCTATTTAATTTTGTTTTTATATTAAATAAACTCAAAACTATAACAACCTATTAATTCCTTAATAACTCTTTTTTAGAGGTCTTATTCCTACCCCTAATATTCCATGATATCATTTTAGCATCATCACTTTCTATTTATATTAGTGGGCTTAGCCCAATTCTTGTTAACACCTATGATATTTTGGTTTGGCTTCCCAAATTGATATCTCTTTAAGTCTCTTTTCCTCTTTATTCATGCTTTGATGGCCTTCCTCCCCTTTTTCTATTCCCACCAACACTTTCATCTTCATAAATCTATTCATTTTTCCATATTATTCATAATGAGACTTATCTTCTAAAGATTTATGTTTCCATAAATATTCTAAAATGCAATGAATAGCCTCATGAATACTTTTTTCTTTATGTTACCCCAAAAATCGTAAAGTGAACAAATGATCCTTCATAGTCATTACTTTCTTATGTTGCCCTAGGAACCCTAAATTTCCCTAGATAGGCTCCATATTATTTTATTTAGTGTGATACTCTTGAAACCCTAAAGTGCAATGGATACACTTTGTAATACTTTTATTTTTATTACAATGAGAATATTTTATGTTACTTGAGAAAAATGAAGATGATTTACCTAGATTAACCTTGACCTCCTTCATCTCATTCACTTTAAATTTTTCCTCCCCATATTCCTTTGCTTTAAAATTTGCCTTCTCATCCTTCTTTACACATTTAACTCCTGTATTTGAACTTGCACATTATACTTCCTCAACCCTTATGTCATTTTTTTCTTCTAATGGTTGATTCGAGTGAACTATAATGACCTTTGCCATTTGATGATGTAGAGGGGTTTTTCTTTCCACTTTCTTAAGAGTGGAAAATCCTTGATTTGACTTAGAGTCTCCTATGAAAAGAACTCCTTGTTCCATATTGAAGCTTGCCTCATGCCCAATTTTTTATCTCTCTCTCCATAATTTTCACTTTGTAATCTTTTGCCATGTGTCTAGTTTCTTGACATTTGTGACATCAAAATGCAATGTTTTCATAATCCACTTGTTGATCCCATTATCTTCATTTAGATTAATCCTAATGGAATACAATATCCATGGCAACACAAATTCAAGTGTATAGTTGGTCCCTCTTAGATGAATTAACCTAGAGTATTGCCAATATTATTCAAAACCTCCTTATTGATGAGTTGATAAGAAATGCCAAAAAGCCTATTCCATACCAGAATCCTTTTAGTCTTTGTTTCCATACAAAAATTCTCATTATGTGGTCTAAAATATAATGCATCTTTACCCCTAAGCCAAGGGCCTCCATCCATTATTTTATCCCTTAATTTTGAACTAGAGAAAATAATGAGGAAAAACCCTTTTGGAAGAAAAATCATGGAGTAATTTGAATTCAATCTCCACTTCCACTTGATCCAATTTTGAATGTAAAAAAAACCTGACCAGTATCCATGGAACTTATTGATTAATCCTCTAATTTTAAGAATCATTATATCGTGCTCGACCATCTCATCCTTGATAATCACTTCTAGTGTAGTATATGTTACTTGGATAGGATTTTTATTAAATTCACTTTTCCTCTTATCTCTAACTAGGGCATCCTTATTTCTAGTAAGGACTTTCAAAGATGACTTTACTTCCATGCCTAGATTTTCTTTACAACAATCCTTTATTTTTGAGTTTCTCCTAATATTTGGAGAAGTGATATTTGCTTCTTGCTTGCACTTTTCTTCCCAATTCCTACTTACACTTCCTACTTCCTACTCATTCCTTGCCCTCACTTGCTCATGACTTGCAAAATTAACTATTATAATTATATATTGATCTTAGTTTGTCCTACCACTGTTATTATTTTATATTTTTCAAGGAAGCATATGCTTATATTAGAAATGCACTTTTTAATTTTATGTCATGTTAAGCAAATTAAAACTTGTTAAACATTACAACATATTTAGCAATTAATTTGTAGTATGAGCTAAATAAATATTATAATTTTTGCAATATGACAATGTAAATATCTATATTATAATATTATGCTAACCATAGGTAAAATATAGGTAGTGTTTCATTTACATATGCATCAATTGAAATCCATTTATGTTATCCTCTGAGGATTATTTTTTAATACCTTTAATTTTTGAATTATATATTTTCTAATTTTAGTTAATATCACAAAAGTATTGATAAAATTAAACAATATAAAAATATAACAAATCCAATAAAGAAAATGAAGCAATTTTATTTATATTATATATGAGGTACAATTGAAAAACATAATAAATACAATTAGACAATGTGAGATGTAGTGGTCTCTAAATTAGAGATTAACATAGTATAGAGAGAAAAATGAATAGAAAACAAATTTGTACAAAAACTCGCCAAAAAAAATATTTCATCAATATTTACATTTATATATGCTACTTCAATACAATGGAATATACAAAAATAAGGTAAAGAATATAAAGTGGAAACCACCAGATGTGGACTGGGTTAAGTTGAATTTTGATGGAGCATATAAAGGAAACCCAGGACCAACAGAAGGAGGAGGAATAATTAGAAATAATAGAGGAGAGATTTTGTCTCATTATGCTTTCAATTGTGGATTTAAGATAAATAATGAAGTTGAAGCTTGGGCAGCTTTAGAAGGGTTAAAAATATGTAAACAAATGAAATGGAATAGAGTTTGGATGGAAGGTGATTCTCTCATAGTAATAAATGCAATTTTGAGGAAAGCAAAGGCTCCATGGAACATACAAGAGATAATTGTGGAAATTCAATATCTTGTTAAATAGTTTGAAGAAATTGGGTTTACACATATATTAAGGGAAGGAAACAAATGTGCAGATAAAAGCTACCCAATAGAGCGGTTTTGGTTGAGGATCGTGAAGTTAACATCTCCTTTCCATGGTTAGAGGAAGTAGAAAGTTTAGTTGAAGCTGACAAAAAATGTTGATTGCCTAAATTAATTAATGATTAAGATTTACTTTAATATTTTCCATTGGTAATATCTATTTTATTTTGTAGAAATAATGTGTGTTCATTTACACTATTTATTATAATTTTTGTTGTTGCACTTGTGTTTCAGGAAGGAAACTAGCAATCCAGATTTGGTAAAGCAGACTATGTTAGTGTGATATTCTAGAAATATTACTCTACTAAGATGCAAGGCATAGATAGTAGAGGTGAAGTTTTGGCATTGTGAAGGTTGTTATAGGAAAATGTCAAGAAAGATGCTAAATTTTGGAGTAATTGTATTCATACAGAGATTTGAAAAGATCCAAAAAATGAAAATTAAGAATTCAGACATTTTATGTAAAATGATGTAGGTTTCTAACTATAGCATCTCAATTGAGATTATAAGTGTATCTATTTGTAAGCTCTCAAGCTCTAAATAAGGGAAGTAATTTGTTAAGGGTGGGGGACCCGAGTACAAACCCTTTTTATCAAGAAAAAAAAATACAATGGAATATACTTATATGCATACCATAGAACTCCTCTTTGTTCTCTCAAGGGTCTCTTGACACTTCAAATTCCTTTCAAATATGGGTGAGATTTTTTTTATTTTTTTAAATTCTCACTTGCAACTCCAATTTTATAATATTTTATTTTTTGTTCCATTCTTTTTTTATTCTAACTTTCCTTATTTAGTATCACAATTTGTAGCATTCTTCCCCTTGAGACTAAATGGGGATATTTTCATTCTATTTTCAAGTGAAATAATTCTTTGTCACTAACTTTGTAAAAAAAATTGTGTACTAATATTTGGAATTATAATGTTTCAATTCAACTTCATTTTTCTAAACTAAGTCTCTAATAAAGTGATGCCTCAACTAAATATGCTTTGATCTTGTATGAAAACATTTTTTTAGTAATTTGAATTACACTCATGTTGTCACAAAAATAGTAATTGATCTTTATTGATTTTCACCTGTCTTCTATGATTTGCCTCAACCATACTTATTGGGTGCTTGCTAATGCAAGCCAAAGTAATAGAAGACATCAAGGTCAAAGAGGGAGAGTTGAAACTCCGCAAGAAATATTGGAATAAGAACACGCGCAACCACCCTCATCAAGCGAAGCCAACGCCTGTGAATCAAATGCTCTTAAACATTCCAAAAGCAAAGAAATCCAATCAACGGCCAAATTATCAGGCTCAACCTCCCTCAATGCATTATAATTAGCACAATAATAATCAGGGTAAGGATAGGCAACGCCATCCACCTCGCCAATATACACCATTGCCTAAGTCTTTGGCATATTTATTCAATAGACTGTGTGAGGCTAAGGCATTCACCTTACCCAAAGTTCACTTGTTGGATCCAAACCGTCCTAAGCCAAAGGGGTATATAGAGGACCAATATTGTCCCTACCATAGATAAAAAGGTCATGACATTGAAAATTGTTATGGTTTTAAGAACCTAGTGCAAAACATGCTAGATAGAGATCAATTGTACATTGATAATCCTCTGGCCCCTGATAACCAAAAATTGGGTATATTCAAGGAACCCTTACCCCATCATGAGGCTAAGGGAAATCATACAGGTCATGTCAACAAAATACACACAGATCCATCCACACAGGGATTTGTTGGCATGATCAATATTGTCACTCGCAACAAGAGATACAATCAACTTGAGCCACCTGCGACTCCTATTTGTATACCTGTTGCACCTCAGCAAATGCCAGGTTAGAATCAGTTGATAGGCCCACCGACAAGATCGATGATCACTATTTGAACCAGGTTTACGCAAAGTCTACAAACGGCCTTAGCCAAGTAATCCATATATGAGCTCATTCAACAGTCCCCTAGGCATAGGGAGAACCTCATAGAAATTCTTAAGTACATTGAGCTCCATCCTTAGAACCCAAATACGTTTACCAATTTCGTGGAGCATATCCAAAAGTGTAAAGAGCCTATGATCACATTCTATGATCATGAAATCAAGATAGTCTCGACTAACGTAGCGGATCCTCCGCTACATATTATCACTTGCATTAATCGCATACCTTTCAAGTGAGTGTTAATTGACATGGGCTCTTCAATTAACATCATTACAACAAAAGCCTTAGGACACTTGAGTCTTCCTGAGTCACACATAGTTGCCTCAACTTTCACATTGCAAGCATTTAACGATGTGTTATGCTCCATAGTAGGTACCATAGTTCTACCTATTCAAGTAGGGCTTAAGACCATATCAATTATATGTCATGTGCTAGAAGGTGTAATGCAATACAACATCTTACTTGGGCATCCTTGGATCCAAGATATGAGATGTGTTCCCTCTATTTTGCATTAGTGCATCAAATATGTCTACGAGGGACAATTCCATGTCATCCCCTCGGACGAAGAACCATTCAAGTATGTGAATCAGGTTGATATATCGAGGGAGTTTGTCCTCCCATCCACGCATCTGGATATTCGACCCACGTCACCAACTAAGCATCCAAAGTGTAATTTCAAGTCAGTGCAGGCCGATCCATCCACATTAGTGCAACCACAATCTCCTAGGTCGATTGTCATTTTTGAAAAGCCTTCATCGCCATCAAAACCAAAGGATAAGCAGAAGCTTGAGGAACCCATGGTAGAATAAGAGCCTAGATTCATTCCTAATGTGTCTACAGTATAGATTCTGACTCTTATGGAGGAGGATGATTCACCAAATCTAGAAGAGGACATGCCTCAACCTACTTCACCTGCATCATCCACACTACAAGTGACAGTTCACCTAGTCAATCTCGGGCTAGCGAAGTATTTGGTTCAGAACATCATATTTACACTAATAATTGAATCCGCTCAAGACATGGGGAGACCCCACATTCCTCCATTGCCTATTGGGATGGTGGTACCTTTTGGGATACCACGTAATTAGACTAATTTCATTTACGGGGGCTTTGACCAAACCACAGATCGTTCTCCTATCGACAATGATGACGATGAACCTTTTATAGGGAACATTTATTATCTATCAAACCTTGAGTTTATGCTTAGGTATTTCGACCATTTTCATTAGCACGGTAACATATTGGGCTTATATGAATAAGATCACAAGAAACCTTATCAGCCTCAATACCAGTTTCCCATCGACAAGTTTGGATTAGGATATTCTATCCATAGGTAGGACGAGTTACTAGCCATATCCTTAGAGTGCCTAAGTTTAGGTTTTGGGGAAGATATTTATTGGAATCCTTATGCATACCCCAATCCTTCACATCGATAAAGGTTTGATAAACCAATAACTATGGTTTCTATAGATCCTCCTTTGGTTTATCATGAGAACATATCTATCAAGGTTGACCCAGAGATCATTCTTGGAATTGACTGGGTCAATAACGATGATGAATATGTGGATAAAATTGAGATGGTATATCTAGGTCCTAGACACCTTCGTCCCATAAACAATCATGTAGAGGCCTTTGATCCTGAAATACCCCTTGCTAATCAAGATGATTTTCATCATGGTACATTCCCTTAACTACCTATTCTAGCGCAATCGCTTTCGCTAGAGGACCCAATTGTCCTACCTCCTCCTGAAGCAGATCCTAAAATCCTAAAGCCTCCTAGTCCAAACTAGGATCATTTAGAGCAACAAGAAATTGATGAGTCCTAACCATGTGGTCATGGAGATTACTTTTCATCCATAAATATGATCTCCATTGATTTAACCACACCCCCTATAACCCATACGACCTTTCAAAACCATTGTACCTCAACCTTGAGGTCATTGATTTTGATCGTGTCGATTCACCCACATCGCTTGAGGATTTCTTCCCTAATGAAGAAATTAGAATCGTTCCATTTTACCCTAGGTCATGCTCACGATGTCTATAATTTTGAGGTTGAACCCGATGTGGTAGATCACTTGAACCTAGCATATGGCATCCATATAATCCCTATGCCTCATTAGCTTGAGGAGGGATCTCATATGTCGATAGAGGAGACTTTCAAAGTGGATATCAACTTAGATCCTAATCATCCTAAGAAAGTCAATTTTGGAGAAAGCTTATCTCCTAAGGAATGATCCATCCTCATACCTCTATTGATGGAGAGACCTAATATTTTGCTTAGACATATAAAGATATGTCGAGTCTGGATCTGAAATTGGTTACTCATAACCTTTCGTTGGACCCTACCAAGAAACCAATCAAGAAAAAACTTAGGAAGATGCATCCAACCATCGATCTGTTGGTAAAAGATGAATTGCAAAAACTATTGGATGTAGAATTCATTATTCCCATCGACTATCCGAAATGGGTATCAAACATGGTACCTGTAGGAAAACCTGATGGGAGGATCTGTATCTGTACAAATTTTAGGGACCTTAATAAGGCAACACCAAAGGATGCATTTTCATTGCCCAATATTGATGCTCTTGTAGACGCTATAGTTGGTCATGAGATGTTATCTCTCATGGATGGATTTTTTGGCTATAATCAAATTTGGGTCAAACTCGAGGATCAACGTAAAACAACCTTTACCACTCCATGGAGAACATTTTACTACAAGGTTAAAACAATCCACATGATTTAGATAAAACCATGAATCAACGTAAAACAACCTTTATCACTCCATTTGACCTTAAAAATTTTCCCCAACCTGATGTTATGCTCAATCAGGCGATCTAAGACCTTTCTTAGGACCTCTACGTGCTCTTCACACAGTAATGACTTGGCTAGCAAGTCATCAATGTAATCCTCTAGGATTTTGTGCATGTATTCATGAAAAATATATGCCATAGTCTGATGGTATGTGGCACCAACATTTTTAATGTCAAATGGAGTGGTAAAGGTTGTTTTACGTTGATCCTCAAGAACAACCACGAATCAGTCCATATGATTAAGATAAAACCAAACCATGAGTGGTTCTACAAAGCACAAGACTTTATGACAAAGGCGTCTTGGGGGTCCTTGATCTCGTAGGGTCCTTCAGAGAATGGTACTACCATTCATCACAAGGTTTTGTTTCAATCTGCATTTGTACAAATCAAATCGTAACGGGAACAAGTCATTCAATCAGTCGATACTATAGCTTATTAGGATTGGCTTACCCAATTACAAGATTACCTAAAGCTTGGTATTATCCCTTATGGATTGTTGCATGTTGCAAAAAGAGCATTTAAACAAAAAGCAACCATATATGTCTTGTTAGGAGATATTTTGTATCAATAAAGCTACGATGGAATCCTCCTTCGTTGTCTCGAGCTCCAAGAATCAGCTTGGACGATTTCACAAGCTCACGATGGTACTTGTTGACAATTTTGTCACATTTCTTAAGGGGTAAAAAGGGGTCAAATTTTGTACAGTATTTTGTAAAGTTTTTCTTTGTTGTTTTTTATTTTGAAAAGTTGCAGCAATTTTGGCTTCCAATGCCACCCCTTTGTATATAAAGTAGAAAAGAAAGAACTTCGCTGCCGAACAAGCTAGAGAAAAGAGCTTCAACGAGGGAAAATGAAAAGAGCTTCGCACCCGAAGCATTCCCAGCACTACTTCGGGCAAAAGTTTTGCGAAGTAGTTTCGCCGAAGTAAAATACAAAGAAAAGAGAATGAAACTACTTCGCGCCCGAAGCGTTTCCAGCAGCTACTTCGGGTGAAAGTTGAGCGAAGCGGCGTTCAGAAGAAAAAGAGCTTCGCACCCGAAGCATTTTCAACACTGCTTCGGGTAGAGTTTCTTGCGAAGTAGTATCACCGAAGTAAAATACAAGGGTAGCGATAAAAGGAACTTCGGGCCCGAAGCGCTTCAAGTATTTACTTCGGGCGAAAGTTGAGCGAAGCAGCATCCAAAAGAACAATTTCGCCGAAGAAGGAAAGTCCAAATCGTGGTCCGAGTTAGCAAACACAAGAAAACTACTTCGGGCCCGAAGCATTTCCAGCAAATACTTCGGGAGAGATTTTTGCGAAGCGGCGTTGCCGAAGTAAAATACAAAGGAGAAGGCAAGAAAACTACTTCGCATCCGAAGTATTTCCATCAGTCACTTCGGCCAGAAAACTAGCGAAGCGGGACTCGAAAGAGCATTGAAAGTACTTCGCCAGAAAGTTGTCGAAGCACTCACTTCGGGCCCCTCCATCAACGAATCATTTTTACTTCGCCAAAAGTCATTGCGAAGCATTTGCTTCGGCTAATTTTGTGCGAAGTACTTCTACCCGAAGTAAAAGGATGCAACATCTTTTGAAGACAATTGCTTCGGCCGAAATCTTCCCGAACCATAGTTTTGAAAGAGGATCGCAGTGAAGTATTTCTCCAAGGCATCGGCGAAGCAATTTTGTCAACGAAGTGGCAAGGACAAAGAGGCCCGTTTTGCGAAGTAAATATGCTTCGGCACTCCCCACCCCCGAAGCAGTTTTGCGAAGCTCAATTTTGTGAAGTACAAACCAAAGAGGAGTTTTTGCTTCGGCCCAAAACCATTGCGAAGCGAAGTTGTGAATGAAAACTTAGCGAAGCGCTTCACGGGCACGCGTTCCAAGCCGGGTATCTTCCCGAGGTGATCAAGTGCCTCATAAATGCAATTTTTCGTGCCCGGTAAGCTCGCTCCTCATTTTTGGCAATCAAAAACGAAGTATCAGGCCATGATGGAGAGCCCGACGAGCATGGCGGCCACTCGAGCACCGCACCCGGAGACCAAGGACGTCCAGACGGCTCATCAATGCACCTTTCCATGGTTGACCCGATCACGGTTGCCAGTTTTGGTAACAGATTTGAGAGCTCGATCACGAGAGCCTCGGGGAGCCGAATTCTCAGGGCTCGAGGGCGTACTTCTCATTGCTATGTAATTATGACTCAGAGGCCCGGGTCCTCTATAAAAACCTAGGCATTGTAATAGAAAAAGGGGGGGAACTATCTGCTAGAAAGTTGTTGTAACTTGATGTCCTGCGATTAATACTAAAGAGCTTTGGGCTCAATTCTTCTCTTTTATGCTGCCTTCTGTGCTTGATTCTTTTGTCTTTCTTCATTTGTATACCGAGATGCTAAACTCTGCGTCCGATGTGCGATCGAGGACTGTACCCTGAAACTCATTCTGGAGGATACATAGGAAGGTTGATATTATGTTTCTTTCATTTATTCTTGGTGTTCTTTGCTTCCATTCAAGTTGTCAGTTAGTGATCGTGCTTCCTGTTCTCTCCCACCTTAAATCACCAATTTCTCTAACCCTCACTCCTTTTATCTCTTTCCTGCACCCTTATCTTCAAACACCCAAGTAGTTTAGTATAGGAGCCGGCCTTTCTCCGAAGATTGGCACGAGGGGCATCTCTTCCCTTCGGCCTTTCAATGTTGGTCCAGGTCTAGGGCGCATACATTCACCCAAAATCCTTTCCTAGGCAGATTTGATGACCAACAGTTTTTGGCACGCCCGGTGGGACCGACTGTGTCTGTCTCAATAAGATCCATAACCAGTCAAGGTCCCATATTTTAAATCTCAAACCCATCTTCACCGGGGCCAATAGTTCTAACTAGTTCCCGATGTGACCCGGTCAGTCTCACTTGACTAGTGGTAGTGAGGACCGATGCCCTCATTACTGAAAGACTCTTAGCATCTGGCGACTCTGTTTACCCAAGAATCTTTAAGTCGTAAAGACCAGTACCAAAATTTTGTGCCTTCATGCAAACAAGATGGAGAGTTAAGAATAGAGGAGAGGAAACCGAGTTCTTTGAGCTAGATATTGATGCCTTTGGGGAGCAATCAAGGTTGGTCACCCCCGAATCATTGTTACGTGGAACATCCTCGCAAGAGGCTACTGTTGGCAGACAAGGCCTAACTTTTGATAGTACAACATCTAGTTTTCCTCCCAATCCTCCCAACTCACCGAAGCGTCCTAGTCCCTCCATTCCTATTAGTTGTCCTACTAGCAATCAAGGGGGAGCTTCGGGAATTCCTGTTTCTCAAAATCCAGGAGCAAGTATGGCACAACAACAACAACAACAACAATAGCAAATGCAACAGCCACAGCCGCCCAGGTTGTGCCCAGCATGGGATTCTTTGTCACCACTGAATCTAGCAGGACAAGGGCAAGTGTCGCCTGCTGCCATAAAGAAGATCCCAACGTTCGATGGAACTGGGAAGACTGCTCTAGAGCATATCCAGGACATAATATCTCTGGCGGTGATCCATGACATTACAGAAGAACAAATTATGGTAAAGCTTCTGGTTCTTTCCCTTAGAGGAAAACTCCTCTACTGGTATAGATCTCTACCACCCGGTAGTATTACGGGATGGGACCAGTTAGCTGGGCAAATGATGGGAAACTTCAATGAGTCTTTCGATCCTACTTCTCTCCTACACCAGTTCACTTCGATCAAGAGGCATCCACAAGAAGAGATCATAGATTTCAATGTTAGGTTCGCTCGAACCTGGCAGAGAGTGCCAGTTGGACTTCGGCCAACCGACGAAGCTGCAACACTCTATTTCCTTCGAGCTTTCAATCCCGATATCAGTCTCATGGTAAGATATTCTAACGTTAATACTTTTCCCGAGTTGTATGAGTTAGCCAAGAGGGCAGAAATGGATTTGATAGCTATGGGCAAGCTTCCCCAAAGGATGTCGATGCCCATACTTCCCGAATTCCTTCAATTCCAGTATGCAAGCGCAGCCGCTTCGCAAATCTCCACAACCCCTGCACTCCCGATTTCATCTTGGAACCGAATCCTATCGTGTCTCAAATCACCGCTCCACAAATCCACTTCCCTACATTTTCAACTCCACAGCCCACTGTCTCTTCGGCATTTCCTGTACTACCAACACCACCTCAACACCCCGCCCTTCCTCCAATACCGACGATGGCTTCATTGCCACTCGTTCCGAAAGTCGATGATATACAAACTAAAATTCTGCAGGAGATGCAGTCTCCGAACTCTACAGTTCAGATGTTGTCCAATGACATGACCATTGTGAAGAAGAAGCAAGCGCAACAGGAATTCCTACCGAGAAGATCTTATCCTATGCCTGCGCTTACCAAAGACCAAGCAGTCCAGCAAGGGAAGGCTTCGGCGAGAAATGCTGCGATTGATGAAGCTCCGAGCACTTTCGACTATGTATATTGGTGCTCTACGTGCAATGATCCGCATGAAGAGAATACCTGCACCCTGCACCAACACTATGTACAAACGCTGGCAAACAGTAGTCATAGCGGTCAAGTCAACGTCATTAGGCAGATGAGTCAGAACCTGACAATTGGCGAGGAGGAGCCGGTTGCAGTGCTTACCAGAGGAGGAAAGAAGGCAATAGAAGTAGATGCTACTCAGATGGCTCCTTCAAAAGAGCAAGTTCGACCCGAGAAAGGACAATCATCTACTTCGGCCTCGAATAAAGCTCCTCCACCTGCACCGATCAAAGAAAAGGCTCAAAAGGCCTCTACCAAGCCACCTCAGGCAGAAACTAAGGAACAGGCTAAGGAAAAGCTCAAGTTTCCTTCACTGACTAAGCGGACAAAGAGTTGAAGCTACAGAGCAGTATCGCACCAGATATGAACCCAGAAAGGAGCCCGAAGTGCTCAAATCCTTGGCATACAACATTGTAGAGGAGTTGAAGAAGATTCCAGCCAAGATCAGCCTGTACGATGCACTGCAACTACCTGGACAAGTAGACCTGCTGCAAGAATCATTGAAGACAATTAAAGCAAAAAAGGCGGCACCGCTTGCTCTTGTGCAGACCCTATCCACATCCATCACGGGGAAGAACAGACCACCTCCATTCTACCTATCCCTACAAATGGAAGGGTATATTGTACATAATTGCATGATCGACTCTGGGGCCGCTACAACAGTAATGCCAAGAGCAATCTACGAAGAAATAGGGATGGAATATACGTGAAGCAGCCAAGGTGTACTCCAGTTGGATGGTACTCCAGTGAAGACTGTAGGGGTGATCAAGGACATTCCTATCCGACTACATAAGATGCCTCAGATCACGGTCATACAAGAGGTAGTGGTAGTCGACTTGGAGCCATATTTCAGTATGTGCTTGTCAAGGGAATTCACGGCAAAGCTGGGCGGATATCTGTCTATGGATTACTCTCATCTGGAGATTCCATTCAAAGGAAAGAAGGTGAAGATCTACAATGAAAAGCCTTCTTCCTTTCTTGTGCAGAAGATGTCCGAGGAAGAAAGTAGCGAACCAGTGAATGCAATGGTGGAGGAAATAGAGCAGGTAGACCTGGTCGAGGAATCTCTTGCGCAATTAAGTTATGAAGATGAGTTCTCATTGGCAGACTTTAATGCCATGGTAGAGACCGAGATAGGGTGTTATGCGATCGCCAAGCCTAAAAAACACTCCCAACCAGAGAATAGAACAAGTGCCCAGGAAGGACTATGGAAGTTGTTCTTCGATGGTGCCCGATGTAAAAATGGCGTTGGGGCAGGGATTCTTCTAATTTCACCCTCCGGAGAGCAAAAGGAATATTGCTACCGGTTGACATGGAGCTGCACTAACAATGCAGCAGAATATGAAGCATTATGCCTAGGACTCAAGAAAGCTGACAAGTTAGGCATAAAGCATCTCCAAATCTTCGAAGATTCTGAACTGGTTTGCAACCAGGTCACAAATAAGTGTACTTCAAAGAAGCATTATCTAAAATCATACCGCAATAGGGTATGGGACCTGTTCGACCAGTTCGAATCTCTCAATCTGCAGTCAATCCCACGAGAAAAGAACCGACATGCCGATGTTCTGGCATCCATCGCAGCCAAGTACTCTCCAGTAGAAGACATGGTGCACAAGCCCAAAGCTGTGAGGATGATCTACAGACCCTCTGTCCCAGACAAAGATCTGCATTGGCAAGTCTTTGACAATGATGAGCAGATTGTAAATTTCATGATCCAAGAAGCCGCCACAATCGAAGACAGAAGCTCTGATGAAGGAGAATATGAAGGGCTGATTCAATTGAAGAATAACCACGTTCCCAAGGGACTAATCACCCTTGAAAGCCTCTTTGATCGGAATGACCGAGCCCTCTCTCACATGATCAAAGTCAATGAAAAGCAAGTATCAGGATTTAGAGCTTGAACCTGGAAAAGCAATAAAGGTTGGAACCGACTGCACTTCAGAAGAGATAGAACAGATACAGAATCTGTGCAAAAAGTTTTTTGACATAATTGCTTGGTCTTATCAAGATCTCAGGGGATACAATCGGCAGCTGGTTCAACACACAATCGAATTGCAGGAGGGGGTCAAACCCTTCCGACAAAAGCAAAGACCGGTTAATCCTAAGATCGAGGTCCTAATGAAGGCCGAACTCCTGAAGATGCTCGAGGCGAAGATCATTTATCCCATCAAGCACTCTTCATGGGTAGCGAACCTGGTCCCAGTCAGAAAAAAGAACGGAGATATACGGTTATGCGTGGACTTTCGCAACCTGAACCAGGCTTCCCTCAAGGACCACTATCCTCTCCCACAAATCGATCAAATCTTGCACTCGGTGGCTGGAGCTCAACGCTTCTCTCTGCTCGATGGTTTTTCTGGATACAATCAGATCTGGGTCAGGGACGAAGACCAGCACAAAACAACATTCACCACCAAGTGGGGGACATTTGCTTACCAGCGAATGCCATTTGGCCTTTCGAATGCTGGTGCCACTTTCCAGAGAGCGATGGATCTTGCTTTTGGTGAGCTTCTAAATAAGGTTATCATCATCTATCTGGATGACATGACCATTTTCTCCCGAAGAAGGGAAGATCACCCCACACATATACAACAAGTTTTCAAAAAATGCCGAGAGTTCGGCATCTCGATCAATCCAAAGAAGTCCATATTCGCAGTCAACGAAGGAAAGTTGTTGGGACATGCGATATCAGAAAAGGGCCTCGTTGTAGATCCTGACAGAGCCGAGGCTCTAATGAAGCTCCCACTCCCAGCAGACAAGAAGGGACTTCAATATTTCTTCGACCAGATTAACTTCGTGAGGAAGTTTGTCCCTGACTTCGCCCAAGTCATCAAGCCAATGTCCCAACTCCTGAAGAAGGGCACCGAATTTAGCTGGACGGAAGAAAGAAAGGAAGCATTCGAAGAGATTAAGGCTCGAATCGCTCAGGCACCGGTCTTGATCAATCCTGATTACAGTAGGGATTTTATCCTATATGCTATAGGGGAGCCCGAAAGCTATGTTGTTGTCCTGACACAAAAGGGGGAAGATGGCGAGGAGCGCCCCATCGCGTTTCTGAGCCAAGTGATCAATCCCCATGAAGAGAAATATAATTTCATAGAACGTCAGGTGCATGCAGTAATGAAATCCCTCAGAAAGTTCAAACAGTTCATCTCTCAAAGTCGGGTCACAGTCTTTGTCATTCACCCCGACGTGCGTAATTTCATCATCCAAGGAGAATTGGGAAGCAAAAGAGCTGGTTGGGTGAACAAGATACAGGAGTTTGACATTGAGATCAAGCCCACAAAATTGGTTCGCGGTCGTGCATTGTGTCAAGAATTAGCGAAGAGCGCAGCGGCCGAAGCTGCAGAATCTCAGTGGGATGACTTACCAGCCGAAGAATGCTTCGCTAACCAGGAAGAGGACGAGAAAGACTGGGTCAGTGAAATAGTTGAATACTTCCACACTGGCAGTTGTCCTTCGCATCTAAATGCTTCACAGTGAAGACATTTCAGGATGCGGTCCTCCCGATACACTCTGCGCCCCAAAGGCCTATTTTTTAGGAATATTGATGGGGTCCTTCTCAAATGCATCAAAGACGATGATAAAAGAAAAGTCCTAGGAGAGTTCCATTCGGGACTATCTGGAGGTCACTTCGTAGGAAGAACAACGGCACTAAAGATTATCAAAGCGGGTTATTATTGGCCCACACTCTTCGCTGATGCCTTCGCCGTTTGCCGCAAATGCGAGCAGTGTCAGAAGTTCACCGACCGAAGCAGAAATGCTTCGATGCCCCTTCATCCGATACAAGTAGAAACTCCCTTTCAGCAATGGGGGTTGGATTTTATAGGGGTCGTATCACCGAACTCCTCCGCGGGACATAAGTTCATCCTGACCGCAACTGACTACTTCACCAGGTGGGCCGAAGCGATTCCCACAAAGCATGCAAATCAAGAGACTGTAATCACCTTCCTAGAAGGATTGATCACCAGGTTCGGCATCCCCGAAGCAATCATCACGGACAATGGCCCTGGCTTCACAGGCGCTAAAATCAATGAATTCCTCTACAGATATGGGATATATCATAAAGTATCCTCCAATTATTATCCACAGGGCAACGGCTTGGCAGAATCCACCAATAAGACTCTGTTGAGGATGCTAAGAAAGCTCATAGAGACAAACAAAAGGACTTGGCATCTCCTTCTAGATCGGGCCTTGTGGGCCGATCGAATTTCTATCAAGAAGTCAATCAAGACTTCACCTTATGCCCTGGTCTACGGCAAGGAGGCCATCTTACCCATCCATGTGGAGATCCCTGCACTGCAGCTGTTAGAAGCAGAAGATGGAGTTAGTCCGATGGAAAATAGGTTAGCTCAGCTGCTGCAACTAGAGGAAGATCACGAAGAAGCCTACCAGAACTTCGCTAAGCATGCTCAGGTCACCCAAGATTGGTTCAAGAAGAAGTCATCTGATCGCACATTCAAAGTGGGAGATCTGGTATGGAAGTGGGACTCCTGGAAGGCCAAGCCTGGGAATCATGACAAGATGGACGCCTTTTGGGATGGGCCATTCGAAATTATGAAGGTGAACTCGGCCAATTCATTCATCCTCAAAGATGCAGATGGCCAAGTTTTGCCGATCTCTGTCAATGGTCTTCATCTGAAGACTTTTCACCGCTAAAGTAAAATTCTATTTCTCAAAAAAAAAAAAAGTGTGTATATGTACTTTTGTATATAATTTGCATTTGTATATACATCCTCTTCCAAGATCACAAAAGCCAAGTACTACACTTCCAAACCCTCTTCGGGGACTTTTGATGCGAAGTAGCAAGTGCAAGGAGGTTCGCTGCGAAGTATGTTACTCTCAAAAGGGAGCCAAATCAACAAAGGCACGAAAAGAGCTTCGCACCCAAAGCATTTTCTAGCAGACTCACTTCAAAATTTGTGAAGCAGTTTCAAAAGGGTAAGCTTTAGTGACCTTCGCAAGCAGAGCGACAACGTGGCGAAGAAGAAGTACTTCGGGCTCGAAGCATCAAAAGGCAGTCCAAACCAAAGGTTCATCGTGAAGCATTTTCAACATTAATTTCAACTTCGCCGAACCGAACACGCGCGAGGTGGAGAATTTGAAACGTGCCTCGGAGAACGTGTCGACAACAGCCTTGAAAGGAGTACGAAGTGGATGAATTTAAGGCAAAAGGTGGTGGAGCACTTCCCGAGGTAATTTAGTTAGAAAAGGGGAAGAGAAAAGCTCGCGCCAAGGTACGAGGTGGCAGCAGGTTGCATCTCCAATACAAAGTGTAATCATCGAAGCATGTAGCCCTGTGTACCACGTCGCTACAGAATCAATTTAAGAATACGGTAGCCTCTTCCGTCCAAGGTGTAAATTTAATTTTGGTAGGTGCCATAAATTCAGGTGGTTGCCTTTTTAGGTTATAAAAGCAAATTCTTAGCAAGAGGGAAGTTATTTGTCCATCAGTTCAAGCTAGACTAAGAGCCTTCGCAACCTCTCTACCCTTTGCATCCAAGCTCGTTCGCATTAAAGCCCTCTGTATCAAGGATTCTACTGCCATCACTTGCAACATGGGAAAGAAAAACTCCAAGGAGAAGGGGAAAGAGCCCGAAGTTGTAGGCCCCAAAAAAACAAAGAAGGGCAAGGAAGAGAAAAAGCGTACTCCAAAGAAGCTAAGTCTCCCCCTTCGACCCGAAAAGCAGCCAATGGAAGAGGGGGACGACTCGAAAGAAGAACAACTTGTGGAGCCACCAATTGATGGGTGGGAGAAGATCAGAGACACACAGCTCTCTAAGGGTGTATCCGATCTCCGACGCACCATAGAGTTCATGACAAGCAGACTCACCCCAGAAAATAAGAGAGTTGCTGCATATTACTCCCAGATTTACTGGTTTTTAACCCCGCCTGCTCACCATTGTCCCGAGCTGATCTACGCTATCGCACAGAATTACCAACCTGCGTCCAGGCAAGTGTTAGACGCTTCGGGTCACAAACTATTTTCCATCCTGAAGGAAGATGTACAAGCAGCCTTCGCACCACAACAGGGTCCGCCCAAGGGCTATTCTGTTCGCAATGTCATCTTAAGCGAACAAATGGAGAGATTCACCTCCAACAGCTACATATTGAAATTCCTGCGTGAGAATCTCAAGAGCGGGCTACCTTCAAACAAGCTGCCCCAGATGCCCTTACCCTTGGAGGCCTTCAAAAACACCGATATTTTCTCCATCATTGCATGGGTGGCGGGCTTGTCAACAGATGCTTCAGTACAGCCCTGGCAGGTGTCTTTGGCCGAATGCATTTCAAGAGGGGAGTTTTATGCCCTTGACGCTTCAAGGCCGAACACCAACCCAGTTTTCTTTGACTGGGCGGAATGGGTGGCCCGAACCCTGCATACAAGGCTCACTAGCATGAAGAATTCAGCAACGAGCCAGTACTTCGCACCCTGTTCCTTTCTTGTCTGGTTGTACTTCTACCAAGTTCATAAGCGGTTTCCCCATATCGCCATCTCTCCAAGCGGCAAGGATGGAAATCCTCTGCCAGTGTATCAATGGACTCCCCTCTTATTGAAGGAAGAGTCCTATTATCCTTTTAATCAACAATTTTTGGGACCCGCCATGCATCTGTTAAAAGGTTCTTGTCCTCGGGTACCACTCAGTTTGAGAGATAGAGTGGTGCAGGGAAAAAGGGGGGACGTTTTCCAATTGACACAGGGACTGGTGATTCGCCTGTTCGGCTTCATAGGGAAGCCCTTCCTGTTACCAGTCTACCCCTCTGAATATCAGTTCGCATTGGAAGTCGCTCGGCAGAGCGACTCTACAAATGCAGTATACGGTCACGGCCGAAAGTGGGCACATACCTGCGACTTCCCCTTTAGGATGGGTGTAATCGAAGTCTTTGCCCTAAAGCAGAACGTTTTCCTAGAGGAAAAGCTTGCCGATTTTGGCCTACTCCAGATTCCTCAGCAATGGCTCTATGATCCTTTGGGCGTGATGAGGGATCATTTAAAATTCAAGAACTTCCACATCTGCCCTCACCCCGAAGTTGTGGAACAAAGGAATAACCCCAATGGAAAAGATCTGGAGTGGCATTTGGAAAGAATGAGGACATTGCCTCCATGGCATGAGTTCTATCCTATGGAGGTCGAGTTCGACCCTGATCAGTACCCCCTCCCGACTCCAAGCTCCACATTTTGGAAGAAGGCAAGGGACGATTTGAAGGAGGAGGTAAAATACTGGAGCGAGGAAAAGCTTCGAGAATGGTGGATAATGAGAGTCCATCGTCAAAAAGTGAATTCTTATGGACTCTTAGCATCAGATAAAGACTTCACGATTCTTTATGACACCAATGTCGAAACCTGGAAGTCTATATCCTTTGTGGATTTTGTTCCCCCGGCTACCCCAGGGTCAGGCGAAAGCCCAGGAGGCGCTAAGGATGCCTCGGAGGAAGAAAAGGAAGTAGGGGCCGAAGCTACGCCTGCAACACTACCACAGAGGCCATCGAAAATCCATGATACAAGTGTCGAAGAGGCAGAGCAACCATTGGAGAGAAAGAAAAGAAAAAGGCAGGAGCAAATTCAAGTGCCTCCGAGCCACCCAAAGCGCCCTCGCACAAAGCCTACAAGTACTCCTATTGAATCACCTGCATCAGGCCCGGTTGAAGCAAATATTGAGGATGCAGGGCCACCAAGTGCTGAGACGGTCCCTGAAATAGATATCATTGATGTGGAGGAACTCCTCCAACAAGAGAAAGACCCCGAGTAGAAGTTGTGGAGGTCGAGAGTGTTGAAGCCCAAAAGGAACAAGAGCCAACCACCCAAGATGTCACCACGACCGCTTTGCCAGGAGGGCACGCAGGTACGCACTCTCTTCCCTTCGCCTTGGTCTTCGACGCATCCACGGTAGTCCCGATTGAAAGTCCTCATCAATCTCTCCATCCCCTACAAGGTCAATCCCCCACTCAGATACTGCCCATTGCCAGTCCAATCCTACATAGCTCCATTCCTCCCGAGTCGTCTGACCAGGATAAGCCCGTTGAAACCACTTCGCCTACCCATGCCACCGTTCCTTCAATCCTAAGTCAAGGCGAAGGTAGTGTCCCAACACCAAGCCCCGTAACCCACTCTCCCATAGCTCAAAGCATAGTCCCGCTTGCCAAAGCCCCTGCTACACCCGTCTCCGAGCCGTCAGGGGAATCCTTCCCCGTTAGTTCTTTATATTTGTTCACACCTTTGGCTGGAGATTCGGCCTTTTCTGAAATAGATTTATCTTTAATAAAGGAGCGCCCCCTGGCCGAGAAGCTACTCCTAGCTCGACAAAATACAGAGAAAATGCTGAAGGAGGCAAGAAAGAAAAGAGGGCGATCTCTGGCCCAAGTTGAAAAATGTGCGGTTTTCGACTTGAAGGGCAAAAAGTTACATAAGGTTAGGAAGGTCCCTAAGGTCCAGAAGCCTCTGGATGAAATGACTCCAGCTGACTACGACTACCAGGAGAAGACCAAGGACCCGGAGCATTTAAATATAGATGACGAATCCGCATCCATGCATGTCAGGGTTGAAACTTTTCGAGCACATGCAAATATTGCCAACCAGCGCAGGTTTGAGGCAGAAAACGCCAACATCAAGTTGGAAGAAGAGCTGGCTAGGATCCGCTCCGAGCTGGAGGATTCGTAGAAATAGTGCAAGTTGTTGAAAAAGGAAACACATGCCCTCAAACAACAAATTCTACAATTGCAGTCTTCGGCCGAGCAACAAGCACAAAAATAGGCCAAAAATGAGCTAAAAGCCAAAGAGCTCGAGAACAAGATCTTGCAGGCCCAGCAGCAATTGTTCGAAAAAGCAAACCTGGAGCTGTTCGACAAAGGTAGAATCAAGGAGATCCGCTCTCACCTGCTCAAAGGTTTCAGATCTCGGGCCTCCAGTGCCCTATCGATTTTAATTTATGTCACCGAAGCTCAGCATGCCATTGCTAAGAAGGGACCAATAGTAGATGAGGTGATCCAAAAAATCAAGAGGCGACTCAAGCTTGCCTTTGAGGTCCAAAGTATTAGATATCAAGACCCGTAAGTCGCTGCTATGAGTCGAACGGCTAGGGATTGGTCTACCGCCCAAGCCATTGTTCGCGCTTTCTTCTCCAAGGTGAAGAAAGCGCAAAAGGCGAAGGACCTCCTAGATATATTTGAGCAGGAGCAGCGCACATCAATGAGTTACTTCGAAGACCTTTCTTCTTTGGGTTTCCCGAGTTTCACAGACGATGATGGGAACCTTCTCACCCGGGAAGAACTTAAGCCGACGTGGCTCCATTTCGAGAGTGACGTCTCTGAAATTGATGAGTGGGAAGAGCCAGTCACAGAGGGACAAGTCACCGACTTCATCCTGAGACACTGCAGAATTGCGGCTTGTCTGAATGACCTAGGTGCAAGAATCAAACACGCCGACATAGGGCAGATTGATCGGTTCCATGTTCTGGTCAAGGCACTCGAAGACCAAGAACCATTTCAGAAAGGGGTCTGGGCTCACGTTCGCCGAACCATGAAGAGAATCCATGACCGTCTTGTCCCATCACCACAGCAGGAGGCCACGCCAGCAGGCGAAGGAGCAGAGGAGGAAGAAGAAGCAGAAGAAGAAGGAGAACAAGAACCAGCTACGGAAGCGCTCCCAGAGGAAGAAGGAGGAGAAGGATCGGGAAAAGACTTTGGCCCAATGGATCAAAATTAAAGGGTTCTCCCACCGAGACGAGCTCGTTGCCCCGCGAGCCGCCAAGAATGTTGACAATTTTGTCACATTTCTTAAGGGGTAGAAAAGAGGGTCAAATTTTGTACAGTATTTTGTAAAGTTTTTCTTTGTTGTTTTTTATTTTGAAAAGTTGCAGCAATTTTGGCTTCCAATGCCACCCCTTTGTATATAAAGTAGAAAAGAAAGAACTTCGCTGCCGAACAAGCTAGAGAAAAGAGCTTCGCCGAGGGAAAATGAAAAGAGCTTCGCACCCGAAGCGTTTCCAGCACTACTTCGGGTAAAAGTTTTGCGAAGTAGTTTCGTCGAAGTAAAATACAAAGAAAAGAGAATGAAACTACTTCGCGCCCGAAGCGTTTCCAATAGCTACTTCGGGCGAAAGTTGAGCGAAGCGGCGTTCAGAAGAAAAAGAGCTTCGCACCCGAAGCATTTTCAACACTACTTCGGGTAGAGTTTCTTGCGAAGTAGTATCACCGAAGTAAAATACAAGGGTAGCGATAAAAGGAACTTCGGGCCCGAAGCGCTTCAAGTATTTACTTCGGGCGAAAGTTGAGCGAAGCAGCATCCAAAAGAACAATTTCGTCGAAGAAGGAAAGTCCAGATCGTGGTCCGAGTTAGCAAACACAAGAAAACTACTTCGGGCCCGAAGCATTTCCAGCAAATACTTCGGGAGAGATTTCTGCGAAGCGGCGTTGCCGAAGTAAAATACAAAGGAGAAGGCAAGAAAACTACTTCGCATCCGAAGTATTTCCATCAGTCACTTCGGCCAAAAAACTAGCGAAGCGGGACTCGAAAGAGCATTGAAAGTACTTCGCCAGAAAGTTGTCGAAGCACTCACTTCGGGCCCCTCCATCAGCGAATCATTTTTACTTCGCCAAAAGTCATTGCGAAGCATTTGCTTCGGCTAATTTTGCGTGAAGTACTTCTACCCGAAGTAAAAGGATGCAACATCTTTTGAAGACAATTGCTTCGGTCGAAATCTTCCCGAACCACAGTTTTGAAAGAGGATCGCAGCGAAGTATTTCTCCAAGGCATCGACGAAGCAATTTTGTCAACGAAGTGGCAAGGACAAAGAGGCCCGTTTTGCGAAGTAAATATGCTTCGGCACTCCCCACCCCCGAAGCAGTTTTGCGAAGCTCAATTTTGCGAAGTACAAACCAAAGAGGAGTTTTTGCTTCGGCCCAGAACCATTGCGAAGCGAAGTTGTGAATGAAAACTTAGCGAAGCGCTTCACGGGCACGCGTTCCAAGCCGGGTATCTTCCCGAGGCGATCAAGTGCCTCATAAATGCAATTTTTCGTGCCCGGTAAGCTCGCTCCTCATTTTTGGCAATCAAAAATGAAGTATCAAGCCATGATGGAGAGCCCGACGAGCATGGCGGCCACTCGAGCACCGCACCCGAAGACCAAGGACGTCCAGACGGCTCATCAATGCACCTTTCCATGGTTGACCCGGTCACGGTTGCCAGTTTTGGTAATAGATTTGAGAGCTCGATCACGAGAGCCTCGGGGAGCCAAATTCTCAGGGCTCGAGGGCGTACTTCTCATTGCTATGTAATTATGACTCAGAGGCCGGGTCCTCTATAAAAACCCAGGCATTGTAATAGAAAAAGGGGGGGGAACTATCTGCTAAGAAAGTCGCTGTAACTTGATGTCCTACGATTAATACTAAAGAGCTTTGGGCTCAATTCTTCTCTTTTATGCTGCCTTCTGTGCTTGATTCTTTTGTCTTTCTTCGTTTGTATACCGAGATGCTGAACCCTGCGTCCGGTGTGTGATCGGGGACTGTACCCTGAAACTCGTCTGAAGGATACATAGGAAGGGAAAAACGTCTTATTAGCTCTCTTTTATGCTGCCTGTTGTGCTTGATTCTTTTGTCTTTCTTCTTTTGTACATCGAGAAAGTTGAACCCTGCGTCCGATGTGCGATCGGGGACTGTACCCTGAAACTCGCCTGGAGGATACATAGGAAGGTTGATATTGTGTTTCTTTCATTTATTCTTGGTGTTCTTTGCTTCCATTCAAGTTGTCAGTTAGTGATCGTGCTTCCTGTTCTCTCCCACCTTAAATCACCGATTTCTCTAACCCTAACTCCTTTTATCTCTTTCCTGCACCCTTATCTTCAAACACCCAAGTAGTTTAGCATAGGAGCCGGCCTTTCTCCAGAGATTGGCACGAGGGGCATCTCTTCCCTTCGGCCTTTCAATGTTGGTCCAGGTCTAGGGCGCATACACTCACCCAAAATCCTTTCCTAGGCAGATTTGATGACCAACAGGTACTTGTGGTGGCCATTTTAGTGGCATGGCCATCATTAAGTGCATCCTTAAAATGGGTTATTATTGGCCCACAATGGAGAAGGATTGTTATGCGTATGTCAAGAAGTGCATCAAATATCAGTATCATGCTAATCTTATGCACCTACCATCGTAGGCCTTGTAGCCGATTCAATCGGCTTGGCCATTTTCTTAGTGGGGATTTGATCTAATTGGTAAGATATCTCCTCTATCTTTGGGCCAACACACATTCATTATAATGGCCATTGAGTATTTTACCAAATGGGTGGAAGCAATCCCTTTAACCTCTATGATTGGAGCCCATATTGTGGAGTTCATACTCCATAATATCATATGTCATTTTGGGATCCCATCCAAAATCATTTTGGATAATGGAACTTCATTTAAGAATAAATATGTGCGGGCTTTAACATCCAAATACAATATTTAGCATAACTTTGCAACACCATATTATCCACAAGCTAATGGGCAAGCAGAGGCCTCTAACAAGACAATAGTTGCCATACTGAAGAAAATAGTTAAGGATAATCATAAGGATTGGCACCTTCAATTACCTCTAGCTTTGTGGGCTTATCAAACTAGCATACGGACACCCACTAGGGCAACCCCATTTTCGCTAGTATATGGCACTGAGGCCATTATACCCTTGGAATTAGAAATTCCATCATTGTGCATCTCATTGAAAGAGTTCATCGATGATGACACTACGCGATAAGCTCACCTAGATCAATTGACCCTTCTTGATGAACATCGAGTGAATGCTCTTGAGCATCTTCATATTTACCAATATCATCTTAAATGAGCTTACAATATTAAATTCCATCCAAGAGACTTTAAGGTTGGGGATCTTGTGCTAAAAGAGAACCAATAGAACTCAAACCTACCGCCTCATCTACGAGATAAATTTACGACCAATTGGTTAGGTCCCTTCATCGTAACTAAGAAGATAGGACCAAGTACTTATCGCCTAACATCGCTAGAAGGTTTTGAAGAGCCTGAACCTCTCAAAATTCTTCACTTAAGGGTATTTTATACATAAAATCACAAAAACAATAAAAATCATCAAAAATCAAAAATAAAATCAAAAAATCAAAAATATCAAAACACAAAAACATTTACATTTTGCATTTCATCATATGCATCCATTAGTTGCATTGCATTAGGCATCTTCATCCATTGCACTTGCATTAGGATAGGTTGTGTTTACATTCTTACGAATGACACCATGTTTGTATGCCAATCATGCACCCTCAAAATCATCATCATTCATATTCCTTGTGAGTAAATGTGTTTTTCAACACAACTTATGAGTTGCTATCAGGTGTATACTAGGGTTTTCTAGTCATTCAGCCATCCCTAGTTATATTTTCAAATTTTGTAGAAAGCTATCTTGGCTTTCGAATATGAGGTCTAGTTTTGATAGTACCTTGTATATCTCAAAATCCCATCACAATTTTAAACATTAACAATCCTAGTTTGAACAAGGAAGGATGACACTACAAAGTGGTCCTGGTCACCTTAAGCGAAAGGTTTTTCTTGCTCATATTATTATGTGCATGGTCTAGAATGATGATCATTGACAAAAGGACAAGCTCCCCCTACCTAAGAAATCCCTTGCTTTTATACAAAACAAGCAAAATTCCCAAAGCAAAGCAAAATAAATAGTGATTTTCATCACTAAGCAAATCCCTTGCTCCAAAATAAAACAAAATGCAAAATAAATAGTGATTTTCATCACTAAGCATGAGCAAGTATCCCAAGCAATCAAAATAAAAGAAGGGGGTAACGAGCTTGAATCCCTAGAATATTCAGTATTCAACCGCCATGGGGTGATCTCCATTACAACAATGGGTTGAATGAAACCCACCTGGCAATGGAGTATCCTTACGCATGGTGATATGTCTGTCATATTAGTGACCTTCTTTTGTATAGACCAATATCAGCTTATGGATGAGCTAGCTTTAGGTGGCTTGTATTACCTAGTAGTCTAGTCTAACTACGTCCAAACTTAGGATCATGATGACCATATGGTGATCCTCATTACAACAATGGGTTGAATGAAACTCGCTTAGCAATGAGGTAGTCTTATGCCTCATCTAATATATTCACTTTGCACACATAGGGATAGTGAATATCTTGGTCTTCTTAACAGGCTTGTATCTTTCAGGAGTCTTGTGTAGTCATTATACAACTTTTGATCAATCAACTAGGGTGTTTGAGTCTCATGGAAAACCTCAAAAATTCCCCTATAGCAACAAATCATATCATCAATCATACACAATTTTCCTTATGAACTTTTTTTTATTAAGGGGTGTTCATAGAATAGGATAGATACCGGATGGATATCAACAATGATATTTAGATGGCCACTGACTATTTTATGCATATATTTTAGTTTACAGAAGCTTATAGGGAAAGCCCCTACATCTCACATCATCTCATCTCACATATGGATGTTTAAATGATTAATTCTTATGATAAGAGTTACCATTTTCATTCATGATTTTCATACATTCTGTGGTGTCTTCCATTAGTTTGTTAAACACATATTAGATTCATTCCTTATGTTTTAAGTGATTAAAGCATACAGGTTCATTTGCATTAGACCATCCACATGAAATTAATGCATTACATTCACCATATCATATACACATAGATTAAATGCATAAATAATTGAAACAAATTTAAACATGCATTTAACATTTATCATTGCATCCATATATGCATACATAGTAGAGCATCTACACATCTAGATCATAGCATCTAATCATACATCTATCATCTACATATTGCATGTCATCAGTACATCGCATACATAGCATAATCACATCATCATATAGGCATTACATCCATTAATGCATCCATAAACATAAAATCAAAATCATAACACATAATGAGTCATAAAGAGATATCATATATATATGTGTGAATGTTAGAGTACATCAAGGTACAAAAATGCCCGTAGGCTACAACTGTGTAGGTCCTCAGACCTTACACTCAAAAATGATACAATCATCATGACATATCAAATGGGGCCTGCACCCCTTGAGTCACCTCCACCCTTAGCTCCATCTCTGCGAGGCTCCCTAAAGCTAACACCTATCGATCTCTCAGATCATGCACCTAACCTATGATTGGGCTGCACTGATGACTACCCAGACTCACTCTGCCTGCTCCACTATGAGCCCCCTATCGTAGACCTAGCTAGCATAGTGCCACCACATAGCCTAATCTCAGTCTCTAGAGTAACAATGTATGCTAAATCTATTGTATGTTGCACTAAATCCCATGCTATGATACCTCATAGTCTCCTAATCTCTATCTCCCCACCTAAAGCTATCGATCCCTGAGTGACTAGAGTGAATGGTGTAACCTGAACTATAGAGGTTGTCGCTAGTTGTACCCTAAGAGCATCTACCTCGATGGTCTTGGCCACTAGATATGCTCATAGAGTGTCTATCATCATAGTGGTCATATCCACCTGAGTCTAGAGAGTAGTCCTCTCCTCTAATACCTACACCACTATTTTTGCCCTACACTAAGCTAACTCGATCAATCGACGAGACTAGGTATCCCACTCCCAAGCCACATCTATGAAGTCTATAGCTACTACTGTAGACTCTATACCTATACATGTAGCTGCACCACCTCATCACCTAGGGCATCCCCCTCACCCTCCTCCTCATCCTGGGGCTCATCCATATAGCCTATTTCCTACCCCCACTCACCCTCTATCCTATGATGCACTCATCACTCATCCTCATCACCACCCTCATATACTACCTCATCTCTAGGTCTACCTAGACTACCACCACCATGCCATAGCTGAGAGACCCACCAAGTATCATACTCCATAGTGGTCCCTGGATCCTCTAAACCTATATCATCAATAGGAGGGTCCACCTCCTCGACCAAACCTATCATCTATGGTGTTGCAAGTTGTATCTCTACCTTTCGATGGTGATAGAGGACTGGCTCCTCTAGCACATCATGTGCTATCCCAAACTGCCTAGTGACTCGAGAGTAGTGGAAGTACTCCCTCTCCTTCCCGTGGCACCCCATGAGCCATCTATGCCTCACCCTAGCTAAGTATCTCCCTACCTCAAGCCAATTAGGATAGTCTAGGTAGGGCCTCCATATGATCTAACTAGGTTGTAGCCCCTCTAGTGATGCAATATAGTGTGCTAGCTCACCTACATGTGGATGGCTTCGACTAGTCTCTACCTCCTATGGCCACCACACTGCATAACATCTATCATCCTCCTCTAGGTCAGCTAGGGCCAATGGTAATCCACTAGGTCGATCTATCTAGATATGCTCCTAGCCCCAGATCTATAGTAGCAAACTGCATCCCATGCCCACTCATCCCCACTATGTAATCTCATACAACTCATTATACAGCTACGCTAGCAATGTGCTCCCCCATGCCATGATAACTGGATGCTCCACATCACACTCTAGAAGGTCCTGTACCATATCTAGGAGGTTCCAAGGGAACCTCACTCCTGAAGAGTCAGGTAGTAGCACATTTGAGATGATGTGCATCAGTACCACCTGGCATCGTGAGAAGATATGTTGCTCATACCAATACTAGACTAGAACCCCACCATGATCTATGTTCCCCAATGCCTCAATAGATCTTGCATGGAAAACCTACTCAAACACTATCTCCTTCACCATAGTAGAAGAAGTGATAGGTAAGCCATCTATGGGGATCCAAAATATACGGTAGACATCCTCTAACATCACCATCATCTCTCTAGTAGGGAGATGGAAAGTATTGGTCCTACTATCCCATCGATGAGCCAGGGTCGTAAGGTAAGACTGGTCCGACATCACAATCGATAATCACACAACCCATTTGAGGCCAATCACCTCAAACCACTTCCAATCATCGACATCCAACAATGGTCGTAAGTCCAGGAACAGATTGGGCTCCCAAGCCTGAGCTGTCAAAGTCTAACATGCAGCAACACATAATTCAAAGCATACAATCAATCACTCATCATAAAATCATCACAAAAAAAAAATCAAAAAGCAACCAAAAAATAAAAAAATAATGCCTAAGGTTGGTAGTCACTCACAACGTTGATGGTCACCATGGTTGCCATCAACGCCATCGATGACCACCACCAATGATCAAATTTTTGACCGTTGGGATTCAAACCTACCACAGCATCATGATGACCCCCATTTAGCCAATCTTGGCATCTCTCTTGCAAAATACGGCCCCAAAGTGGCCCCCACATGGGTTCATTTCTTACCCCATCAATGCAAAAATTAAAATCCTAGCTACCCTTAAGCTAACCTAAGCTAAATCCTACACTAAGGGGTGAAGTTCATTACCTGCAGTTTAATGTGGTTCCTTAACCCATTAATTAGTGAAGTTCATTTTAGAATGCATAATCATGAGAATGAGATGGATGTGGTACCTTAGGAGCTCCGACTCCACCGCTCGTTGATGCCTCAAGCTGATCTGCCATGGTGGGTTTATTTGAATTTTAGCAACATTTTGTGTCAGTTTATACCTCTCCTCCCTCAGAGCTCACTATTCTCAACTGCCAACTAGAAATAATGAGAATTAAAAATGCCAAAAATCCCTTTTATATTTTTTAAAATTGGCCATCGCTCATCTTGAGAATGGTCATAGTGCACTGTGACCGATCGAAACTAATGACGACCCCAAAATGTGCAAATTTTACCATCACCACTGATCGATAATGGTCAAGAACCAACAATAAATGTACTTAATTTTATCAACATCATGAGCTTCATATTGGACATTAAATCTTATCTACCGATCCATAATCATCATAAAACTCAAAATCACAAAAAAATAAATCAAATAAACAAAATCTCAAATGCACCTCGTACCTAGTTATTTACTCTATACACTTGGTGGTTGCAGTGACTTGCGCTCCATGCAATCCGGTAAGATGAGTAAATTACCATAAGGCCATTTGAACCAAATTATTCATTGATGAATTGAAATGTCTTCACTTCACTCCCAAAGAAGGCCATTACGGCTAGAATGCTCCACGAGAATGAGGCGTTCATTTCATTCTTCTATGAAATTTCATAAAATCATCGAACATAGTGATTCATCACATGCTTTAATTGAATTGCTATCATCTTGATTTCCTAAGAAGGCCATTGTGGTCGAATTGCTCCATGAGATAGAGATGTACAATTACTATTAATGGTTGAAATCATAGTTATAACAAGACTTTCCCTTAACAATAGTTATCATCTTGCACTATCCAAATTAGTCATCTTGGTCAAGCGACTCGTCGCTTTCATCACTTGCCATTTTCCTCATCGACTCATCGCTTGAGGGGGTAGTCATAATCATAACATTCATAATCAAAATCAACAATTAAACACTTAATCATGCAAATTGTGTTCATCCATGAATCATTGCTAACAACTATCATAAGCTTACCCTTTTTCTAGGGAAAAAGCAAAAATGAAAACCTAAACCTTTGTCAGTCTGAACTAATGGTCATGTAGCTTGACAACGCTACTCGAATGCCTTCAGATTTCATCAAAGTTTTAATAAAATTTAAGCCACCATTCTATTGGAGGTAATGATTCATAGATGCATGCTCTTTCCATGATTGGGGTATCTAAAGTTGACCAGATCAATGAACATCAATCAACCTGCAATATGACTTTAGGTTATCTATTTTTGCTCAGTGTTGTGTTTTCCCACAATGCATCCCAAAAAGGGGCATCTATAGACACCTAAAATACATCATGTTGAGGAGGCTACTCATGTGGACACCTTTTCAGGCCATATGACTCACCTTGGACCTTTCCAAGACCCAACAATGGTTCTAACCACTCAATCAAGGCAAGCTTAGTCCTATTCAGCCTGTGGTCACTATATTTTCCTCAGCGATGGCCTCACGATCACTGACGTTGATGATGGTCGTAGGTGGGCCACACCTATCGATAGCGACCATAGACCGAGTTGTGTCTATCAAATATAGTCGAGTCTATAACAAACTCAGGCTACTCGAGCCGAGTAAAATCCATTAGAATGCAACAAATTCTTGAATGGTTATCCATTAGAAGCTTCCAGAAGCTTCACCTCAACTACCCTAGCCCAATTGATTCTTGTTCTTGGCTTCATGGGCAAGCTAGGATGAGAATTTTGGGAGTCTACTTAAGGCCCCAAAAATAAGAGAGAAGTCTAGAGATTTTGATGAGCAATTGCCATAGCGAAGCGCTACCAAACTAAGGAGAGAAGTGATATCCCTTGAGGTGCAATGAAGTGCTGCCCAATTCACATCATGATGTTGGCACATTCATCAATGGAGTTTGCTAAATCTTGAAGATCAACCACCTTGTTGTTCAACACCAATTTGCCATAAATTTGAGCCCAATCATGCAATCCAACTATGTTTTAGGACACACCGACCCTTGCACATCAATTCAATAGTGGAATTGATCATCACCAGGCCTAGAACACAGAGAATAAAGCCTCTATCCGATGGTCATTTTTTTTAACAGTGGCCAATAGGCACCATCAATCGTTCAATGGCTAACAAGCCCATCGATCTAATCAACAATGGCCTCGGGATGATGTATCATTTCTTCTATTTTAGTCATTAGATTAGTCATTAGTTACTTTCTATTTGATTTCTAACCTAGTTTAGTACATTTCATTTCAGTATTTCATGCATTTTTACACTTCTTTATGCATTTGCTTTCCTTATTGCACCTATCAAGAAACTAGCCTCATCTTGAGAGGCTTTCAATGCTATTAATATTTCTTTAGTTTCTTTGTGTGCAGGTGATAGGCCTTTTGTAGGAGCTAAACATCATCAAGATCACATTTCTTGACTTCATCACATGGAGGTTGCGAAGGAAACCCTCTATAATCATATTAGAGGAATTTCAGAAGAATCTATTGGAAGACATCTATTCTTGAGATTTATTGTAATTTTGTATCAATTTGGTATCCCTAAGAGGGACGTATTGTAACCCGATGTACAATATATTTTGAATATTAATGAGAATGGCCCATTTATTTCTTCAATTTCTTGTTATAATGGTTACATGAATTTCTTTTATCAAATTGATTTCGTTATTGCAATTCTATAGATGTTTAGAATCTTTTGGTAATTCACACATAGAAGTCTTAAACATCTGGTGTATTCCAGGTAGCAAATTTACACTGTATCTAGTGTAGAAAACAAAGTGTCTAAGGATACTATTACAATGAGCATATTACAAGGGTTGATTCATTATAAAGGAGTAAGAAGAAAAGCAACACTATCTAAGCAAGGTAGAGAGTCAACAAAGGGCTCATGTTCAGGTATTCAAAGACACCATCAAGCGTCCACAACAACACATTTCTACAACATCAAAGACAGTTCATTTTCCACGTAAGAGGGATAGCATATCAAGGCCTACTCTAAGCATTCCAACGCAGCACTAAGGACAACTCATTACAGCAAAAAAAAAAAAAGATATAGCACAAACATAAGGCACATTACCAAGGTATATCATGGAGGAATTACCAACTAGAGGATCGCCATATAGCCATCATCAAAGCGCCCAATAATTGCCACAGTTGGAGCCAACCTCTCAACAAGAATTGCCATAGTTGGAGCCAACCTCTCAGCATCATTATCTGCTTGGAAAGAAAGATTTGAGGACAAGAAACAATAGTGCAACCATTGGCAAGAAGAATATAGGGTTTAATAGACGTTGAGGAAAGCTTTACATGCAAGCAGAAGGATTGCCACTTGGCACACAAGAAGAGACAACAACATTATGAAATGAAATGAAAGATTTTAATTACGTCTGCAAGACCCAAATATGGTCTATGGGACCTTAATAAGAAGACATCATTACTCCAACGCTCATAAAGGAGGAATATTCAATGCCTAAACTAATGCCTTTCAGACCTGCAACGCGTGAAGTTTCATTCTATAGGGATAATAATAGGGGAACACCATTTAAGGGAAGGAATAAGGTGCCACTTGGCACTTGGTTGAAGAAGAGATCCCTAATAATAATCACCCAAGGGAAGACTGCGCAAAAGTTAGATAGATAGATAGTAAATATGCCACTAGAGTTGCATCAGAGATAATAAAGTGTACACAGCAGTCAGCAACATTAAGAGAGGAGGTGATTGCAGTATAAAGGAGCACAATTGAGTAATCATAGAGATCGCCTAAAATCGTTCCATTTGAAAAAGATAATATTCATTTATTTGAAGTATTAAAAGGTGTCTTACAACACGCTCAATATAACATTCACGCATCAGCTTCGATTAAGGAGATTAGTATACAATGAGATTATAGTCTAAATAAATCCAAGAACGTCGCCCTTAAGATAACGTTTCACTCCAAAGTATTTATTGGAGAAGATACGTATAAACAATGTTCTTGGAGATTGTGCAATCTTTGACTACCATAGGTGAGAAATCATTGGAAGATTACCACAGAGTAGGAAGTATTACCTTCGCACACAATCATCAAGATAGACCTACAGTTATCACAATGTTGTATTAGCGAGAAAAGGAGCAAACTATAAAGCCTCATTAAGCACAATGTCAGTACATAAAGGTTTGGCATCAATTATTCTAAGGTCTACTCAGGTCAAACCTTTGGAGTGTGTCATCTTTCGAACCCAACCAACACGCACCGTTGTTTGAAAATACACTAGCAAGCAAACTAAGGTTCAAAATTTCATATATTTTTGAGCACCTAAAGAGGTATTTCGTGGGTTTATTTCAGCACAACTGATGCACAAATTAAGCCCCCAATAGTGCCTAAAGAACCAATACAAGCTTCCAATAAAGTAATTGTTAGTTGACTGAGCATGCACAACGAAACTTCAACCTTTGGGGTCCACCTGTCATAACCGACTTGAAGGAAGTTTTACCAGGTAGTCATCACTACGTTCTCACATGCCAAAAAGGAAGGCAAATGAGTCGTTGGGATCCATTGAATGTCTACTAGAGAAGATCAGTTTTGAAACATAAGGTAAAAGAGAATAACACACAGTCATTTATTACTAGAAGTCAAAATCAAAGATAATCAGACCAACGCATAAATTGGTACTTATTATTGGAATCTGCACAACATTTGAAGTGCCATTGATAGCTACTAAGCCATCGTCTAAACAACCACACAATGAAGGTAATTCATATCCCACGATTAAAATTAATTGAGTTTGATTTAAAATTAAAAGGAGATATAAGGTATAAGGTTGAATTTATTGCATTGGAGATATACTAATTGCCAGCCTTAGTGAATTGGAAAACAAATTAAAGTAAAATTTTGTCCTTAAGTGGTATTTCAAAACACATTAACTGAAATACAAAATATCATAATATTTAAAAAAACATAGTAGAAGATATAAGGATTTCAACATTGAAGAAATTAAAACTTTAATTTATAAATATTAGGGAGACATAAGGAATCCTACAAAATCTAAATTGAGAAAGGTTTTATCAAATTAGTTCACATACTCAAAACTAGGGAGCCATAAGGAAGTCAACTTCAAAGGATTAGAAACTTTCAAAGATAAAGCAATTATGGATACAGAAACAAGTGACCATATAATAGGAAATCCACAATGGTATGATCGCCTTAAAGTCTCAAATATTCATAATTTGAGAGAGCTAATTTCAGTAACCAAACCAACTAAAAGAAGAGAGATATAGAATCCAAGTATGAGATAGAAGCTACAAGATCTATTAATAAATATGCTCTAGATTTATTTGGGTTCACTCAAAATATTGTTGTTCAAGACAACACTAATGGATTTTCTGAGATACATTATTACAGGGAATGAAAAAGGAAAATGGATCAATTATGATCCAAATTTACCTTCCATATTCATACACAAGAATCAAAGAATGGAAGTGATGAAGCAAAAGTTTCTAGACAGGAAAACAAAGGACAATATGATTCTAGGAACAAAGGGAAGAGGAGAATTCTTCGAGCTCAAGAGACTTGTAATCCTAAAGCCACAAAGATTGAATTATACTAACCATTCATTTGATCAAGCATACAAGAAGGTAGCATATTGGAGCAAGGAGAAAAGACACATGAGCTCCAAGAATAAATTGAATATTGAACCAAACAAAGAAGAAGAACCTGAACAAGATGAAGATACTCATCCAAATTCAAACAAAGAAGACTATGAAGGAATCAAAAGAGAAGAGCTAAAATGTTAGTACCATATTGAAGACTAAAGTCTTCAATACCCAAATAATGCAATATAGGGGGGTGTTAGAGTATATTAGATCATTTGGATCATGTAAATGTACCACCTTTGGTACATAGCTAGAGTAGGAGATTACTTTAGGGTGAAGTTAGATAGTTACTTCAAGTTATGTAATAAATGCACAACTGTCAATGTGCAAGTTGTAAATGTGCAAGGTTTCCCCTTGAGAAACTAGGTAAAGTGTTGGCCAAGATATCCATCTTCCTATAGAAATGGCCTCATAGTGAGTGATAAGTGTGTGAGAGTGTGCATTGCTTATTGCATGCATTGGTAGATCAGGTTTCTATTTATTGTATTCAATTCCTTATTTTTGTGAGTTCCATTAATAGCATATTTCAGTATCTTTCCTGAACTGCATTATCTTTATGCATCTTGTGATTTCTATCTCCCATAGATACTTCATCAAAAGCTAACCAATATAGCATTGGAATCATTGTAATACTTGTTTTAAGAGGAAAAAATATGAGAATTCTTCATTAAAATTAGTTGCAAAACAATAATGTTATAAAAAGAAAAATAATTTGGCTAGGTTTTGAGGTTGGCAACCATTGTTCTTTGTAAAATTTACATCCTAGAGACTACTTTTGGCCTCATGGACATTAATTTTTTTTTATTATATTTCCTACTTCCACTTATTCTAATTTTGAATCTTTAAAAACCTAACAAGTATTCTTATAACTTGCATCTTCACCTTATGCTTTGAAGGACCATTATATCATACTCAATAATCTCATCCTTAATGGTCACTTTTGGTATCACATCCGTTGTTTGGATAGGGATTCCTATAGGTCACTCCAACTATCCCAAACCAGGGCATTCACACATTTAGCCAAGGCATCTTTACTTCTAGTTAGGACTTTCATAAATGACTTTCCTTCCATGCTATCTAGATTTTCCTCATTAGAATCTTTTATTTTTTAAAATTTTACAAAGATATAAAATAAAAAAATGAAACTTGTTCTTTGCTTATACTTGCTTCTTACTATTTTCTAAAAATCTAAAACAAGAAAATATGAAACTCATTTTCCTTGCTTCTTACTCTTTCCTAAAAATTTGAAACAAAAAATATGAAACTCATTCTATGCTCTTTCTTTGCTTCTTACTTCTTTCTTTCTTGCTTGTAAATATGTTAGACTGTGTTGAAAGAAAATGTGAATTTGTATCTTAACTTTTATTGGTTAAAAAAATAAGTATTAATTTCTTTAGTTTGAAAGCAATCTTTAGAATTTACTAAAAATATAGCAAACACTATCTATAGGGAAAGCTTTCATACATTGATTAAAATCAATCAATAAAGTTTCTTTATAATCATCTAAATTATTTGTATTCATATATTTAAATTATAATTTTTACCCTTTTCTTACTTTAAAGATGTCAAAATTATAATTTAAACAATTATTAATTAGAAAAAAAAAATTGATACAAAGAACATTTATAAAAAAAACTTGTCCGAAGGTACCATTTATTATAAGAACAAACTACATTGTAATCTCTTCAATCACCCTCCCACTTGATATGAATCTCTTCAATGATCACCTATCATTTACTTTATTATGTATTAATTTGACTGATAACACCATTGTATATTGCTCATTGGGTTAGATGAACTCTATGTTCATTGGATTAGACGAAGTTAACAGGACCCTGACCTTGCAGGGTATTGAACAAGGACAACCAACTGATAAACATTCCACTGCTACCATCCAACTTATCCTTTTTTGTATATGGGATCCCAACCTTGCAAGGTATCGAATTGGGGCAACCAACTGGTAAACATTCGACCACTACCATCCAAACCTATCCCCTTTCAAATATGTTGTGGTTTGAATCTTGAACCTCTCCAAAGAAAAGTCATAGCTCTAACCACTACACTGTCCTTGTTGGACTTGGCCCATAATTTTGTATATAGACAAGTAACATATAAGCACACTCAAGTACACTAATGATGACGGGAAATAGAAAAGGTTGAACTTCACAACATTTTTTTAATACCTGCCAAATTTTCTAGTCCTATGGTTACAATGTTTATACATTGAAAGTTTGGTTCTGATTTTACATATTTTTTCTTAAAATAATTTTTGTAATGCTTCATAAGCTATTATTCATTTGTTTTGGTTATATGACATGGCTAAACAATTTTGGTATGTTTTCTACACTTTTTTATTTCCATCCTTCACTAGGTCTTGGAAGCTTGTTTTGCTTGGTTTTTCCTAGCAAGATCATTGTCTTAAAGTTTGGGATGTTTGTAGACTCATTTTCTCAAATAGATTTAGAAGTTCATATACAAAAATATTTTTAAAATATTTTTACCCACTCCACTCCTCCATGGGGTATTGTTTTAGTAAACTTATATTTTGATTTTCTGTTACATTTGGGATGTATTTATTTCCATGTTGTTGGAGCTTTGAGTACACTAGATGTTACCATTAGGCTTCATCAGATATTTTATATGATCTAGGATCTTCAAAAGTTCTGGCAGAAACAAAAAAGAAGACAATAAACAATGATGAAATAGTTCAAAAAAATCATTACTTATTTTTCTTCTTTGAAGACTTCAAAAGATATAAATTTTCTTCCTTGAAAACTTTAAAAGATATAATAGAAGACATGCTTAGAACTCTTCCTGATGCAGGAGCCTATCTTCCGGAGGGCATAACTTTTGATCCGATCGTTGGATCGGCTTGAAATTTTACGGGGAACTAGATAAAGAGGTGGACACGCCATGGGATAGACCACTCTAGTCATTTAGTTGTTTTTTTAGGCTTTTTTCAAGTTCTAATTCCTTCATCTAGTGCCTCAAAAATGAGATTTAGTGTTTTTTGAAAATTTGGAAGAAAACATATATGGAATAACTTCTTATTTATGCATGGGTAGGTGTTGATATTTTCTAGGAGGCTTAATATAGATGATATGAAGGTGCATATCAATTTTGAGGGCTATCCAAGTTTTTTGGGTGATTTAGGTTTTGGCACTAAAGACGAAATAACCTAGAAAATAAAATAATAAAATTAAAAAAATTAAAAAAATATATATATATATATATATATTAAGGCTTAAGATTTAGGGTTTTGTTTTAGGGTTTCTTTTGGGATATATATTCCCTTGGTATCTCATTGTAAATGGGTGAAATCCGGGAATGAGAAAGAAAGCATTTATCAAATTATTTCCATCTATTGTAACTTTTGTGTGATTGGGAATTTCGTCTTTTTCTTTGTTTCTTTTATCACAATTTTATGTGATTGGAGGTTCTTGTTCTAACCTATTGCAGCTGGATTTACATCATTTGGTATCAGAGCAAGTTGGATCTTGTTGGGGGAGAGAAGGTAATCTTGTCAATTACAATTATTCTGCTTTTCATATTTTTCTATTTAGAATAACACATATCAGATTAGCATGAGGAGAGGAAGAGGAGGTTATACCCAACTCAATAGGAATATGCAGGAGTTGCAAGCACAAGTTACTCAGTTGACTGGAATGATGGCCCGCATGAGGGAAAGATACCCCTCTGAATTTGCAAATCTGGATTCTGATAGTGAGACTATGGAAAGAGACAACAAGCCAGAGGTTCATGATGAGGAAGAACCAGAGAACAAGCCAGAGGTTAATGACGAGGAAGAACTAGAGAGGAAGCTAGAGGAGCATCAATTTGAGAATAGGCTAATTAGGGCCTTGGAAGGAAATAAATATGGAATCAACATTGATATCCCTGAGTATGCAGGAGGATTGAAACCAGAGGAGTTGATAGACTGGTTTAATAGCATGGAGAAGTTCTTTTAGTGGAAAATCATTTCAGAGGAAAAGAAAGTGAAGCTTGCATTCACAAAGTTGAAAGGGCATGTGTTGATTTGGTGGGATCATCTACAGAAGGAGAGGTAAAGAAAAGGAAAGGAAAATATAAGGGTCTGGTGTAAAATGGAAAAAAAAATAAAGGAGAAATTATTGCCCAGAGATTATGCCCAAACATTATTTCGTAGACTCCAAAACCTCATATAAAAGGATCAAAGCATCGAGGACTACACTAATGACTTCTACAAGTTATCAATTTGTGTGGGTCTTGAAGAGTTAGAAGAACATAAGGTTGTAAGGCATGTGAATGGATTAAGCTATGCCATACAAGATGAATTAAGTATGCTTCGGACCCATAGTGTAGAGGATGCATATCAGTTAGCATTAAAAGCAGAAGAGAAACATAAGAGGAGTAATTTTATAAAAGGAGTGAATAAAGGACCATCATCACCTCCAGTCAGAGGGTATCCCTCAAAGGAATAATCTTCTAGTACAAAGAAACAAGAAGAGTTTGGGCAAAATCAAGTTAACCACCAGAGGTGGAGGATCTCAAAGAGGAAGAGGTTAAGGCAGAGGACGAAATTGGGATGGCCCACGAAGACCATACACATGTTATAGATGCAGTGAGGAAGGACACAGAGCTTATGAGTGTCCACACTATCTTGCACGAGAAAGAAGATAGGGAGAAGAAGCTAGAGTCAATATGGTTGAGGTAGAAGAACAAACTGAGGTAGAAGTTGCTACAGACATGGGAGAAAATCTCATGATAAGGAGGACGATGATCATACCAAGGAAGGAGAAAGTGGAAAACAATGATGGTGGTGATTCTTAGTTGCATACGAATATCTTTCGAATTAGGTGCACATCTATAGGAAAGATATGTAATATGATTATTGATAGTGGTAGTTGTGAAAATATGGTTTCAGATGAAATGGTGAAGAAACTTAACTTGAAGTGTGAGAAGAACCTGTATCCCTATCACATATCATGGTCTAGGAAAGGGAATGAGGTAACTGTAGATAAGAGGTGTCTGGTTAAGTTTTCAATTAGGGCTACCTACAAGTATGAAGTATGGTGTGATGTAATTCCAATGGATGCATGTCACTTGTTATTGGGGAGGCCTTGACAACATGATAGGAAGGCGATCCACGATGGAGGCAAGAATACTTACACATTCTGGAAGGATGGAAGAAAAGTGGTCCTATTACCACATAAGAAAGAAGGGCAAAGCAAAAGTCTATTAACGACTAAAGAATTTATCACAGGGATGAAAGAAGCTGGGATTTGTTACGTGCTGACAACAAAGAAGGTGGATATTAAAGATGTTGTTATACCACCTGCAGCAACAAAGTTGTCAAAAGAGTATGTTGATGTCATGCCAGAAGAGTTACCAGATGGATTACCCCCAAAAAGAGATATCAATATCATATTGATCTAATTCCAGGATCAACTCTTCTAAATCAGGCAGCCTATAGGATGAGTCCCATGCAGAATGAGGAGTTGAACAGACAAGTGACAAATTATAAATAAGAAAGTTGTTAAAAAAAGTATGAGTCCTTGTGCGACTCCTGCACTGTTGATGCCAAAGAAAGATAATACATGGTAGATGTGTATGGATAGTAGGGAAATCAATAAAATTACAATAAAGTATCATTCCCAATTCCAAGACTTGATGATATGATGGATGTGCTAGCCGGAGCACGATGCTTTAGCAAAATTGACCTACGTAGTGAATACTATCAGATTCGAATCCGGGAATGAGATGAATGGAAAACTGCTTTCAAGACAAAAAATGGGTTGTATGAATGGATGGTGATGTCGTTTGGGTTATCCAATGCACCCAGTACATTTATGAGGATGATGAATAGAGTATTGCAGGAATATATTGGTAAGTTTGTAGTTGTGTATTTTGATGATATTCTGATATTCAATGGAAATGAAGAAGAACACTTGTTGCATTTCAAATTAGTGTTGTTAAGAAAAGAGAAGTTGTATGTCAATTTGAAGAAGTGTAGCTTCCTTTAGAAGAGTCTAGTGTTCTTGGGATTTGTAATCTCAAAGCATGGAGTGAGGATGGACAAAGAGAAGGTGAATGCAATTTTGAAATGGCCCATTCTAAGAAATATGACAGATGTGAGGAGTTTCCATGGCTTGGCAACTTTTTACAGGAAGTTCGTTAGGAATTTTAGTAGCATTGTTGCACCTATAATAGAGTGTACGAAGGGTAGAGAATTTGTATGGACAAAGGCAACAATCAAAGGTTTTGAACTATTAACGAGGAAGATGATAGAAGAACATGTTTTGATATTGCCATATTTTAGCAAGTTGTTTGAGGTTGAATTTGATGCCTCCCATGTGGGAATTGGAGTTGTATTGAGTCAAGAAGGGTGACCTATAGCATTCTTTAGTGAGAAGTTGAATGAGGTAAGGAAGAAGTATTCTACTTATGATGTGGAATTATATGCTATTGTGCAAGCATTGAGACACTAGAGGCATTATTTAGTGTCTAAAGAGTTTGTGTTATTTATTGATCATGAAGCATTGAGGTATGTAAATACCCAAAAGAAATTAAATAATAGGTATGCAAAGTGAGTATCATTCTTGCAAGAGTATACATTTGTTTTAAGAGTATACATTTGTTTTAAAGCATAAGTCAGGTAAGCAAAATCAAGTTGTTGATGCTTTGAGTAGACATGTAGTGTTATTGACTACTATGGAGTGTGAAATAGTCGGATTTGAGGTAATTAAGAAAATGTATGAAAATGAACCAGATTTCGATGATATTGTGAAGCAGTGTAAGAATCCAATGTTGGGAGAAGTTGGTAGTGGTGTTTGTGATTATATAATACAAAATGGTTATTTGTTCAAAGGGAAGCAGTTGTGCATTCCTGTTGGTTCAATGAGGGAGAACATTATTAGAGAACTGCACAACGAAGGTTTGGTTGGACACTTTGGAGTGAGCAAGATGATTGCTCTTGTAGAGGATAAGTATCATTGGCCAAAGGTAAAGAGGGATATAACCAAGTTTGTGTTAAGATGCAGAGTGTGCCAAATGGCTAAGGGCCATGCGCATAATACAAGACTTTATATGCCTTTGCCCATCCCTACAGGGCCATGGATAGATTTGAGCATGGATTTGTGTTGGGGTTGCCTAACACACAACAGAGTAAGGATTCAATTTTTTTTGTGGTAGATAGGTTTTCTAAGATGGCACATTTCATTACTTTCCAGAAAACCAATGATGCTACTAGAGTTGCAGATTTATTATTTAGGGAAGTTGTTAGACTACATGGTGTCCCAAAAACAATCACCTCAGATCGAGATACAAGGTTTCTAAGTCCCTTTTGGAGGACTCTATGAGGGAATATGGGAACAAAGCTACAGTTCAGTAGTGCATATCACCCCCAAATTGATGGGCAAACTAAAGTAGTAAATCACAATTTGGGAAATCTTCTAAGGTGTATTGTTGGAGAAAAACCAAAGCAGTGGGACTTAGCCTTACCACAAGTTGAGTTTGCATATAATAGTTCAATCAACAGATCAACATAAAAATATCCTTTTCAGATTGTTTATGGTAAGAACCCCAATGGTGTGTTAGATCTGATTGATCTACTGATTTTTGGTAAAATCAGTGATAATGCATAGGCATTTGCAGAGCACATACATGAATTGGAGGAAGGTGTCATAAAGAAGTTACAAGATAGTAATGAAAAGTATAAGGTAACAACGAATGCAAGTAGGAGAGTGAAAGTATTTCAGGTGGGAGACATGGTGATGGTTCACCTCAAGGAGCGATTTCCAAAGGGCACATATAACAAATTGAAGTATAAGAAGATTGGACCCTGTAGAATTCTGAAGAAGATGAATAATAATGCCTATAAAGTGGAGTTGCTTGATGATTTTGATATCTCACCAGTTTTTAATGTTACATATTTGTATGACTTTCATGGGACTGAAGATGAATTTGAAGAAGAAGAAGACATAAACTAGGAGCAACAAATACCTAAGAAGAAGAAAGAAAAAGTTATGCAAGTACTTGATAAGAAGACAATTAGTACCAGGCAGGGAAACTATAACAAATACTTGGTACAACGGGAAGGTTTACAACAAGAAGATAATATTGTTGGATGTTTTGAGTCCCTAAGCTAAAATTTTGTCATTGATGTCAAAAGGCCATTTGATGTCAAAAGGATCTATGATGGCATGCACTATGTTTTGTGAAAAGTGCAAGGAAAGTCTTTTTATGAAAACCAAGGCAGGCAAAATAAAAGTTTTATTTAAAACCATGGATGACAGATTTGAAATGGGTTTTTCTTAAAACCCAAGTTGGCTTTTTGTTTCATCGAAAAAGATGCCCCGGTGATGGATATATTTAATTTTAAATATTTAGTTTAAATTTTAAATTATTTAAATTTTAAATTTAAATTTTAAAATTAAAATAAAAGTAATCCGCCGACGTCGTCAAATATGAGGGAGAACACTATAAAAGGATGACTAAGGTTTATTATTCCTCATCCTTGCTTGTTAGGATCCTCAATCCTAACATTATTAGTTAGTATTATTAATCATTTAATTATTATATTATTAACTTATAAAGTGAACCATCACAACCCTTCATAACATGAACCATCACGTCTCTTCATACGTGAACCATCATGTCTCTTCACCAACGTAGCTTTAGGTTAGATATATATATTAGGTTGGCCATTCATATCAAATGATCCAAGAAGAAGAATAATAATCATAGATTCTAAGGAGGGAGCCCCCTATAGTGGCAAAGCGATTACAAGGGAGCCCCCTTTGAGTGGCCTGTGATTACATTTACATTAATTTGTTAATAATTTTATAGTAAGACCTTGGGGTCTTACCATTTGGTATCAGATCCATGTGGGACCCAGTCATGTGGGAATTGCTCAAATATCTTCATCAAATCACTTATGTGCGTGAGTATCAAACTCGGTTTGAGAATATCACCAAACACAACACAAGATTGGATGAATCAATGCTCATAAATGGCTTCATTAGGGGATTAAAAGAGGAAATTAGAATGGAGGTGACAAGGTTCAATCCCTATACCATGATGCGGACCTATGGATTGGCAAAATTAGTGAAGATAAAATCAATGCACAACAACGATTAGGGAAACCACTTATGGAAAAATCATCGACCACTTACATCGCTCCCAAACCTATGCATAATGGAAGGGCACAAAGCACTTACACAACCCCCAAATCTAACCGAACTTTATGAATTAAACATCTTAGCTTTGAGGAGATGAAGGAACTGCGAGAAAAAGGACTCTGTGATAATTGTGATGAAAAATTTGGACCCCACCATAAATGTGCTACACTAACATTGTATTTATTGAAGGAAGTTGATCCCTGTCTCTCCATAGAGCAAGCAGATGAGGTAGTTGTGTCTGAATTGACCAGTGCACCTACTCACCACAATGAAGACAATGAGGTCGATGTGCAAGAAGTGATTGATGTACCAAGCAAGGATGAGGTAGATATACCCAAAGTGATCAATGCTAGACAAACATGCACTCTACAAGACCTACACATACCTTCCTCACGAATAGTGAGTTATTTCCATATGACCAAACCTATTCAGAACCAACATAGAGTGACTACACACTCCTTCTCTATTGGCTCTCCCAAGGAACCAAAAAAGGATATGAAATCATTACCATCACTTTTGATGCATCATTCTAAAGTATTTGAGGAACCCCAAGGGTTGCCCTCCTATCGTCATCATGATTTTCCTAAGGAAGATTCTACTATTGTTCTTGGCAACCCCCCGCTAATGCTTCATCCTTCTCGATATCCCTGCCTACGAAAGGATGCCATTAAAAGAGTCCAAGAACTTATGCAAATCCTTCTTGGAAAACAAAAGATAAAGCTCCTCACCTTGAGCTTTGAGGACAAAGCTCTTTTTAAGGAGGGTGGCATGTTAGGATCCTCAATCCTAACATTATTAGTTAGTATTATTAATCATTTAATTATTATATTATTAACTTATAAAGTGAACCATCACAACCCTTCATAACATGAACCATCACGTCTCTTCATACGTGAACCATCATGTCTCTTCACCAACGTAGCTTTAGGTTAGATATATATATTAGGTTTGCCATTCATATCAAATGATCCAAGAAGAAGAATAATAATCATAGATTCTAAGGAGGGAGCCCCCTATAGTGGCAAAGCGATTACAAGGGAGCCCCCTTTGAGTGGCCTGTGATTACATTTACATTAATTTGTTAATAATTTTATAGTAAGACCTTGGGGTCTTACCATTGCTCTTGTGGTTAATGTGATTATTAGAAAGCGAAAAGAGCTCGTGTGAAAAATGTTTAAAGGCAGAGGCAGCGAATAAGTTGAGGTGTGGTCGAATCCAAAGACATCGTGGGCAGTGTGGCCTGTTGGCAACTCGAGCAATGCAAAGGTGTTGGGAGGCAAGTGGTTGAGTGTTCGAATCGAGTGCACTTTGTTTTGCTTGAGAAAGGAGAATTCTATTTTGCGTTGGCTATTGCATGGAGGATAAATGAGAGTGAGGCGCTTTTGGTCTTGTGTGGAGCGCTAGCTCACATGGTGCGCAAGCGTCTGTTAGGACGCAGGAGCCGCAGGACTCAGGTTCGAATCCTGCGAACTCCCTTTTGCTGTGTAAAAGGGAAATAGTGCGCTTGTTGTGGTTTTTTGTGCGCATGCTACCAAGGTTTATATGTTGTGTTTGATATTTCGAAATTTGTGCCAAGGTATGAATTAAAGTTGTAAAAGAAAATTAAAACAAATTTTTGTTTTATTGGGTGCTAAAAGTTAGTTTAAAATCTGTGCAAAAGTTTTATAGTAAAAGTGGTTTTTGGAGAGATAAGTAGGTAGGCATATATATTAATTTTTTTAGGGTATAAGTGGTTTGAGGAGTAATAAGGATTATTACTTATTTGACACATTGTTGAGATGTTATTTGGAGAGTGCTTTTAATTATTGAAACATTCTTGAGAAAAATATTTTGCTTGAGGGTTATTGAATATATCTTTGGTGGATGTGATTATTGAGTTGGAGTAAAAAGGTGTAAATTGAGTTATGCTTTATTTTGTGATTATTATTTGAAGTCCACTAACCCTCATTGAGATTGGAAAGGAAAGTTGTGTTGAGTGTGGCATATATTGTGGACAACTTCTTGGCATTAATAAAGTATGGGCAATATTCTCTATCGATTGTTTATGGTGGTTGATTTCTGAATATCATTGGAGAGAAAATGATTGATTGTGGTTTCCTTTTCGAAAGTGTTGGTTTAAATGCTTCAAGGTTTTATGGTTTGAGTGTTGTGATTAAACCTTGTTTTATAAGCATTGTTGTTGAAGCCCATTGGTTGAGCAAAGAACTTGAACTTGAGTTAGAAAAGAACATGAGTATCATTGTTATGTGAGGTTTGTGGTTGAGCATTGTTGGACACATTTTGAGTTGTTTGATTCATGTTTGGACTAAGGTTTGTGAGAAAGAGTTGTTCCTAGAGGTGATTGGTTGAGTAGAGTTGTTTGAGCCTAGTCAAGTGAATGTGTGAAGTGGTTGTTCAAGTTCCATAAAACAAACTATTCTATATTCTGATTTGAGTTGAGAAAGAAATTGAGTTTGTGAATAGAACATATTGAGTCTCTAACAATTCTCTTTATGCTTCTATAAGATTGAGTTGAGTTGAGATTGATTTGAGTTGAGATTGAGATTTGAGTATAGAACATATTGAGTCTCTAACAATTCTCTTTATGCTTCTATGAGATTGAATTGAGATATTGATTGAGCATTGAATTTAAAACATATTGAGTCTCTAACAATTATCTTTATGATTCTACGAGATTCGACAAGTTCTGTGTGAGCTTGTTAAGCTGATTTGAGGCAAGTCTTTGAGAAGGCTTGTGGACTGATTTTTGAGTAAGCTTTTGTGAAAGCTTGCTATGCAGATTTGAGCAAGTCATAGAGAGGACTTATTGAGCATATTTGAGCAGGTTTTGAGTGAGTCTATTGAACAGAGTTGAGCAGGTTCTGAGTGAACCTATTGAGCAGATTTGAGGAGGTTCTAAGTGAACCTATTGACAGAGTTTTGGAGGTGATAGAGTACGAGAGGACGAGTCTCGGTGGATAGAGATCTAGCGACCGAGACAATTTAAGATAGATCTGAGCGAGGAGTCTTCAAGTGGAGAGAGATCCACAAGTTAGAGCAGCAGAGAGACAAAGTCTTCTAGAAGATCACTAGCCAGAGCAGAAGGGGAAAGAGTTATCCTGTGGGAGAAATCCACGAACTTGAGATTTAGGGGATCAACATCTCCTTTGGACAAAAGTCCATAAACATTGTAATTGGGAAGGATTCCCAAAGAGATTGATTGAGAAAGTTTTAGTAAAAGATTTTCTCCGTGGAGTAGCCCACATTGGGTGAACCACGTAAATTGTTGTGTCTCTATTGTGGATGGTGTTTGCGCATTGCTTTGATTACTGCTATTGATACTGCTATATATACACAACATAATATTGAATTGAAAGAAAAAGTAAAAAGTGGTCTTATACTGTTCACCCCCCTCTTAGTATAAGCTTGTGTTCTTCAAATACTTGGATTTCAGAGGGGGAACTGAAAACTATTGACAGTCGAAATTTGTAAGAGTTTGATCAGAGGAACTCGTAAGAGCAGAGTTCTTTTCAACCAGAGAAAAATGATGAAGGAGTTTATCTTTCGGAGGGCATAACTTTTGATCCGACCGTTGGATCGACTTGAAATTTTATGGGGAGTTAGATAAAGAGGTGGACATGCCATGGGCTAGACCACTCTAGTCGTCTAGTTGTTTTTTCAGGTTTTTTCAAGCTCTAATTCCTTCATCTAGTGCCCCAAAAATGGGATTTAGTGTTTTTTTGAAAATTTGGAAGAAAACATATCCTGGAATTTCTTATTTAGGCATGGGTAGGTGTTGAGATTTTCTAAGGGGCTTAATATAGATGATACGAAGGTGCATATCAATTTTGAGGGCTATCCAAGTTTTTCTAGGTGATTTAGGTTTTGGCACTAAAGATAAAATAACCTAGAAAATAAAATAATAATAATAAAAAAGTAATTTTTTTTTATTTTTAGGGCTTAAGATTTGGGGTTTTGTTTTAGGGTTTATTTTGGGATATATATTCCTTTGGTATTGCATTGTAAAGGGGTAAAATCTATAAATGAGAAAGAAAACATTTATCAAATTATTTCCATCTATCGTAATTTTTGTGTGATTGGGAATTTCGTCTTTTGCTTTGTTTCTTTTATCACAATTTCATGTAATTGGAGGTTCTTGTCTAGCCTTTTGCAACTAAATTTACATCACTTCTTCATGATAAGTTATCCCAAAGATGAATGATGATATCAACCATATTATTATTAGTTTTTATGTGTAATCAGTTATGAATGCTTGACTCTTTTATCCATTTTTTTTTATTGATAGATAGTACTAACACTATGGATGCTTTGACTATTTTATCTATTTTTTTTATTGGTAGATAGTACTAACACCATATTATTGTAATGTTCAGATTAATGATATAACATAATCTTAATATTTTTTTAATAAAAATGAAATCAATTTAAAGTTAATTAAAAAAAATTTATGGTTACATATCATATTTTAATAACTTAAATGTGATTAGATAACAAATTTAAGAGTTACATATCATATTTTAAAGTTAATCTTAATATTGCAACATGAAAGAAACCAAATTCAAATCCTAAAATGAATTTAATAACCTGGTCTACCGGCAAGGACGCCACTTGCATTATCGGTGATGTGACTGGGGTTCAATCCTTACGACGGATATGTATATGTATAAGAAGTATTTACTCAATAAAATAGTTTTATTTAAAAAACATACTAGCTTATATATATAAAATATATATATCTATAAACGCCGAGAGTTATCAATCTCGAGGTACCTATCTATCACACCCCCAAGAAATGAGATAGGCGCCTCCAGATTGATAATTCTCTTATAGATATATATATTTTATATATCTAAGCTAGTTTTTAAATATTATAAATCCACCATAACCCTTAATGTCCGCGGATAATTTTTTTAATATCGGATTTTTTAATAAAATATTAATATTGTAGGATGCCTATCGACATAATATTAATATTGTAGGACGCCTATCGTGGTATTAATTTTGGCTGCCATTGTAGGACGCCTATCGGCGTAATAATCTTGATTTGACTCTTAGTTAAGCCAATTTATCTTATTTTTAAATATTTTAAATCCACCGTAACTCTTAATGTCAGCGGATAATTTTTTTAATATCGGTTTTTTTAATAAAATATTAATATTGTTTACGGCGTGGCTGACCTTCTGGCTGCCATTGTAGGACGCCTATCCGCGTAATAATCTTGATTTGACTCTTAGTTAAGCCAATTTACCTTATTTCCAGGTATTAATTTTGAGTGTAGGATATGCAGGTATGTCAGATGCTAGCCAATAGGTAGGACAACCCCTTCCGAGATTGAAGCGGCAGCTGGCAAACTAGGCACTCGAGTGAATTTGAAGCGTTGATTCTTTGAGGAGATGGAATCTTAGTTACCTACATGATTTCCTTAGCTTCCAGAACATGAGAATATTCCTTTTGGCGTTATTTGATATACATGGGGATCCCTTGCATGAAAGTATCACCACCTAGGGTTGGGTTGGAAGAGTATATGGGCTTGATATGGGTTGGAAGGGTATATGCGCTTGATATGGGGTGTAAAATCATACTCCAATTATAATTTGACAGGTTGGAAAACGACAAGAAATAATCTTTGCAGGCAATGGGAGCTTGACGTCCAGAAGGGGCAATTGAACAACTTTTTGCTCAACAGGTGCAGTTGGTATCCAGCCAGTATCTTCTCTGTATGAGCAGCTGCAGACGAAGGAGCATCAGTTGTTGACTCATCTCAATTAATTATGGGCCAAGTGTGGGCAAATCTGCAAGAAAAGTTTCACGGTACCTTTTCCGTTCTATGATTTTTTTCTCCTCTGTATTTCATTAAAAAAGCCATACATTCATGCATGACATAGTTTTCTACGTGGGTTTTCAATTCTTCTTGTTACCCAAATCAAAGCCTGATCATGGTAGATCTTGGAATTGCTAGTTTGGGGTTGATTTGGATGTGTGTATAGGAGATGATGTTGCATTAGTGTTAGTTATGAAGTGGGTGGCTGTCCTCAAGTGGGGTTGAGTGCCATAGTCGCCCTCTTGCCAACTTAGACACTCATGATTGAGGTGATTTCCTGTGCAATTAGTTCTGATTCTCAGATCGCTAGAATAGCCTGATCTACTAGGGTGAGCTTGTATCTATTAGGAGAACTTTCAAATTTAAATTTGGGCGTCCTAATAAGCGTGGATTAGAATAGGGTGAGCTTGTATCTATTAGGAGAACTTTCAAATTTAAATTTGGGCGTCCTAATAAGTGTGGATTAGCATTTAAGGCCTGAACCTTACAGCTTAAAATCAATAGAGTTGGGTCCTGTTTCGAATTGGGGAGAATAGAAGTAGAATTTGTGCCGCTGTTGCATATTGTAAATTCTAAATCCATAAATTGCAGGGACTGAGTTGCGGAAACGACAGCTTAGGAAGATCACAGACCGTGTTTTTGACCGGGTTGCTGCCGACGCTGAGAAGAACCATCTAAGTGTGGATGATGTTTATATTGCTGTCCTCTTGGTGTTCAAGTAAAGACTCTTTCACCTCACCCAAGTAACCTGTTTACAATTTTACTGGTGCAGTGAGATTTTTTGAATGCCTACAAACTTCCTTTTGAGATGCTACAAACAATAGGCAATTTAGTTTATTTCCATGGCATTTCACTTTTAGCTTTTTAGAATCAACTCATTCTTGGCGCCTGCAAAATCAAAAAGATTTTTCTCCTTGAATTGTATTATCTACTCTTGATGGATTTGTCATTGCTTGTTGACACTAATTCGGACAGTGACATCAACAAACACTTGCCTGGTCCTCATAATGATCCGCCATCAAAGGAAGAAGTGCAAGCAATGATGGAGGTTAGTTTATCTCATATAACCTGATTTCTATGTCTGTATCTTTTAAGGCCCTTGGAAATCTTTTCATACCTTGAAAAAGTTGACGTAGAAGCAACATTAAAGGATTATGCTGAAAGTGTAATTTAGGTTTCACATGTCTCTCTCTTTCAGACACACATAAAGATGAAATCCCTTTCCCCATCAAAGTGCCCATGCACACCCTTGTTGGTAAACCAAAATCAGGTTGACCATATGGTCATGTGAGGCCAAGAAGATTGATGCCTTTAACAGTGTCGGTGGTGATGTTTGTCTGACAACCTCTGAAATTAATGAACCACACTCCTATGTCGAAAAATTGTTTGGACAAAACTTGTCTGTTCCATCAACATGAAACCTACCTTGACTTTCTCAGTTCTTCCTAGCAACATTGATAATGAAAATGATACATATATGGATTGAATTCATAAGGCAGGGGAGGAAAGCAGAAAACAGGAAACTCCTGGAACGAAAGTTAACAGACATTCCTGATCTCCATCTCTTGCCATGGATCAACTAAATAATAATCAAGTTGACCTTGAAGTACTTTAAAGTCTGCTTGGCTATCTATGATACAGAAGTGAATGTTCATCTTGGAGTTTGATTTTCTGAATATGGATAAAGGTGAACTCTAAAGCAAAGCAAGCAAAAGATCATTGCATCACAAAGTAGATGAACAAATAAGTTGGTGCGAAGAGATGGTAAATAATACTAGTAACCCAATTGTAAAGATCAAAGAGTACAAAATCTTGATTACAAGGATGGGTGCATACTAGTGTATTATGCATCCCTAATCATGAAATCATGAATTCCAATGACACCATAGGTCAATAACCCATTGCACCAACATACAATGACATGAATCAATACAATGGCCCATTGGACCGTCACAATAAAATAAACCATAAACGGCCTCAATAGTTGGGTTTATGTCTAACGTCTTCCTTAAACCAAATGGAAGCAACAAGGAGTAACATTGTCTTTTATCTCTCCTTAGTGTAACTTCATGTAGCTTCAAAATTGATCTAAAATTGATGAACTCGGCTTCTAGTAGTGGCTTAATGAAAATTCAAAATATCAATAATCTGAACATCTATTTTGCAATGCTCCATGGAAAAAATGTCATTTTAAATTAGTTCCCAAATAGATGGCACTGCAATTCAATATGCTTTGTTACGTTATGTTCAGGTAGATTTTGTGCTAGGTTGATAATGGTTTGCTTATCAGAAGAAATGTTGTTCGTTTTTTCTAAAATCCAAGGTGTTGAATTAGGTTTTGAGTCCATATGACCTATGTAGATGCATTAAGTGCTCCGAAGTACTTAGCTTTTGTAGTAGGGAGGTACATTTATTTTTTGTTTCTTGCAAGACCCACAATTGGCCCTCCTCCAAAGTTCAAAGCTACATTGAAATAGTTTTGCAATCCCTTCACATGGATGATATAATATAGATTTGTATAGCCTCTCAGCTCCAAAGTGCGGCCCTTTGGAAATGTTATACCTAGGTCATAGGTCCTTTTGATATATTGGACAATGTTCTTTGCAACTTGCATGTGAACGTATCCTGAATGAATAAGAAAAACAGCAGCAATGTCAGGTCGATTTTGAGTCAAATAAATAAGAACAGCAGAAAGTTGTCTACATAGGGTAGCATTGATTTTGGAGAATTGCAGTCTTTGACAAACTTGACACCTGTTTGATATGGAGTTCTGCATAGTTTGCAATCCTCCATATTGAACTTGTGGAAAAGGTCAAGGAAATATTTTGAGTCAAATAAATAAGAACATCAGAAAGTTGTCTATATAGGGTAGCATTGATTTTGGAGAATTGCAGTCTTTGACAAACTTGACGCGTGTTTGATATGGAGCTCTGCATAGTTTGCAATCCTCCATATTGAACTTGTAGAAAAGGTCAAGGAAATATTTTGGCTAAGAAATGAATATGCCATCTTTGTTTTGAAGAATTTGGAAACCCAAGGAAAAGCGTAGAAGACCCATTTCAATCATTTCAAAGTTATTCTTCATCTCTGTCATGAAATTATAAATCAATCTGGTGTCACTTTTAACAAGAAGTCATCCACATATAGGACAATCATAAAAAAAATTCTCCCCTTTTGAAAGCAAACATTATAATTACATTCACAACACTTGAAGCCACTATAGATGAGGAGTCTATCAATTTTATCACATGACACTCTTGGTGCTGGTTTTAGTCTATAGAAAGACTCTATGAGTTAGTGTGGAACCCATTTTTTTTTTAAATACAAGTGGTTGCTTCATATAGATTTCCTTATGGAGATTACCATGTAAGAAGGAACTATTGACACCCATTTGCTGTACTTACTATTATGTAAGAATGTCCACTACTTGTACTATTCTTTTGACATTCCACATAATGCACTACGTCTTGGTCCGTGTATTGCTGAAGGGTTTATGAATTGGCTTTATCGCTGTAGTCTAGTCTAAATTGTGGGAGTGGGTTTTGGCAATGGACGAGGATTAGGTGGAAGTCCTTGTCCTTGAGGTCCTATCATGGGAGGACCTTCCGTATTGATGCTTGGTCCTATAATCCTTGGGCCATTGTCGTCTCTATTTTTAGGGGTGCAATGATCTCTACTTGTCATGGTGGAATTATTTAGATATTTCCTTGTGGGTGCAACTACATCCCACGAAATCTGCCATCCCTTTGGAATTTGTTATGGTTGCACATCTATTGTTCCAAAGGCCCTTTGGCGCCATCCTTCACAACTAAGTCCTGTGTATATGCCTGCTGCTAGGTGTGTAGAATTTTTTCTTCCAATAGTGCCTGCTATAACTAGTCGCAACACATTAAGGAGCTTATGAACCTGCATCATCTCATCTCTTGTAGATGGTATATCACTAAGTGAGTTTGCAAAATTTTGTTCCTACTCCATAATAAAGTTGTTGCCTTGAGACAAATGGTAGAACTCATGTATCTATCATTGAGTGTAAACCTAACAAATGTATTTGTAGCGAATTTGATCCTTAGACTACTTCTAAGTGATGCTCAACATATCATATCCCATCACCTTTTCCTCATTGCTCCATCAAAGTGTTACAGGGCCCTCTAACGAAATAAAGATCACCACCTTATCCTTCTTGTTATTGGTAAAATATTCCTTCGAAACACCTTTGAATCTCAACCAACCATTCTAAACACTGCTCTCTCAGTCCATCCTTGAAAATTTAGATAGATCGCCCTTCTTGAGATGTCTAAATATGTCCTATTTGCGAGGCCCATGCTCTCGTGCCTAGGATGTTACATTTTGATGTGACAGCCTGGGGGAGGACTAAGTTCCCTTTCTCAAAGTGGACTACCATCTCGCTCTATCTCCTAGGAAGAACATCCTTAATGATATTGATCATTTGTTGGATGTCATGTAAAACCTGGTTTACCAAATCCTATGTTGGCACATGATCATGCATCACAAGCTCTTGCTTTGCCTAGTTGCCTTGGATTGTATGATGCCTGTCCTAACTACAACTTGTCATTCCAAGATTCCATTGGAGATGCTCTCCTCCTATTGCACAATTCATTGAAGCCTCTTTTTTCTTTTTTTTTTTTTAAGCGAAAAATCCCTTGCGGAGCCGCCTTGGTCTGAGAGACCACGAACAGGGGGTTCTACACCGTCAAAGTCACCCGGGAGTCGCACCCAACCCTGCCCGCACCAACATTATCAATTGGATTTTGGATACCCAATTCAACTTTTTCGCAGGGTGGAGATTTGAACCTGGGACCTCCCTTGGAGGATTGCCCTCTCCTCTCCAACTCACTTACAACACCTGGGTCATTGAAGCCTCTTACATGGAAGCATTTGTTAGATTTTTGTCTAGGCACTGCTCTATTTCTGTCTATGCATGCATCACAAGCTCTTCCTTTGCCTAGTCTCCCTCGATTGTATGATGACTGTCCTAACTATACCTTGTCATTCCAAGCTCCCATTGGAGATGCTCTCCTCTTGTTGCAAAATTTGTTGGAGCCTCTTCCATGGAGGCATCTACACATTCATGTTAAGGGTTGTTAGATTTCTGTCTATGCACTGCTGTATTTAAGGCCTAATAGGATCTTATATCACGTGGAAGAATCCCACTACCCCTACTATTGTTTGACATACAATATCATGCACAACGTCCTCCACCATGTATCGCTAAAGCAATGATGAGCGAGCTTTGTTGTGGCACTCTAAATTGAGTCGTGGTAACAGGTTGTGTCGATAATCAAGGTCTAGGTGTAAGTCTTGGTGCCTAAGGTCCTGTCTTGGGTGGACCCCATCAATACTGATCCTAGGTTCTACGATCTGTGTAGACCTATCATATTTGTTGCTAGGGATGTGGTGTCCTCTATCTACCTTGTTATTGTTGTCATAGTATACCTATCTGGATATCTCCTCATGGGCGCCATTGTATACCACAAGATCATTCATCCTTCTAAAATATGGTATGGTTGCATCTGCTATTCTAAAGGCTTTCTAGGACTATCCTCCACAACTAAGGCTTGCATGTAGGCTTCTTGCTAGGTTGTGGATTTTTTTTACTAAAAATGCATGCTATGGTTGGTTGTAGCCCAATAAGGAACCTATTAACATGCATCATTTCATCTCTTGGAGATGTTATAACGCTGAGAAGATCTACAAATTTCTATTCATCCTTTATGGTAGAACCATTGCACAAAAGAAATCATAGAACTCTTGTATCTGTTGTTGAATGTATACCTAAGATACATATTTGTGGTGGAATTGACCCTCAAACAATTCCCAAGTGTCAAATGACATATCATACTCCATCACCTTTTCCTCCTTGCACCACCAAAATATTGTGGATCCATCTAAGTCAAATATTGCCACTTTATCCTTTTCATTCTTGGTAAAGTCATCTACTTTGACACTCTTCCAAATCTCGACTGATCACTCTCTAGCCATTGCTTCCTCAATTGCCCTCAAAAACTTAGGTGGATAGTGATGGCTTTTTAGCCAGATTAATCACAGGTCCACTTTCACAGAATCTAAATATAAATCATATAAATTATATGAAGGCTCATTCACAGAATAATATTAATATCAATGAATATAACATTCATGAAATAACAATAATATTACTCAATAAACATACAATATAATCGATGAATCAAATATACAACGTGAGATTTGCTTGATACTTTCTTAATACAATACATGGAGCTTTGTCTCCATAACATAACCTTTGAAGATGAATCTTCAATACTTGACTATCGCTCTCCTCACATAAATGGGAGATGCATCCTTTCCTATTCCACACATATGACAAACCTCTCTTGCCACATATTATGTGACTCTTCACTAGTATACTTGACACCTACACACATGACTCTTGACTTACATGACACATTGCACACTCTTACACTCTACACACTTGCACACTTTATTACATGACACTTGGACTCTTCTCACACATTGACACATACTTTAGGGGAAATATAAATCACACTCCCTAATCTAATAACTCACACCCTAGTCTAATATTTACAAATGTACAATTGTACCATGGGGGTACTTTCACATAGTACCAAATAATGTAATATTCTCCAACAGATAGATCTACTTGAGATTTCTAAATATGTCCCAATCACATGGATCATGCTCAAAAAACCTAGGCTTTGATACCACATGTAAGAATCCCACTACTCTACTATTTTTTGACATATGCATCATGCATTGCATCTTGGGCTGTGAATTGTTGAAGGGATTCTGAACTGGTTCTGTTGTTGTACTCTAGATTGAACTGTGGGAGCAGGTTGTGATGGTGTTGAGGTCTAGGTTGAAGGCCTTGTCACTAAAATCTTGTCCTTGGGGGAGCCACTTGATGCTAATCTTGGCGGGCATGATCCCTAGGATCCTATCATCTTTGTTGTTGGGAATGCAATGGCCTCTACCTACCCAATCTTACTTGGGAAGCTTGGACTCGACAATTACTTAGGAGCCTAAAATTTTTGACTTGGACTTGAGACTTGACAAAAAAAAGCCTTGAAAAATTATATATAAATTCATAAAAACACTTAAAAAATGTCCTTGAGAAGAACTTAGCAAAACTGTCACTAGCCAAGTTTTGGCACGTTGTTTCATGGTCACTCACAAGTCTTTCAGCAAGTACCTGGAAAAACTTTGTGTCGAGTAAGTGGGTGAGTTACTTGTCAGACCAAAAAACTTGGGAATTTGCATGCTCTAACAATTATTTGCCAATTTTCCAACTATAATTTGGATATATCCTTGTGGGTGTGGCTGTGTCCTACAAGATTCGTCATCCCTCCAAAATTTTGGTATGGGTGTGCATTTACTCTTCTAAATACCCTCTGAGAACATCCTCCACAACTAAGTCCTGTATGTAGGCCTCTTTCTAGGTTTATGAATTGTTTCTCTAACAATGCACTCTATAGCTGCATGTAGCACACTAAGAAACCTATGAACCTGCATCATCTCATCTCCTATAGATGGTATAGCATTGAGGAGGTCTGCAATGTTCTTTTCTACTCCATAAGAGAGCCATTGCCCTGATAGAAATTGTACAAATCTTATATCTATCTTGTAATTTACACCTAAGATATGTATTTGTAGTGGAATCCACCCTCAAACTGCTCCTGCTCCTGCTCCTGCTTTTGAGTAACATCTGTCACTAGACTATTAGAAGACCCTCGATCCCTACCTTAGGCTTTTCATTACCAGTAAAGTCCTCCACTCTAAAACCACCTCTAAATCTCAACTAGCCACACTCTAGCCTCTACTTCCTTGATGTCCTTGAAAGTTAGGTGGATCAAGCTTTTCAAGATTTTTAAATGTCTTTTTTGCAAGGCTCATGCTCTCACGCTTGGGTAGTGCATTGTGACATGATTGGTCAAGGGAGGGACTACATGCCTTTTGTTGAAGTTGACTATGATCACCATTCCTCAGGAAGACAATCCACAATGATATTGGTCATCAGCCGTAGAAATGGAATGCAACACAATACAACGTAATTCCATTATCAATATGTAAAAAAGGTACACATTAGGAATAACTTATAGATACATATGGATACATTGCACACACAACACGCATCCTGCACAATAACTATCTACAATACAATATGGTCCTTGGATGAACAACTCTACCAATAACATACACAGCTAACAACACACTTCAGTTGACAACTTACTTCCAAAGGTAGATGCGTTCCTATAACTATGACGAGACTGGTAGGTAGTTGGCAACTGCCCAAAGACCACCAAACTGCATGTGTACATAAAAAAATCAAAATAACCAATTACATTACATTATTACGAACACTTATTGCCATGTACATACACAGTACTACACAACAACACTTATATACATCATTTCTATTTACACATGTGATAACAACACATTACACATGTATTTGAGTGCACATGTTCATGAAAATGTGCATACATGCAGACATGTCAAATTATCTTCCTACATTTGCTAGATGGCATGTTAAACCTGTTTCATCAGATCCTGTGGTGGTACATGATCAATCCAGTTTTGCCTACTCTCGCAATGATGTGAGTATTCTAAAAGATTTCATATTTTCCATTAGTACAAAATTTTCTATGTAGTCAATTCCTTCTTGTTGAGAGAATCCTTTTGGGACGAACCTAACTTTGTATTTATCACTTCTTCCAACATATGTTTGATTTGTTAGATCTGTTTAGATTTGACGAAGTTTTTGCCTTTGTGATAAGTGATCAATTGCCAAGTCTAGTTCTTTATCAAGGAATTGTATTCCTTATTCATGGCTTCCTTCTATATACTTTTTCCTTTGGCTGTTCTATTATTTTGTGGTGAGGGATGTGAGTTTTCTTAGTCAAGAGTGTAATGTGATTTTAATTCAGAAGTGTCTCAACATTTTCAACAAATGTCATTGCCACCTAAGGTGGCCATACTGCTGTTATTTGAAGTATTCTTGGTTGTGTATTTCGTGTCCAAGTTCATGGAATTGAGACTCCTTTGGGATGGTCTGTTTCCTAGCCACCTTTGCCAAGACAACCAACTCCTATAAACAATCCTCCCTTAATTGATCCTCTTCTTGGACGATCCTCTTCTTGAACAACCCTCCCGTGAACGACCTTCTCTTCCATATTTGAAGAGCCCTTCCCTATAGTGGCTAGTTCTAACATGGTGCCATCTCAAGCACCACCTCGAGTGTAGATGGATGCACACGGACATGAGTACACAAACAATTCTGATTGAATAGTTGTTTTGTCATTTTGCAAGTAATAACAGGTAGCGCGCAAAGTGTTTGTCCTTACGTGGTCATATTGTGTTAATGGCTAAATGTTGTCATTATGCACATATGTAATCATTGTCATGTAAGGGTTTTTAGTGGGTAGTTGGTGGATAGGTATGAGGAAGTTGCACAATTACACAACTACTTCCCCTGGCGGATGCATTACTTATAGGCCCCTTACATTTCGGCGTGAGACATGTTACTACATGCTGAGATATATGCTGCAGTAGTGCTGAAGAGTCTTGTTATATGCTGTTGATACAAATTGTGAGACTGATATATGTACAGACATTGCTGTAAATTGTGTGTTCATGATAAGTTTTGCTGTTCATAATCTGAATATATCAATGACAATGTGCAGTTTCTCATAATCTTTTGTCTCTGATTTTTCTTGCATATCTATGTTGAATTGTGAATGCTTTTAACATTTACTGTCATGTAGTTCTTATGTTTATTCAAAATGTAATACACTCACTGTGCTACATTCCCTAAGCAACTTTCTTTTTGGATGGCCATCTAATCTAGACAACCCAGTCCTTTGGATAACCCTCCTCTTGATGGCCTACTCCTTTAGATGACCCTCCTCTTGGTGGCCCACTTGTCTTGCACAATATGTTCCATCATACAATGTTGGCCTTGGCCGATAAGTAAAAGATTACGAATTTCAACATCTCCCCTTAATCTGAACGAAGGGGACAAGGAAAAGAAGACATTATTGAAAATTCCCTCTTAATGGAAGCTCTCCCATGCCAATATGCTTCTGCAACGTGTGCACTATGAGAAGAAGTCCATTGTTATTTTGAGATCTATCAGGTTATTTCTTTGCGTTCCTTCATACGCATAGGAACAAAAGAATACATCAATCTGAGCATCTAATATGGAGAAGAAATCTTGGCTAGAAAAATCTTGACATATTTTGCATCCATCTTATCCATGCTTGCAGGAGTCTTATCTGCTCTTAATGATAGTCCTCAGCACTATCAAACTCCTCAAATTTGAGAGTAAAAAGCTTCATCTGTAGGTGACTGATTTCCAGCAACTTTTTCCATACTTGGATAGGACTTGGCTTAACCAAAAATGATAGAAGGCCAAAAGCTTCTTTCTTATCTTGTAGGGTTTTATAATTATCTAGTGCTGCTGAAATGATGTTCCATAAGCTTATACTTTGCAGTAAAGTGTGCCCATTCAAGCAGGCTTTAAACAACATAGGATCCTGTAGATTCTTGTATAACCTCACTTCCACACCATCAAAAATCCATAAAATGGCTTCCACCATTGCATACAATGTAAAAAACAGTATGATCTAAAAGAAAGACTCAAAACACTTCTACATAGTGACATTTTTGAAAAGGAACAAACCTTATTATTCTTTCCAAAAGTTGGTTTTGTCATGTAGCATATTGAAATCAGCCAAAATCTTGTAACCCATCACTGATCACACTCTGCAATTTGCTGCCTTGGACCAATGAACAAAAGACTTTTTTAAAATAGGTTATATGGAATTGAAACAGGCGCCACCCGTATTACACCATTGCCACATAGTGGTATTCCAACATACTGGCAACTATCCATATCATAGTTGAGAAAATCGGAATTGGGTAGTAAATCGGCTGGTTTAAAAATTGGCAAAGAATCGGAATTGGCAAAAAATCAGGGAAAAAATCGGCAAAAAAAAACTGAAGAAAACGATTTTTTTTTCATTCATATTACAATGAATTAACATTATGCAAATAAAATATTGCAATAAACGCATCATTTAATAATCATACTAGTATAAAATATGATGCTTTAATACTAATATTATTTAATAATCATTTAATATAAAATAAAAGTTGAATGTCTTTATTATTGATTCATCTTTAATCTAAACAGGATTGTCATAAAATCAAAACAAAAATTTTCAGGCAAGATTAAAAGACCATCTAAACTGCAAATGGTTACTTTGCTAAAGGATGAATACATATAAAATTTTATATAATATATAAAAATGAAAATTTAGAGTTAAATGATTTGTAATGTTACAATTGTCCTAAGAAAAGCAAAACAAAATAATAACCTCCAGAATTCTGCTGAAGGGGCTCTAAAAATCAGGATGATAATTAAATTTAGAGTCCTCGGTGGTAGAGGCCCGGCAAACCCCCAAATTAGGATGACAAATAAATAAAACTACGCTCCATTCTGCTACATAATGAGGAAGCAAGCAACATATTTGGCAATCAGGTGACCTTTGTATATCACGGAATTTTAAAATAAACATAATGTTGCCTCGCGTTGCTATAGAATCTTTGTATTTTCTGACGTAAATTATTTTAAATTTTCCTTCTTGACTGCGGAGAACAAGTCAAGGGGCTCATTGGATCAGTTGATGGTTCGAATCACATGGCCAGCTTTACACGCATTTAATCCTTGCCCGCTTCTCCCTTGAGAATGAGCGTCGCAGATGCTGGTCCTGCGCAGCTAAACATCTCCACAACCAACATTTCATTGTTTTCGCGATTTTCTAATTTTAAATTTCGTAAATATTAGTCAAACGGTTTCGTTTGGGATTCTACCTGCGTTTGCTGCCGTTGGATTCCGTTCTTGCCTTGAGCACGAAGATTTAAGAATCAATAATCTTTGTCTGTCTTTAAACGCATCCCATTTCAGGTGACCTGCTGCGGCTGATTTTTTCAAAAAATCGGCAATGAAACGTTAGTTTGCCGATTGACTCGGCCAGCGAATGAATTGCGATTGACTCGCGATTCCGCCGATTTTTTCGCGATTTTCTCAACTATGATCCATATATTGTTTTTCAAGATTAGAACGTTGGTCACCTTGACATTTAACCGGTTGAAATAATGCCATTTGATACTGAAAAGAAGACTCTTGATTTGAACTCTTTGACAAATAGTTTCTCACGTAAAGAGAATTGAATTTCTCTATTGGGCATCACATTGTTCTCTTCATATGTTCATTAAGAAAGTAGATCCCAGAGCTAAAGAACATTATAAATGATTGAATTGAGACCCCACAAATTCTGAAAATGTGCTCTTTTCTCAAAAAATCCTGACAATTTATCTTCTATGACCATTTATTGGATTCCCGAGTTGTGGCAGCCCTTCCTTTGATTGAAGTTGTTGGAAGTAGAAACCTGCAACAAATTCCTTGCCTACTTATATTCCAATTCTGAGAGTCATCATCTTTGGTGCAAAACATCCTACCCAAAGATCTCTTTAAGCATCGAGATTGCCCCATAAAGATTTAGCATAATATCTTATGCAGGATAGAGTATCCATTATAACTCTTCAGAAAGAACACCTAGAAGCTAGATTGAAAAATCCATAAAAAAACCTCATTTGTTTTTGCTTACTTTTGGAGCACATATCCAACATGAAGAAACTTTTGAAGCCCTTGGATGAAGTAAACTAGGGTTGTTAGAAAACCCTAAAAAATATGCCTCTTGTTCGAAAAAATTTATTTTGCAACTTCTCCTTTGAAACACAAATTCATTGAAACAACATCATAGGATGGTCAACCTCCAAATAGACAAGCTATGGTTTTTAAGAACCCTATGAAATAATGCTTGGGGTTTTTAGAAAACCCTAAAAAATAATGTTAATGTCAGAAAAAATTCTCACTGTATAGTCACTCCTTTGGAAAACACAACTCCTCTAGAATCATTGTTGTAAGAGATTAAGAACCAAATTATTGGACTGAGTAATGGAGATCCACTCGATCCATTGTTGTCATTTACTTTGGAACACAACTCCAATGTGAAGCAACACCAAAAAAGAGCCATGGATGAAAAATGTAGGATCGAGTAGCGACGATTCACACTTGCTATGGCACCATGTTGAAATCCACAATACTTCGATAGGAACAAACATAATTGATGCATTACTTAGATAGAGGAAAAGAGAACAAAATAACATGAAAAGATGGGGAGGGTTTCGTAGGGCACCCTCCACTAATAATGAAAGAACGATCTTCAATCGATGCAATGAATTGGTTGAGATGGAGCATAAATTTTTTTGTAATTACAATTGCACATATCCTAATAAATGTGAAAATGACATATTATTGGTTAATTATATATCACATGGATCACCTTACAATGTGAACTATATCTCTTAGACTTATACATTATGTTACATTGCATATTACATCATCCAATGTCGATCCATAGGATTACACAATATAGGCTTAAACAATATGTTACATTAAACAATATTGGAGTGTAGGCTTACACAATATATTATATCATAAAACATTGGCCTTGGCCAATAAATGAAAAATTACAAATTTCAGCATCTAAATGGTTTTCTTCTTGGATGGCCCACTCCTCTAGATGGTCACCTTCTACATTCTTAATAGCTATGGTAGATTTAATCTTGTTGAAGACCAATCTCTATTGGATCACTCTATGGATTATTAGGAATCATTGTTTTGTTGATTCTTGATTCTTTTAGAGTGATAGTGGATGATCTTGAGAAAAGAGAAGATCCACTCTTTATTTTAACAAAAATACTTCTACTAATGATCAATTTTGTCTTGACTAGATTAAATTGCCCTATATAATTTAGAGATTGCAGAATGATTTTTGGGATCTAAATTTCAATGCTATTCTTTAGGAATATGAGCTCGTGGCACACAACCAAATATCATCCTCAAATACTAAGTATTAGGTTTGTGGCCACTCCAGTTTACTTTAGGTGTTGTTTCCAACAACACAACTCTATTGAGGAGCATAAGCCATTGCTCTTTGCCATGTTGCTGCTTTGTAGACTAGAATATCTTCAAAATATATTGCTCATGTAGTCTCCACCTTTGTGAAGCATTAAATAAAAACAACCACTTTGGTATTTAACTAAAAGCCTTGAATTCGACAAAGTTTTCAAATGCCATGTCTTTTTTTTTGATGATATAAATTCTTGTTTTTCTTGGAAAACCATCAATAAAAATAAAGGTGTACTTGTTCCTTGATAAAGAGAAACAATTTATTAAACAAATGTGACTATGAACAAGTTTCTATGGAATTTTTTTTTCAACAAGTTTACACAAGGTTTTTATGAGGGGTCCCGGTCCCCTCATACTGAGTGGGGTTTGAACCTTGGACCTCTCAAAGAGAGGCTAAAGCCCTTACCACTGCAGTAAGCTTACAGCTAGTTTTTCAATGAGTTTACACATGTTTTTATGAGGGGTCATGGTCCCCTCATACTGAGTGGGGTTTGAACCTTGGACCTCTCAAAGAGAGGCCAAAGCCCTTACCACTGCAGTAAGCTTGCAGCTACTTCTATGGATTTCTTGTGGGACACAAGTAGTTCTTTTGTTTCAATCCTTCTTATTAGGTTTAGGATTTTATAATTTAAATGTCCAAGTCTCCCTTGCTATGATTTGCTCATGTCATCAAACATCATTGCAAGCACAAATGTTAAATTATCTCCCTCCTATTTAAACCTTGCAAAGTTATACATTTTGTCCCGTGGATCATGTATATCGAACGTCACTATAGCATGCCTATTTTGAACATCCTTGATCTAAGCTGTCAAAGAAAAAGTAAACCTTTTTATTGAATTGAGTGATTTAAGATAAAAAAACAAGTTATGAGACAATTAAGGAACATGATAGACATGCTGAATATCAAGCGCATAGTTACCTGCCAAAAAAACTTGTCCTCTTTTGCTTTATCAAATGAAGAGAATATTGACCCATCTTTATCCATATGATGTGACTATACAAAATTGAAAATCCAATGCTATCTAGAGGTATGAGCATGAAAAGCAACAACAATGGAAAGGGCTTCATCATTATTACCATTGTCATTTTCCTTTTCGCTGCAATGTTGTGGATTGTCCTCCCACATCTCAATGTTCAATTCCTTAATATTTTTGGCCGTCTTTTTTCATTTGACATGAGAGTTTCTTATAATGTGTCTGATTTTATGACAATACCAACTTCCATGTATCTTCTTCTTGGAGAATGACCTTTCATGGTCATTATTCAATGTGGTTACTTCTAGAAGTTTGCTCTACTAATCATGTTTATTCATTGGCTCTTTCATGGTCATGAGAGCTCTTTCTCATGATTTTCCCATTTGTCACCTCTCTTTCAAGCTTCTTTCTAAAGTGTGAGATGCTTGCAAAATATCTTCCAATTTGTTTAATTATTCTTGGTCGAATTTGAATTATGTATCTCCTGATATTGGTTTTTAACATCTCATACAAGCCTTTTAATTTCCTTATGATTATCTAAATTAGACATGATTCCTTGTTGACAATGTCTTCTCTACACTTCTTTAATTTGCTTCACGTCTCATTAATATGGGCAGTCAAATCTTCTATCCAATCACAATCAAGGGGATCTAACAACTTTACTTTTTTTAAAGAGTTGATCCTAGTCTAATCCATCTTGTCAAATAGATTTTTTTCTTTTTCCTAGATCTCCTTTGGATGAAAGAGATCTTTGATGTGGAATCTAATTTCCTTAAGACACTTTAATGAATTATTATTCTTGTTACACCATATGCTTGAGCATCATATTTTTTATTTTCCTTTTGCTCCCTCCTTAGTAGGAACTGCAACTTATATTATTGTGATCCTCTACAAGGAATGCAACACACCATTCCATTGTATTTAAATAAACAAAGATACAAAATGGGAAGAACTTACAAATACATATGGATACATTGCACATAGCATATATTGTGCACAACCTAGTTATTAGCAATATGACCATTATCGACCAACATCATACTTAAACAAAAAACTCCATCTCTACCCACATTGATGTGTACATATAGGTATTATAGGATTGTTAGGTGGTTGGCAACTGCCTAAGTACCCCCAAACTCCTCATATACATAAAACATTTAAATAACTTCCTAAGTACCCCCAAACTCTTCGTATACATAAAACATTAAAATGCCCCACAACATTACATTACATTACCTTACAATTACATTTATTTTAAACCCGTATTGCTACATACACACACAACACTACATTGCAACACTTATGACAACTCTATTTATACATATTACTACCACGTCATACATGCATCCATGTGCTCATTCACTTATTTGCTCATACACTTGTGTGTTCATGCAAATGTGACATTCAGTCATGTGTTAAATTGTCTGCCTATATCTATTCCCTTTTTTAGACTTGTAGGCATCTCCATTGACAAACTGGAAATAGCCATTGGGGTAGATCCTTTTGTCTTCCTAGCTCAAGCACTTGTCATGCTCCTTTTGCTTCTTCCTGTTCCATACATTTGTTGTAATTGATCGCATTGCATATCTCTCGTAGTGCAATAATTTTTAGCAATTGCTTGTACTTTCGTGCAATTGACCACATCACAAGTATGATAGGCAACACTTGTCACTGCATGTGTTGGAGTTTAAGGGTGTGGAAGTGAGTCATTGAATCCTTCACTATCTAATCCTAAGATGATATTTTTGTGAGTAACAATGATGACATTTTGAAAACAATTTCTACACCCACACATTTCCCTTGCAGTGCTCAACCAATGACCTAGATGGCCCCTTCGTGAAAGATGGCAACCCTTGCATAGATGACAACGCCACCCAGATGGCTTCCTTCACGACCCAAATGGTAGCCCCGCTCTACCTCAGATGACTTGCCTGGACAACCCCTAGACAAAAAATGAATGACCTCCCTAGATAGCTTCTCGGACAATAGACAAATGACCTCCTTTGATAACAAATAGATGACTTGCCATGATAGCTCTTCAGATAACAGACGAATGGCCTCCCTAGACAACTCCGCAGGTGCATCCTTGGATGGTAGACAAATGACTTTCCTTGATGGATCCCTAGAAAACCTCCTTTGATAGTAGATAAACAACCTTCCTTGGCGGTTTATTGTGGGTGGCCTGCCTTGGACAACCTGCTTGGGCGACTTACCTTGGACGACTTACTTAAAATGCGACAAACAGATGCCTTCCTATGATGATGCTAATGGATGGCCTGCATTGACGATAATAGATGAACAAGATGTCTAACCATTCACTTAGATTTCTAGTGACCATCAAACGATAAGCACTTCAAAAGTGGAAAAAATTGCATAGACAACTTAGACGACATGCACTTCATAGATGGAAAGTGGTGTTTTGACGACATGCAAAGGGTCACCTCGGATGACCTTAGCTTGGCCTTAGATGGATTGGTAGGCCTCTCAAACAATCTCATAATGACAGACTGATTTCTCCCCTTAGTCGGCCCTTGTGAGTTCTCAAATGACTAGACTTATTTGACCTATGTTCTACAAAATCCTAGGATGGGGACGGTGGAACGAATTTAAGGATGGTGGGATACGTTTCCGGATGACGGGATGCCTTTTCAGGAAGTCAGTACATGTCTTTGAGATGATTCCCAAATCCAAGGATGAGTCCCCATGGATGAGTTCCACAAAATTCCAATATGGGGATGGTGGGATGACTTTATGGGCTAGCGGGATGCCTTTTGGGACAATGGGACTCCTTTTCGGGATGTTGGGACACGTCTTCAAGACAACCCCCAAATCTCGAGATGAGTCCCTATGGAACATAGATTATTTCTTGGACAACAAGGGTGATTTCTCAAATGGTTTAGCATTGTCCTCAACTAGCCATGACAAGCCAAATGACGAGGGTATCCTCTAAGACAACTTGAAAGATCTCTTAGATGCTTGGACAGTTTCACGGTGTGTTGTTCCCTTCAAATGACCTTGATGTCTTGGAAAATACCTTAGATGGCCTAGGAAGCTTGGAATTTTTCTTAAGCTGCCGAAAATGCCCTTAGATGTCTCGTATGTTTTCCAAACGGTCCTCACCTACACAAATTCTCAAAACCCTTAAAATTCTGTTTTGTTGTTGGAAACTTGGAATGAATTAAATCCTAAACTATTGCAATGGTCTATTATTGAAATGAGGGTTTTATGGATCCCCACTTTGCTACCCACTAGTCCTTCTTTCACTTGAATCGGCTTTGTTGTTGTCGTTGTCATTGTCATTGTCATTGTCATTGCCAAGACTATATCTATTCTCTAAGTTACAACAATATCCTTCGTTATCTAGGCGTCAGGCTTCCTTGCTCGAATGGCATCCTTCATCATTCAAATGCCCTCCTTTGCTATTTGGATGACATCATCGATTTTTTAGAGGGTCTTCGTCTTTCTCCTGACAACCTTGCATGTCAAAATGACATTCTCCATCATTTGGATTTTGGACTATTGGACAAGTGCCTAGTTTCATATTTGTTCTTGTCCTCCATTTGCAAACAAAATATTCAAAAGAAAATATGCCACAGATTCTCATGGTTTATAATTCTTCTTTTGAAATGGAAGTAGATGCCCTTGACTGTGTTGATGTTGGGGTTTGTACAACTCATTGTACATGCACCATGGCATGTTTGCCACTTTGACTATAATCAAGTTTACAATTCCCTTTGTTTCCTGTTTGGGGATTTTGCCCCTTCTTAGGATTCTTGAGTCCTCTACACATTATCAGATCATTGTTTCTCACATTACTCAGAGTCTCAGACAATCTCATATGAAATGCTCCCAAAACATCTGTGATGCTGTACAATGACTCTGCCTTCGGTATCATTCTCAATGCGTCTTCTTTGTTTGCCTTGGTAATTGTCACAGAAGTTGCCACTTGTGGTACTTCTCATTGGAATACTCTTCCTCTGAATTGCAATAGTCTCCCTCTACGCCGTAGTAGTCTCCCTTTGAGTCCCATACATCTGTTGATCATTTTTCAAATTCAAGGGCATTCTTTAGGACATATGTCCTTCCTTTTGACAATTACTATAGACTAGCAATGTTTTTACTTCGTGATGTTCGGTATCGGAATCATTACTCGTATCTTCAAAGTTGCTATTGTCATTATCTATCGATCTCAACATTTGGACAATATCCTCGAATCATCCTTCGAGCTGCTTTAGTCCTCAAAGGTGTCACTCTTGTCTTTGGAGTTGCTCTTGTTATTAGAGTCATTTTCATCTTCATAGTCATTGACTTTCTAACCTCAACATCAAGATGATGTCTTCACATCAATTTCCAAGTTCATAGCTCTCTTAAATGCCTCTTGATATGACATCAGAGTGATCAGCCTGATCTTGTCCTATACATAGGAAGAAGTTCCTTCACAAAACACCTTTTCATCAATGCATCTAACAACTCATTCTTCAAATGGCTGACCGAAGAGGCTCTATCTTACTTTGTTCTATTTTATAGATTTTTGCAATGATCTCATTGTTATTGCACAACAACTTGAATTCCTTCACAAAGGCTTCTTGTGACTCCTCCTAGGTTTTGTACTTGCCTTCATGCAATTCCATGTACCGGTCCACTTCGATTCCATATAGTGTTATAGGGAATCAAACTCGTATGATTTGCTTCATTCATTTTCCTAGTGGCCTTTCACCTTGTTAGGCATATTTTCCAATCTATGTTGCTAGAAACTCCTAGGATGCCCTTGTTTCCCTATTTTTTAAACTAAAAAACTTGGGAACTCCTGGGAAAATCCCAGAAACTCCTCATCTTGACTTCCCACTTTTCCTAATGTTTCCAGCCTTTCCAAGGGCATTTATGACATGTCTTACTATTTTCAACCAAACAAAAAGTCCAAAGTTCAGGTTTTTTGATGTGTCATGAGTATTGCATAAGGCCCACATGGGACACACATGACCCACTATCAAGTTAACATTAAAAAAAAACTTTAAGATGAGGGAAAAGGGAACATAATTAATTATTTGTGAATAATTATAGGTTGGGATCAATGAGGACACAAAATCTAGAGCAAGTGGCACTCCCTTCAACAATAAAGAAGAATTGAAGCATATATGGGTTCACCTACTTGGTGAAGCATGAAAAGAGAGAGAGAGAGAGAGAGAGAGAGAGAGAGAGAATCTAGTTTTTTTGGTTTTCAAATATTTTGTCTTGTAAAAATAATAGTACACAAGAGGGCAAACAAAAGACTTAGATGTTGATTCTAAAAATCCTGACTTAGATATCAAATGATATTAACTCGGCTGGTTAAATACTCGGGGCACCATTTTTGAAAAAAAAGAAAAAGAAAAAAAGAAGAAAAAAGATTCCTGACTTAGATATTTCCATGGTTGCACCTGATCTTTAGGATGACAAGAGTCCTTCTCATACACCCAAGCCACAAGAATTGGGTCTTCTTTTAGTTTTGGTATTGATTTTGATGACTTTGAAGATTAAGAACTAATTTTTTAGTGTATCCCATGTAGTTTAGTTTTGTATGACATATAGAGCTTGATCTACAAAGGTTGAGCTTTGACATTAACCATTGTACTCTATATGAGATTTAATAATTAAATGTATTTTCATCCATCTGATCTCTTGTTAGGTACCTAGGGATAGGAATGTGGGGAATATAATATTATATTGTATATGGGTATTATGGCATGGGCCACACATAACCCAAGGGTGATTATATTTTAATATTTTATTATAATAATAAGTGGGATAAGGGAGATGAAGGGTCTAAGAAGATGGTCTAGGAAGAGGGTTATATAAAGAAGGGATATTGTAAGCAAGTCATAGCAAGTATTTTTTGTAACAGTCTTGGCTTGAGGAGCTTGGAGATATTGTGGAGTGATTCCTTCCTTGAGGAATATTTTTGGTGTTACCCTACCTCAAGGGTATTATCTATCTCTATCTCTTTGTGTGGATTATTTTTGTGGAATATTATTTATGGATGGATGTTTGATATTTCTGCATAAATGGTGAATGATTTTCTATTTGTAGGAATTGAGGTTTATAACAAGTGGTGTTGTAGCGACGATTCTAGCAAAGTGGGGATTGTGTTTTTTGTGGATTGCAGAGCTAGGGCAATTTTTTTCCATAAGAACGCCTCATCTTGCGGGATCCGTATCTATTTTTCTTAACAGTCATTTTCAAAATATTTTTGCACCACTGTGTAAATCATTTCGAGTACTATAAAATTGATTGGTTAGTTGTTAAATTCTGGTAAGTATTGAGGAAGTTATGCCTGTTTGAAGTTGGGTTATTTATGCTTCTTTTAGCTGTGCTAAAAAATTATCAAAAGAAAAAAATTCATATCTTTTTCTTTAAGAGTCATTTTTAGAATATTCTTGCACCATTACAAAAATGACTGGTCCCTTGTTAAATTCTGATAAGTACTGATGAAGTTATGGCTGTTTGAAGTTGGGTTATTTATGCTATTTTTTGGCTGCGCTGAAATTTGTCATAGGAGGGAAAATTATTCAAATCTCTCAATCTGGGTAAGGAAGTTAGTTGTCGTTTGTTTTGTTTTGAAGAAAATCTACAAATCTAATTGTTCACAACAACACAAAATAGATTAGATTTGAGAAATTTTATTTTTGAGAAACCCTAGCTGCTTTGGGAATTATTTTTTTTGGTTGAGGTCATGGAGTTGCCAATTCATTGTAAAGGATGATATTGATGCTAAGGAATGGTCGATGAAGTGGAATTTTTTTTCTTTAGATTCTTGTGAATTGGCATAGAATTAAAAAATTTTAAATTCTTTAGGAGGGGAAGCTTTATCTTGTTATGTGCATGTATTTCTTCCATGTAAATCTACACACCCATGGGAAAAATTTGAAATTGCATTTTTAAGCAAATAGGGAGTAGAGAAAAATGATGAATAGATAGCTAGGCTTCAGGATGAACAAAAGGAATTAAATAAAATTTCAAGAAATTAGCAGAAGGAAAAAATAAGGATGATAGTGTCCCGGTTGAGGGAACCACGACTTTGTTGTCAGATAGGCCAAACAATGTTAAAAAAAGTTGTTTAAAACTTTGAATAAAAAAATTCTATTTTACAGGTTCATGGTTGCATTCAAAAGAAAAAAGTTATTGTCTCCATAAACCCTAGCAACAAGCATAACTTCATTAGTAGGGACTTGGCTAACAGTTTGCAGGTTCCAACAACAAAAATTAAAAACATAAAGCTTGAGGGTGAGGATGTTCAGATTTTTGAAGATTTGAAGATCACCATGGATAAATATATTTTACATTCAAATTTTTATTGTGGATATTGTTCTTGGTTATCCTTGGATTGATTCTTTGGATACTATTAACGTTAATGCCCAAAAGAAGTTCATGAAGTTATGCTACCGGAAAAAAAAGATAACATTGCAAGACATTTCTCAACTTAAGGAGCAAGGATCTAAGGAGAAGCAAGAACCAATAGAAGAATCAAAAGTTGAATCTATAGTAGAGTCCAAGGAAGATGCAAACACAGCAAACAAAGGTTACATAAGAGAATATCATGCAGAGAAAGCTAAAATAGAGGAGCAAAAGGTTGGAGATTCACCTTCCATGAGTTACAAAGTGCATAATATTATAATATAACCACCCTTGGGTTATGTGTGACCCATGCCATAATACCCATATACAATATAATATTATATCCCCACATTCTTATCCCTAGGTACCTAACATCTCTTTAATTCAATTTTGTCTTCACTATATATATATATATATATATTTTTTTTGATTTTTTTGAATTTACATGGTGGAATCGATATCCGCCATGAATTCGGGCAGGCTGTCCAGCTTTTATGGCCACCACAGTATTCTGCACTATCCGCCCCAGAAGCCGCCACACAGTTCTTCGCGCAGTCCGCCCCTATAAACACCATGCCACAATCATTTTAAACCTTTTATGCCACTGAAAGCACCTAGAAAGGGACAAGCGTTCAGTCTGGCGAGGCCTGTCTTCACTATATATATATATATATATTAAAAAATTAAATAAATTAGGCATTCCCTTTATTATGTATGTGTCTCCAAAATGTTTGAGGACTCTCGTTTCCTAAGGCATTTTCGTTTCAGAAACTTTACTTGTTTCCAAATTTGTGCAACTTAGTTTCCAATGTCTGGTTGGGTCCTTTGTTCCACCATCGTGAAACATAGGATATTTATATGGCATGTTGATATTGGTCATTGTCGTGATTGGTGGATTCGACATACACAATGGTTGCTTTCGTAGCTCACTCTTGTAACATGCATCATTGGATGCACCACACTATAGTTGATTTCGTGTTGGACTTTCATTTTGTGCACCATTCAAGGTGTCAACCTATAGTTGATATGATGTCGAACTCTTGTCCTACTCACCACTGGACATGCTAACTTGTAGTTACCTTGATGTTAGACTGCCATCTTGCTCACCATTGGACATGCCAACCTTCACTTGCTCCAATATCAAACTCCCATATTGCACATCATTCAACATACAACCTTCTTCAATTGCTATCAATTTTTTTTGGACAATGAATGAATGAATGAAAGATTTTAATTACGTCCGCGAGACCCAAATATGGTCTATGGGACCTCAAATATGGAAGTACAATTACTCAAATCATATCATATGATCTTTAATATCTTTGAGAAGGTTGTTCCTTCTCCCTGCTAATTTGTGTTAGCAATTCTCCAACTTTTTTTATTTTCTTGTCTTCAAATAAATCTGTAATAAACTCGTTCTCAAGTGTTTCTTTGTATTTGTCACGGATATCTGAAAAACTTGGGCATTTATAGATGAAGTGTTCCTCTGTCTCTACTGCCCCTGTGTCGCATAGAGTACATATCCTTTCTTCCCATTGTTCTTTGGGCGTTGTCCATCTCCCTGTTTCACATCTAAGCCTATGAGAGCTAGTCCTTATCCGAGCAATGAGTATTTTTTCCTTCCACTTGATTTCAGCGCCTATATACGCTTTTTCCTTGTGGTCATACGTTGGGTTAAAATTTGCAATATAATATTGTCTTTTCCTGCTTGCATTTTTCCACATTCCACTTCTGAACTTTTCATTCACATAATTTTTAATGTCTTTGTTGACATTTGGGCATTCATTTATGTTGATTTCCCAACGTTTCATCCATTTCTGATTTTGTTTCATCCACGTATTCTTTCGCCTATGTAACTCTTCGTCTCTAACTCGCTCTAGGCCATCTATCATTTGTCATGTTTTCTGTTTTTTTCAAGTAACATAACAGCTTGGTCATAGCAATTGCTTCTAAAGGGAACATTCCAGTTTCAGCTAGAATAATTTCATAAGGGGTTGTGGCCTTAATTTTGAGAAAGTTTGTGATTAGATATTTTTGAATCCTTTCTATTTGTCTCCATTTTGCATTTGTTGTGCCACTAGCCCACACCTCGCAACCATACAATAGAACCGGTGTAACAAGTAGGCCAAATAAGACCTTGGTGGTCTTCCAGTCCCACAACTCGGCATTCCTACACCTGTTTTGAAGTGCATATAGTGCTCTCCAGCCACTTTGAGTTCTTTTCATCCTACATGTATTCCAATTAAGTTTGTCATGAAAGTCTATGCCCAAGTATTTGTATTCTACTACTACATCAAGCGGTTCTCCTGCAAACTGAAATTTGAGTTGTTGCTTCTTCTTTTTTGCTGAAAAAATCATAATTTTTGTTTTGCTCGTGTTCACCCGCATCCCAACTTCTTTACAAAAGAGTTCTAGAGCTTGAAGGTGATCTTCTAGATCTTTGGCTGTTTTGGCCACAAGAATTACATCATCTCCATACATGAGGAGTTTTACCACATATTTGGCTAAATGTACACCCTCTCCCCCAAATTTGTTTATCCATTCTTCTAACTTGTCAATGTACAGCCCAAATAAGGTCGGAGATAGAGGGCAACCTTGTTTGACACCTATGTCACTACCAAAACATTCAGATAACCCTTCCTGTGTTCCGATTCTAGCTTTTACATGCTCATATAGTCTGTGAACTGCTGCCCTGTAGTGAATTGGAACCTCTAGTTCTTCCATTCTGCTCCATAATTTTTTCCTAGGCACTGTGTCAAATGCCTTTTTGAAGTCTACAAAACAGCAAAAAGCCTCCTCTTTTTTCTCCCATATTTTTTCCACTATGTGTCTGAGCGTGATACAAACCAGGTTTTCTTTACTACCAAACTCATTACTTGGTCCTTTGCCATGCCTTGCATAATCATGCATGCCTTCGTTACCCTTTGTAGCATTACACGTGTTCATCATGCCTTGTGTCATGATGCATGCATTCAGTGCACCTTAAGTCATCATGCATGCCTTCGTTACCCTTTGCATCATTACACGTGTTCATCATGCCTTGTGTCATGATCCATGCATTCATTGGACCTTAAGTCGTCATACATGCCTTCGTTACCCTTTGCATCATTACACGTGTTCATCATGCCTTGTGTCATGATGTATGCATTCATCGCACCTTAAGTCGTCATGCATGCCATTGCTTATGTCATCACCATATACATCATTGTGGCATGCATTGTCATGCATGCCTCTGCAACTTGCATTGTCATGAACACACATGCCTCCACACATTGCGTCATTGATCTAAAACTCAAAAATTTCGACTGTTTTGAAACTCAGAATTTCAAGTCAAGGAAGATCAAGAAAGAGTGCAATTCAGATATAACAGAGTAAAACAAACCAGAACACAAAAATACATAAGCAAAATAGCATAATGATTTTATAGCTCAGAAAACAAAGTATAATACAAGCAATCTCTAAGAAGAGATGTGAGGCTATAACATTGCATCCATTTTTCATGCTTTTTACAGTTAGGGGTGCATCTCTCTTTATACAATAATTGGTGTGTTGGAAATCCATTGTATTGAGATGGAAGGTCACCAATATGGAATTGTGGTGGTTCACCTTCATGAGTTAGAAGGTCACCCATATGGAAATGTGGCGATTCACCTTTGATGAGTTACAAAGTGCATATAAAATGAAAATTACATACATATGATTTGTCCTTCTATGTTTGGTCTTCTATTTATGTGTCAACATAGCTAGAGATGCATTTTGGCTACGAAAATCTAAAAATAGAAAATTACTATTTTAGTAATATTTTGTTCTGTATTTTTGAGGGCCTTCGGATCATTCTTTCCACAAATTTGCTAGCAACTATTGAAATCATTGTTCTCCCTCTAATCTTTTCAATGCTTCTTGAATGGATCAAAACGGAGTCCTGAGCACAAAGTTATGCCCCTAACAGTGTAGTTAGGATAAAAAAAATAGATTTTCAGGCATAAAGCCATGCCCCAAAAAGGTCACATGCCTGGATCGTTTGTCCTCCCTTGAAAAGCAGTGGTCCCCATTGCATTAACTTTTGACATTAGGTATGAAAATTGTTTCTTTATTTGATTTTTGTGAGCCATTCCCCGTGGTGACCAAGTTCTCTTGCCTTGACCACTCTGTATGTTTGAATGGACTGCCTTTTGGTGGTCTTAGTCCATTTGTCAACAATTTGATCGTCCTCTACTGGTGCAAAACTGTCTGGACTGAGTTCTGCAATGTCCAACTGTTCTAGTACTGTGGAAGTTTCCAACAGATGTGGATGATAGAGGCTGAGGAGTTCGACATTGAAGATTGGATGTAGAGCACAATTGTACCCATGTTGAATGTAATGGAGGCTCTTATGCCATGTGCGTGGATGCTTGGAATTGTATATTCGAAGATGTACAATCAATCGATTTACAACTTGTGTTTGGCCATTAGTCTGAGGATGGAAGGCTGTGGACATGGTCAACTTGGTGCCCATCATGTTCCATAGGGTGGACTAGAAGATCCTCACAAATTTGCTATTCTTGTCATATACAATGGACCATAGTTACAAAAATCCTGATTTAATTGTTGATTCGATCCGATTTTGTCCGATTCAGCAGGGTTGCCGTTTCAAATCACATTGGAATCCTGACTTTTGAAAAAATCGGCAATTTTTGTCGGTTTAAAAAAAAAATTGTGATATGCATGAAAATAGCTTTTTTTCAATGAAAAATTGCATTTTCTTCGGGTTTTTTTTGTCCAATTTTTCCCCTTTTTTTTTTCGATTCTTGATTCCTTTTCCATGCTGATTCTAATTCGATTTTGATTTTCCCAATTATGCAATGGACGTTGACAAGCCAACGTTGAGCCACAAAAGACTAAAATAGAGCTTAGTAGTCTCAGTTGAAATGGATTTCTTATAGGAATCATGATAGCCATTTTTGAAAAACAATCAACTACTACAAAACACAATCATTACCATGCTTAGATGTGGGCAAACCTAAGAGGAAATCCATGGAGACAGATTCCCAAGGTTGGGATGGCACTGGCAATGGTGTTTACAGTCTTTGCTTCTTGTTGGTTGGTTTGGCAACAATGTAGGGGGTCCATGACTTGATGTACCTCTCGACATCATTTTTCATTTTGGGCCAATAGAAGTACGTTTGAAGAATTGCCGACGCTTTTTCCATCCTAGAGTGATCTGCTACTTTGCCGAAGTGCACTTCCCAAATCATCTTTAAGCGCTTATTAACTGACAAACAAATATGTCCCATGCAACAAAGGAGGTTATCTTGGAAATAAAAATCAGAAACATGCCTACCCGCACGAAGAGCTTGGTATGCATTTGCAAAATCAGAATCTACTTCAGACAAGGTGGACCAATTGGAAGCATCATGCCCACAGGAATCAAGAATGGTGGCGAGTGCTATGATTGGAGGTCAGCTCAAACAATTGGTACACAAATATGTCTCATGCAATAGAGTAGGTTATCTTGCAAATAAAATCCAGAAACATGCTTTCCCACACAAAGAGCTTGGTATGCATATGTAAAATCAGAATCTGCTTCATGGGCAGGATCATGCCCATAAGAATCAAGAATAGTGGTGAGTGCTGTGATTGGAGGTCGGCTCAAATAAGCTGCTGGTGAATTGGAACTCCCTTTTTTATACTTGATGATCAAATGAAACTGTTATAGGCATGTGGCCGACTTTTGATGTCTTTCATTACTTAGCTTACTCTACGTCTGAATGAACTCCACAGGTCTATGATGTGTATGGATGACGGTTTCCTTGCCCAAGATGTAGTGCTTCTATTGTTTACATGCTTGGACAATGGCATAGAGCTCTTTGTCATATGTGGGGTATTTTCGAACTGCTTCATTGAATGTTTCACTGTGATAAGCAATTGGATGCCCATGCTATGCGACAACTCCCAATGTGTACTTTGATGCATCAGTCATTACCTCAACAGGTTGATGCAGATCAAGTAGGGAAAGTATAGGAGTTGAACACAATTGGTCCTTCAACCTCTCAAATGTCCTCTGCTGTGTATCCCCCCAATGGAACTTTGATTTGGCACCTCCTTTGGTCACTTGGTGTAGTGGCTAAGCAATGTGTGAGAACTCCAATACAAATCTTCAATAGAAATCGGTAAGACCCAAAAAGCTGCAAATTTTTGCTAGAATCTTTAGGGTAGGCCAATCTCTAATCACTTTTATCTTCTTAGGATCAACATGGACTCCCTCTTTGTCAACAATATGCCCAAGCTATTGAATATTCATCACGCCAAATGAACACTTCTCCAAAGTAGCATATTGCTTGTGTCTTCAAAGAATGTGAAGTACTTGTCAAACATGTTGCAGATGTTCCTTCCATGACTTACTATAGATGAGAATGTCATCTAAGTAGACTACCACAAATAAGTTGGTTTAGGGACATAGGATGTCATCCATCATTCTCTTGCATGTGATAAGTGCACTGGTCAAGCCAGAAGGCATAACTGACCACTCAATTAAATTCTTCTTGGATTTGAATGTAGTCTTCTATATGTTAGTAGGCTCTATGGGTATTTGATGATAGTTGAATTTGAGATCAATTTTGGTAAAAAACTTTGCACCAAGGAGTCATTCCAACAAGTCATGTATTTGAGGGAGTGGATAGCGGTTCTTCACATTGATTTTATTCAAAGTTTTGTAGTCAATACAAAGTCTCCACATTCCATCTTTCTTTGGAGCCAAGACAATTGGACTGTCATATGGTGAAGCACTTTGTCTGATGTGCCCCTTTTGAATCAATTCTTGGATTTGCCTCCTGATTTCATCATTTTCAAGGACTGATCTGTGATAAACAGGTGCATTAGGCAAAGGAGAACCAATAACTAAATCAATGGAATGCTTTACCTCACAATGAAGTGGAACCCTAGTTGGTGACTTGAACAAGTCATCATATTTTGCTAAAATCTGGTCCATATGCTTCTGCTATGCAGGTCTTGCAATTGATGTAGCAACGATGCTCCTTTTGCTTTGCAACTTGATCATCAACAAAATGAATTTCCTTGTTTCAGCTATCATCTTTCTACATTGTTTAGCACTGATTAAGGAAACAAAGGTAGGAGGAGATACCTCTCATATCCTGAAGCATTGACCTCTGATAGTGATGATGACACTTTGGGACCTAGACTCATAAACACCATGCTTCTTCCACATAAATGGTTGGCCCAAAATCACATCACAAACATCCAAGTGGACAACATCGCACAAAACTTCATCTTTGAAGGGCTTGATGGCATAAGAGAAGAGACATTGTTGAGTGACACGAATGTCTCCTCCCTATTGTAACCATCCAACATTATATGGTTGTGGGTGTGGGGTGACAGGAAAATTCAAATCCTTCACCATGAGTAGAAATCAGATTTTTTTGAGCCCCACTATCAACAATGAAATGTAATGGCTTACCCTTGACCCACGCTTGTGAGTGAAATAGGTGTTCCTCCTCTTGTGACCCCTCTAGTGCAACATGTGTGGTGGCAATGGTCGCATTTAGTTCAACTTCTACAATCCGCTTCCCTTTGTCCTCAACGTGTGGATGTGGAGGTGGTAGTGCAGTGGATGTATAGGGTTGTGATTCAGCATTGCTTGACACTCTTCCCTTGAATGTCGGTTGCTCTTGTGATAATTAGTAGGAATGTCAAAGTTCACCTACACCTTAAAAGGTGTGGGAGCACTAAATGGTGTTAGGGTAGTGAGAGGTTGTGCAATGGAGGTTGTCGAATATGCAACAAGGAACCGTTGAAGAATTTGAGCAAATTGATCCATCATCTCATTCCTCTATTTCATGAAGGTTTCGTTCAACATCTCCTTCAAAGGAATGACTGTCTCGATGTTGTTTATTTTAGTTCACACCTAAGATGATTTGGAATGACAAGGGAGCTAATTAGAGGGATGTCACGTATGATACCCAAACTTTCGATATCCTAATCTTGTGTTTGTGGACATAAACTCAAAAGATAGATTGCTCTGGTACCACTGATCCGAAACTCAGAAATTTTCCAAAACTTAGAATTTTGATTTAAGGAAGATTAAGAAAGAGTGCAATTAAAAAATAACAGTGTAACCAACCAAAACACAAAATATACAAACAAAATAGCATAATGATTTTATTGCTGAGGCAAGCAATCTCTAAGAAGAGATGTGAAGCTATAGCATTGCATCCATTACTCATGCTTTTTATAGTCAGGGGTGCATCTCTCTTTATACAATAATTGGTGTGTTGGAAATCCATTGCATTGAATATGGAAGGTCACCCATATGGAAATGTGGGGGTTCACCTTCCATGAGTTAGATGGTCACCCATATAGAAATTTGATGATTCACCTTCCATGAGTTGAATGGAAATTACATACATATGACTTGTCCTTTTTTGTTTTGTCTTATACTGATGTGTCAACATAGCTAGATATGCATTTTGGCCATGAAAATAAAAAAATAGAAAATTATTATCTTTTAGTAAATGTTTTTTTTTGCATTTTTGAGGGCCTTCGGAGCGTTTTTCTACAAAGTTGTTGTGACAAGGTTGCTTGCTGAAATTGTTGTTCTCCCTCTAATCTTTCCAATGATTCTTGAATGGATCAAAACAGAGTCCCGAGCACAACATTATGCCTCTGATAGTGTGATTAGGTTTAAAAAAAAAGATTTTAGGCATAAAGTCATGCCCCAAAAAGGTCGCATGCCTGGATCAGTCATGGATGGTTTTGTCACTTGGTCCTTTGTCAGTGTCAACAAGCAAGTGTGCATCACTTTCTATTGCAGACTCCAATCTTCCCTCCTAAGAGGGGAAGGGCACTGTTGGACTGCATTGCTCGTTGACGACTTTGTGATCATGACATTGTTGTGTACTTTCTTGAGCAAGATGCTTGTCACAACTCCATGTCGCCAAGTTTGACCCAATTTTGTAGAGACAACAATGCCAAATGTAGAATATAATGCAACACATTGCAATATAATTCCATTATATTTAAATAAACAATGGTACATAATAGGAAGAACTTAAAAATACTTGTGCATACATTGCACAACATTTGTCCTTCACAATCTAGTTATTTGGAATACATACTCCAGTCAAGCATACAAAACACAAACTTGCCTCGACAAAAAACTCTATTTCCACCCACATGGATACACACATGTAAGTATTATAGGACTGTAGGCGGTTGCCAACTACTTAACTGCCACTGAACTACCTATATGTTCTAGGTTCCATCAAACCTAGTCCAATTTAAACCAAAATGGATATGTTTGGTTTGAAAATTATGCTTTCTTTAAACTCAATTGTTCCTATTGCCATGTACTTATAGTAAAATATAGTTGCAGTTCAGAAATGTCTCACAGCCATTGCAAATTTTCTACTTGTTGGACTTTTACTAGAGGTAGAATTTGTTGGAAGCATTACATTATTTGGTAACTTGCAAGAATATTGCAAGTACCATGTAAATAGTTTAGTTTAGAGTGTTGTAAATATTTGAGTATATAGTAGGTGTCATGTAAGTAAGTGTGGAGTTAAGTGAAAAGTAATGTAAGTTAGGTGTCATGTAAGTATGGAGTTATGTAAGAGTTTGTCATTTAGTATGTGCAATCATTAGAGTCTTTGTCCTTATGTGGATATGTAGAGTCAATAATAGATTTATTATTATGTGATATTTCTCCCATGAGAAATATGAAGTGTTAGATCTCCCGTGTGTGTGAGAAGATGAAAAGTTTGTGTAAGTAGAAAGGTCAAGGGTTGTGAATGTGAAGAGTCTCATATCCATGTGTGTATATATTGAAGACAAAACATTGTAATAAGTGACCGAAGAAGCTTTGCAATACATTGTATTTGCATTGCTTGAGTTGATATATTTACATTTATCAATAAAATATTTTTTGTGAGTTTGTTATTGAATTGTGTGAACATTTTATATTGATCCTATGGAAAATTTTGTAGGGTTGCTAACAGTGGTATCAGAGCCACGTTGAGCATATGGTGAGAGAGAGAGAGCAGCATTTAAGAGAGACCACATTTGAGAAGAGATATGATGAGAAAGAGACCACGTTTGTAAGAAGCCAAGTTGGAAGAGAAACGTTGAAAGAGCGGCGATAGTTTTGTATTAGAGTGAGGTTAATGAGCTTCCAAGACGGTAGAAGCCATATCCATAAAGTTTAAGCGCCTAAGTCCAAGCCTGGAGAGTGCCCAAGAGAGGTCGTGTCTAAAGGATTGTGAGAAAACTGGGTTGAAAAATGCACCCGAGTTCATCTTTAGGGCTGAATAAGAGTGCCCAAAAATCAAAGACAGTAGTAAAGTCAAGACAAGGGCCGAGTAATTGTGCCCAAGTCCAGAAAAAGATGTCAAACAAGCTGGTATTAGATAGCATATGAAGGAGAAAAGAATGTGTGCCGGAGACGTTGTGAAGTGCTGGTGGAACGTTGAAGAAAACAACTTGAAGGAGAACGCTTGAAAAGGAGAGAATATCCAAAGATGTTTATAGCAGAGAAGACTATATGTGCCCGAGAGAGCCTAAGAACATCCAAGTTTGAAGAATGAACACGTGTAGGCGAGGCGAGAATGTCCAAGAGAGAGCAGAGGCTAAGAGTGTTACTCGTAATGCATTGACAACGAAATTCGTGCAGAGACCGGAAGGTGTATAAGGAAGGAAATGCGCAGGAAGACGTCAGGAAGTGTTGAAAAGAGTCGTTGGAAAATACACACGCGAAAGTGAGCAGTGTAAAGAATAAGCCAGGTTTTTTAATTTATTTTAAGAAGTTTAAAGGTTCATGGAAAAATTAAAAGTTATAGAAGGAAAGAAGAATTAATTGCAGAGAGGAAAGTATATGGTGAATTGGAAAAATTAAAGGAAAGAAAAGGAAGACAGTATTAATATTGAAAGCAGAATTAAGGGTTTTTATATATTTGAAAGGAAGTAAATTACTATGAACAGCATTTTAAAAGGGGAGAAGTATGATTATCGGCGGAGAATAATAATAGGAGGAAGTTATAATGAGATAATTAATTAAAGATTGAAATTATTACAGTGAAGAATAAATATTTGAAGAAGAAGATTAAAGAAAAGTGAAAGATTTTTTATTGAAAAAAATTATTAATATATTTGAAGGAAAGATATATATTATTTGATTAATTGGAATTTGAAAGATTATTGAAGAAAAAATAAGAAAGTTGAATTAATTTGAAGATTGAAGGAAAAGAATTATTTGAGAGAAGAATAATTGTTTGAAGTTTTTAATATTAAAATTTGGGAGTAATAAGGATTTCAACAACAAAGGAAATTATTAAAAGGAAGATTTTATTAAAGTGAGCAAAAGAATTGCAGAATTGTTCAAAGACTTATATCTGGGATAAGTGCATAAAAAAATTTGAATCAATAAAAATGTTCAAAATGAGCTTTGAGATAGCATATGTAAACAAGAAAGAAGCTAAATGGTACTTAGCAATGTGTAGAGAAAACCTTAACTTGATTAAGGAACAAACTAAGGAATCTGGAGAGTTGAAAGAAATAAATCAAGCAAAAAGAAGAAATGTCAAATAGTGATTTCATTCCAACAAAAATATCACCAAGACAGCCAAAATGGTTAACAAGAATGGTAGAAGAGGTGGAAGAACAAAATGAAAAAATGAGCAATAAAATGATAAATAAACAGAACGAACTTCAACAAAAGAAAAATGTGAAACTCATGATAGAAGACACTTATAATTTGGAACCAATGAAGGCTCATACAACAGATGTGTGTTATCACCTTATTCAAGATACAGATTTGAGCATAGACAAAGGATGTACAAAAGGCAAATGTGTTGATACAGAATGTGTTGGTTTGAAGTCTTCAAAAAATAAACAGGGATATGATAACAGGATATACAAATAACAAAAATGATGAATTATTACATCCTAAATTTGAGAGCATTGATAACAAATTTGATAATAATACTTTCAGAGGTAATGAACCATGGGATTTAGATAATAGCAGGGGTATAAGGACAACATTGATATCAGTGATGAGTTATACTATTGTGATGACTTGCTTAGAAGGGTGATAGGTACAGGTAATAGCCTAGAAGGACAGATTCAGTGCCCGAACTTGAAGGAGTACCAGAGTCAGAGCAGAAAGACCAAAACCAGAATGGAGGATTGAAAACACATGAAGGCAAAGGACCTTCATACCAAATAATGTAATACAGGGGGGGTGTTGGAAGTATTACATTATTTGGTAACTTGCAAGAATATTGCAAGTACCATGTAAATAGTTTAGTTTAGAGTGTTCTAATATTTGAGTATATAGTAGGTGTCATGTAAGTAAGTGTGGAGTTAAGTGAGGAGTTATGTAAGTGAGGTGTCATGTAAGTATGGAGTTATGTAAGAGTTTGTCATTTAGTATGTGCAATCATTAGAGTCTGTCTTTATGTGGATATGTAGAGTCAATAATAGATTTATTATTATGTGGTATTTCTCCCATGAGAAATATGAAGTGTTAGATCTCTCGTGTGTGTGAGGAGATGAAAAGTTTGTGTAAGTAGAAAGGTCAAGGGTTGTGAATGTGAAGAGTCTCATATCCATGTGTGTATATATTGAAGACAAAGCATTGTAATAAGTGATCGAAGAAGCTTTGCAATGCATTGTATTTGCATTGCTTGAGTTGATATATTTGCATTTATCAATAAAATATTTTCTGTGATTTTGTTATTGAATTGTGTGAACATTTTATATTGATCCTGCAGAAAATTTTGTTGGATTGCTAATAGAATTGGTGTGAAATATTGCCTATTTCAATGTCAAAGGATCTGCATCTATTTGGGACTTATATGTTGATTGTATTGGATTTTGAAATGATGAAGTTTGAATATATTTGCATTTTTCTACTTTTCTAGTGAATATTTTATCAATCTGTGTGTATATATATATTTATTTTTCTAAAACAAACCAAATATTTTTGGGAAAACCAAACCTCTGAACCCTTTTGGCTTTCCGCTTGACCCAAACTGCCCGAAGTTGGTAGTTATGTTTTACATTACTGTTGATTGGTGAGAGTGTGTAATTTTTCTTGGGCATCCACACAATCATGTTTCAACATTGAAAGAGAGGAAACAAATCCTCTTAATATCGGGATTTGGGCTATCTTCTTGCTGGACTAATATAATCTAATTGTTTGGGGGAAAAGGGTGTGAGGGAGAAAAGTAAATGCCTGAAAATAAAATACAGCCATGCGACTATAGCAAGATTTGTGTGTGATCCAATTGAAATATCCAGAATAACTGAATAACTTCAGTACATCAAATCTTGAAAATCCTGCAATAAACAAACAGAAAGGACTAACAGGGAACAAGAGGGTAGAGCCACTAATATCACACGCTCATGGATAAAATGGTCAGGGACTCAGTTAATCCATGAATGCCATGCTCAGTCTATTAATTAATTGTAGTGTAAGATTACAAGTAGTAGCCTAATATCAAAGAGTAGATCTAGTATTTGGATAGCCAAAAGGACCCTTACAGATAAGCTTTAAGATTTTATTTATAGAAAAAACAAATTAACTCTACTTTTAATTGCAGTGAAGTAAATTCTAATCCTATTTACATTATCTAGCGGAATCTTCAAAATTAAATTGCAAAAGGCTGCTTAGTCCTTCCAACCCTATTGGTAACTTCTTTCTTCCTCTAATATTTGGAGGGAGAACCATCACTTTTCAAACTTACCTTATCTCTGCTCCTTGGGATTTGTACTAAACATGACCTTTTCTGAGATTCTGTCTTGTGCCATTTGCTTCCTAATCTGCAATGCAAATTGCTCCTACAATTGCCATGTGAATCGCAGTTCATATAATTACGCAAATTGCTCCCTGGTTTGCCATGTGAATAACATCCTTCCAAACAAGCAAGATTTCCTCCAAATTATTAGAAATTTGGGCCTTATCCTCCCAAAACCAACCAATTCAAATGTCTTGTGGTATTTTACAACCACCTTTGATGGTTTTGTAACCTGAATTGTCTAGATTTTAATGCTATCCCCTTCCTCTACCACTGATTTCACCTTCGGACTGCAATGGTAGTAATCATTTTACTATAATTCTAACTTATGGGGATGTCAAGCTCGATTGATGGTAGATCCTAGATTATGCTTTGTTCTTTTGGGCACAGAGTCTACAAATTCTGGGCTGATCAAAAGACAAAACTTTTCAAAATTGTGGGACCTCATATCATAACTTGTAATGCTTCAACTCGCTAGCAACAAAGTCAACAAAACACATATGAAGGAATATTGGCTGTTCTCAACCTTGTGATCTCGGATTCCCAAGAGTGATAAATAGAGGAAGAGGGTGCCTGAGATGATGTATAAGGATATATATATGAAAAGGTTGCAGAAGGAAAATACATATGCATGTAACTTGAGAAAGGAAGCCATATGGAGGTATGAACTTGGGCAGAGGACCAACTCTTGGATTATCAGTAGGATTTAGACTTCATGTTCAGGATAGATTCTAGTGCCATAGGTGTGGGATTGTTCGGAGTTGGTAGAAATATGTGCCAAAGCATATGCTAAAAGCACAAAGACTATCGTAGTACACCCATACGATGAATCTCCAATCAAAATTACCCCCAAGGATATAAGATAAATGATGTGTGCAAATGACGAAACCTCACATTAGATCTCATGCTTACTACAAGACCAACTGACTTATTATAAGATGTTTGAAAAGACAGAGTGGGCAGAATGTTTTGTGCAACAGATGATCAAGCCAACAGATGCACGAGATCATGAGGTTCGATTGAAAAAATGAGCAGCTCAAGCCAGATGTGGTCTGGACTAGCGGCTATGATGGGGGAAAAAAATGACGAGAAGTTGCATGAGGAGCAGGATGCTATGTTGCACGCTGTACAAAATTAGCCCGATCATTTGCAGCTCTCGGATTGTGCTTCCTGTATAGTATACATAGATCATTAGCTACAGAATTTAAAGAAAGAGATGGTTTTCAACTTCACATCCTACCTAATATGGCTGATTCAACACCTGAAGAGACACTGGTTCCCAATGTTACAGTTGGACAAAGATGAACCAGATGGGAATTTGTTACTTGTATGCGATTGCACCAAGGTGCCATGTAAGGGCAAAGATAGAAACAGTTGTGATCTTTATATGACTATTTATGAGCCTATTGTCAGAGGCATCTGGGGACAAATGTCAAGATTGTCAGCGAAGTACAAAGCATTGATCGAGACTCTTGGACAAGGAAGGGTGATTTCTATCTGGATGGCAGGAAATCATTTTTCAGACTATATGGGTTCTCTAGACATCTTTTTGAACTCCCTGCTTATGTGCCCAATTATGTATTTGACTTGGAGTTTGTTCGACAACTAGATTAAGCAGATCAGAGATACTTTAAGGGACAAAAAAAGTCCGTGTTCTATGAAATTTGGGAAAAATTCCTTTTAATAACTCCCACTTACAAATTATGCTCTAACTAGTTAGAGAGGAGGTTAGAAGAACTCAGATTGGAGAAGTTACAGGATTACTGGTCATATGATCCATAGGCGGCTTTCTTGAGCAATATGATAAAAAAGGGGATTAGGACCATGTACACACACGAAAAAAGGCCTAATGTAAAGAAAGAAAAGAACTTGCAAGAGGAAGAAGCCAAGGCTAGGATAAATGTGACGCAAGCTTATGAATATGAATTGCTTAAGCTGCAAGATAATTCCTCTCCATGGTTTGTGTCTAATGCTAATGAGAAGAAAAGGGATGGTTTTGATCTTGATGTGAAGCTAAATCACTGCATAATTAGGTCATTTGCTAAACACACAAATGAAATCAAGAGAAAATATTGGCACGGAAGCGCATGAGGCATGAGACAAACACAAAGACTGTGATGCAATTCAAGTTTGACAAGTCTTTTCGTAGCGTTTGGGACAAGCATCACCCAGAAGAGAAAAGGAAAAAGAAGCGCTCCACAATGGCACAAGTTAGTGCAGTAGTGGCAACAACAATTGCCTCAAAAACTCCTTATGAGTATGGCACATTTATGGGTACAGTGGGCAAAAAGAGCAGATTGGATGCTTCCACTAGCTCCCCAATGTCGCAAGATGAAGAATGAGAAACAAAAGAAGGGAAGATCTCAAATAATCCTGAAGAAGAGACCAAGGTAGGAGGTGAACAGCTGTTGGAGATTGGTATTGGAGGTGAACAAATGGAAGCGCAAGTTATGCAGGATGTCACCGAGGAAGATTCCAAAATAAGTAAGGACAACTTTGTTGAGGAAGAAGCCTCAACTCCTTCAGCTACTATTCCTCCAACCAATTCCATCACACTTCCATCCACAAGTTCTACTTTCTCTACTTCTCTCTTGTCCTCTTCTACTTATATTGATTCTTGTCCCGCCTCTTTGATTCCCTCTACTTCCTTCTACTGCTCCCATCCCACCAACAAGCGCAGCCAAAATCACAGTTTTTTCAATGGAGCCATTCACTTTGATGTCTAGGATATCACTAATTGTTCAATCATCATCTCCATCGCCATCTATTCCATCCCAATCCACTTCCATTTCTGTTGGTCCAACTGTGTCAGTCCCATCATCATACCATCCTGTCTTGATAGAGTTTGTCATGATGACCACTGCCATGTCATCCACCATGCCTTTACAGTTCACTTCATCCACAACTACATAGTTTCCTCCACCCACCACATCGTCATCCGCATCATCTGTCTCAAAATTTTTTGATTCTATGGCCTGTGAATTTGGTACCAGTATGGCAGACTATTCTTCCTACTTCGGGCTATAAATAGCCACATGAACATGATCAACAGTTAGGCCTACCCCAACAATGATCAGAAGGACCCTCATGATAAAAACTATTGATGTGTTCACTCAATTCCTGTGGCAAGTCATAGAATATCCAAGAGAACAGGGTGTAGAGAAGCTTAGTGCACTTCAAAGGGACCAGGGATTTGGAAATGTAATGAAAATCCCATTGCTAAACGTGTCTTTTTTTTTTGAAATTTGTCCAGATTTTTTCCCCTTCTAATCTGTATTAAAAAAATTGAAGCAGAAGCAAGATTAAGGTGTTAACAAGTGAGCATATTCTATAATGGAAAAATGATCATTTATTCTTTACACACACCGCCATACAATTCATTCCCACTCAATAAACTTCCTCATCCTTTTGGCCTTCATTGTGAGCTACTGTGCATTCTGTGAATTTTGTGATGAAGGAATAATATTATTGCAGGGCTCCATGAGTTACACAATATAAATTAGGATATGAGTGCGAAAACAATTGTCTTGGGTGTAGGAATGAAACCTAACAATTGACCTTTTATCAATCTCAGGACATATCCATTGATTATTCATTGGAACATTTGCGGCCTGAGTGAGTGAGAATGCAGATTTTGTTAACTACCAGGCTAATTATTCTTCAACTTGGTAACACAAATCTCTGAGTTTTGTTTCAAATGTGTTAATTGAATCACAGAGTACTAAATGTACTATGACAGATGAAAACTGACCTTACTTTTCATAATCACATTGATTTCTAAAGCTAATCAGTAATGTTTGGAGGGGACTCTAGAGTGGGGAGCATTGAACATAATGCAGTGCCTTTGGGAAGCTACTTTTTTTAATACATTCCACCATATGGTATATATCGTGTGCATTTTATAGTAGCACTGTCCTGCGTTGGACCCCAACATAACCATACCACCTCCATCCCAGATCAGTTTTTGGCATGCAAATTCATATCAAAAAACAGATCCTGCTGATATGTATATTGTCACCCTGAAGTCCAAGGGAGCAGTGCAACTATAGGCTTGCTTCCTGTGCTTTCACATGTAGAGTGCATTGTTTGTTTCAAGCTCATCTAGTAAGCATAGGGTTGCTAAAACTGGTCTCTTATGCAGACTTTCTCCAATGCAGGAAAAAGGAGGCTATTAAACAGATCTTCTATGACTGCAATGCTGCATGTCAGCTTGTCTTAATTCTTTTGGAGATACTACGGCACTTTTATACACAACATTCATTTGAGAGGAACAATTTTAGGTGACCCTTGCTTTTCTTAGGAAGGTGGCTTGGTCCTTTTCTTATGTTTTAGAATCATAGTTCTAGTTATTTGGAAAGTAATCTGTAAAGTGACTTTCAAAGGCATTGATAAGGAATTTTAAAAATTTGGTTACATAACCATCCAACCCTATGCTAAGCTTTATTTGTATAGAAATTATATTGTATCTATAGATGATGGTGTTCAATCTGAGATGATTGCTCCCTTCATTGGCTAAGGAGGGAAAGCAATGCTCTCTAAATCACATCATTTTGTTCTAATATTGTTTTAATATAGTTTTCTGCCGGAAGGAAAGAATTAGATTTAAGATAATGAGTTGCGTTTTTGCATGGGCGAAACCTAAAAAGAGATGTCAGTAACATATGCAAAATGAAAATCTTCTTGTTTGGAAGGAAGATCTTTTGTTTTTTATTTTTCTTCTCCTTTTATAATTTGTAAAGGCGAAATGAGATGAGTAGAGAAGAAACTTGAGGAATGTACAGATGAAGCTAGATATAGTAGTTGTGCTTTAACAGTTTGTTGTCCTATACATTGCTTTTCTCAATAGGTATTATGTGATACGTCCTAAAATGTAGTTATTAATCATACATGTGTAATATAATGTATGAGCGTATAACTATGTTGCAGAAAACTCCCAAAGTGCACACGATTCCCCGATTTGGAATCTTGGAAACTCCTTGCAAGCTCCCTGAAATTCATCATCTTGACTTTCCACATTCCCAAAATTTCTAAGAAACATTTCCAATGTTTTTTGGGATTTTAAACAAAAATAAAAGATCATATTTAAAAATTTTAGGGGGTTGTATGGGTACTGCTGAGGCCTACACGGGACACATATGACCCACTTTATAAAAAACAAATTACCAATAAAATAGCTCTAAGATTAGAAAAAGGGAACAAGTGATCTGACTATAGGGGGGTAGCCCCATGCCTGCATTGGAGTAGGCGCCAACCGCTAGCATCAGCGACATCCTTCAACATCGATGCCGGTATCATCGCTGCCCTTTGGCATTGGTGCCACCACTTTTTGCCAATGTGAGCACCATCCTTTGGCATTGGTGCCAACACTAGCTGCCAGTGTGAGCGCCATCCTTTGGTGTGGGCACTAGCACTTGCTGCCAATGCCAACCTTCAATGTTGGTGCCGGCGCCAGCCTTTAGTGTTGACACCAACCTTTAGCATCAGTGCCAAGACCAATGTAAATTACATGTTGACAATGTTTATGCATTTCTGCAAGACATGTGCACAACTTCATGTGGCATGCACCCCACTTCCAAATGGCTCTCCACATCTAAAGACCTTGTAGCTCAGATGACTTATGCATGCAAGGGACAAATTGTGAGTCAAAACCCAATGAGATAGTCCTCATTGGGCCCTTTTTTGGAGGCACTTCTTCATCAATGACTCGATTGACACATGTGAGTCCTTTGCAGAAACTGTAGGGTGTTTTCTATCCATTCTTGGGCGTTTTGGATGTTTTCAAGGTGAAAATGCTTTGGAGACCTTCAAAATTACAGTTAAGATACTTGACCTGATTTTAGTGCCCAACTGCCAACTATTAACATTTCCAAGGATGGTGCCAAACTCTCTGTGTAACTGTTGAAACCTGAAATGCTTCACCTTTCAACACTGTCTCTTCATCTTCCACTACACTTGCAAGCATACTGTTTGTTAGCATGTGTCAGGTTATCAACACCTTGGCCTGAGAGGTTGATGGATAATGCTTGAATCTTGTAATTGTAGGAAGATAAACCTTGGTTCTGGAGCTAGCTGACTGTCTTGGTGCCACCTGATACCAACATTCCTATACACCACGTACTAAGCCTAGCACTACCGTCCTTACCACACAATTAAGTCCTTGCTCATAGAGTATTAATATCCTTACACAAATCATTCACATCCTTGGTGCCCTATTCTGCAACGTCACTCTGTGTCATAACTGTCTAGCTTCACTACCTGTGCCATCATGTGTGGATAAAAAAAATAAATAACTTGAAAATAGTTGATAGTTTGAGAGCAATGAAGCCAAAGAATCTAGTATAAGTGGCAAGCTCTTTGAAAACAAAGGGAAATTGAAGCACGCATGGGTTTCACTCATTTGTTGAAGCAAAACAAGTTGGGTTTAAAAAAGGCAAACAAAAGATTGGATGTGGATCCTAAAATAACTTGACTTAATATTTCCATCACTGCACCTGATCTTGAGTATGATGAGAATCCGTCTCATACACCTTGTCTTGAAGCCACAAGAGTTAAGTCTTCCTCCAGGTTTGGTGCTGATTTTGATGACTTTAAAGATCAGTAGCTAAGTTTGTAGTATATCCAATGTAGTTGAGTTTTGCATGTCCTATCTAGCCTTACTTACAAAGGTTGGCCTTTTACATTAATCATTGTATTCTATATGGGATTAATAATTTAATGTGGTTATCATCCATTTGTGATCTCTTTATTCAAATTTTGTATATAATTTTTAAAAACATTCTCTTTTTTTGTATATTGGACATTGCTTTTGTTGTTTTTGTTTTTCCCAAGGGTTTAAGGACTTGCATTTCCCAAGGCATTTTTGTTTTGGAAACTATACACGTTTCCAAGTTTTGTGCAACTTAGGCATATAATGGACCATTGACTCAGATGAAAAGTTGTTCAATAGCTAAAATAAGTGCTGGTTTGTCAAAAGATGCAATGCAGAATGTGTGTTATTTTAAGAAAAGGTTTTGTTTGTCATGTCAGCATGCAGAAAATGTGCACACTTGAATTTATGCAGTTCACAAAGAGAGAAAAAATATTAGGATATTTATCACGATACTCGAGTACAAGAGTTAGGAATACTTGCGTGAATGCATATCATCTTATTAAATTTTAATAATCGATGAAGTTATGAGATTATGGCCAAACTATGTACCTTGTATACTTCCATAAGGGCATGAACAATTGATAGGGCATGAACAATTGATTAATCAAGGATCCTAGGCATGATTAACATGTATGGAATCCTAAGTTAATGCCATTGATTCTGTTGGATAGAAGTTTTTCTGTTGGTGATACTAGCTGCAGAGGTTCAACAATAGACTATCCGAACCCAATATATCATTCAATCTCAAGCTATGTGCCAATTTGCTTTGATCTTATCTACAGTAATTGTAATGAGGTCTAGCTAGTCCATTCATGGGACATTTGTTGCAAGAGGCATATGAAGCATATCCTTATTTGTGCTTGAGCATTAATAGAATGTATGCTGTCATCATTGCACACTGTTGAAGATCAGAACTCTGGAATCATCACAAAATAATGGAGAGGATGTGGAATGATTGAACAGATGTTTAGGAAGAAGGATTATGAATCCATTAGGGAATAATAATTGAGAATTATCAATAACCTGTTATGGTTTAGATCTAGGAGCAAAAATATCTCGAAGAAATTTACAAATTAGCATTAACCTAACCCTAAGCTTTCCCATTTCTATCATTCATCCATCTGTTGATGCCATGAACACTACTCCAAGCAGCATAAACTGGCAAAAAGAACAGATTCCCAACAACGACATGCATTCACTAAAATAATGTATAACATTGCTCCAAGCTTCTGTTCAAGGTCTTGTTGGTTACGAATCTGCCATGAGGAAAGGATTTTGTTGTTAATGCGCCCAGATTCGCCCACCAGATTGAAAGGCCGGGAGGAAGGGATGCCTTCCGTGCCAATCTCCGGAGAAGGCCGGCTCCTATGGGGGTTGTGTTAAGATAAGAGTGCAGGGAAAGAGATAAATAAGATGAGAGTGCGAGAAAGAGATAAATAAGATAAGAGTGCAGGAAAGAGATTCCAAATGTGATTGGAGTTGGGTGGGGGGAATAAGCAGCACGGCGACGAATCAATCACCACTACTAACAGCATTCATCTACAAACATACATTGAAACTACAGCTATCAGCGATCCCATGTATCCTCTATCTATGCATTCCGAGGAATACCCGGCCATCAAATGCTGGAGTCCGGAGTTCAAGACAACAACAAGCAATGACACAAGAAACATGAGGCAGAAATGACAAGGAGAGGCAGCATGCAAGATAAAAGACAAGAAGCAGAGCCAAGTATATGTCTGTATTTGAGGCAAACGCACAACTACAATTGTCCCCTAGCAATATATTCCCCTTCCACCACTTACATTGAAAATGTGGTGGGTATTTATAGCCCAAAACTCCCCCCGATTACATTCATGGGCACAAAGTCCCAGACAAGACAGCAGCTGACACGAGCGGCTGAGGAGCTGCTGATGCTGACTTCTGTCGGGTCGGACTGTCCTTGCAGCATGGTGTCCCTGAAGGCGGTACAACTACGTGGCAGCGCGTTGGGTCAAGTCTCCGGTCAACAGGAATGCGGGTAGGTGCGGCAGGTGGTACTTCACATCGGCTTTAAATGTTGACAATTGGCGCCGGTAGTGAAACCCATGCTTTGTCCTTGCGCGGTCAAGTCTTGGCTCGAATCCCGAAGGTGGATACTTGTCGGATGCTGAAGCGTGACACGTGTCTCGCCTTGAAAGGCAGTTTATCCAATTTCGCCAGAATTCGGGCGCCATCGGGTTGCGCGAGAGGAAGACAGCGCAGTTGGGAGGCCTCATTGCCTTGGCATTTTCAGAGTTGACTTTACCGAACTGCGCACCGGTCAAAGGGCGCACTCCGACTTCGCTGCGAAGTCGGGTTGCGCACCGGTGCTTGGCTGTCTCCATTCGCTGTACAGACTGCGCACTGGAACAGGGGCGCAGTCCGACTTCGCTGCGAAGTCGGGTTGCGCCCCAACACTTAGCCATTTTCCTGATTGGTCGTTCCCCTAGTGCGCCCAGGAAGAAGGGCGCACTCCGACTTCGCTGCGAAGTCGGGTTGCGCCCCTGACACTTAGTCAGATTTTCAGTCACTTCCTGTCCTGTTGCGCACGGGTTACCTACTGCGCTCCAACTGAGGGGCGCACTCCGACTTCGCTGCGAAGTCGGGTTGCGCCCCAACACTTAGAAACTTTTCAAGGTACACCTGCTGAAGTTTGTTGGGGGAGGAAAGGGGGAAAGAAGAAGAGGGAATGAAGTTGTGAGGGAGAGGAAGAAAGGGAGAGAAGAAGAAAGGGAAAATGAGGAGAAGGAAAGGAAAAGAGCAGCCTACATGCAGAAACCAAAAACATGGCACCCCTGTGCAAAATGTGGCAACATTCCTGGCGGCTCGCGGGGTGTCGAGCTCGCCTCGACGCAAAGAACCATGCCTTTATCCTTTGGGTGCAGAGGAACTTCCTTCCCCTGTCTTCTGTTGCTCTGGTCGCTTCCCTTGGGGCAACTGTTCTTCTTCGTTTTCACTTTCACCAGTCGCCTCCTCAGTTTCGCCTTCTGAATCAGAAGGCTCTCCGCTTTCGGCCTCTCGCTTGCTGATGCGTTCGACCACAGTCTTAGCTTGGTCCCAGACTGCGGCCTGGAAAGGAGAGGGGTCGCTGATTTCTCTAAGTACTGCATGGAATGCAGCGACCGAGTGCAGGTCAATGGTGTGGAATCTTTTGCCCAACTCCTCAAGAGAAGAGTTGATTTTGCAGTACTTAGCCACCATTCGAGTGACCTGCGCTTCTTGAACTGGCTCTGTCCAGCTGTCGATTTCTGCTGTATCTGCCTCAAAGGACAGCCAGTTCTCTTTTACCTGTTCAAGGGTGAGGAGCTCGCCATCTTTGACATAGCTCGGACACCCATGCTCGGACAAAATGCGAAAAGGAGCCAGGAGAATTTGTCTTTCCTGTTCTAAGGCGTCCAGCGCCTGCCTGGCTGCTCTGATCCTTTCCGTCCGGGCGAAGTAAGTGTGCAAGGTTACCCTTGCATTTGCCCACTCTGAGGCAAGACAAGACGTAGGGGAGATTCGGAAGCCATCGTGTTCTATCTTCTCAAGTTTCATAGCCAGGTCTAGCAGTTGCCTCGCCTGGTGTTCGGCTTCCTCTACCACAGGCTTGCCCTGGGCAGATATTTCTTCAATTCTGGATAAGAAATCCAGAACTGTGAAGGACTTGACAAGGTTGGGCTTGCAACCTTGTAGCAGACTTGCGCGCATCTCCTTCGCCTTGCTCTTTGAAAAGGCCGCCGCTTGTAATGCTTGCTCTGCTAGTTGCGACTGCGCCTGTTTCGATGAACCCTGCAGTTGCGAAATCTGCTCCAGCGCTTCTTTCCTCTCTTGTTCGGCTGTCTGCTGAGCGGCAGCCAGCTGGGCCTTGAGGTTTTCAACTTCTTGCTGTGCTGACCCTAGCTGCGCTGTAGCCCTCGCCAAGTCTTCTTCGAGCTGCCTGGTTGTATTCTGCAGCTGGAAAAGCGCCTCCTGAGTTTCGAGATGCTTGACAAGGAGGTTGTCTGTTCTGCGGCGAATACCGCGGATCTCATATTCTTCGTTGATGTCGTCAAAGTTCTTCTCCTTTGTCTGAAGCTCGTAGTCTGCCTCGGTCATATCACGGAGAGGCTTTTTCACCTTAGGAATCAGTTTTTCTGTCGTAAGCACTCTCCGATTTAGGTCAAACTTTGTGCGTTTGACCGGGGCAGCTATCCCTTCGGCCCTTCTGCGCTTAACTCCTTGAAGAAAGGAGGCAGATCCCCCTGCGGCTCTTACTGCCAGAGGCTGGTCTTCAGTGATGCTCATGAAATCAAGGTCTTCCAGCTCTTGGGCCTGCTGCGGCATTTTTCCCGCGAACAATGAAGTAGGTGGGATACCGGCGGGGGTAGTATCTTTCGAGGGCGACCGGGTCCTAGGAGTGACAGGGGTTTGGCCAGACGGCGCTGGTAGGGTTTCAGTTGGCTGGGGCGAAAGATGTGGAGATGAAGGAGCGGCTTCAGCACTAACCGCGGGTGAAGGCTCTTGGGTTTGTCCCAGGGATTGGAAAGCATTGGGGTCCTGGGCAAACTGATCAAAAGAGTGAAAGTCGCTGGACGGCGGGGTGGCTTGCGAGGCGGAGGATGCGGCTACGGCTTGCCCTGATGAAGTGGGAGTTGGGGTTTTTGCAGGGCCGACATGGACTTGGGCAAATGGCACAGAGGACGTACCTGCGGGCTCCGCCTGAGCCGATGCTGGAGGAATGGCTGCAGCCTGGATGTCTGCTGTAGGTTCGGGGCTGTCTAAAGAGACAACCTCCGGCGCCGCGGCTTGTGGCTGCTCTGCAGGTGGCTGCTGCAGTGGCTCCAACGGTCGCTTGGTCCTTTCGACCCTTTTCTTTTTCTTTTCTCCTGACGCCGTGGCTGGTTCAGAAGGGAGCGGCAATAGAGGGGCGGGAAGCGCTGATGTGCCCACGGTAAATTTGTACCTGGGTCGCGTGGGTAAAATACCCGCCGCACTTGGTCCACTGGCTGGCGGTGTAAGCGTCCTTTCTGTTGATGGAGGGGCCAGCTCAGGAGTTGACCGCTCTGAACCTTGCGCCACTTCGGGCGCTGCCACGGAAGCAACAGGCTGCATTGGGCCTACTTGACTGCTGGAAGGAGTTGGGCCCACTTGACTGCCGGATGGAGTCGCGCTGGAAGTTGCTGGGGTCGATGATGACTGGGGGGTAGCCCTCCTTTTATACCTAATGTTCGCGCCTCGGGGGACGCAAACGCGAAATTCGAAGGGCTGCCACGTGTCGACGTGTTGATCATATAATGCCGAAAACTCATCATCAACGGCAAGATTCCTCCGGCTTGACTTGTCGTGTTGCGTGCGACACCTCATTTTCCAGCATTCGAGGATTTTGTCCTTATGCCAGTTAAGCGGCGCCACCTTAGCGAGGAATTTCTTGAATCCCGCTGACTCCATTCGGTGGTCCGGGTTCCGTTCAGGATCGTAGGCGACCTCCTCACAGTAAAATTCATGCCACGGTGGCCATGACTGCATCAAATGAATGCGCCAGTAGAGATCTGCACCTGTCAAGTTTCTTCTTTCTTGCATGATCTCCGGTCTTGGACAGATGTGCGTAAACTTTCCCCGGACCCCGATTGGGTCGTACTTCCAGCGTTGAGGCAGCATTATCAGGCCCATCTCCAGCAGCTCTTGCTCAAGATAAACATGCTGCCCGATTTCGAAGACCTGAATATTGGCCCAGGTCATAGGATATTTGAATAAGTGACCTCTCTTCTTCCCCTGGCCAAATTCCTCTTCGACGTAGTCCATTTGCCGCGCCACCTCCATCCCGAACTGATGGTCTGTACAGAAGTAGGGCAGCAAACACGGCTTCCCCTTGAATCCGTAGATTCGGACGACAATGCCCTGAGTCAACCGAAAAGTATCACCGAGCTTGTTGTCTGTCAGATGCTTTGTCATAGCCGCTGGTGGGCGAGTTGCGCCACGGCTGAACAGTCCCATTGCCTGGCCCAGAAAACCGACATTAAACTCGTAGAACGAGCCCTTCCGGTACAGGGCCTCGGTCCATTCATACACTGGGAGGGGTTCTCCTTGCTCGTTCGCTTTTCTCAGGTTAGGGACGTTCATCCGGTAATGCATATGGTACAGGCATAGCCATGTGAGGAATGAGCAAAACCGGAAGTCCGTCGACTGCCTTTGCTGCAGTCTTACCAGGCTTGCGTGAATCGCGTAGGCCAACCAGTCCGCCCAATCGTAGAAGATTGGGCGCTTCCCGCTCTTCTGCGCCGTGGAGTCGTAAAACTCCCCGTGCAAGATGCACTCGGCCATTGCCAGCTGAAACGGCCGCACTACTCTGTCTGAATCGCAGCCAAGGACCCATGCCAGAATGATATAAATATATTTGTTCTCAAATCGGTCCAGCGGTATGGGGCCGGTCGGCCACTGTCCAGGATTTAGCGGAGTCTTCAATTCTGAGTTGAGGAACTCTCTCATCCGCTTCGTCTGCGAAAATCTGCCGGTCTGCTCTTCGATGCTCACCCTTCTGACAATTGCGTCTGGGCTGTATTGGAGCCCTGGGGCGAACGCCGGTTGGACGCTCTCTCGGAAGAGAGTGAACAACACCCTTCCTTTGTTATCGCAGACTTGCCGCGCAGCTGGTTTATAATATTCAGCAATCGCTTCAACCAGCTCCGGGCACCAATGAGTCGGAGGGCACAAGAAATAATGAAGATTTGAATTGTATGCAGCTCCGAGGTGGTGAGAAGGTGGAACCTTACCCACCCACTTTGCGATGGTCAGACGCAGCTTCGTGATACTGATGGAGAATGCACCATCTTTATACCCGGACAGACGATTAATTGGTGGCGGCGGAGTCTGGCCAGCTACGTGCCTCTTTGTTCTGGATTTTGTTTTCTTGCCCTTCCGAGGCGCTGTGCTTTCATGTTCGCTGGATTCTGGGGACTTGTCAGCATCGCGCAGATCCACACTTGTTTGCGCCTGTACGGGCGCTTTTCCCTTGTCCATCTTCGTTGAAACAATCAGATACCGGGACAAATCCTTCAGAGCTTGTCAGGCTTATTCTCTGCAGTCCGGGAGTCAGCTTCGAACTTATAAATTTTCTGGCTGGCGCCAGGGTCTTTTGTAGATGGTGACTGCCCATTAATGGCGCGAGGGAGGAGGTTAAAGCAGTTAAACCTGGGTTGGTGGCGCCGTTATGGCCTTGGCGGCTGCGCAGGGGCCCGTTTCTTGAAAAACGTTCCTTGTTAGCCCAGGGCGCACCTTACCTTTTAAATGCGTCACCCTTGGATATTGCGCAAGGTTATCTTTTACATGTATTATCCTTGGTTACCGCGCAATCATTTAAAGCCCTCCCTTGGACGTTGTGCCGTTGCTGACGTCGCTGCCACCATTGGGCACACTTTTCAAAAGCTTTGTAATTAATTAATCACACCTTGCCACGTGTCGGGATTTTGCAACGGACCCTTGCGTGGCGTTGTCCGTGATGAGACGTCCGTGCTTCGCCCGGAATCCAGGGCGCGGTCCGACTTCGCCCGAAAAAGGGGCGCAAGTCGGACTTCGCCCGTTTTTTGGGCGCAACCCGAACTTCGCCCAAAAACGGGCGCGGCGCGAACTTCGCCCAAAAAAACGGGCGTAGTTCGCGGTTAGCCCAAAGAGTGGGCGCAGCGCGGACCTTGCACTTGTCATCGTCAGCTTACCATTCGGACTTCGCCCGAAAAGGCGGCGGACTTCGCCCAAGGGCGTCCGACTTCGCCCGCGATCTTGGGTTTCGGACTTAGTGCTTTCCATCGGACTACTCGGGGGCTAGAATAAGTGCGCACTCGGACTTCGCCCGAAACTAGGGCGAGCCACTCCCAGGGCGCAGCCCGACATTTCCTTGTAGCTGCTACCCAACGCGCCTTTGGAGAGGGCGTAGCCCGACTTCGCTGCGAAGTCGGGTTAGCAGCCAGACTTAGACATTTTTAGCTCCCTTTAACCGCTTTCTTCCCTTCTTCGCCCCATTTGATGAGCGCTGCCTGACTTCGCGAAGTCAGGCATTTGCCTCGGACTTACTTGGGCTACTTGGAAAACTGAAAACTTAAAATAATTTACATGCTGAAAACTTTAAAATGCAAAAAGGGAAATCTGTACAAAGAAGGGCCCTTTCGGGCACCTTCAGTGGTGGTACAATTTGAGGTGAAACCCGTTGACGGGAATGGGGAGAGGATGTCCCTCCATGTCCCGGAGCACATATGCGTTGAATTGGTTTACCCGGGCAATCTGATAGGGGCCCTCCCAGAGGGCATCAAACTTTCCATGGTTGCCGGGTTTGGCTTTGAACGAGTCCCACTTCAGCACCAGGTCCCCGACTTTGAAAACTCGGGCTGTGGTACCTTTTGCGAACCAGCCTTGGGTTGATTCGGCGTGTTTTGTGAAGGCCTGGTACGCTTTCTCTCTGTCTTCCTCCAACTGCAGCAGCTGGCAAAGTCTGTCTTCTACCGGATCCCCGCTGCTTCTTTCCTCATCGAGCATCCAAAGAGCGGGCATCTCAATGTGCGTTGGCAAGACAACTTCTTTGCCATACACGAGCGCATAGGGGGACGTTTTGATGGACTTCTTGAATGAAATTCTGTCCGCCCATAGCGCCCGGTTCAGGAGTAGGTGCCAAGTCCTCTTATTTTTCTCCACTGTCCTTCGGATGATCTTCAGTAGGTTCTTGTTGGTGGACTCGGCGAGACCGTTCCCCTGCGGGTAGTAGTTGGAAGACATCTTGTGATAGATGCCAAATTTGCTGGTGTACTCCGTGAGTACTGCGCCTGCGAACCCCGGACCATTGTCCGTTACTATTGATTCCGGGACCCCGAAACGGGTGATCAAGCTTTCGAGGAACCTGATGACCGTCTCTTGGTCGGCGTTCTTTGTAGGGATCGCCTCTGCCCACCGTGTGAAGTAGTCGGTGGCGGTTAAGATAAACTTGTGGCCCGGCTGCAGAGTTCGGCGAAATCACCCCGATGAAGTCCAGACCCCATTGCTGAAACGGAGTCTCGGCTTGGATCGGTTGAAGGGGCAGGGGTGCTTTTCTGTTCCTGCCAGCAAATCTCTGACATTGATCACATTTGCTACAGACAGCATGAGCGTCTGTAAACAGAGTGGGCCAGTAGTACCCAGCTCTGATTATTTTCAAGGCCGTGGGCCTTGCAGAATGGTGACCTCCAGGCATCCCGGAATGAAACTCTCCGAGGACCCTGGATTGGTCTGCTTTTCTGACGCACCGCAACAGGATGCCGTCGATGTTTTTAAAGTAAAGCCCCTCGGGGCGAAGAGTGTACTTCAAAGCACCTAGCCGAAACCTCCTTCTTTGTGAGGCGTTCATGTGGTCTGGACATCTCCCGGTGCAGAAGTATCTCACCAGTTCATCTGTCCAGTCGCACTCCTCGGGTAAAGAGTTGGCTAGGTTGATGCGCGTCGCTGGATCCTCCCACTCACAGGCGGATATCTCGGCTGCCGCACTTCGGGCTAGCTCCTGGCACAAGGCTCGGCCTCTGATTAGCTTGGTTGGCCGCACTTCGATGTCGAACTCCTGGATTTTGGCAATCCATCCTGCCCTCTTGTGACCCGGTTCACCTTGTATGATAAAGCTTCGAACGTCCGGGTGGATCACGAAGACGGTGATCTTGCTTTGGGAGACAAAGTGCCTGAACTTACGGAGAGATTTCATGACAGCATGTACCTGCCGCTCTATAAAGTTGTACTTTTCTTCGTGCGGCTGGATCACTTGGCTCAAGAACGCTATGGGGCGCTCCTCGCCATCTTCTCCCTTTTGAGTCAGGATTGCGGCGTAACTCTCTGGTTCTCCCACCGCGTACAGGATGAAATCCTTGGAGTAGTCCGGGTTTATCAACACCGGTGCTTGTGCAATGCGAGCTTTGATCTCCTCGAAGGCTTGCTCTCTTTCTTCAGTCCACAGAAATTCTGTGTTCTTCTTCAGCAACTCGGACATAGGCTTGATTACTTGTGCGAAGTCCGGTATGAACTTCCGCACGAAGTTGATTTGGCCGAAGAAGGACTGTAGCCCTTTCTTGTCGATTGGGGCGGGCAAGCGGAGAAGAGCCTCTGCTCTGTCAGGATCTATAGCCAGGCCTTTCTCGGAGATGACATGCCCCAGCAGCTTTCCTTCTTTTACCGCGAAGACAGATTTCTTCGGGTTTATAGAGATGCCGAATTCGCGACATCTTTCGAATATTTGCCGCAGGTGGGGAACATGATCTTCTCGCTTGTGAGAGAAAACAGTCATGTCATCCAAGTAGATGACGATCACTTTGTTAAGCAGCTCTCGAAAGGCCAGGTCCATGGCTCTTTGGAATGTGGCGCCAGCATTGGATAAGCCGAATGGCATGCGTTGATAGGCGAACGTCCCCCATTTGGTGGTGAACGCCGTCTTGTGCTGGTCCTCATCCTTGACCCATATCTGGTTGTAGCCGGAAAAGCCGTCTAGGAGGGAAAATCTCTGGGCTCCAGCAACTATATGGAGGATCTGATCGATCTGAGGAAGCGGGTAATGGTCCTTGAGGGAGGCTTGATTTAGATTTCTGAAATCCACGCAGAGACGAATGTCTCCGTTCTTCTTCCTCACAGGAACCAGGTTCGCAACCCAGGATGAATGCTTGATGGGGTAGATGATCTTGGCCTCCAAGCATCTTCAAGAGCTCGGCTTTCATCATGGCCTCGATTTTTGGATTGACGGCCCTCTGCTTTTGCCTGAATGGCTTGGCGCCATCTTCTAGCTCGATGGTATGCTGAATTATTTCTCTGTCATACCCCTTCAAGTCTTGGTAGCTCCAGGCTACTATGTCAGGGAACTCTTGACATAATAATCGGATTTGCTCGAGTTCCTCTGTGGTGCAGTCTGTCCCGACCTTGATTGATTTACCAGGTTCCAGCTCTAGGTCAGCATACTGCTTCGGGTCTACTTTGATCCGATGAGATATGGCTCTGTCATTCTGATCAAATAGACTCTCTAAGGTAATCAGTCCTTTCGGGACATGATTATTTTTCAGTTGTATCAACCCCTCATATTGCTCGTCATCAGGGTCTCTACCTTCGATTGAACAGGCCTCATTTACCAAAAATGTGACGATTTCCTCGTCACAGCTGAACACTTGCCAGTGGGTGTCCTTATCAGGCACAGAAGGCCTGTAAATGGTACGGACCGGCTTCGGCTTCTGGGCAGTGTCATCAGCTGGAACGTACTTGGCTCCAACAGACGCCAGAATGTCAGCATGCTTGTTTTTCTCTCGTGAAATAGCCTTGACATTCAACGAGTCAAAAGACTCCATCAGATCCCAGACCCGATTTCGGTACGCCTTGAGATAGTGCTTTTTGGAGGCGCACTTATTCGTGATCTGGTGGCACACTAGCTCTGAATCTCCGTAGATCTGCAGATGTTTGATTCCCAACCTCTCCGCCTTTCGCAGTCCCAAGCACAGGGCTTCGTACTCCGCCGCGTTGTTGGTACAGCTCCAAGCCGACTCGTAGGTGTAATCCTTCTGGATCCCGGTTGGGGAAACCAAAAGAACTCCAACACCGGCGCCATTTCTGCATCGTGCGCCGTCAAAGAAAAGCTTCCACAGCTTCTCAGGTGCTGGTCCTACTTCTCTCCTTGCCGACTTGTCAACTCTCTCAGGCTGAACAATGGTGTAACAACCTTGCTCTGTTTCAATCACGGCGTTGAAGTCCCGCAAGGAGAACTCATCTTCTACTTGCAGCTGCTCGAGAGCTTGCTCCGTCATGTCCACTGTCACCAGTTCTTCCTCCGTCAGCTGGACCATGCAATCCTCAGACTCTTCTCCGGGTATCTTCTCTACTAGGTAGGTGGAAGGCTTTTCATTGAAAATCTTCAGCCTTCTTCCTTTGAAGGGCACTTCCATGTGCGAGTAGTCCAGAGAGAGATATCCTCCCAACTTCGCAGTGAACTCCCTGGAGAGACACATGCCGAAGTAGGGTTCCAAGTCGACGATCACAACCTCTTGGATGACAACAATGTCGAGAGCTTTGTGCAGCCGAATGGGGATGTCCTTTATGACACCAACTGTCTTGACAGGGGTGCCGTCTAGTTGCAGCACGCCTTGGCTGCTCCTTGTGTACTCCATCCCGATTTCATCGCAGACGGCTCTCGGCATCACGGTTGTGGAAGCACCAGAATCCACCATGCAGTTGTGTACTATATACCCTTGCATCCGTAAAGACAGATAAAAGGGAGGTGGTCTGTTCTTCCCAGTGGCTGAGACTGTCAGGGGTTGCACCAGGACAGCGGGTTGTATCTGCTTGCCATTCTTCATGATTTTCAGGGACTCTTGCAGCAGATCAACCTGGCCTGGGAGTTGAAGAGCATCATACATGCTGATTCTCGCGGGAGTTCTCTTCAACTCGTCTACTATACTGTAGCCAGAAGTGCTTGCTCCTTCCGCTTCTTTCGTCGGCTCGTACTTCGTCCGGTACTGTTGAGTGGCCTCAACTCTCTGCCTCTTGGTTAGAGACGGATATCTCAGCCTCTCCTGAGCTTGTTCTTTTGTTTCAGCTGGAGGCTGAGCAGCGGGAGCTTTAGCCGGAAGAGCTTTGGCAACGGGAGGCTTGACTGCGGGAGTCTTCGTCGGAGGAGTTTTGTCTTTGGCTGTGTAGGGCCACAGCCTCTTGTACGGTGGTATCTCCTCATGTTGCGCCTTGTCTCTTCTAGCGTACACCTTTAGGGGTTTGGCTGCAGCTTCGGCAGACTTCTTGTTTTCCTTGGCGGGAGGCGGCATTGGAACTTCGTCTGAAACGGCGAAATTGCTCTCGTCGCCCAGGATCATGTAAAGTTCTTCGTCCTCAATGGCGCTGCCGGCCAAGGTCTGGAGGTAGTGTTGATGCAGTGTACAATCATCTTCATCATGCGGGTCGTTGCACGTGGTGCACCAGTTGACCTGGTCGGAAGTACCAGGTTCATCCTCTATGGCAGCATTCCTCGGAGGGGGCCGCCGTTGCAGATGTTGCTCGGGGGGCCGATCTTTTGTCAATGCCGAGGGCGGGTATGGCCTCCTTGGAGCTAGGTCCATCTGGGCCTGCTTCTTTTTCAGAACAGTCATGTCGTTAGACATGGTATGATAGCCAGAGGCTAGAGCCCGTACCTCCTGTAGGATTTGATTCTGAATATCATGGTTAGGAGGCGGCGGCAATTGAGCTGGGGGAGGCAATGCGGCCAATGGAGGAGTGGAATATTGTGCATGCTGCGGGGGAGCAGGAAGTGCTGGGAAACGTGGAGGACGAGGAGGTGGATAATGAATTTGAGGCGGGCCGTAAGGGTTCACGGCCGGCGCCGGGTTCCATTGCTGCTGGGGTTGCTGTCCTGAAGTGGACGGCTCCGAACCAGAAGCTGATGGATACTGCGATCGGGGAAAATCAGGGTAGATGGGCGGTTGCACTCTGTGTGGAAGTCTGCCGATGGAGATGATGTCCATTTCAGCTTGCTGGGCAGCTTCATACAGAGCGGGGAATGTGTTGATTCTGGCAACCTTCAGCAGCAGGCAAATGTCTGAGTTGAAAGACCTCAGGTAGTAGTAGGCGGCCTGACCTGCTGACGGTCGGAGTTCACGAGGGACTCGTTTCCAAGACCTCGCAAACCTGATGTTGAAGTCTGACACCTCCTCTTGGGGGTGTCTCTGAATACTTTGGAACTGATGCAGCAAAGAAGAGGGATCAGCAGACTCGTTGCATCCTTTCACGAGCCTGCCGGCTAACTGTCGCCACCCTGTGATGGATCCCTCTGGCAGTGATCTCCACCAGTAGAGAAGCTTTCCCCTTAGGGAAAGGGCCAGCAGACGGGTCTTCACACTTTCGTCGGTGATGGAGTGTAGCGCAACCAGGGCAAGAATGTCCTGGATGTGTTCATACGCCGTCTTGCCGTAGCCGTCATACGTAGGGATAGACTTTAAGGCAGCAGGGGGCACAGCTTGCTGTCCGACCAGGGCCAAGGGCCCCGTAGAATCCACCGCCGGGAAGAGGTCGTCTTCATCCAGATGGTCAGCCATTTCCGCTTCTGATCCGGTAGTGTACTCGGTATCGGAACTATCCGAAGAGGTAGATTCTTCTTCGGCCTCAACTTGTTCAATCTCGGCTTCGGCTTCTTGGATTTCAGCCTCGGCCTCTTCTTGGATTTCTTCTTCGCGAGCTTGATAATCAGCCAGCCTGACGCGCTCGCCTGGAGCGTCAAGGTCAAGTTCGTAAAAGTCAGGTTGGTTCTCCGGATTCCTTGCTCGCCACCTTCTTGTTTGCATGAAGGCGTCAGGACCGGTCTTCACGGACTCAGAGAGTATTTCAGTTCGTGCAGAGTCGCCAGGTGCTCTGATTTTTTAACAGCAATGAAGCGAGCACTCGTGCTTCGATTCTGTTTGAGGGCGGGAAACTACCATGTCCCACCGGTTAAGACCAAGCAACTGCTGGTGCCAGGTGGAGACGGGTTAGAAATTCTCGTAAAGTATGGGACCTTGGTCCCACCGGGCGTGCCAGAGAAACTGTTGGTTACGAATCTGCCATGAGGAAAGGATTTCGTTGTTAATGCGCCCAGATTCGCCCACCAGATTGAAAGGCCGGGAGGAAGGGATGCCTTCCGTGCCAATCTCCGGAGAAGGCCGGCTCCTATGGGGTTGTGTTAAGATAAGAGTGCAGGGAAAGAGATAAATAAGATGAGAGTGCAGGAAAGAGATAAATAAGATAAGAGTGCAGGAAAGAGATTCCAAATGTGATTGGAGTTGGGTGGGGGAAATAAGCAGCACGGCGACGAATCAATCACCACTACTAACAACATTCATCTACAAACATACATTGAAACTACAGCTATCAGCGATCCCATGTATCCTCTATCTATGCATTCCAGGAATACCTGGCCATCAAATGCTGGAGTCCAGAGTTCAGTACAACAACAAGCAATGACACAAGAAACATGAGGCAGAAATGACAAGGAGAGGCAGCATGCAAGATAAAAGACAGTAAGCAGAGCCAAGTATATGTCTGTATTTGAGGCAAACGCACAACTACAATTGTCCCCTAGCAATATATTCCCCTTCCACCACTTACATTGAAAATGTGGTGGGTATTTATAGCCCAAAACTCCCCCCGATTACATTCATGGGCACAAAGTCCCAGACAAGACAGCAGTTGACACGAGCGGGCGAGGAGGCTGTGATGCTGACTTCTGTCGGGCCGGACTGTCCTTGCAGCATGGTGTCCCTGAAGGCGGTACAGCTACGTGGCAGCGCGTTGGGTCAAGTCTCCGGTCAGCAGGAATGCGGGTAGGTGCGGCAGGTGGTACTTCACATCGGCTTTAAATGTTGACAACTGGCGCCGGTAGTGAAGCCCATGCTTTGTCCTTGCGCGGTCAAGTCTTGGCTCGAATCCCGAAGGTGGATACTTGTCGGATGCTGAAGCGTGACACGTGTCTGCCTTGAAAGGCAGTTTATCCAACTTCGCCAGGAATTCGGGCGCCATCGGGTTGCGCAGGAGGAAGACAGCGCAGTTGGGAGGCCTCATTGCCTTGGCATTTTCAGAGTTGACTTTACCGAACTGCGCACCGGTCAAAGGGCGCACTCCGACTTCGCTGCGAAGTCGGGTTGCGCACCGGTTGCACAGGGGCGCCATCGGGGGGCGCACTCCGACTTCGCTGCGAAGTCGGGTTGCGCCCCAACACTTAGAAACTTTTCAAGGTACACCTGCTGAAGTTTGCTGGGGGAGGAAAAGGGGGAAAGAAGAAGAGGGAATGAAGCTGTGAGGGAGAGGAAGAAAGGGAGAGAAGAAGAAAGGGAAAATGAGGAGAAGGAAAGGAAAAGAGCAGCCCACATGCAGAAACCAAAAACATGGCACCCCTGTGCAAAATGTGGCAACAGGTCTAACATTGCTCCAAGCCATGGTGGGGGTGCAGGTGACACATCTCTGCAAAGACCTATGGCTGGAAGGCTTGCGTTCAAGCATAAGTCAATTGACATGATTTTCTAAAATTAAATTACAACTTTATTTCCATTGTGATTCTTTCTTAGGATCTAAGATGCTTTTATGCAACTCAATGGAATCTAGGTAATATTTATGGTTTAGAAAGTAAAAAACATTATAAAATGTTTGTGATCTTTTTATTGCATTCCATATTGTGACACCACGATTGTGGATGGTTTGTTGCTGCACATGAACATAGATTTGCAATTTGTAGGGTGGAAACACTTCTTTTAAGTATCATTTACATGGTTAAAATATAGCAAGCAAATTGTTGTCACAGTAATTCTTATAGCTAGTAGTGGTCATAGTAATTTTGTGGCTTCTCATTGTTAGGAGGTGAAGTCACTATCCATATTTTTTTTCAGCAAAAGCTAGGCAGCAGATGTCTAGGCAACAGACGTCTAGACTACTGCTAGACGTCTAGGCTGCTGCTAGATGTCTAGGCAACAAACGTCTAGGCAGCAGACGTCTAGGCTGCAGAATGTTCCAAACGTGATGGGTAGCCACTAGACGTGTAGTTGCGGAAGACGAACAGTTTTTCGGAGGCTTCCTTTGGGAGAGGAAACAAACAGTTTTTCGGGGCTTCCTTTGGGAGAGGAAACGAACAATTTTTGAAGTCTTCCCTTGTTTATCTATAAAAGGGGAATGACCCCTTGCATGTATAGATCATTTTTTATTGTGAATGTAAAAGATTTGCTGAAATCAATAAAAGACAGAAGCTGCCATTACCTTGTGGTTTTTCCTGCACATTGCAAGTTTCCACGTAAAATCTATGTGTTATGCTTTGTTCTTTGTTATTGTGTTTCCTCCTTGTAGGTATTATCTGAAGTTTTTAACTAACATCTGGTATCAGAGCCTAAGGTTCTGTGCGAGTGGGAGTTGAAACAATGACAGGAGGTGTAACCAAGTTCGATATTGAGAAATTAGATGGCAGGAACTTCGCTTTCATGGAAGATGAAGGTGGAGGATTTGCTGGTTCAGAATGACCAAGCTCTAGCCTTGAAAGGGGTCGTGAGTAAACCAAGCAACATGAAAGATGAGTGGGCAACGCTGGACAGGAAGGCGGTCTCTACAATCCGTCTTTGCCTAGCAAACTCTGTCTTGTTCAATGTAGCTGAAGAGAAGACCGCGGAAGCCCTTTGGCAAAAGTTGTATGAGACAAAATCAGCAACAACAAGGTATTTTTGAAAAAACAGCTTTATAGCTTGAGGATGAAGGAAATTTCATCCGTGGCAGATCATTTGAATGAGTTTAATACTCTTATCAGTAAACTGGTTTCAGTTAATGTGAAGATGGAGGATGAGGATAGAGCTATCACCCTACTTTGTTCCCTCCCGGACACCTGGGATCATATGGTGATGACCGTCAGTAATGCATCATCAGGAACTCTAAAATTTGATGATGTGGTAGCTGCTTTGTTGGCATAAGAGTTGAGGCGAAAAACGCCTCTGGAACCCTCAACCAATGAAGCCCTATCGGTGAGAGGTCGATCTTTTGAGAGGAGTAAACAAGGTAGATCACACTCCAGATCTAAGTCTAAAGGACGTAAGCAGAAAGGGAAGTGCTGGCATTGTGGTAAGCCAAGGCACTCAAAGGACTGTTGGCAATTAAAAAATGAAAAGAATGGTGAAAAGCAAATTCAGCCATCAGCTGAGGCCGGTATAGCAGTTTTAGGAGAGACGACAACATCTGAAGCTTTCTGTATCAGTAATAGCAGATCTGTTTTATATACCTGGGTTTTGGACTCAGGTGCATCTTTCCACGTCTCCTCACAGAGACTGGTTTGAAAAATATCAGCCATACTGTGGTGGAATGGTCTACTTGGGTGATGATCATCCTTTAGAAATTGTGGGAAGAGGGGACATAAGGATTAGGTTGGACGATGGTAGAGAAAGGATGTTATGTGATGTACGACATGTGCCCGATTTGCGGAAGAATTTGCTCTCAATCAAGATGATGGATAAGCTAGAGTATCTTGTCACTTTCGGTAACAACTACTGCAAAATTACCAGAGGAGCTCTTGTAGTAGGAAAAGGAGAATCTTATGGGACCCTATATCGTTTATGCAGTGATACGGTGAAAAACCATGTAGCAGCAACAACTTCTGTTCAGGATGCAGTAATGCTATGGCATCAACGCCTAGGCCATATGAGTGAAAAAGGTCTGAAATTCTGCATGACAAAGGTATGCTTTCTGGGATTAAGTCTTGCAATTTAGACTTGTGTGAACACTATATTTTTGGTAAACAAAAGAGGGTTCGGTTTACTGCAAGCCCTGGTAAGAGTTCTGATTTTCTGCAACTTATACATTTGGATATATTTGGACCAGTCCCCACTTAGTCCTTAAATGGTGCTATCTATTTTTTGACTTTTATAGATGATTATTTTAGGAGTGTGGGTTTATTTTCTGAAGAAGAAGTCGGAAACTTTGCATAAATTTTAAGAGTTCAAAGCACAAGTAGAGAAAAGTTTGGGCAAGCCTATTTTATGTCTTAGGTCAGATAATGGGGGTGAATATTGCTCCAAGGAATTTGATAAATTTTGTATGCAGGAAGGTTTTAAGCACCAGAAGACTGTACCATATACTCCACAGCAAAATGGTGTGGTTGAGAGGATGAATCGCACAATCATGGAACGTGCAAGAAGCATGCTCAACGCAACCATGTTGGATAAGAAGTTCTAGGCAGAGGTTTTTAATACAACTGTTTACCTTATTAATAGGTCACCTACAGCTGCATTGGATGACAGATTTCGGAGGAGGTTTGGTGTTGTAAGCCAGGTGATTAATCTCATTTGCGTACCTTTGGCTGTGATGCATTTGCTAATGTGCCTAAAGAAAAATGGTCCAAACTTGACCCAAAGTCAAGCAAATGTGTTTTTCTCAGCTATGGAGATACAGTGAAAGGGTATAGACTGTGGGATCCTACTCCCCACAAGGTAATTATTAGCCGGGATGTTATTGTTGATGAAAAATCCATGCAAAGGAAGGAGGTACAACATGAACGAAGATGAATATGAAAATCAACATGTTGAAGTTTTTGATCAGCACGCAGAACAAGTAGAACAACAAGTAGAGCAACCACAACAGTCACAATACCAAGAGCCACAATCAACAGGTCATTGGGTTAGAAGATCTACACGTCCACAAAAGTGCCCAGAAAGGTATTCTCCTGTTTATCAGTCCTCTTTTGCTTTGTTAACTAATTATGGTGAGCCTAGTTCATTTCAGGAAGCTAGAGTCCGAGAATGCGGAAAAATGGAGGAAAGCGAGGAGAGAGGGAAATCGGGGCAAAATGAAGAATAAGTGGGAGCTTGGGGCACTCGGCCACTAGGAAGGGGGGGGGGAAAGAGGGGGGGGTAAAAGTTAGTGGTAAGTGGTACGAAACTAAATAGGGGGGGAAGGGGGGATCTCTTTTATATTGAATAGCCCTTTTGATTGTATGTAATGTCCCCATTTTTCATATTTTTATTATACATAGTTGTGGAGTGGAGTCTTGATGTGTTTTGGTGTGTTAAGAGTATTTTTGGTGAAATTTGGCAATTAAATAATAAAAAGGGGGAAATGAGGGTGTATGCCCCATTAGGAGAATAAATATCATTTTATTATTATTTTCTAAGGTATTATTAAGTGAAATCAAAAAGTGAAACCTCAATAAAGAATTAAAAGAATGTCTATATAAAGAGGAGTAGGGGGCTCATTCGAGGGAGCTTGGATTATTTATCTCTTCTACATTGTTGTATTTGGCTTTGCAGCTAATACACTTTTCTCTTGTGGACGAAACCCTACGAGAGAATTCTCTCTTGCGGATGAAACCCTACAAGGGATAGCTTTGAGGACGAAAACCCTCTTGGCTAGAAACCTAGGACGAAAACCCTAGAGTTTCTTTGAGGTAAATCTAGCCAGGGTTTACAATTGGGTTTATTGAGACATTCTGCATCATTTATTGAGGATTTCTTCGGCAGCATTCATATCAGATTTGGGGAGATCATATTTGGGGTTTTGGGAACCCTTCTTGGTGTGGTATTTCAGATTTGGTGTGGCATTATAGTTTCAGATTTTTGCAGCAGAGTTTAGCAGTTTTGTGGCTGGGCATTTGTGAGTTGTTTTCATTCAATAATTTAGCAGAGGTTGTGTTGTTTGTTCAGCATCCAGGATTTTATATTAATGTTTTGGGTATGATCTATGTAATTGTGATTCCAAGAAAAATAATAAAAATATTGTGGTATGTTTGTGAGAAATCTTAGAGTTTTGTGGTGAACTTTTCTGGGTATTTGTAGACCTGATTGATATCTGCATGATTCAGTCTTTTCTGGGTATTTGTAGATCTGATTGATATCTGCATGATTCAGAATTTTATTTGATATAAATTGCATAGTTAGGGTTTTTCCTTGGGTTTTTTCATTTTGGAACCCAAGATCGGAACCTGGCTCTTTGGGTGGCAAATTTATTTGCCTTCGAAAGGGGTAGGACATTACATTGTAAGGTAGAAAACCCACAATAGACTTAATTTATATATTTGTTCGATGATGCCTTATTATCATATTTGGATTGCATTTAAATACCTAGTCTAATAGTTGTAAGAGTGAAGGGTTGTGACCCTAGAATATAATTAATAAATAATATAAGTATTAGGACATGTTAGGAGGGTCCTAACATGCCACCCCCCTTAAAGGAGCTTTGTCCTCAAAGCTGGAAATTTGGAAATTGTTGTTGGATATCTTGAAAATTTTCCCACGTTGCGTCTTCTAAAGGTAGACCTTTCCAATGGATTAAAACTTCCGTGATATCGCGAGTACGAAGGTGACGAGAGCGGCGATCCAAGATAGCTTTGGCTCGACTAGAAGTACTCCATCATCGGAGAATTCAGGGAGAGTGGTTTGTGTCGTGATATGGGCTCCAACTGCGAGCTTAAGGCAAGATACATGAAATACGGGGTGAAGTTTGGAAGAGGGAGGAAGCTCTAGTTTATAAGCAACGGTCCCAATACGTTGGAGAACTTTATACGGCCCGTAAAATTTGGGTGCTAACTTCTGAGAACCTTTTTGTTTAAGAGAGGATTGACGGTAAGGTTGGAGACGTAAGAAAACCATATCACCCTCGTGGAAACTACGTTCGCTTCTATGTTGATCGGCTTGTTGCTTCATGCGATCTTTGGGCGGTGTGTAGGTTCTCTTTTAGGATCCGTAGTATGTCATCTCTATTAGCAAGTTCCGTTTCCACCGCATGGACTTTTGTAGTCCCTGGAATATAGGAAGTGAGGGATGGTGGTGTTTGACCATATAGTGCTTCATAAGGAGTCATTTTGATGGACGTATGGTATGAAGTGTTATACCACCATTCCGCTAGTGAAAGCCACTTTACCCAATGGAGTGGTTGAGTAGAAACAAAACATCGAAGGTATGTTTCCAAGCATTTATTTACAACTTTTGTTTGGCCATCGGTTTGAGGATGGTAAGCGGAGCTCATACGAAGTTGAGTACCTTGTAATTTGAACAATTCCTTCCAAAAGGTGCTAGTGAAAGTTGGGTCGCGGTCACTAACAATTGTGGAGGGCATACCATGTAATTTAAAGATGTTATCTAGGAAGAGGTGGGCTATAGTGCTAGCGGTATAAGGATGAGCCACGAAACAAAAATGGGCATATTTAGATAAACGATCAACGACTACGAAAATGGTTGTTTTTCCTCCCGATTTTGGTAATCCTTCAATAAAGTCCATAGAAATATCTGCCCATGTTTTGGTGGGTATAGGAAGAGGTTGAAGTAATCCCGGAATAGCAAGGGTCTCCCCCTTTTGTCTTTGGCAAACTTCACATTCTTTTACAAAGTTTTTGATGTAATTTTTCATTCCTACCCAATAGAAGGAGGTAGTGGCTCTTTTATAGGTTTTTAAGAACCCTGAGTGGCCTGCAATGGGTGAGGTATGTAACTCATGAAGAAGTTTTTCACGATAAGTTGAATTGGGGGTGAGGACCATCCTCCCTTTGTATCTTAATATATTGTCCTTCCAAGTGTATGGAGGTTTGCTACTAGGATTATGTTGAAGTTGTTGAATTAAGGCGTGGATAGTAGGATCATTTATCCATTCTTCATGCACCTCATCTACCCATTTAGGAATAAGGGAGGAAAGAGCATGGACTTGAGGCATATCTTCAAATTTTCTAGAAAGTGCATCGGCTGCCATGTTGTCCTTTCCCTTTTTATATGTAATTTCATAATCATAGCCAAGAAGTTTAGTAACCCATTTTTGTTGTTCCGGGGTATTAGTCCTTTGTTCCAAAAAATACTTCAAGCTATGATGGTCGGTGCGTATAATGAAATGTTGGCCAATAAGGTAAGGCCTCCAATGTTGAATAGCATGGACAATCGCCAACATCTCTTTTTCATACGTAGAGCGAGCTGAATTCTTAGGAGAAAATGCTTTGCTTATAAAAGCTAGAGGCCTTTCATCCTGCATGAGTACGGCTCCCATTCCTATTCTTGAAGCGTCACTTTCAATGACGAACGGTTTAGAAAAGTTGGGCATGGCTAGAACAGGGGTGGTACACATTGCAGTTTTCAAGGTGATAAAGGCCTCATCCGCTTTAGACGACCATTTGAAAGCGTTTTTCTTAAGTAATGCTGTTAGAGGAGCAGCGATTTTACTATAATTTTGGACAAATTTTCTATAATATCCCGTTAGTCCAAGAAACCCACGTAGAGCTTTTAAGGTTTTTGGAATAGGCCAATTTTTCACCTCCTCGATTTTGGAAGGATCTACCATAACTCCTTCCTTTGAGACAATATGCCCTAAGTATTCAATTTCTTGTTTTCCAAAGGAACACTTTGATCTTTTTGCATAAAGTTGATTTTCCTTCAAGATTTGGAACGCTTGTCTAACATGGTCCAAATGTTCTTCCCATGTTTTGCTATAAATCAAAATGTCATCAAAGAAAACTAATATAAATTTACGAAGAAAAGGGTGAAATACCTTATTCATTAGACTTTGAAAGGTAGAAGGAGCGTTGGTCGGGCCAAATGGCATCACCAAGAATTCGTAGTGCCCTTCGTGAGTGCGAAAGGCCGTCTTAGGAATATCCTTTTCATTGACTCGTATTTGGTGGTAGCTTGATCGTAAGTCTAACTTGGAAAAATAAGCTGCCCCGTGGAGTTCATCTAATAGCTCGTCTATGACCGGAATAGGAAATTTATCTTTGATGGTCATTTTATTAAGCGCTCGAAAATCGACACATAAACGCCACGAGCCATCCTTTTTCTAACTAAAATAATTGGAGAGGAGTAAGGGCTTTTGCTAGGTCTAATGACTCCTGCCTTAAGAAGCTCTTGTACTAATTTCTCTATTTCGGTCTTTTGGAGGTATGGATAACGATAAGGTCTAATATTAGGAGGTTGATGCCCTGGAAATAGTGGAATAGTGTGATCGTGACTTCGTTGTGGAGGTAGTCCTTTTGGTTCATTGAATACCGCCTTATGGTGGTCTAAAATATTTTGTAACTCTGGTGTCTCGTCTTCTTTGTGACTAGGTTGAATTGAAAATAATTGGGCGACCATTCCTTTGTTTCCTTTTCGGATAATTTTCTCCATTCTATGCGAGCTGACGATTTGGGAAGGTCCTGATTTCAAGCCTTGGATAATATAGGTTTGGTTCTTTGCTGTGAATTTCATCCATAGTTCATCAAATTCCCATTGGACTACGCCCAAGGTTCGTAACCATTGTACGCCTAGTACAATGTCGCACCCACCTAGGGGTAGGACGTACATGTCGCCTTTCATGTTATAAACCCCCATAGTTAGTTTTATATTTCTGCATTTTCCTTTGCATGCAATTTTTCCGTCGTTTCCAATCATCACTTCGAAGTTATTGCAAGGGTATATAAAACAATTTGCTTGTTTAGCCACCTTTGGATCGATAAAATTGTGCGTGCTACCAGAATCTAGGAGCACGGTAAGGTTTTGTTTCTTAAAATACCCTTTTACTCGCATTGTTTGAGGGGCAGAAAATTCGGCAAGGGCGTTGAAGGAAACCTTTGGTGCATTTTCTTCGTCACTTTCAAGTGTGTTGGATAATACCTCTACTTCGAGTTCAAGTTCCTCTTCGATGAGAATTCCCTTCCTCTGTGGCATCTAGAATATATAATTTTCGTGAGGCACATTTATGATTTCTGTCAAATTTCTCATCGCAATGGTAGCAAAGACCCTTAGCTTGTCTTTCCTTCATTTCCTCGAAACTCAGACGCTTAATTGGTAGAGCGGGGTTAATTTTGGGGGCTGTGTAGGAGTTTTGGGTTCGTCCATTTTGCATTGGTTTGGGGTTGGTATAAGTGTTTGATGGTTTCTCCCAAGTTGGTTTTGTGAACCGATTCCGTGCCTTGATTTTGTCCTCTGCTAATTTCGCCAAGCCGATGGTCTCTAACATGTTTGTAGGGTTATACATTTGCACCTCTATTCAAATTTCTTCTTTTAATCCGTTGACAAAACATTCTTGAAAGAAGGCAGCGTCTAATCCGGATGTTCGATTAGCTAGCCTTTCAAATTCTGCTTGGTATTCGCTTACCAAGTGGTTTGGCATAATTTAGTGAGGGCCCCTGTAAAGCTTTGAAACTTGCTAGGGCCGAATCGCACTAATAGATTATGTGTAAAGGTTGACCACGTCGGAGTGCCGTTAGTTTTCTCGAACCATTGGTACCATTGGATGGCATCGTTTTCCAAGTGGAAGGAGGCGATATGCACTTTTTGCATTTCTGGAATTTGATTTAGTGAGAAATATTGCTCTGCTCGGTAGATCCAGTTTGTAGGGTCTCCTCCTTCAAATTTTGGGAAGTCTAATTTGGTCGTCCGTGGTAGAATGGAAGTTTGTGGACCTCCTAACATTGCTCGGTTTGATGACCCGTGGTTGGGTGAATTTGCATGTGTTGTTGCCTGATTTTGATTGATGGCATCAAGTTTAACATCCATTGCAAATATTTTCTCGAAGAGTTCTCTTGTGTTACGGGTATTCTCCTCTCTTTCCTATTGAACTTCTTCAGCGAGCCTTTCGTGTTTCTCATGAATGGAATCCAGTGATCGTCGTCCTTCAGCCATTGCGGTTGGTGTAGGTAACGATCAATATGACTTGGTACAGGTGAGCAAAAAATAAAAAAATAATTTTAATTTTTTTCCTTTGCGTTTCGGACGTCGAAAACCTTGATGTTGCGTTGAAGATTTTAGCTTTTTCAAAACAGCCACCGGTCACCACGCGAAAGGTCGAGCAATTTGGGTGTAAGACAACTTAATTCGTACCTTAGGAGAAGGTTTAATTTTCTGTGAGGATTTTGACACGGATCCGTGAAGCGTGAATGCTGTTTGCGTCCTCGCGAATGTGGATTGGCTGAAATGTGCGGTGGGAAAAATTTTTAATGGTGAATTTGCTCCTTGATCTAGCTCTGATCCAGATGGTATGAAACTAAATAGTGCGGGAAGCAGGATCGTTTTTATATTGAATCGCTTTTTGATTGTAAGGTAGAAAACCCACAATAGACTTAATTTATATATTTGTTCGATGATGCCTTATTATCATATTTGGATTGCATTTAAATACCTAGTCTAATAGTTGTAAGAGTGAAGGGTTGTGACCCTAGAATATAATTAATAAATAATATAAGTATTAGGACATGTTAGGAGGGTCCTAACATAAAGAAGAACAATGATGGGTTGTTGGAACGCTATAAAGCTCGCTTGGTGGCAAAAGGCTATGTGCAAAATTCAGGTATAGCTTTTAATGAAATTTTCTCTCCAGTTATGAAGATGACTACTGTTAGAGTTTTACTTGCCCTTGTAGCAGCATAGGATTTAGAACTGGAGCAGCTTGATGTAAAGACTGCTTTCCTGCATGGTGATATCGAGGAGGAGATTTATATGGATCAACCTGAGGGCTATGAAGAAAGAGGCAAAGAACATTTGGTTTGCAGACTGAAGAAATCTTTTTATGGGTTGAAACATGTGCCAAGGATGTGGTACAAAAAATTTGACACCTTCATGAAGAGCCAAGGTTTCAGTAGGAGTGAAGCTGACCATTGTGCATACTATAAGAGGTTTGATGATGATAGTTTTATTATTTTGCTGTTGTACGTTGATGATATGCTAGTTGTAGGTCCCAACATGAAGAAAATCATTGATCTTAAGGCTCAGTTGGCTAGGACATTTGAAATGAAGGATTTAGGAGCAACAAACCAAATTTTAGGGATGAAGATACACAGGGACAAAAAAGGAAGAAAGATCTGGTTAAGTCAAAAGTCATATATAGAAAAGATTTTGCAGCGCTTCAATATGCAAAATGCAAAACCAATTAGTACCCCACTTCTTTCACACTTAAAGTTGTCTTCCAATCAGTGTCCTAGAACAAAAGCAGAGAATACAAGCATGTTTCGTGTACTGTATTCATCAGCACTAGGAGGCCTCATGTATGCAATGGTGAGCACTAGACCGGATATTTGCCCAAGTAGTGGGAGTAGTCAGCCGGTACATGGCAAATCCTGGTAAGGAGCATTGGAAGGCGGTGAAGTGGATATTTAGAGATATTTAAGAGGCACTTCAGATGCTGCATTTACTATGGATCGGAAAGTTTGCAAGTTAAAGGTTTTGTGGATTCTGATTATGGTGGAGATAGAGATGGGAGAAAGTCCACTACAGGATATACTTTTGATATGGAACTCAAACGTGAAGTTGATTATTCATTAGGTGCAATAGAATATATAAGCTTACAATAGAATCACGTAGGTTAAGTGGTTGTAACAATTTGCCAAACATGGCCAACCACTTAACTAACAGATAACAATCTGCTAAACAAGGATGCCAACTAACTGCTAGAAGACAAAGGACAACTCTAACAGTCTAACTAAACATCCAACAAATAACAACCTATTTCCAACATGGGCATACTATGCCTCACGTGAATACAAAGTGCAAGAAATAGGAAATAATAATAAAATAATAACTTAGGCTTATAATTAAGCCTAAGGTACAATCATATCCTCAACACTCCTCCCAACCATAGAAGCATTGGACCCCAATGCTCTCAACAAATGTGGAAAGTCATGGGCCATCTGATGGTGAGGAATCCAGCAAGCCATGTGTGGAAAGTGACCGCGGTGGGCGACAAGGTAAGAAGTGGAAGAACCCTATCGAGTGTGATGAGTCTTCATCTCGAAAACTCTATCTGTAATGAGCGGAAGCTGACGATCAGGTGCCACTGCTGCTGTAGGGCTGATGACAGGTTCAGGTACCAAAGGAGGATCCTGATATGGTGTCTCTGGAAAGCGTCGCTTATCCAAAGGAAGCCAAACTCTATCTCCAACCTGAGATGAGTGAGGACTGTGATGCTTGCGCATCACTTTTTGCTGCTCCTGCTGAGTCTCCTGCAAGTCCTGTGTTATCTTGCCCTGAAGGCTCTGCCGGTGTTGAATGAAGGAAGTGACCTTAGCTTGCTCCTCCGTATGTGCAATGGTGGAAGAGGGCAAAGCCAAAGGCAACTTCTATGGAGCAAGTGGTTGTGTGTTCTTAGGTGTACCCGAAATGATGCCAATGGAATGGTTGGTATCTTTCTCATGAGTGAGAGTGATGGGTTCCTTAACCACGAGCTCTTGTGATTGTTCATTTTGTGGAAGTGAAGCTTCTTCTTTATCATGAGTCTTTGATGGTGCTTGTTCTTTCTCTTGTGTGGGACTTATGCAAGTAGGAGCCAAAATAAGTGCTTGACTTAATGGCTTACGAACTTGCCTACAACTTAGCATCAAATTTGATGTGGGTGTAGTGCTTTGTATCAAATATGTTTTATCATGCAAATCCAAGGTGTATGTGTTCTTTTTAGCATGATACACTGCATTCCTATCAAATTGATAGGGTTTACCAAGCAATAGTCCACAACAATCCATCTCAGTGACATCACATCTTACTTTATCCACAAACTTATCACCAAAAGCAAAATTCAAGGTGCAAGTGTGTGTGATGTTAGATGTGGAGTCTACATCCTTCCACCCAAGTGCATAGGGTTGATGATGTGGCTTTGTGGGAAGCTTCAACTTCTCGACAACGGACCTCGCGATGAGATTCTTCTATGAGCCATTATCTATGATACAATCCACATAAAAATCATGTGTAAGGTGGGCTCTAGTGACAAACAAATGGTCACGACCCCCTTGTGCCAAAACATTCATCATGAGGGTAACTTTGTTTAGTTTACCCTTTAAAGCAGGATATTCTTCTTCTGTCCCTGTAGTCACAATGGGACCATCTTGTGGTTCCTCATATGTAGGTTGTACAATTAGGGACTTCTTCTTCATTCTTTCAAAAGTAAAGCATTTAGACTTTACATGACCATGCTTTTTACAAAAATCACAATACATTGAAGAAGAAGGATCTTTAGAGTGAGAAGAAGAAGAATGTGCTTTAGGAGAAGTGGGAGGAGAAGAAGAATGAGGGGAAGAATGAGAAGTGTTCTTCACCTTTTGTTGATGCTGATTCATGCCTTTGGAACTGTTGTCCTGTCGAGATCTGTAAGAGGCACCAACTTTCTCCTCTGCGAGAATGGCATGCTTGAATGCCACATCCAAAGTGAGGAAATCATTGAACTTGATTTCCCTAAAAATCTGATCTTGCAATCCACACGTGAACTTGTTAATCAAATCCTCTTCTGAATATTTCACACCAAGAAGCACCCTTAGCCTATTGAATTGGAAAATGTAGTCAGCAACTGACATACTATAGGCTTGCCTCAATCTATACCACTTGGTCGTGAGGTCACTTTGGTAATTTGGTGGAAAAAATGTGTTTTTCAGAATTTGGATCAATTCTTTCCAAGTCATGGCAGCATTATGGCTTTGTCTTTCTACAATTAAAACTTTTGCTAAGCCTGTGAGTTTGACTGTGGCAAAGGCAACTTGGTCATCTTCAGGAATTTCAGCATAGGTGAACCAAGTTTGCATATCTAAAATCCATGTAGACAAGACATCAGGATCCCTTGATCCGTCATACAATTTGACCTCACATTTTGCTTTGTTGGCATGATTGTGATGAATTTTGACATCACCAGGAGTCAATTGAACAACAATATCTTTCACTTTATCTACCAAAATATCTACTGCAACAGTAAGGTTTTCCATGTTTGTTTTGAGGTCTGTAGCCATTTGATTACGTGTATATGCCAGACTAGGAGGATTACAAAATGTTTTGCAAGAACTATCTAGGCTCTTAGGAACAAATTTGAAAGTTTTCCTAATGCACAAATTTGCCTAGATTTTACAAAAATTTGCCTTCCAATTTACAAAAATGGGCTACTATAGTGCTTTTACAAAATTACATCAATTTTGCAATTTACAAAATTAACACTAAATTCCAAAAATTAGCCCTTAAAATTGAAAAATTCTAATTTTTGGAGGTAATATTAATCAATTTTGCAAAAACATTGCTGAAAAAATTACAAAAATTGAAGAAAATGGATTAAATCACCTTCTCTTGTTGTTTTTTAGCGGCAAATTTTGAAATTTCAACTTTTTGAAAACGAGTTCTGCCTCCAACGGTCACGGGCGGCGGCAAACAAATTTGTTTAGCTGCGCGGTCAACAGTGGGTCAAACTGATCGAAGTCAACAATCAGGCGTGGTCAATACTCGAATAGAACCACTGCAACAAGTGCCAAATCCACGTCAAGTGTCCCTGTGTCGCGAGGCCACCATTGCTTTAGGCCACGCGCGAACGCAGCTGAGCGTAACCACCGTGAGGTTGTCACCTCTTATAGTGTGTGAAAGCGCTTATAAAGGGTCCCTCGCCCTCCGTAGGGCGAATGTGGGATTAAAATTCCCACGTATTAAAAAAAAATTCCTGCCCTTCAAAATATTTTGGACGACCAGTTTCAACGTGCGAGGGAACGCCGCCAAGTGTCACAACAACAGCCAACAAGGCCGCGAGTAGGTGCGGCTAGGGTGCCGACCAACGTGACCACCGCGAGGTGGTCATGCAACCTTAGTGCGCTTTCGCACTTAAAAATCACTCGTGTTCCTTCGACGCGATGAATGTGGGACTGTCTCCCGATGTTTTCAAAAACGACCGAAACTTCTCCCCTAGTCACGCCGGATCTTGCCGAAACTTCTTGCTGGTATATTTCACGTTGGTCGGAAAAATTGTCTTATCCGCCAATGACCTGCCGGAACCGCCTGCGCACCGGGAAATAGAATCTTTTCGCGGGGAAACTTCGCAACGACGTCGGTCTCGCCGGAGTCGACAAGATTTTGGCGGCAATTGTCAGAACTTCTCCGTGAATGGAATTTTGAATCGGAAACTCTTTGCTCGAGGACAGGAAACACATATGGTTTGTGGACGTCGAAAATGTCAAATTACACTGGAGTCGCGAATTCCACATCGGAAACGTAACCGGCTGCCAGAAACCTGTTGGACTGCAACGTGCCCTCCGCGAATTCAACGACAGATTCTCACCAGCGTCTAGAGGTGCCACATGTCCAATTTTGATTGGGCAATCATTAGGGTTTTTCTCCTACGTTTTAATTGGCCAGAATTTAAACCTTAGAGCTCCTTTAATTTTTTTGTCGGCATTTACTATATTCCATCTACATGCAATTCCGCGATCTCTGACTGTGCATGATGTCCTCCGCTGCGCTTGGCAGAACTCTTCCACCATCCATTTGGGTGTTGCTAGTAGGGTGGACCAGGGTGTGCCCTTCTATCGGGGGTGGCCCGCGATCGACCGTCGGATGACTGGCCATGCAGGCTTGTGTGGCGGCCGGTCTACGAGCTGCCAATAAATGGCCGCGCACTAGCAGCAATGAGGGCGGGGAGGGTGGAGGAATGGAGGGGGGGCAGGAAGGGAAAAAGTAAGAGGTGGGAGGAATGGATGGTCGGGGGTGTTCCTCCGTGGGCCGAAGAGATGCCTGTAAAGATGCCGATCGGCAAAGGGGTGGTCGCTGACCGTTTTGGGTGTCCGGTGCCGGTCGGTCGGCGGTTGGTATGAAGAATTCGTTGGCAAAAATCTGCAACAAGTCTTTCAATAGGCCATGAGCCTATTTTATCCATTCATGCGCTATTCCTCCAATTAGGCAAAGCCTATTTTTAACTGTAGAAGGTTAAAATAAAATATTAATATTAATATTAATAAATTATTAATATAAAAGAAAATTGGTTTCAATGTTTATCCAATTTCGTAGGCAAGAGACAGTTAACTCAATTCTGTTCTGCATGAAAAAAACAATTTGGCCAAGATCTTGCTGCACGAACTTCAATTCTTTGGCAACTGTTTCGGCAATCTGGTGCTCTCTCGGCAAGGAGTGCAATGGCTCCTTTTGGCCAAAATTTTGGCCTCAAACTTTGCAGCTGCTTCTCAAATATCCTGATCCCTCTGATATTCAAAGCAGACAAACATATTTCTTCAAACAAGAAAAGTTTTCTTGCCCACACAAGGCAAGTTAGTTTACCCTCTGGTTTTCTGCCAGGGGTATTCGATGCAGGGGTAAATTCTACCCTCTGCCACCTCCTGAGCTTCAAAAATTGATGTTGTGGCTGGCCTCAAGCCAATTTCACACAAGCACCTACCTAGGATCTGATGAACTAGCTGTAAAACTCAACTAGACACCTAGCAAAGAAGTGGCAACTTGCCCTCCTTGCAAAATTTTATCCTTCGGCTCTAATTACCATTGATATGGAACTCAAACGTGAAGCTGATTATTCAGTAGGTGCAATAAAATATATAGGCTTACAATGAAATCATGTAGGTTAAGTGGTTGCAACAATTTGCTAAACTTGGCCAACCACTTAACTAACAGATAACAATCTACTAAACAAGGATGCAACTAATTACTAGAAGACAAAGGACAACTCTAACAGTCTAACTAAACATCCAACAACTAAACAACCTATTTCCAACTAGCTGTAAAACTCAACTAGACACCTAGCAAAGAAGTGGCAACTTGCCCTCCTTCTTGCAAAAATTTATCCTTCGGCTTTGATTACCATTGATATGGAACTCAAACGTGAAGTTGATTATTCATTAGGTGCAATAAAATATATAGGCTTACAATGAAATCATGTAGGTTAAGTGGTTGCAACAATTTGCTAAACTTGGCCAACCACTTAACTAACAGATAACAATCTACTAAACAAGGATGCAACTAATTGCTAGAAGACAAAGGACAACTCTAACGGTCTAACTAAACATCCAACAACTAAACAACCTATTTCCAACATGGGCATACTATGCCTCACGTGAATACAAAATGCAAGAAATAGGAGATAATAATAAAATAATAACATAGGCTTATAATTAAGCCTAAGGTACAATCACATCCTCAACACTTTCACTCTTGCTGGTGGAGCTATGAGTTGGGCTTCTAAGTTGCAGTCTGTGGTGGCTTTATCAACCACTGAAGTAGAATATATTGCAGCGACTCAGGCCAGCAAAGAGGCAATTTGGCTAGAGCGACTGTTGTGTGACTTCAAGATAATGCAGGAGAAAATTATGTTGCATTGTGATAGCCAAAGTGCTATTCAGCTAGTGAAGAACCCAACATTTCATGATTGCACTAAACACATTGATGTCAAGTACCACTTTATAAGAAATGTGGTGGAAGAAGGTCGGATTCTGTTGTAGAAAATCGACACTAAAGTGAATCTTGCAGATATGCTTACAAAGCTGGTCAAGACAGAGAAGTTTGAGTGGTGCATAACTTCTCTGGGCTTGCTGAAAATGTAACGAAGGCAGCATTGGGCAATTGGCACTGGATGAAAAGCGTTGGTAAAATAATTCCTGTATACTGACTTCAAGTGGGAGAATGTTAGGAGGTGAAGCCACTATCCAGTTTACTGTCTGCAAAAGCTAGGCTGCAGCAGACGTCTAGGCAGCAGACGTCTAGGCTGCTGCTAGACGTCTAGGCAGCAGACGTCTAGGCTGCAAAATGTTCCAGACGTGACGGGTAGCCACTAGACGTGTAGCTGTGGAAGACGAACAGTTTTCAGAGGCTTCCTTTGGGAGACGAAACGAACAGTTTTTCGAAGGCTTCCGTTGGGAGAGGAAACAAACAGTTTTCGGAGTCTTCCCTTGTTTATCTATAAAAGGGGAATGACCCCTTGCATGTATAGATCATTTTTTATTGTGAATGTAAAAGATTTGCTGAAATCAATAAAAGACAGAAGCTGCCATTGCCCCGTGGTTTTTCTTGCACATTGTAGGTTTCCATGTAAAATCTCTGTGTTACTGTTTTGTTCTCTGTTATCGTGTTTCCTCCTTGCAGGTAAAATCTGAAGTTTTTAACTAACACTCATAAGTATCATTTAGATGGTTAAAAAATACCAAACAAATAGTTGTCACTGTGATTTTTGTAGCTAGTAGTATTATAGTAAAATCATTTGTGGGAAAAAGAAATGGGTAAGAACAACTCCTGTGAATACAATTATACTATATATTCTGCCTAATGGAAGGGATTGAACAATGAATTGTTTAATTGAACACATGGAGTAAAATAGGAGTTCCAGGAAATGCTTCCATCAATTGAAGATACCTCCAGAATCTATGTTGTCATATATTTATATGATTCAGATATAATATCATATCTACATTACAATCCTTTGCAATTTCACGCACAAGCCTTTGAAAAGGCAGTTGCCTGACCAGAATATGTGCTTTTTTGGTAAGAATTTCACTAAACCAAAAAAGTTGGAAAATTGCAGGGAAATCTTCAAGCAAATCAACCTTAATGGCGAGCTATTTCCTATAAGCCTTTTGTAGATTTACATGTCATCTGCTTCTTAGTAGCCGTCGTTCCAGCTTTTTAGCTGGCATGCTCTGCAGGGCATCTCCAGACTAGGAGTATGGAGATGTCTCCAGAAAGTAGCCCACATAGTAAATGAGGGTAGAGCTACGACCAACCAGAGGACAATAACAAACCCAGAAGCTACTGAGAGAGAGATCAATTGATGGAGTCCTTGGAAAAGCAGCAGCCTTCCCAGCGGGCATGCTCATGAGACTAGATCATGAGTTGCTAATCATAATGATAGAAGCAGAAGAAAATGGAGAGGAAAGAACAGTCTGGGGTTGCATAGCAGAACATCGGCCATGATTGCCTGCGTACAATTCAATTGGTCATAGTGGATAAAGCGCTAAGGTTTCTCACCATGCCAAAATGCAATCCGAAGAAGGGTGGCCTCTCAACAGTAAACTCCACTTTAAACTCACAGATACGCCATCTTGAAAAATTTCTTTATATAAAGCATAGTGCCTAATGGCAGTGGGGCATGACTCATCTGGTCAACCAAGGCTCATTGTTTTATGCTTGTGCGTTGTAGTTTAAAAAACTACTTGAAAGAGACTTTCGATTATGATTCTGGCATGCATCTAGCACAACTGGCAGAAATGTCTTCCGCTTAAGAATTGCCTATTGGCGTAATCATGTTTTTTTTTAAAAGAGTATTGCACTGACTAATGATTGAAGATGTGAGATTATGCCTGCATTGTGTTTCCTCATGTTATTAGCTTATGGTATATTAATTGTATATGGGTCACTTGCTTATAAAAGGACCCTAGATGTGCGTGGTTTGTGTTGTAACGTGTAAATGGGTCCCCAATAACCTTATAGATTGATTTTAATGAGATAATAGAGATATTTTTTATCTAACCTTTTTTTTTTAATCGGTTATATGGGATTGAAACAGGCCCCACGTGTATTACATCATGAGCACATGGTGGTTATTACAACAAGCTTGACAATTATGCACATATCACTTGGCAAGATTTGACCTTGGTCTCCTCCTTGAAAGTTGAGGAATATAACCGGTTGAGCTAATGCCATTTGATTGCTTACCTAACTTTTTCAATTTAACCTTATTTACAATAATCTTTTGGTTGCTCCAGAATCATCACTCTGCTTAGGAATTTCTAACATAGACATTTTCATTATTCACATTGTAGACTGCTGGTAAGGAGAAACTTATTCTTTGGATGGGTCACTTTTCAAATCTCAAATCGTGAGCTAATATCCATGTCCAAATGGGCTTTTTGGGCAAATATGTTGCACTGAAGTGAAGAATAACAAGTACACAGATTAAGTGACAGTTATGGTTTCCTGTTCTGGTTTGCATGGTTCCTGTTCATGGTTTGCTTGTTTTGACAGTTTCTCCTGTTCATTTTCTGGGTTTGCTGGGTTTGTTGGGAACTGCTAGGTTTCCCTTTTTGTCTTTCTGGATGGTTTGGCTGGGTTTTCCCAGATGCTTTTTTGTTTTGTTCGACTTTCAGTGTTGATCCCAGTTGGGTTCACACCTGTTTCTCTCTGTAAAAGGTTTTGGGTCCTTTCAAAACCCCTCTATCAATAAAAAAACAAGTACGCAGATCATGTTTAATGCATGAAATTAATTATGATCAAGTTTTTGGAGGTGCATTGGATGCCATTTTGTGATTTTATTTATTTATTTTAAATTATCTACGACTCTTTTATTTTAATAATAAGTCTTACTAATGTAGATGTGAGCTTCATAATAAACACATGGTTGCAATGCATTAAGTTGTGGATTGAAGGATGAGCAAATCCTTCTGCTACTCTCCTAGCAAATTCTTAACAGCACGTGAATGTCTTTGACTTATGTACTAGATGGGTTTTAGACTTGCACTTTAGTTTTGGTTCTCTTGCTCTCTTCTTTTTTTTTTTTTGGCAAACTGTACGTTTTCTTTGTCGGTTGACTTTGAAATTCTCTTCATAATTTATCAAGTTAGCTTTATATACGTCTAGATACAGTCAAATATCCTACCTAGTCTTTGCTTTAATTCATGAATCATGGGCACTAGATCTGCACAGAATGTTGAATGTGTAACTTGGTTGCAAGTGCAGACTACTGATCTAAACTTGGATGGACGACTGGATCGAGAGGAGTTTGCTGAGTTTGTAAAGAAGTTTACATCCGATATGGTAGATAGAATTAGCAGAAATCTGATAATTGCTATTGTAGCAGCACCTGTTATGGCATTGATGACAAAGAGAGCAACAGAGAGATTACCTAGAGTTGGGAAAGTGGTTGAGAAAATTCCGACTGCAGTTTATGCATCCGTGATTACAGCTGCTGTGGTGCTTATTGAAAAGATAAATGAGAATCGAGAATAAGTACAATATATCCACTGCTTGGTCATCTTTTATTTTTCTGCTTGAAAGTCTCTACTCTGGACGTTGCTAAATGTTTCCTTGTACTACAATACATTGATGTATTTCATTAGTTGAGCTAAGTTCAAACAGCACTTGGTCATATACAGTGTTGATTCTTATTTAAGGGCTCATATTGTTAAAAGGATTCACAAGTTTCATTTGTTCAAAGTTCAAATGGTTTTTCCTCTGCCTCTTATGCATAAATAAATTGTATTGAATGCCACCCTACAAGAATTTCTAAATGGAATGTTATATATGTTGGAAATGTTAATATTCCCTTTCATTCACAAGTTTGGTGAGTCTATTACAGTGCTGATTGTTTATTTGATTTTGGTTGCAATAAATTTTGGGGTGCGATGACTTGTTTGTAAGGTCATTCATTCTGATTGTCTAAAATACAAAGAGAAACATAAATGGCCAATATGTGAAGATAAGTATGGCCATGAAGACATGAAAAATGCTTAAGGTAATCTCTCTCTCTTTTTCATTGTTGCAAAAGCTCATGATTTTGGAACATCTTGATTTCATTTTATGGTCTAGATAGGATAGTAGCCTGACTGGTTTTGAACACAAGACCCATACACCAGATTTACTCAGGCTGGAATCAGAGTTGGCAAACTGATTTTCAATATTGAGAACCCATAACCTTATATATTATTGGGTATTTTTTATTGTTTATATTTGGGCCATCCATATTACATCACAACCATGCTGCATTTCAACAAACCAAATAGTGGTATTACAACAGCCAATTATGCATATATATCAACTGGCAAATTTTGAACCTGGGTCTCCATATTAGGAGCCCATCTATTTATTCCCTCTAACTCATAATATTTGCTATTATATATTAATGTCTGATCATGAGTTGATATATATATATATAAATTATTAATTTTGGGAGTTGAGGGAGGGTTTACATTGTTTTCAAAATTCTTTTTTTAGTATGCTGCACCTCATACCTCTACTGTGTCCTTTATATTGTGCATTGAATTTTATTTTACCTCTCTTGAAATAATAGAAATGAACTTTCTCATAGTAGGATGTGCCTTTCAACACTCAACCTAAACAATTTTTTCTATTTTCATGCATGCCTTATCTTTCTTTTAGCAATTCACATTGAATTTCAAACTTTTCCATTTAAAATAATAGAAATAGAAATAGAACCCTTTTTTTTTTGGTAGAATGTGCCTGTTACTTCTATCGATGTCTTATCTTTGCTTTTAGCACATTTTCTTGGAGGCTTGCATTGTTCTTTGTTCACATGACTTATCTATCATATAAGTCATTTTAATTGCATAAATTGTTTTTATGCTTGATAGGTAGCACTTCACTTATCATAATGCTTAGAAAAAAGAAAAAAACTTCAAAGCAAATGCTCTTTATCACAATTGAGAGATATAAAATAAATAAATAAACTGTTTGTGTGCGTTAATCCAATTTAATGTTACATATTTATTGTCAAAATCTAATGAGATGAAGAGATTCAATTATCCTGTTTATTTAGATGGCAATTTGAGAAAAGTCCAATTCATAACCTTTTTATAATTGACCTAATACGCTAACTCACACGTTTGTAGAACATTTGGCAGTCCCATTATTTTGAGTCCCAAAAAATAATGCTATAAAGGGCCTTAAAATTGTATATTAAACTTATGTCCCAAGTTTGGGCCTTAACTAAGTATTTGTATATTAATGCTAACTCAATACAAATAGTTGGAGGATATCATTAAACCTCTAGTAAGTTCATCTTCCACCTATGTATCTAGTTCATTGTGTATATCTGCATAAAAAAAATGACATTTAATGTGAAAAACATTATGTATAACTCTGTAACACTTGTCAAAGATTTTCATTATACAATTTTTCATACTAAATTTTATAGATCAAATTTTAATTATTTTATTTTCTTAATGCATGAATGGTCTCTTGTTCCTTTATTTATGCAGCATGTTTGCATTTGTAGTTTAATGTTTGTTAACCAGCTTCAATCAATAACTTCAGGTACTTGCTTTGCTTTGAGTGTTGATCTCACCATGGTCAATAATTTGATAGTTGTCAATAGGTCAACTTGTGGAAGGCATACTTGGTCCTTAGCTCATAACAATGTTTCTTTAAAGTCATTGGAAATATTACGAATTGTAGAATATGATGAAGATTATAAAATTATGTTAAACAAAGTTTGACCCCAAAATCCTCTTCAAAAGGCTGAAATTTTTAAAAACAAAGTTTTTAATTAGGTCCTACTAATTATAGCTTGAATTGCTATTAAAGCTCCATGTTAGCATCATCTTAACACAAACAATAGGGAAATGCATTAAAAATTTTAGTAGTCACACGAACCGCTCCATCCTCTAATTATGTATTTTCATGTTTCATGTGCATAATTGTAGAACTTTAAATTGTTTGATTGTGAAAAATCACTCTATATTGATTTTACATCTTGTAAATCCATTTCATTTAGTTTGCATATAAATGAATTTCTATTTAATCTTTTACTTGTTTCTTTGTTGTTCTCTCTTCACATGTTATAGTTTCAAAAACAAAAATAAAGATTTTAGATGCTACATCAATGCTCCAATGGTACTATTGGTGGAGCTATGGTCTCAAAATATAGGTAATGTATAATCAACTCGATACTCACCAATAGGGGTTTGTAGACATTATCAAAGATAAGTACTATCTTTTGGTCATCTCAATGAATGGTACATGAATTGAAAACAAAACTATGAGGGATGCTACTAGTCAATAAAGGAATACAACAATTCATTCCATATATCTATTGGCAAAATTTGTATACAAGAAAAAAACATAGAATCCTCAAGACCCATAGTGGTTTGCATCATATAATCAAACTTAAATAAGCTAATTAAATATTATAATATTAAGAATTCCTAAAACATCAATCAAGATTGAATAAAAATTCAGGCATGAAGACGAGGAGAATATCTTCACAAACTAGAAGTTGCGATCCACAAAGGACAAGGGTGGTTCCAAATATAATAACAAGAAATAGAATATAAGAAAGCCACAAAATCCTCAAGTACCATAGTAATCATCACATATTCAAACTTAAATAAGTTCCTAAATATTATATTATTAAAATGTCCTTCAAGCATGCAATCAAGATTGAATAAAAGTTCAAGCATAAAGACAAGGAGGAGAATGGAATCACAAACTAGAAGTTACAATCCACAAAGGACAAGGGTGGTTCCAAACCTACTAACAAGACATAGAATAGGGTTACAAACAACAAAATAAAACAAGCAAGTCAATGCAAAATAAAACCTCTATATGTAAGAGGAATAGGGAAGCAATGTACATATAATAAAATTTGAATCTATAATCAAGATTAGTATCTATTTGTTTAGTTGTTATTGATTGAGATTCAAACATCTGTATCAACAACAAACTTGATAGCTGCACCAACATTAGCACTAAATATTCAAATTGGTTTAAGATTGTAGAGGCCAGTGAGATTGGCTTTCTTTTTGACTAAGAGGGCAAATCGCTCAAGGAAGAGGTTGGCCAATTGTTCAAAGGTATAAATGCTATGTTGTGGTAGAGCATTATACCATTCGAGAGCAATGCCACTTAGGTATATGCTAAAGGTACGAAGAAGGAGGTGGTCACTACCACTAATGAGAAAACAAGCATTAAGATACTTGCTCAAAAAGTCTTTCGGATCCCCATGTCCTATAAAGGGGTCAAGTTTGGGTAGCTCAAATTTGTAGGGGTAGATTAAGGTAGGTACGAATGAATGAATATGTTGTGTATAAATTTGGCTAAGAGTAGGCTTTTGTTTGCCTATTACCCATAATTTGAAGTTCAAGTACATTCATACGACTGATAAGTCATTGTATCTCATCCTGTGAAGATGACTGCAGTATAGGTGGGGTAGGAGTTGGATTGTAAGTGGGATTAGGAGGTGTAGGGGTATAGGTGGGAGGTTGGGAGGTGTAAGTTTGGGGTTGGGGAGAGTAGGTTTGGGTATTAGGTTGAGGTGGTAATGGTTGTGAAGGGTAAGGGGGTAAGATGGGTATTGAGGGTAATATTGAAAGGCATCAGGAGGCAACTGAAAAGAGGGAGTTGGGTGCGAAGGGTTTGGTTGTGGTTGGGGAGGAGGTTGAGGAACTTGTGGTGGAGTGGGTTGAGGAATTTGGGATGGCATGTATTGATGTTGAGGATATGTGGTAAAGTTTGAGGGTTAGGTTGAGAGGGTTGTTGAGGCCATTGATATGATTGGGGTGGTTGTTGGGGAATGGTTTGGTGTTGGGCATAAGGAGGTTGGACGGGGGGATTGGAGGGAGATTGTTGGGGTGGTATAAAGGATTGATTTTGGGATTGGGGTGAGGGTATGTGTTGTTGAGTAAGGGAGGGGACTTGAGGAGGAATAGAGGGATTATATGGTATTTGGATTTGAGGTAGCGATTGGACATTAGGAGTATTAGATTGAGGTGGAGGATTGGTACTAGTAGGTGGTTCTGAGGCTAAAGTTAAAAGAGGGTTGGTTGGAGGTGGAATATTAGGCACAAAAACATTGGGGTCACAAATTGGTATACCATATACTATAGTATATGGTGTGGTAGTGGTGACATTAGATTGAGGAGGGAGTGTGGAAGAGGACGATTGGGAGGGTCCAACATTGGTAGCTACAAAGGTCGAGGTAGAGGGAGGGTAAAAGAATGGATAACTACATTAATTTAGGGTTGAGTCATTAGTTGTTGGAGTGCGGGTGGTACGGAAGTAGGAGGTTAGGTAAGGTTTTGGGAAGTGGGATGATCGATAAGGGGTTGGGATAAAAGACCAGGAATGGTGGTGGAGGTGGATGGGGTTTGGGGAATGGTTATCAAAGATAAAGTGGATGTTAAAGAGTCAAAAGGTGATGGGACTTATTGGTGTCAGGTTGGACTGGCCTCAATAAATGTATCCATAGAAATAGTATCGGTATTGGCCATGGTAGTAATAATGGGGTAAAGGTCATAATTGTGATGTGTATCTAGGGAAAATGGATTATGTCATAGAAAAGAGGTAGATTGAGTGAATAAATCTCCACTCAAAGGTGGTAAGCTAGGTACGGTAGAAGATGGTTGGGTAGGGTCCATGGTGGGTTGGTTTTGAGCTCGAACTTGGCTTCATGTCAAAACCATAGAACACACAAAATGGCCAAAGGTTAGTCACACAAAAAGGTTATGTTAATACATCACAACCCTAAGGGGTAATTCTAATCACACAAAATAAGAAATTATATGTATGTATACAAATAGGCAATAAATAACACAAACAATATCAAATATATATATATATATATATATATAGGGTTTTTTTGTGTGTTTTATGTAAAACCTACCCTAGATTACAAAAAGGTGGTGGTGAAGTGGTATCTATATATATATAGGTTTTTTTGTGTGTTTTATGTAAAACCTACCCTAGACTACAAAAGGTGGTGGTGAAGTGGTATCTACAAAAGGTGTTTTGGCACCCTACCACTCTGTTGAATGGTAAAATACCAACGACTAAAATGGCTTCCTAGGATGGAGGGTAGGTGTGGGGTAGCCTAAGGGAACAAAAAGAACACCTCTACAAGAGAGGTCACGTTGTCTAAGTCCTACTACTTGCCTAATACCTGAGGTAAAGCCCCATAGGCTTTCGCTTTACTCTTAGGTGAGCTTGGACAAAAATGATAGCTGCATTCTACCAATTATTAAGCCACACAACTAAAGGGTGTCTAACCTAACGATCACACCGATCTAGGCCCAAGGGTAATCAGCCTCTCGATAATGAAATCTAGAAGACTATCGTACTAACTATGGCTTGTCTAAGGGCTCCCGACGGTTGGTGGTGAAATCCAACATTGCCAAGGAGGTTATCCTCGCACTCAAATGTATATATGAGAATGGAGTGTGGCAAAATAGAGTGCAAGTGTGTGAAATCTATTCTAAAATATACAAAAAATAAAAAATATCTTTGTTAAAACTAAAACTAATGCTAGTCTAATAGTAATGCAATTGAAGACAGGGTTTTTATCAAAATTAAGCTATGTAGAGGAGACATCTGCAGGGAGACGGTAGGTACAAGACCATCTCTGCGAAGATGGTTTAGCAAGCAGTGCAAAAAAATTGGGTAGCAAACAAAACATAAGCAACATGCAAGACTGCCTTGAGGGAGGCGGTATGGCAAGACCGTCTCTGTGTAGATGGTAAAGCAAGCGGTGCAATACAGGCAGTAAAAAGAGCACAAGTAGGTAGCAGACAAAACCGCCTTCAAGGAGGCGATAAGGTAAAACTATCTTTGAAGAGGCGGTTTCACTTTAGAACACCAAAACAAATTAGCAAACAAAGACACAGTGATAGAGCGTAGTACCGCCTTTGGCCAGGCGGTCTTGAGAAAAAATAGAAGTGCTCTTTTGAGCTTAAGGGTCTATTTATCAAATAATAGGTAAAGACAAAATAAATCTAAACTAATTACTACTATTAATAGACCTACTTACTACAGAAAGTAAACTCTAAGCTAAAATGAAAGAAAGATTAACTAAAAACTAAACTTGTTTAAGGCTACAAAGTAAATAAAAGTACTAAAAAATAAAGGTACAACTAAAAATTGCTATTCTAGCTAAGAGAAAGTAAGCCCAAAGGGGGCTGTTATGTGAGTGTGTGTAAAGGGGAAGCCCAAGGGGGCAAATTGTGCTAGAAATGAATCCTAAAAAGGCTTGCGGGTGTATGAAAATTAGACCCCAAGGGGGCAAAAGCTATGCTAAAATCCCAAGGAGGCTTGTGTGTGTATGTGAGAAAAAGGAAGCCCAAGGGGGCAAGATATCCTATGCTAAGAGCTAAAGGGAAGGGCTATGTGTGTGAAAGCAAGTTAGAATAATAAGGAAAAGCCCAAGGAGGCTATTGGGTAAAATATGTTAAGCTAAAATCCCAAAGGGGGCTTGTGCAATGTGAGCACTGAGAGGTTTAAAGAGGTAAGCTAAACTAAAGAGGAAGCCTAAGAACCCAAGAAGGTGAGCTATGCTAAAGGGGAAACTTAGAGGGGGCTTAAGAAACTATGTTATGATAAAAGGAAGCTTAAGGTGGTAAAATAAATTAATAAGAAAGACCTTAAGGAAAAACTATGCTAAATAGGTGTGTACAATAAGCCTAAAAGGGCAACTAAAAAAAAAAGCCTAAAGAAGCATATGCATGCAAATGAGCACAAATTATGTTATCAAACAGGGCTACGGGCAAAAATAGTGGTAGTTACCTCTTAACCTTTGCAAGTGTTGCAGGTGTTGTAGGTCCGCACCTTCTAGGATGAAATCATCTTTGCGTAGGTGATACAACTGTAATCATCTTTGGAAAGGCAGTAAGGTGAGACTATCTCTACCCACGCAATCTCGATTATTACCTGTAAAAAGGAGAAAAACAACAATAGTGAGTAAAAATGTGCAATTGTGGTAAAAAAAAGTAGCAATAGCATAAAATAAAGACTGCACTTTATTCTTATGACTGATATGAAGTGAAATAAGGTAAAAATAAACTGCGAGTTAAGGAAATGGTCCCACCGAGCGTGCCATTTTGCAGAGAGGAGAAGCCACCATTAACAAGTGAAATACAAGGACAAAGAGAGCAATATATGCAATGGATTTTATTACAAATATGGAGCTTTTACAATATAAAATATAACTCTTTATCCTTTTACAATTTACAAAGAAGCCTCCAAAGGCTTGTACAAAGAAAATGGTGTTATGTTTCTTTCCCACAATAGTTTGTGATCAGGGGTATCATATGCATGCTTGCTGGTGTGAGTCTGCAAATGGCTATTGTAGATAAGTGAAAACCTACACACAACCAACAAAGAGAAGTTAGTAAACAAAATGGGCCCACCTAGGTTGGGCTTTAATCAAGATAATAGATAAACCACAGTGTATTAAAGAAAAAACTATTGTAGATGCAAAAAAACGTGAAAATATACTTGCTATCGCATGTAACGGTCATCAAGAACATCACTGTATAAATTGTTATGCATCAATGGTGAGACCGTCTCAGGGGAGGCGGTATAGCAGTGTGATATTCTCTTAGGGGAGGGTCTCGAGACTATGATTGTGGGTGATAAATTGTTATACCTGAGAGCTTATTAGTGCATGATATGAGATGGAGGGGGTATTAGGACGTGTTTCAGGGTTACGGATAATGGTCAAATAGGCTAAGGCAAGTGTGAGGGAGAATTTTGATAGCATAAACTTAGCACAAAATGGGCTCCTCTCCCTTGGCCATGGCCAAGGGTATTTATAGAAATTTTAGGGTTGGATGAGTGGGATGCCACATAGGCTCCACTTGGTCTCCACATGGGCAGGGTAGGTGAGGGAAAAGTCTAGAAGGGGATGAGGTGGAGGGGTTCATTTAATTTCTTTGGAAAGGGGTAGTCTAGGAGAAGGGAAACTAATTTTTAATTAGTTTCCCAAGGCACATGGGGGAGTGTGGAGGTATTTAAAAATGCCAAAAATGATGAGGTGTAAGAGGGAGGAGTTGGCATATTAAATTGTCTTGGAGGAGGTGTCCTAAGGGGGAGGGGAAACTAATTTTAAATTAGTTTCCCAAGGCCATGGGGGAATGGGAAAAGAATTTAAAATTACCAAAATGATGATGTGGCTTGTCCTTGGGCCAAGTGGATTTAATGCATCTTTTTGACTTTTATTATTTTAAAATTTAGAGTTTTTTTTTATATATATGGAAAACATCCTAGAAGGGATGACACTTTCGGGTAAGACCCAAGGAGGTAGGGGTATATATTATGCAATTTTTTTTTTTTTTGGTGGAAAACATCCTAGAAGGGATGCCACTTTTGGGTAAGACCCAAGGAGGTAGGGGTATCTATTCCGTAATTTTTTTTATTTTTTATTTTTTTATTTTTGTGGAAAACATCCCAGAAGGGATGCCACTTTCGAGTAAGACCCAAGGAGGTAGGGGTATATATTCCGCAAAAATCGGCCAGGGCTCGCACCTGGCCTAGGGTTTTTTTTTTTTGTGGAAACATCCCAAAAGGGATGCCACTTTCGGGTAAGACCCAAGGAGGCCGGGGTATATATTACATAAAAATCGCCCAGGGCTTGCACCTGCCCAGGGGTATTTTTTTTGTGTGGAAAACATCCCAAAAGGGATGCCACTTTCGGGTAAGACCCAAGGAGGCAAGGGTATCTATTCCACAAAAATCACCTAGGGCTCGCACTTGGTCTACCACCTTTGACATACTCAAGGAGCAAACCTGAAACAAAAAAAATAAGAACACACAAAAAATAAAATAAAAAACAAAAACAAAAAAACATGCTCCTTGAGTGTGTCAAAAAGATAAAGCACAACCAAACACACCCACAATAAGATAAAAAAACACAACACGAACCACACAGAAAAAACACAAGAACAACATAACAAAACACAAACATAACAAAAAAAAATAGAACGCTACAAAGACAACCAACAAAAACATGAAAAAAAAAACAACCAAAACCTAAAAATAATAATAATAAAATAAAATAAAATAAAATAAAATAAACAACCAACAATAGACAATAGAGAAAAATAAAAACATAGAAAACACTCACACACCAAAACATAAAAACACCAATTAACACAAACATACAGAAACACAAGCACAAGAACATCAAAAACACAAGCACAAGAACATCAAAAACACAAGAACCATAACAAAAACACAAAACAACAAAAAACAATGCAAAAAACACAAAAACAAAATAACACAAAAAAAAGCACACACATAAATAGAAAAGAAAAAGAAAAAAATAGAACACAACAAAGACCTTTCTAGGCAAAAGTCTATTAAGGCAAGAATCAACAGAGGAAACAAAAGAAAAATTACTTTGAGCTAGGGAACTAAAATACCCTGACCGAACTAAAGAGAAGAAAAAATAAAGCAAGAAGAAACTAGGTACCTTCAGAATTGGAGCCATCCAAAGAAATGATAGAAAGAAGAGCTTCCCTTATTTGTGAAGCCCACCATCTAGGAGGGTGACCATAGCAAGTAAGATCACCTTTTTCCAAAGCCCAATTGGATAAAGCATTAGCACTCTTGTTATGATCTCTAACCACATGATTGTAATCAACTTTCAAAAATCCCATATGGATTAACTGAATCTTCTCAATAATTATTTTTATTCTCCAATAAACCTTATGATTCTTAGGAGTCTTCAAAATATTAATCATGAGTTGAGAGTCAGACTCAACTAATACCTTTTCCCATCCAACCTTAGTAGCCTCTTGAAGGCCTCTAAGGATTCCATACCCCTTAGCAAGGTTATTTGATATAATACCCAAATTCTCAGCAAAAGTAAAAACCAGAGAGCCATTTGAAAGTCTACCAATTCCTCCCGCACTAACTTTTCCAGGGTTCCCTCTAGAGGCTCCATAAGTATTGAATTTTCCAAAATCCTTAGGAGGAGGTTGTCAATTCCTTGTTCTATCCATCTTGCAATTACTCACATTCCCTTTAAGCTGGTTTCTCTTAGAAGAGTTAATATTCAATATTTGCATCACTTGATCCCATATTTGGTGGGAGTTTTGGGGGTGATTAAGGAGCTGATGGACTGATTCAACTAAGTTGGCAATGGTCTTTTTCCAGATATAGTGAATATCCTTCCTTTCTTGATTAAAAATTTGGTTGTTACTTTAATTCCATATATTCCAAAGAAGAATGGTAGAACCCATCCAAACTAACTGGCTAATAAAAAGATCAACACCCTATTGATTAGGCCAATCCCTCCAAAGTTGTTCAAAAGTAAAAAAATTGGACCATTGTAAGCCAAGTAAAGTGGCCATTCTCCTCCAAAGCTCAGAGGCTAAAGTACACTCAATAAAAATATGGTTGAGAGTTTCCACATTCTCTTCACACATTTCACATCTAAAAGGGCCATGAAAACCACACTTCATAAGATGCTCCCTAGTAAGCACCTTGTGATGCAATAAAAGCCAAGTAAAGAACCTCACCTTAGGCCAAATATTTTGAGCCCACAACTGAGAAAAGATGTCAAATTATTGGCTAGGATTATTATGGCATAAGGCCAAATAACCTTGAGCAACTGAATACTCACCCTTAGTAGTGTTGTTCCATCCAAAACAATCTTTATCATGGGACCAAGAGAGAGATCTCATATGAAGGATGCATTGGATATATTATCTTTACCTTTTTGGGATTTGAATAGGCCAGTACTCAATAGGGATCCAATATCTACCAACCTTTGAATTACCAGTATGGTACCGATAATAATTAGCCACCTTTATCCAGTTAGCTCGGTGAAGCTCCTCCATCCAAGGCCTCCAATCGGGAAACTAAGTTATCCAAGGCTTGTGACCATCCCAAGAATCTACACAAAAATTTGCTTGTTGACCATTATGAATGATCCAAAATAATTTTTTCTTTATCAAATCCTCACCAGTCTTAAGAATTGCTAAAATGGGAGAACCTTTGAAAGGCAATTGATAGCGAACAAGATCTTCAGGACTTTTGTTCTCAACATATTTAGCATGGATATTCTTGGTCCAAAGAGCATTGGGGTTATGCAAAATTCTCCAATATAATTTAGCAGCTAAAGCTTTGTTGTTATTAATAGCATACCGGAATCCTAACCCCATTTCATTCTTAGGAAGACATAAAGTGTCCCATTTCACCAAGACCCATTTTATTTTCTCCTTAGTACCACTCCAGAGGAATTGATGATCGATTTGATCCAGTTATCGAAGAACAACCTTTGGGATATTCAACACAGTACAAAAATAAATAGGAATAGATTGAAGACTGATTTTACCAAGGTGATTCTACCCCTAGAAGAAAGCCACCTATTGGTCCACTTTCCAATTTTCTTCTTGACTTTGTCCAACAACCAATTCCAATATTTTTTTTCTGTCTTCGAATATTGACGGGAATAGCTAAATAAGTGATTGGAAGGGAGGTCTTCTTGTATCTTAATTTATCCAAGATCATGGATTCCTGTCTGGCAGAGCAATAAAAGAAAATAAATTTAGATTTATCTTGATTGATCAATTTCCCGATAGCCTTAGAAAAATAACTATTGATTTGCTTAATAGTAGAATATTCCTTAACTATAGCTTTACCTAAAAGAGTAGAGTCATCAACAAATTGAATATGAGAGAGAGGTATAGCTCCATGGGAAATTGTAACTCCCTCAAGGGTTTTGTCTTCTCTATTTTTGGTTATAGCCCTACCTAAGCATTCATCAATAATGATGAATAAATAAGGGGATAGGGGGTCACCTTGCTTAATACCTCTGGAAGCTGGGAAAAACTGAGAAGGCCTGCCATTGATAAGAACTAAGTAGGAAAATAAAGAGATACATCCCATAATCCAATCCATCCAATCCTAAGAGAAATCAAATTACCTCAAAACTTTGATAACGAAGTGCCAATCCACTCTATCATAAGATTTGGATAAGTCTAACCAAATGAACATGGAAGGAGATTTTTGCATATCCATGGAATGGATGGCTTCCTGAGCAAGAACTATCTCATCAACTATTTGACACCCTTTCACATAACCCCCTTGTTCAGGGGTAATAATCTTATGCAAAAGAGGCTTCAACCTTTCTGCCATGATCTTAGTAATGATTTTAAGAGGAACATTACATAAAGAAATAGCTCTAAAAGCGGAGATATGTTCATCATCTTGAGCTTTTGGAATAAGAGTAATATAAGTTTTATTAATAACTTTCAAAATTTCTTTGGCTTTCCTGGCTTCTTCCACCACCTCTAATAAATCAGCATGAAGGATATCCCAAAACTCTTGGTAGAACTCAATGGAAAAACCACCAGGACCTAGGTTTGCCCTTTTTGCAGGGGGAGGACAATGTTAGGGGATTTTAAAGATTTGGAGGGGCAGATTTTTCCATATTCTAGAGATTTACATTAAATACATTTGCCTTGAATGTTGTTAAATTTGGGTTAAGGGGCTTTAATGGGAAGTTTAATTAATATTAATTAAGATTGTTATTATTTTATTGATTTTTATCATTTTCTATGCAGGAGAGGCTATAAATGAGATTTATCATGGTTATGGTAATCACATTTAATTAGGCTAATTTAATTTTAATTAATTATTAACGGTGTAGCGATATGTAGGGAAATTATTAGGAATTATGGTTGTTTTTACATTAATGTTTTGTTGTTTTTATGATTTTTGTAAGTGTAGGAAATGTATCAAAAATTGGATTTAATATTTATTTTTAATACTTGTGGAGTGTTGCTAAGGTTTTATTAGGCATTTTTTATTTTTAATTTATTATGTTATCAAAATTGCCAATTTTTGATGTCTACACAAACATATTCCTAATCTACATATGATTTTGTCTTTCTTAAAAATGCAACAAATGTCTAAGCCCTCACATATAAGAGATTAATGGAATATGTATCCTATATTAATGATATATTTCTATTCTTTTAAAACAATACAAATGAAGCTATGATTGTAACTAAGATCTAGAACAAAAAATGAATTAACCTAATCTACATGCACTTTTTTGTTCATTGCATAAACACACTGATCTACCCCGATGTAATGCATAAAATATATAAAATACATATCTACCAATGCAACTAAGATAGCAAAAACTATAAATTTAAGAGGAAAGAGAGTCGAGGGCTGCAAAATCCATTAATAACTCCAATAAAATTTTGGATATCTTGATCTTGATGCTTTTGCTTCCAAAATACCTAATCCATGCTAAAATGCGCCTACATATAAGACCATTTAAAAATTGGCTAGGGTATAAAGGGTCTACTTAAATCAAACCCTTGTTGTATAGTTAATAAAGAAAATATTGAAAAACCAGAATAAGATAATTTTTAGGTTTTTGATCAAGCTTGTATAGCATTGCCATTTGACACTGCTATCAATGCTACTACCAATGCTAATAATAGTGTCATTATGATATAGTTCTAATAACAATTGTTATAGTTTAAAATATTGATATGAGAGGCTAATGATAGTGTCATTATGATATAGTGTTAATAAAATTTGTTGTCACAATTCCAAACCTTGATCTGAGAGGCTAGAAAAATACTTAATAGTCTAAGACCCTAAAATAAAATAACGGACAAAGACTAGATCCTAACAAAGATAAAAATATTTTATGATTAAAAATGAAAAATAAAAGTGAATATACAAGAAAAAATCAAGATAGATTAGATGAATAACATATGCTGTAAATGAATATCACATATAACAGTATAAATCCTTTTGAAATAAAATATGCAACAAAAAATAAAGGAACGAATAAGATAGAGATACAAGCCATCAAGGGCTTCTAAGGTAGAAGGATCAATTGCACTTGCAGTTTAAGGATGAATACTTTGTCATGATGTACAAAGAAATACAAGCCTCTTCTTAAATATTTTGGTTGGGATTTAGTGTTGTAGAAGATCCAAAGATTTAAGATTAAATATTGACTAGAGTTTAAATATAACAATTATTCAAAATCAAAGGTTAAAGATCATGGATTCCTAGACCAGAGATTACCCAATTAAAGATTTTCCTATTCAAAGAGAGGGTAGGATTTTATAAAAATTGGAAAGATATGACTTGTATTGGAAGGTGCATAGTTAAGGAATCTATTAGAATATTTGCATGAAGAGGATTACAAATTTGACTAGTTGCATGGGGTCTTGATTGGAAGTCCAAGTAGTTGCATGAGATTATAAGGGAGGTCTGAATATGATGATTGATATGATTAAGCTAAAATGTTTTTTGGTAGAGGTGGAAGATGAAATCATGGTGACAATGGTTGGAGTGAGGGTTAAAGTTATTCTCTTCTCTAATGTTGTGGTATTTACCTTGATTTCTTTGATGATTCTTCATTTGTATAATGCAATTAATCATATCTATTCTATATAAGCACTCATTTTTTTTTACCACCCATGGAATGTTAGGAATCTACTATTAAAATTATACTCACTCACACAAAACACTGAAAATAAATAGAAACTCATTAAATAACATAATAACACTATGTAGAAAGTAATTTGAAACAATCTCACTAAATAACTCAGAATCACAAGCCTCTTTGAGGGGGCAACCTCCTTCAATATTTCATTAACTTGCAAAAATATTTAAAGAAAATCTTCATGCAACCCTAACCATAAGCTCAAGAGTTGAGTTACATGCAAAATGCCACTCGAGCTAGAATCTTCTACCAAACATCGGTTACATTCTTGATAACGATTACATGAAATGGTCCCACTTGTCTAGGCACCTTACTTACCACATACCATTATAAAAGTATTATAAAATAACATTATAAGGGGATCCCCACGTTGGACGTGGGTCATTACATAATCAATTGAGAATTACAAAAATAATGTTAGGATGGGGTCCTAACATGTCCTTCCCCTTCAAAAATATTTGTCCTCAAATTTGTAGATGAGGAAAATAGACCTAGAGCTGGTGGAGAGGCTCCCATGTACTATATTCCAATTGTAGACCATGCCACATAAAAAGGACTTCAGTAATGGCTCGGTTGCAAAGAGTGTGCATCCTACGATCCAACAATTATTCAGGCTCGAGCAATATAGAACCTTCTTAATCCAATTTTGGGAGGGTAGATTGAACCTTTACCTTATTTTCCACAATATTCTTGAGAGAGGATACATGAAAAACAAGGTGGAGTTTAAATATTGATGGTAGTACCAATTTGCAGGTCATGGCACCGATTCGCTGTAAAACCTGGTAGGACCCATATTACTCAGCCATGAGTTTTTGGTACCTGTGAAGTTGAAGGGATGACTATTTGTATGGCTACAAGTGAAGGAAGACCATATCACCAACATTAAAGCTACGCTTAGAATGGTGTTGATCATATTTTTGGTGCATCCAATTATTGACTACTTTCAAATTCATATTTAGTTTACAGAGGACTTTAACATGTTGACTGAGGGTAGCATTGATTGCATGCACCTTAGAGTTGTTGGGAATGTCAGAGGATGGCATGAGTGGAGGTCAACCATAAACTACTTCAAAAAGGGTGACCTTGGTCATTGTGTGATAGGAAGTATTATACCACCACTCGAACAAGGGAAGCCACTTCATCCATTATGTAGGATGATCAAAGGCAAAGCAACAAAAGTAGGTCTCCAAATATTTGTTAATAATATCAGTCTGGCCATTCATTTGCAGATGGTAAGTTGAACTCATTTTGATTTGAGTTACCTAAAACTTAAATAATTATTCCCATAAATTACTAGTGAACGTAGGGTCATGATCAAACATAATGGAGGTGGGCATACCATGAAGGCAGAAGATAGAATCAAGGAAAACATGGGTAACTATGGAGGCTATGTAAGGATGGGAGAGGGAACAAAAATGATCATACTTTGAAAGATGATACACTACCACAAAATAACCAATTTGCCTCTAGACTTAGGTAACCCTTCAATAAATTCCATGAAAATATCTATCCAAACCTATTCGAGAATAGGCAAGGGTTGTAGAGTTCTTGGAGAATGCATTGTTTTACCTTTCATCTGTTGACATGTATCACATGCTTCCACAAAATTGTGTATGTACTTCTTCATACCCTTCCAAGAAAAGGTATGCTTAATCCTTTTATATGTTTTGAGGAACCTTGAATGACCTGCAATAGGGGAAGCATGCATTTCCTTCATGAGAAGATCCTAGAGCAGAGATGTGTGAGGAAAAATAAGGCATTGGTGGTAACATAGATCTTGTCCATCCCAAGTGTATCTGAGACATGAGGCAGGATCTATTTGAAGGGAGGAAACCAAATTTTGCAAGCCTAAATCCTTAAGCACCTTCTCATGAAGAGAATTTATCCACTATAGAATGGGTGAAGAAAAGGCACATAAAATATTGTGTGCCTCAAATTGATGAGAGAGAGCATATGTCACAATGTTCTCCTGCCCTTTTTATAAGTAATATCATAATCATATCCCATGAGCTTAGAGATCCACTTTTATTGTTTGGGGGTGGAAATTTATTGCTCTAAGAAATATTTGAGACTTTGATGATCTATTTTAATGGAGAAATGATGCCCAATGAGATAAGGTCACCAATGAGTGATTGCATGCAAAATGGAAAGCATTTCCTTGGCATTAGTTGATTTTTCTATATTGTGATTGGAAAGTGCCTTACTAGTGAAATCCAAGGGGTGCCTTTCCTGCATCAACACCATGCCAATACCATTACATGAAGCGTCACTTTCAATTAAAAAAATCTTGGAAAAATTAGGTATTGCTAAGACTAGAGTGGTTGTCATAGTGTGCTTCAACTCTATGAAGGTCTATTCAGTTGGGCTAGTCCAAGTAAAAGGATCCTTTTCTAACATGGACATTAAAGGAGCAGTAATTTATCCATTGTTGCAGATAAATTTGCGATAATAGCTTGTAAGCCCTAAAAATCCATGAAGAACTTTTAGATTACGAGGTTTTTGCCGATATTGAATCACCTAAATCTTCTTAGAGTCAACTTTAATTCCATATTTAGTGATAATGTGTCCCAAATATTCCACTTTCATCAACCCAGAAGAACAATTGGACCGCTTAGCATAAATTTGATGTTGTACCAATAGTTGTAGTCTAATACACATGGGAGAGGTGCTCTTCCCAAGAGTGAATATAAACTAAAATGTCATCACAGAAAACCATAATGATTTTATGAATAAAGGGATAAAAAATATTGTTCATGAGGGTTTGGAATGTGGAAGGTGCATTGGTTAAGCCAAATGGCATCACCAAGAATTCATAATGATCATCATGAGTACAAAATACAATTTTGGAAATATATTCATCCTTGAGCTTGATCATATAGTAGCCAGAGGGAAGATCTAATTTGGAGAAAAACATAATAGTCCCATGCAGCTCTCCAGTAATTCATCTACCATCAAAATAGGAAACTTATCCTTAATGGTGAGTTTATTGAGTTCACAAAAATCAATATATAAGCACCATGATCCATATTTATTTCGCACCAATAAGACAAGAGAAGAGTAATGGTTGTTACTCAGGTGAAGGACTCCAAATTTTAATATTTCCTACACTAACTTCTCTATCTCTAACTTAAGGGCATGAGGGTATTGATACGACCTGATGTTAGGTGGTACACTACCAAGTACTAGTGGAATGCCATGGTCATGGAAGTGATGTGGTGGTAAGTCTCTTGGTTTGGCAAAAATTACATTGTGCTTTATCAAAACATGTTACAAATCTTCAGGAATATGGTCCACTTATGTAGTAGGTGGTTGAATTTCAAATATCTGTGTGATGACCCCATGAGAGGATTTTTTTAACAACTTCTCCATACGGTTTGAGCTGATCATCTAAGGAGGCCTTACTTTTGAACCCTAAAGAATGTAATATTATCCATTCTGTAAAAATCACTTTCATAATTCTATAAAATTTCATGCGATGGTGCCCAAGGTACCCAACCATTGAGCTCCTAATACAATATCACATCCCCCTAATTGAAGATCAAACATATCTTGTTTGAGCTCATAATACCTTATTTTAAATTTGACATTACAATAGTTACCTTTGCAAGGTAAGGTCCCTCAATTTGCCACCATAACCTCAAAGGAATTGCATGTGTGTATGTAACAATTAGTCTATTTGGCAATTTGGGGATCAATAAGTTGTGTGTGCTACCTGAAATAATAAGGATTGTAAGGCATTGGCCTTTGAAAAATCCACAAATTTCATGGTCTTTGGGGTAGTAATCCCTATAAGAGCATGGATAGAATTTTTTTTTTTGGGATTATTCATGTACTTCCTCTTCATTTTGAGGGTTGTTCTTCTATTGTTTCTACTTCATCATCATTGTGGTCACTGCTTACGGGTTCCTCTACATCTATCAAGAACAACTTCTTTTGGGCACACCTATGCCCTCTAACATATTTCTCATCACAATTATAGCACAACCCTTGGGCTCGTCGAGTATCCATTTCCTCGGTTGTCAAGCATTTTGAGGGGATATATTTTTTTTCATTATTGCTTGTGAACTTGGGAGGAAAAGAGGGTTTGGTTGATGGAAATTTAGGTGTCCTTTGTGTTAGGGTAATTTAATTATTACCATAGTTATATTTGGTTATTCCATAATTTTATAACCATGAAGATATTCATTGTTTGAATATCTTATGGTTAATATTTTTACGCATTATTATTGTTAGCATGATTTGTTAGCATTGTTAGTAGTTAGTGACAAATCATCCATAGGCTATTTCAAGCCTAAGGTTATTGTATAAATAATTGCATTATCAATATAATTTGCTAATGCTTATATTTCGCTCTTTTATTTCATTGATATCAGAGATTTCTACATAGGCAAGGCAAATGACAATTGGAACAACGAGGCACAATTCTCGATATGGGACCCCCTCCAACACCCTACTACTTGAAACAAATCCCAAGGTGGATCCTGAGTAGCACAACATGCTTCTCGGGGTGATTCTCTAACCGATGCAGAATTTCTCATCTTGTTTCCATAGAAGTTCCTGCTAGATCAACACAAAATTCTTAGAAGTATTTTCAAGGGCATAGAAATCAAGGCGAGTGAACCTATTCATGATATTATCTGGTACATACCTGTTCAGGATATTATTGTTATCAGTTTTACACTGACATCATCTAATGGTTTCCAACATTGGTAGCCATGCTTGGAACTAAACCGAACCAGACAACACGAAAATCCATGCAACATGGTGACCTGCAGGTGCTATAGTCTCCTAAAACCTCTATAGGAACATAATCCCATGGATCTAATCAGATTTCGATACAATTCCCATGATATGACAACCACAAGTTCATCAAATTCTGATATCTGATAGTCACAAAATGACATCAGCATAATTCTTGAGGTGATCCTCTAGCAGCTAGTGACATGGCAGTTGAGCTAGTAGTGACGTGGTGGCCGAGCCCTATGGACATGTGGCATCATCGAGACCTTATCCTTTAGACACATGGTAATCCAGGTGGCTTCGTGCGCTTACATGGCATCTCCTCAATCTATGTGCATGAAAAAAGTGTAATCTTCTAATTTCTCGCAGGAAATCAACAAAGGGAGGGTGGATTCATGATTTTATTTTGTGCAAGAGTCTTCCTCCCACTACATGTGGGATAAAGGAAGCACAATTTGTTTTAGCCATTGTGTGCTACAAAATTCTTGAAAATAATCAATGCTTCCCTTTTGTTCTCACCAGCAAGGGTAACCAGGTCGGTTGCTAGTCCTTTTCTAGTCGTTGCCCAACAAAAGGTCGAGGGTTCAAACCCCTCATGCTCCACAAAATAAATTTTGCAGGACAAGACGCAAGAAAGGTCATTTTTATTTTATTTTGCAATTTTTTAAAAGGTTTTCAATTTTTTTTAATAATCTATATTATCTTTGTTTTTTAAAAAAAATCAATTTTATTTATTTATTTAATGATTTTATTTTTAACACAGTTATTTTATTATTAATTAAATAAATTTGCACCTCGGGGTGCAGTGCAACGGTTCGAGCTTTGGATCTTCTTTGGGAGGTTCAAGGTTCAAACCACGACATGGGTGAGTGTGTGAGGGGGTGGGTGTGTGGTGGCTTTGTGTTAAATTCCCTATTGATAAGTATAACTCTCAACTTTAGGAGGGGTCATGATTGGGAGGAGACTGCTCATCCCTGTACTTTGGTCATAAGGGTTTCTCACAATAACAAATCCAAAAAAAAAAATTTGTTGACTAACCTTTTATATTTGCAATTAAAAAGAAAGAAGGAGAAAACCTATTTTTTTTGCAATTTCAAACAAAATGGTGACTTTGTTTTCTCCAACAAAGAGATGTAACACAAAAATAGTATTGGACATTTTGAGTCCATAAAGTTGTCATTGATGTCAAGGAATGAAGTTGTCATTGATGTCAAGGAATGAGATATCGTTGATGTCAAAAGGTCAAAAAGAGCAATGCAAGAGGTTGATGATATATGAGCTCCATAATGTTTATTTTTAAATATTATGTGGAGCATAATTTTAAAGGTTTTTATTTGAAACCAATGGTGGCAAAAATAAAATGTTTTTCTTTAAAACCAATGGTGGCAAAAATAAAATGTTTTTCTTTAAAACCAATGGTGGGCAAGTTATAATGTTTTTTCTAAAAACCAAGGAGGCTTTTAGTTTGGTTTAAAAGGCCCAAAGTTTATTTAATTATTAAATTATAATATTTAAATTCTAAAATAATTTAAAGTATTATATTTAATAATTATAAGGCCAAAGTCTAAGTTTGGCATTGACATTTTCGCAGGTGAAGACGACGTACTCCCTCTGTCGACGTAGGAGATTATTGGAAGGCGTATGATATTTAAACCATAACCTTTCCAAAGGCCAAAGCATCCATCCTCATTTCACTAATGTTAACGCCTAAGACTCGTGCTTCGTGCAACACATGGTTTTCGAAAAGCGAGGGTGAAGGAGCCTTTTGGCTCATGGGCGCTAAGGAGGTCAAAGCTTAGTAGGCACTTGGTGGCTCCAAGAGGAGCACATGGCTCACACGACATGGAAGCCACAACCAAGGTGCTCATTGGAGAGAAGTGCCAATTTTGACTCTTGTGCATGCTAAAGTGGTAATGTTTTGGTTTATGATTTAATTTTTGCATGGGCTAAAGTTAAAGTTAGGAGAAATAATGTGGTAGTTTTATTTTGGAGGATTAGCCAAAATTCATAAGGGAAATATTATTAAGTTTTGAAAGGTTATTTTGTTGAGATAGATTTGAGGGTAAAAATATTTTTATCTTAGAAAAAGGGAAAATTATTTTATTGCATTGTTTTACAAGTGAGTTATTTAATAGATGTAATATTAAAGTAGGGAGTCATAAGTAGATATTGGTTTATTCTTTAAAGATAATTTTCTGAAGTGAGTTATGTGAAATCTGAATGGTTGAGATGATATTGTGATAAGTTAGGGTTTTGAAGAAGTGATTAATTAAATATTGTGGTGTTGGATATTATTTTAAGAATGGAGCAATAAGGTGTATTTGAGATTTAATTTATCTTTGTGATTAAGGTAAATTGTGAAAAGTGTTAGAGTGATAATTCTTGTCATCTAACTCTTTGTACTTGGCAAAGAAGTGTTTATGATTATGGTAGATTTGTATGGTCTACTTCTCATCAAGCAAAAAGGTATGGGCATATTCTTCCTTGATTGAGTAGATTGGTTGGTTTTTTGGAAAACAACTTTGGAGTGAAAAGGACTTGATTAGTTTTCCTTATTGAGTTTTTGAGTTTATGTGAAGATTTTTTGATAAACATTGTTGTTGAAGTGATTAAATTTGAGTGAATATATTGAACTAGGGTTTGCAAAGAACATGAGTATCATTGTTATGTGAGATTGGTTTATAAGCATTGTTGTTGAAGTGAATGATTGAGTGAAGAACTTGAACTAGGGTTTGAAAAGATCATGAGTATCATTGTTATGTGAGATTGGTTGATGAGCATTGTTGGAAATATTTGAGTGAGTGTTCATATGATTGGACTAGGGCTTGTGAGCAAGGATTATTTCATTGAGTGATTGGTTGAGTAGAGTTGGTTGTGCCTAGTCAAGTGGATGTGTAAAGTGATAGTTCAAGTTCTATGAAACAAATTGTTCTATATTATGAATTGATTTGAGAAAGTGTAACACCCTAAAAATGACTCATTATAATTTGTACTAAGGACAAACAACTTGTAAAAATGAGCCTCTAGTTGGTTGCCTTGATTTTCATGACCTCCTGGTGAGATCGAGTAATTTGGATGAGACGTACGATACGATCTTGGATTGTACGGTATGATTTTGGATTGTACGATACGATCCCTGATCGTATGCGTATGATATTGCTTAAAAATAAAAAATATTAATCTAGCAAAATGACAAAGCCAGTTGAAATACCTTTTATCCTTACTTGTGCAACCGTGCGATAGTTACGGATCAGATTCACCCGATTTGGTCCCAATTTTGGAAGAAGTTACAACCAAATTTGTTGCAGCCCATTTTAGCCAACTTACCTTACCTATTTAGTCAAGTGCCATTCCTCTTTGAATCCTCCTGGTGCTCATGATTTCCTAACTTATTTCTATGTTCAAATCACTATAAATTTTGCATTAGATCTATTAGCTTTGCAATTTGCTGCAAGATCATAGGATACAGTCGATATTGGATCGATACAATCTTGCATTGGAGGTGTACAATCTTCCTCAAACTATACGATATTGTTTAGATATCACTTGGGGGCAATTCCAAATGCTGGTTTACATTTCCTAAGTTCTATTTTGCATGTCTAGCTTAATATTTATCATTTTCATTGCAAAGGTTATCAAATTTAAGTTCACCAAATCTACATATAATTGCATATTTTACATAGTTTGATGCATGTATATGTTAATTCCTTTTATTGTGATATTCAATATTCAACACATAAGTTAATTCATGCTTAGAAACATCATTAACATCCCATGTTTTATGTTTTCTATACTCTATCCATGAATTTGTAGGTTTCTATCAAGATCGTATTTTTCGATCTTTGATCAGACGGTACGATTTTGAATTATATTCGTATGATCTTGCTCTGTGCATACAATTTTGCTCTGTTGCATGCAATTTAGACTAAAATCAAGAATTTGAATCTTCTTTAGACATATGAATACAAGTAAGAGTTTTAAATAACTTTTTAGGCACTGCATTATCCATTTGGATTCAGTTTTCTATTGTTTGTTGTCTACATATAAATCAAAATTGCATATAGCTTAGTATAGTTGCATATTGGCCAAAACTAGGTAATTGTGAGAATTTAAAAGGAACACATCAAAACAAACTCCAAAACCTAGGCATGGAAACAACCATAAAATGTTTCCTGGTGAACCCTAAAAAATTTGTCAAAAAATCACCATAAGAAGGATGATCAAGTACCTCTGTTTCGAGGTGTAGACCTATAATTCCCACATTTCCATTTGAGGTGCAGATCCATTAGCCTGAAGGAAAGGAGTGTATGAATTTTAGACCTACATTCTTTAGTGAACCTGACGTGAAAACATTAGGCATATTTCTGATTTATAAAACAAAATAAAAACCATAACAAAATTTAACAAAATCATTAGTTATATTTGCACATGTTAGTGAATTTCATATATGGTAGATTACAACATAATAAGAGCTATTTGAATTGATCTAAGAACAATATTATCAACCCAAGAGTTTTCTTCACTAGGTAGTGTGCCTTACCCTGAGATTTGGAGAAGATTAGAAATTATAAGGATTAAAGAACCTAAAATTAAGAAAATCATAAGGTTTGACTTGTCTAGAATCTTGGATACCGATAGTGCACCTTTCTACTTTGACCTTCAAAGAACATGTGATAGGTGGCTAGCGGATAAGAGAGCTATCATTTCCCCAAGTCTTTACTCCTTTGAAGATTATCTTGAGAATGCAATAACAGTACATAAGTTTTTATCACAGGTGGAAAACCAAGAAGTTGTCTTAGATGATAAGAGAAGATTTAATAAAGTTCCTAGGGCTGTGATTTATCGGGAATATTACCATGAATTGTAATTTTACATGTCAAACTATGAAGTCGATTGCATCACTATAGCTCATTTCATAAAATTCTTAAAAGCCAAATTTCATTTTGAAGAAGAACACTATATGACCCCTGAGAAATTGGAACTTGTTAATGATATCTATAGGATTTTCCAAGAAAATTAAAGTATAATATCTATAATATTATAATTTTTATTTTGTTTGTTGTATTTTTTGCAATCCAAAAACTACAAAATCCAAAAATATAATATAATATATTAGTTAGGTATATATATAACATATATACCCCAAGCATTAAGCACACACACACACACACACACACACACACACACACACACACACACACACACACACACACACACACACATATATATATAATTATATATATCTGCAATATAAAATATTCTAAGTAAAATGCCTAAATTAAGAAGTGGAAAAAATGTAGAATATGAACATATAGGAGAACAAGATCAAGATAATCATGAAGATGAAGTTCGAATTGAAGATTATGTATCATCAGAATCAGATGAGAAAAACCATAATAAAGAAGAAGTCTTCTATAATAGGCCTCAAGTAGATGAAGAAGGTAGTCTTAAATTTATTTCCACACAACATTTCACTGAGTTTCTAAAATACAATATAGATGTCATCAACCATATCATAAAAACAGAAGCTCAAATCCCTATGGGAGATTATTCAACGGAGGCTTCCATAGAGGCTACTCTCAGATTGAATGGAAATCCTTTAACATACATGAAAAAAAATAAAAATCAAGCTGGTACATATTAAAATATAAACCAGAATTTGAATCAAAATATAGCACAACCACCACCAGTAATAGCTTCAAATTCCAAATAAAAACAACCAGATTCTGCTTCACAAAAGGTAGCACAAATAATTAATAAGATACACAAAATTAGTTAGAATCAACAAAAGGTTCAACAAAACAAAACTCCTCATCAACTTCATAATACTCCTCCTAGTAACACTTTACATAATAGTGTTTCATTCGGGAATCATTATACAACAACATCAACTTATTATTCAATACATAACACTATGATGCAAAAAAACCAATCTGGTGGACAACAACAAGGACTTGAAGTCATGATTAAACAGTTAGCTTCAATACTAGATCAAATGGATCCCTACTATCCCTCTTAAAGTTATAGAGAGATGTGTAGCCAACCCTTGGATCCTATTGTGGTTGCTCAACCACATCCTAAGTATTTTCTATACCTGTCCTGCCGATATATAAGGGAAACGAAGATCCTATTGAGCATATTTCCATGTTTAGGAAAAAATGTCATGATATCTCTCATGATGACTTGTTGTTACTAAATATATTCCCTAAAAGTCTCGGAGGCATGGCTTTAGAGTGGTATTATCAGTTACCTACAAACTCTTTAAGGAATTGTGAGGAAACAACAAATATGTTCGTCCACCAATTCAGTAATCACATAGAAAGACATGTGACTATTAAATTTTTTTATAATTTGAAGCAAGGAAAAGATGAGAGTTTTTCTGAATTCTTAACTAAGTGGAGACAACTCTTAGGTAGATTACATTTTACTTTACCTCACCGTGAAATGTTGGATATATTTATTGGTAATTTGTAAGAACAACTATCTTATGAACTATTTACTGCTACAGTAACCACATTTTATCAAGCTATTGATTTAGCAAGAAGGGTAGAAGAAGCCCTTATTACAAGAGGTCAATTTAAGAAGAAAGATGAAGATAAACCTTCTAAAAATCAATAAAAAATTAAACAAGTAGTAGGTGACGGAGTTACTGATAGCGGGAATACTCCAATTGTTAATGTTGCAGAAACCTTTAATTTTTTTTATTGAAAGTTCTTGATAAGTCACCAAGAGAATTCACAAGATTAAATCAACCCTTAACAATGATTTTACCTCAATTATTGGAACAAGGCTTGGTACGATTTCCTGAAATAAGACAATAAGACACTATTGTAGTTGATATAGGGCTGAATTACATTGTAATTTCCATCAAGTAGATAGACATTAATACAAATTCTTGTAAAAGGTAAAGCATGTGATACAAGACTTGATTGACAAAGGAAAAATGAAAGTTCAACAATTTCTTGCAAATAATAATACTCAAAATAATACTCAAAAACCAACAAATCAAAATGCAAATCAAAACCTAGATATCTTTCAACATCCCTTACCTAAGCATGGTAAAGAAGCAATAAACCAAGTAGATCATCACAATGTTCCTCATCCAACTCGATATGTGGGAACCATTAGTAGCTTTTTACCACAACAAGATTTGCAAACATCTTTATCTGTGGTCACAACTAGACCAATACAATATTTTCAATTATCTTCGAAAGATACTAAAAGTGACACAAAAAGTGACATAGAAAGTGAAACTGGGAGTGAACTAGAGATTGCTTGAAATAGTTTTGAGTATGAATCGAATCAAGTCACTCCTATTACAAATTTATCAGTTCCAGAAGAACCATTTACAAGAAGAGTAACTAATAGACCATCACCTCAGCAATGGATTTCAAATGAACAAGAAAAACATACTAGACCCCTTTTTGGTAATCCTCGACATAGCAACATTGTGGGTACCATTGGGGTTGTCACAAGACAACAAGCACAAGTTCAAAATTCTCAACTAAAAATCAGCTCCTTTTGTATTGAGAACTCCCACTAAGGAAAATAATGTATTAGGTTCACAACAGAGATCTCCATATGACATTAATGAACAATTGGCTACCATCACAGCGAGAAATTCTCTTTTGGATATTTTAAGAACTTCATACATAGGGAAGAATTAATGAGAACTTTAAGCAAGATGATGGTACCTGAAGATATTGAACCTAATGTTGTGGTGGATGCTATAACTTTAGATGAAGCACATTTCATATATTTTTGTGACAAATATATCCCTCCTCAAAGCATGTATAGAGATAACCCTTTATACATTATAGCATTGATCGGAGATGTAGGAGTCAAAAGAGTTCTAATTGATAATGGATCATATTTAAATATTTGCACCTATGATTTCTTTCAAATATTTATATTTAAAAAAGAAGATATGAAAAGTACTAAAATGATTATTAAAGCATTTAATGATGAAACCCAATAAACATGTGGAGTACTGACAATCCCATTGCAAGTTGGTCCAAGAATTTTTGATACGACTGTGTTTGTTGTACCTTGTTTTGTATCATACACCATTATTCTAGGTTGACCTTGGATCAACACAATGAGAGCAGTACCTTCCACATTACATCAATGTGTCAAATTTGAGTTTAAAAATCAATTAGTCACCATCCATGGTGATCCCAGACCATTTGATATGTGTGTTGTAGCGGAGCCTATAGGGGTTACGTTATGTCCTGCTATGTCTTCTACTCATCCTTTTCCACCTTCATCATAAAGACCTTCTAAATATAAATCATCATCACCTTCTAAACCCATACCATCAAAAGCATGAACTAAATCACCAAAAAATTGTAATTCATTATCATCATCATCTTCAGAATCCATATCCAATCCATTTCCTAAACACATAGTATCAGATCCACCTTTGAGTCTAAAATGTTTAAATTCACAGCATCTAAATAACCAGTTAAGGAATATATTCCATCTACTTCATATACTCTTTTGGATGAAGTATTACCGGAATTATCTTCAGTGCTTACCAATTCAAAATAAGTTAATTTTGCTACCTAAGATTCCTTGGTGTTATCTAAGTTACCTCCATCTCCTCAAACCTTGGGCTTGCCAAATAAGGGAAGAATTTGCCATATTGGGAGTTGTGCCTTTGTGTATGCAGGGTATGATCAGGGTAAAAATTTAGTTGTAAAAGTTACAATTGATTAGGATGGATTTGCTAAGTGTAATTTTTCTGATGGATATATAAAGTCAAAACCAATGATGTGTATTATGGGTTATAGAGGTAAAGGTTTAGGACCTCATGAAAATGGTATGAAATAACCTTTAGAAGTTGTAGATTGGCCTGCTTGATGTGGTCTTGGCTATATTTTCACAAAAATAGAACCATTCCCATATGAAGATGATGATCACCTTATAACATATCAAAAATATATGGAATAGAAAGAGTTCTTTTAAAAGATATATACTTGCAATATGTTAACTGTAGCTTATCCAGAAATGATTGCTTCTTCGGATAAATGTTTATAAGGTGATATCTTTCATGAAATATCTCTTGATGAAGTTTTGGGGAATAAATTCTTCTTTGATGGATCTATGCCATGTATAGTTCATATTGAAGCAACTTCTCCCCAAGAAGAACTAGCTAAATGCACATTAGAAGAATTACAAGAAATGGGTGTATCACTTGCACCACCAAAATTTGAAAGATATTTAAATATTGTTGTTGGAGATACTTTAAAAGTTAATATTGGAACATAAGAGAACCCCCACCTAGTTAAAATTGGATCAAAATTAAGTAAAGAAAAACAAACGCTATATATTGAATTTATCACAAAATATGCTAATGTTTTTTCTTGGACATACGTAGATATGCTAGGCCTAGATTCTTCTGTAGTTATGCACCATCTAGTAGTGTGCCTTGATTCTGAACCCGTAAAGCAAAAACTTAGAAAATGCATCCTAAAGTAGCACTACTAGTCAAAAGTGAATTGGAAAAGCTTCTGAATGTAACTTTTATACAAGCTATTGACTATGTCGAGTGGATATCAAACGTTGTTTCAGTGACTAAGAAAGAAGCTACTAAGATTAGGGTTTGCATCGATTTGAGAGATATAAATGTTGCATAGCCTAAGGATGATTTTCCCCTCCCTAATATGGATCATATAATAGATTTCACATCAGGGAGTGGGATGTTGTCCCTCATGGACGATTTTTTAGAATACAACCAAATCAAAATAGCTCCTAAAGACCAATCTAAAATAGCCTTTATTACCCCTTGGGGGAAATTTTGTTGGAAAGTAATGCTCTTTGGGCTAAAACATGCAGGAGCAACATATCAAAGAGCTATGACATACATTTTTAATGATATGATGTATGCTATTTTGTATGATTATGTAGATGATATTATAGCTCGTTCAGCAAAAGAAGATGATCACATTAATTATTTAAGAAAAGTGTTTGATAGATTAAGAGAATATCTGATATGTTTAAATCCAGACAAATATGTGTTTAGAGTTAAATCAACAAAATTATTGGGGGTTATTATTTCTATGCATGGTATAGAAGTAGATCCTCTCAAAATTAAAGTTATCCTTGATATGCCACCTCCTAAGAACATATCAGAGTTAAGAATTTTACAAGGAAACCTTCAATATATCCATCGCTTCATCGATAAATTGGCAGATAAAATAGGACCTTTTATTAAATTACTTAAGAAGAATACTCCCTTCAATTGGAATAAAGAATGTCAAGAAGATTTTGAGAATATTAAACAATATCTTCTCACTCCTTCAATGCTTGTTCCTCCTAGACCATATCATCAATTTATTTTATATATTTCTACTTCGAAACTCGCACTAGAAGCTAAGTTGGTTCAAATTGATGATGAAAAGAAAGAATGCACCACATACTACATAAGTAGAAATTTAATAAGTTATAAAACTTGATATACTCCATTTGAAAAACTTTGTCTAATAGTTGTGTTTTCTATGCAAAAGTTGCATCATTACATGCTTAGTTAGAAAACATATGTTATTGCTAATTCTAATCCATTAAGGTACTTGATGAGTAGACCTTACTTATCAGGACATACAACTAAGTGGGTTCTTGATCTTAGTGAATTTGAACTCACATTCATCGGCCAAAAGTCTATAAAAGGCCAAATTATAGCTGATCAATTAGCTGTTGCACCTTTAGAATTTACTCATCCTATGAATATTGAATTTCCTAATGAGTGCCTTAATCTGGGAGAAGATCATTCTGAGACATGGTCTTTGTATTTTTATGGAGCTAGATGTATGAGTGGTGCAGGTACCGATATCATATTGAAATCTCCCCAAAAGCACCTTATTCCTATATATTTTAAATTATAGTTTGCTTGTACTAATAATACTGCAGAGTATGAGGCTCTAATCCTTGGGTTACGGGTTGCTTTAGCTTTATAAATTAATTTTGTTAGTTTTTGGAGATTCTCAGCTTGTGATAAATCAAATCAATGAAGTTTATCAAACACGAGATGAGAAAATTTGTCCTTATAAAGAATATGTCCTTAAGCTTATATCATTGTTTGAAAAAGTAACTTTAGAAGCTATTCCTAGAACTAGCAACCGTGTTGCCAATGCTATGGCTATGACTACTTATTTGTTGCCTTTGGAGTTGGATAATGAGTATGCTACCATAATTATTTGCCTACTCCAAGAACCTGCCTCTTCCAAGTCATTTTTAGAACCATTAGATGTATTTTTTATTGATGAAATCACCCCAAAACCTTGGTATATAGATGTCTTTAATTTTTTCCAAAGTGGAACCTTCCCAGAAGGACTAGATAGAAACCAACATAGGTTATTACGTAGGCAAGCTGTTTGCTTCGTAATTGTTGGTAATACCTTATATAGAAGATCCTTTGAAGGTATTCTATTAAGATGTCTCAACCTAAAAGAGTTTAATAAAGCCTTAACTGAAGCCCATGATGGATCCTATGGAGGACACTTTAGTGGAACTGCCATTGCAAAAAAGCTCCTTAGAATGGGATATTTTTGGCCTTCCATGGAAAAATATGCTAATGATTATGTGCATCATTGTGATAAGTGTAAAAAGCATGCTGACCTTATAAATGCTCCTGCTCAAGAAATTCAAGCTATATTCTCTCCTTGGCCCTTCTCTAAATGGGGTTTAGACATTATTGGTAAAATAAATCCTATTTCATCTGATGGTCATAAATTCATAATACAACAATAGAATATTTTTAGAAAATGGGTTGAAGCTATACCTTTAGCTTCTTGCATAGGAATTCAAGTTTCTAAACTCATTTTCAATCAAATCATCTATAGATTTGGAATTCCATCTAATATCATCTCTGATAATGGAACATGTTTCAAGAACAAATATGTTAAGAAATTATGTCAAAAATATAAAATCCAACATAGATGGTCCACTCCTTATTATCCACAAGGTAATGGCCAAGTTGTAGCATCCAATAAAACCATAATCAAAATTTTAAAAAGATTAGTTAATAAATCTGGTTGTGACTGGCATACACAATTATACCCTGCCTTGTGGGCATGTCGAACTAGTGTTCGTACTCCTACAGGCGCTTCACCTTTTGTCTTGGTTTATGGTGTCGAAGCAGTTTTTCCATTTGAATTAGAGGTTCCTTCTTTAGCTCTTCTGCTTCAATATGCTGAAGTAGGAGATGAATATTGCACTGGCAGATTTAGTCAGCTGGAACTTCTAGATAAAAAGCGCATCCATGCTTTAGAGCATATTCATGCCTACCAAGACAAACTTAAAATATCATATGCAAATAAAGTTCATAGTAGATCCTTTAAAGTTGGAGATTTAGTATTAAAATAAAATTAAAAAAATACTAATGCAAGAAAAAATTTAAAAGGAAATTTCAACCTAATTGGCTTGGGCCATATATCATCATTGCTAAGTTTGGATCAGGTGCATATAGATTGGATTCCTTGGATGCGAAAGATCTCAAGGAACCCATGAATATCATGCATTTGAAGATATATTATGTATAAAATCAAAAAATTACATATTTGTACATAATTGTAAATAAATTTCTTCATCATCTACAACCCTCATACTATAAAAGAAAATCGAAAAATATGAAAATTTCCAAAAAAATTTCAAATTTTTTAAGTCATTCATTTTGCATCAATTTGCATTATCTTACAAAAATCTAAGTTATATTTTATTGTATTTCAGATAAATTCAAAAGTTGTCTTGAACCATGCACTTAATTTGCATCTTTAATAATTTTGATTTTGTTGCTTTGATTATAAATCTCTCTTGTATCGAAAAGCACTATTACTTCATTAGATAAATTTTGAGTTTTGAGAAATGATCTTGCTACTTCTTGAACAAAAAACACATTCTCACATATTAAATATGATTTGTTGCAAAATTCGAAAATGATACTACATAGTAGTCTTAGTTCCATAAGCGAAAAGTTTCCCTTGCTATCCTATTATGTACATGGTCTAGAATACTAGGAATTGGCAAAAGGACAAGCTCCCCCCCTACCCAAATAAAATCCCTTGCCCCACGTCTAATATGGGCAAGTATCCCGAGAAAAAAAATAAAAAGAAAAGAAAAAGAAAAATAAGAGAAAAAGAAAAAGAAGAGAAAAAGAAAAAGAAAAGAAAAGAAAAGAAAAGAAAAAGTAATAAAATCCCCTTGTTCAGAAATGAGCAAGAAATCCCTATTCCAAAATTTGAAGAAAATAAGGGGGTAGTGAGCTTGAATCCCTGGAATTCCTCAGTTATTTGAAAGCCATGAGGTAAGCCCTATAACAGGTGGTTTGTGCCCAACCCACTTGACCTTGGGTAATCCCTTTCGTGTGGTGACATGTCTATCACATTAGCGACCTTCTTTTATATATACCAATGTCCGCTTGTGGATTAGCTAGCTTTTGGTAACTTGACTTACATAGTAGTTCAGTACACTGGCATGCACAAAATCATGGTTAATGAACCTTTCACTTTCACACACATTGGTTCATTCAAGTTTTCTTGTATCACTACCTTACTCAAATCCGTAAATTAATTTCACAAGCACACACATTTGATCCTTGAGAGATTTTGTATCATTATTTCAAATCAATATGGATAATGAATTCACTTATCACACACTGGTTCTTGACACATTTGAATTTGTCTTCAAAATAAGTTAAAATATTTCTTTGAAATTTGTTAGACAACATTTTATCATCATCTATTTCTTCATAGATCATTCCAAAAGAACTTGTAAAATAAAATTATTTATTATACATTACATTTTGACTTCGCGATGATGGTATAATTCCTAGTAATTATTTTCTCAAATTTCACACTAGGAATTCTATGCCTAGCGCAAGTCATATTTTTCAATTTTTAAGTTTTAATCATTTTATATAGCACAAATAATTCATCATACATTGAACTCTGACTTCAAAATGATGGTATAATTCCTAGGAATTATTCTTCTCAAAATTTCACACTAGGAATTCTATGCCTAGAGCAAGTCATTTTTCTCAAATTTTAAAGTCTAAACCATCCCATATTTATTAATCTTCTTAAATATGTGATACAAATGATTTGTTTTATATCAACTTATGTCTTCAAAATAAATAGTTTTTCATTATCATGCATTGCATGTTGACTTCGCGATGATGGTATAATTCCTAGAAATTATCCTTCTCAAAATTCACACTAGGAAGTTCATGCCTAGCGCAAGTCATCCTCCTCAAATTTTCATGTCTAAATTGCACCCAATAAACTTATCAAAATATTTTTTAAAAATCAAAGTGTCTCAAAATAAAAAAATTAAACATCACCATAAGCCTCAATATTATACTTGAGCACCACAAATTTTTTTCTCTTATTAGCAATACAAAACTTCCTCACAACAGGATTTGCTTCATGACCTAACAAGCACCGATCTCCACCAATGGTCATATAACATCACAAAATCCTCCGAGCAACATTGCTAATCTATTTTATTTCATTATTTTACAAAAACATATGTTCACATATTTTTTTAAATAACATCTTTCAAACAACACATTTACAAAAACTAAAGTCAATTTTCATTTTAAGCATGATAAAAACACTTAAATTAAATACATGATTATGATAAATTTAAACAATTCCAATAACATACAATCAAGTCATATAAAATCACATAAGACAAGAAGGTTTATATATATATATATATATCTCAAAAATCCATGTATAAAATGGATATAGACTGGTATGCCACAATCCTAAAAACTCGGCATACTCAGTCAATAAAGATATAATACAAAAATGTGTCTACATGAGTCCATCCTAGACTCCTCTCGAGCCTCTAGAGATCACTGCATCATCCTCTCTGCCAGAGGATGGTGGTGGTGGTCAAAACTATCCTCCTACTATTGCCATCCTAGAAGAAGTCGCCCTAGTAGTAGAGCAAGATGATCCTATGTGAATAAGACCTATAATATCAGGAGGTATAGTCTATCTCTACTCTGGAGGAACTGCTAAGAAATATAAATTCTGGTAAAATGTGGTTTGTTGTATAGACATCACCAACTCATCCTCCATGTTGCTCCTCCTAGACTGTGTAGTCTGAGAATGCGTAGGTGTTGGAGCCGCATCTCTTTGTCCTGCTTGACCCCTAGCCTCTGCCAACTCCACCTCTAGAGCCCGAATCCTAGATCTCAAGTCTACATCCTATGCCTCTAGGGTATCAATCCTAGTCTTCTGGGCGGTAGTCTCTGTCCTCAATCTAGTAACCTCTACCTCGAGGTCTCCTGTCCCATTACTCTCCCCTACCTCTAGAATCTTGTTGCCATTCCTGGGTGAGTCAAGTTTCTTTTCCTGATGAGGAGATGCTCCCCCCTCCTGCTGGGGTGAATATGTCCTCTCCTCCCTGGTCGATCCTATATCCTATGAGGCATGTGGCCACCCCTAGTGCGAGGTCCCTCTCGTATAGGGGGTACCTGTATCCTCTACCACCACTGACTAACCATATGGATCACCTATTCTATAGCAATACGTGATCGAGTCAGTCTAGTTGGGTAGATCCCAACATACCATTGCTGATATCTGATACCTGTTGTAGCGACCTCGGAACGCACCGACCACTTTACTCTACTTGCAATATTATAGCCAATATGAAATGAAGGATCATGAAAAATCATATAACACGAAAGTAACAAAGATGGATCTATTTATTTGTATTGAAACTCGGTTACATGTCGGTCCCTCTTAGGGATACCCATTTTGATACAATGAATTACAAGTGAGGAAGAAGTCCCCTAGCAAGGGGTGGTGCACTTTCACAAGCTTCCCGATTTTGCACATGGAAATGTATGAGGGCTTACAGATGCCTCCTTATCTAGGTCTTATTGCTAGAGGGATCCTCTTGTTCTCGCATGTTGTAGCTTCCATCCGATGAACCTGTGGCCCTGTAAGCAATGAAACAACAACACACGCTTAGATGTCCAAGATTGCCTCCTCGGATGAGGTTGTTAGCAATGAATATAATCAAATGAAATCAACTGCAAATGAAACTAATGCTATGAATGCAAATGAATGAAATGATGCTATGCTAATTATATGCTAAACAAAATAATGAAACTAATGTCTAAAACCCTAAGCTAGGCATACGAGCCACTATCTAATGACAACGGTTGCTAAAGTGAACCTCTTTCTCTTTGCTCTAAAGCTATGGATCAAAGCTTGTATTCGATGTTGAAATGGTGGTTACTATGCTCTCTAATTTGTTAGGGCTTCGCCATAAATGTGATATCAAAGGAAAAATCTCCGAGTCTTGAAAGCTCTCCTCAATGATCTAATGTGTTCCTGTATCTCTAGATTGATTGATTCTTTCTGATCTATCATATGTGTCCTTGTTCTCTTAGGCTTGCACATTTTAAAGTGTGTGAAACCCTAAATTTTATGCTCAAAACCCTAGGATTGAATCCCTCATGTGTAGTGAATGTTAGCATGAGAAGCTTTTTGTCTTTTCTATGTTTAAATACTAGTTACCAAAAGTCTAAATTCAAACTCAAGTCTCCTATGTGAACTGGTTGTGAAGGGGAATGCAAAGTTACTCCCACTCACATTTATTACATACAGACTGCCACTTCCACCCTGATTAGGTATGTTTTCCATAAAAATACTTTTTATGGCGTAGCTGTTATCGTCTGTAGCGACTAATATTTGGCTGCTGTAATCTACAGCGGCTAAGGTCTGGTCGCTCTGAGATTGAGCGGCTAAGATCTAGCCGCTCTGGTCTTGAGCGGCTAAGCTCGGATGGGCTCAGAATGCCCCAAATGGTGGGTGAAAACCACTTTTGATGCTTGGAAAATCCAAGTTTATATCCTATGATCTTATGAATGTGCCCATGTGAGTAACTCCCCTAAACATGACACATATTAGGTGTCTATAGATGCCCCTTTTTACGATGTACTTGTGTGGAAAACATAATGCTGAGCAAAAACGTAGACTGATCTGCTTGTAAGGTGTATGATGGTCAATGGTCTGACCAACGCCTGATGGCCCAATCATGCAAGATGATGCACATCCTTTGAATCATTGCCTCAACGTTCAGAGGACTTAACTTAGCCAAGTGGCTTATGCACATTCAATTTGCACTCATTCCTCAAACTCAATCGGGTAGCTTCAACTGCTACAATCAGATCTGACTGGAAGGATAGCTACAAATTGGAGATGTTATGTTTGCTTACATTCCAAGCAAACAAGGGAGATGTGATTGTTGTATGCAATTATTCGTAGGACAAACACAATTTTGATATGATCAAGTGATTTGTTGTTGATTTTGACTGACTATTTTGAAGATTTGAACTACCTCCTCATACAGTGAATTGGTGAGAAAAAGGTGATGAATAAAGTGACAAGTCGCTTGACCAGTATGACTAACTTGGCTTGTTTCTAACATTTGTTCTTTCAATGGGTGAACCCCCATCCAAGTGTGACTTCAACTATTTATGATAATAATCCATCCTTATTTCGAGTGATCCGACAATCAAGAGCCTTCTTAGGGAGTTAGGATGAGTTATTCTATTTATGCTCATATTGTATCACTTTGGCTCAATGTTTTTGATTTCATAAGGGAAAGAAGATGATTTTATCGCACCCTTGGAGCAGTTTGACCATTTTGGTCTTCTTTGGATTTGAAATGATGCATCATGGTTCCAAAATGAATGTTTTTGCCCCAAGTAGCCTTATGGTAACCTACTCATCTTATTGAGTTGCATGGAGTGCGAGTCGCTGCAATCGCCAAGTTGATAGAGTAGGTAACTTAATACGAGGTCTACTTGAGAATTTGTTTTTATGCATTTTTTTTGTTATTTTGATCATTATGGTGATTATGAACCACCAAAATATGCTTATTTGATGTTTTTGATTGCTTTTATTGGAGGGAAAGAACATATATTTGCTTAGGATCTCGGGCGTTGTCACGTCCAATGGCCACCAAGTGCTTGGTCGTGGCTACTCTTGTCCTAGGTGACCACAAGATTCGGTTTGCTGATGTTAGAAGTGTCTAAGGCAATATAAAAGATACCCTAGGGTTTTGTCTTTTCACTTTGCCAGCTGTCAATTCTGTTTTCTTCAACTCTGAGGCAAAAGTGACTTTTGCAACTTGGAGTGTTTCTATAATTTGGAAGATTATGGCTGCACATGGTGAAGCATCTTTGGGTGGAGGAGTCGGAGCTTCTTGAGTACTACCTCAAACCTTAACCCTGCTTGTTTATTTTTGTTTTGGGTAAAACTAAACCACATTAAGTAATCGATAATTGAACCCCATTAAGCTCGTTGGCAACGAATCAAAACCCGTAGCTAGGCTTAGTTTAGGTTTTTATGTGGTGGGCTTATCCCCATTTTGTCTTTGTTGCTTTTGTTACATTTTTTGGTATTTTATGGCCTAGGGTCGACGCGTCTGCCTCGCTACCCATTGGTCGATATCGATTAGAGCAGCCAGGAAGGCCTATAACTTGACTACTGTTGCTGGCAGTGGCCGATTTGAATCCCAACGATAAAAAAATTGACCATTGGGGCTTGGTCGCTATCAGCTCTAGCGACCGATTCTTGGTCGTTGTAGGCGATAGCGGCCAAGAACACTTAGTGAAGTCTTTTATTTTTGGTGCATTTTTAGGGTTGACTTATTGATTTTTTTGAATTTTTGATTTGTTTGATTAGGTGTAATTTTTTACCTTTGCTTAGAATTAGAATAGCCTATCATATTTTGCATTATTTTCATGTTTATTGTGAATTATGCCTTAGATGCATTGTAGTTATGATTAATTTTCTTTTGTTGTTAGATTCTTACTGCTCGAGCTCGGGACCCGAAGCTCATGAATACACTTCTACCCCTCTTGGATGACGATGATTGGGCTTGGCTCAAATCCCGTGGGCTATAGTATGTCACCAAACTACCCACAATTATGGCAGATCATGCCTACCTTATAGATTTGGTCCATCGATGGGATCCTCGAACCAATACCTTCCACTTTCCTATCGACGAGATGACCATCACGTCGGAAGATGTGTATAGGATATTTTAGATCCCCTTTGATGGAGTGGCCATTGTCTCTTCAACCACTAATGATCAGGTTGTTGTTTTCACTCGAGTGTTCATAGGGCATTCTATGTAGGCTCTCAAGGACACCAAATTTGGGGGAGTGTCCATCTCGCAATGGTATGAGGCATGTGTCTTCTATGCGAGGCATGTAGTATTGTTGATAATCATCAACAATATCTTGATTCCATATTGCTCAGGTTTGAGGTTCTTGTGGAAACTTTTGGCAATGGTTCAGTATTTGTTGGATAGTCTCGAGCCTATCATCTATGCATGGGGTAAATATTTGTTGGCTTAGTGCTATGATGAGTTGTACCACATCTGTCGATGAGGTCGCATAGGTATTGCTTGCAGCTTGCTTCTATAGGTCTGGGGATGGGAGCACATCAAGGTAGATCATCCCAGAGGGCTTCCTACTAAGATTAATTCTATGGAGGAGTGAATGCAGTGCTATGCTGTTAGATGAGCTTGATAGCACGAGCTGTGCAAGAGCCGCCCTAATGCGGGGAAGCTTCCCCACTACACTACTACTTTTATTGGGCTGAATGTCGATGATGTCATGTGGCGACCATATCATGAGTGCCCAGCTTGGGATGATCCTGCTAGTTTCACAGTGAGGATGTGGTGTGAGTGGTGGTTCATCGGTCACAAGGTTGGTATCTTGGAGTATTTATTCTACTCCCAAGTTCTTCGTCAGTACAGGCTGTAGGAGGATGTGCCTTTGGTTCCATTTGTATACAAGCGCATCACAGCAGAGGGAGATTTACCCCTACCATGGATCATAGATTTTTTAGATGAGGAAGATGCCCTAGCATTTGACCCAAGAGTCACCAGGGGTGTCATAGAGGTATACACTAAGTGGTGGGGGATCGGATGTGGCATGGCGATGGCAGCTTGGGTCGGGAGGATGATGGTGAAAGTGATGATACAGATCCAATAGGGCATAGAGTCCAAGCTAGGACTGAGGTATGGGGCTAGCTAGCAGAGCAGGTGGCAACGGAGGATCAGGAGGCTCCTACAGAGGATGAGTAGGAGTTGGAGCCTGAGGAGAGAGATTCTCCTCTAAGAGCACAACTACATGAGGTCGAGGCTGAGATCTAGTCAATTAAGATCTAGGTAGAGTAGTGAGATGCTACTATTGCATAGCAGGATTCCACTATAGAGTAGCTCACACTATAGATCTAGGATTTGCAAGCTACTGTGGGAGGCGGTGCTGGTAGAATACAGTTTGTTGTACCTCCTTCTACTCCATAGGGTGCTACAAGGATAGACTCAGGGGCAAAGGTTCTACACTTGAGGTCACTATTAGAGGAGTATGAGACGATGATCCATGGGCATGTTGGTCATATTACCACCCTCCAAATGCAGCTCAGGAGGCATGGGCTTGTCCCTAGGGAGGCACCAGGTGTAGGCGGTTCATAGGTTAGCGGGCACTCCACCTCAGGGTAGTATTTTGCTTGTTCTAGCCAGAGGACCAGGACTCAGATAGAGAGACCAAGAGGTTCACACCATTTGACCCCGTGACATCGCCACAGGGGGAGGCAACACTGGGAGAGGTGGTGCAGGAGGTTCATACCTTGTATTTGATTGATGATGCTATTAGTTTGTCATTTTTGAGGTTGGCTTGACCTATATGACTGTAGCCCTATGGGTAGTTTTGTATACCCATCTATTTGACACACATTTATATGATATATTTATGTTTACGACTCATTATGTGTATCATTTATTGCCCATTTTTTTATTTTTATTTGTTTTATGATGAGATGTGATGATGGTATTATGATGATTTGACATATATAATAAATGATAGATGATATCGGTGGTGATGTGGATTTGAAAATAGATGCTCATGTAGATGTGATATGATCTACCTATTGTGATATGATGTGATGTATTATGCAGTGATTTGATGATGGATTTATGATTGTATGCAAATAGATATTGCTTATGTGTTTTATGATGTGTTTTATAATGTGATGATGGATGATTAATGACTTTTGTATTTGTGGATGTGATGTTGGTATGTTAAATGCATGTTTGATTTTTATTTTAGTGTGCACACTTTGACTTATGTTATGATATGGTAAATGCAATGTGCAATGTGCTATGTATATGGTGAATGTAATATGTAATCTAATGTGAATGAACTTGTATGTTTTAATTACTCAAAACACAAAGAATGTATATGCTATGATTTTGAAAATCTAATGTGTGATACCACAAAAAGTATAATAACCATGGATTTTGTTTTAATAATCATTCTAATCATGAAAATTGATCATTTACTCCATCAATGTGTGCAATGTAATGGTGTGGGATGAATGCATTTTCTGGATAAGTTTCTGTAATTTAAGAAATATAAAATAATCAGTGGCCGTCTAAATATCATTTCTGACATATAATTGGTATCTCATATATTTTATTAATACCCCCTAATTTACAGAAGCTTATGAATAAAGTTGTTGGTGTGATTGGTGATATGATTTTTTGCTTGTGTAGGAATTATTTTTGGCTATTACTGAAATTCAACCACTCTAGTTATCCTATCAACAACTGTCTACTGACCATTCTAGACTTTTGAAAAGTAAGGCTTTTACCATGGACCTGGATATTCATGATCTCTCTGTGTGCAAGTGATTGTATATTTTGAGATAGAATTCAAGCATTTCCTCCAATGTTAGACAGGATTCTTTCAGCCCATTGTTAAGATCAGGGATTCTCAAGTGTTCATCTCGTCCTAAGTTGGACTTAGTTGGACTTATACCACTAGGCAGTATTGGGTTACCTAAGATAGCTCATCCACATTCAAACATTGGTCTACACAAATGCATGACGCAATTGTGGTAGACATATCATCATGCATAAGGATTTCTCCTTCCGATTTTGTACAATGTTGAGAATTCCAGGGATTCAAGCTTCATTCCCTTCTTTTCTTCCTTTTGGCTTTGGATATTTGCTCATATGTAGTGATGAAAATCATTGTTTATTTTGTATTGATTTTTTTATTAAGCGAGGATTCTTGTAGTGATGATAATAACTATTTATTTTTCTCATATGTAGTGATAAAAATCACTATTTATTTTTGATTGATTTTTCTTTGAGCGAGGTTTCTTGGAATCTCTGATTTATGTATTGCTTTGAAATATGGAATGTATGCTTGGCTTTTAGAATTTTTACTTTGCTTTGGGCTTTTGCTCATTTTTATTAAGAAAGGGATTTGGATAGGTCGAAGCTTTTTCTTTTGCCAATTCTCAGTACCTTTAAACCGGTCGCACAGGGGGGATAAGCAAGGAATATCCTTTTCGCTTAAGGTAACCTAGATCGCTTTGCAACTTTCATATTTTCCTTGTACCAGTTAGGATTTTAGTGTTTCAATTAGTCACGGGATATTGAATATCCAAGGCATTATCACAGCTAGACATTACCTTCTACTAATAAATACGACTTTCTACAAAAGCTGATAAGACCACTAGACATGTTTGAATAACAGGATAATCTTAGCCTATTTTGTATAGGAACATGAAATGGTTGTGTTGACAAAAACAGTTATACACATGAGTGCATGGATGGAGGTGGATTTGAGATTTTGGGTTGTGATACAAACTGTGGCATATTTTGCAGAATTGATCATACATTGCAATGCAAAGAAGGAAGCAATGAAGCAAAGTGACCAAAGGGCAAGCGGGTGCCGGAAGACAACACAAGAGCCCATCATGGTTCGATGTTGATCATGTTGACTGATGCTTGATTGTCCAAAGCCTTACATTGTATTGTTGAGTACGAGAGCACTTTCACATGAATGTTTGTAAAATCAGTGGATGGATTCTAAGGGATTAAGGATCCCAAAGATGCCATGGTGTCTACAAATCTATTTGACGTACGAGGGATTAGCTCGATGTCATATCATTCCAGCCGATCTAGGTATGTGTTGACAAGTTCCTTGTAAGCTTTTAGGAGTGGGCACCTGCATTGGAATAGGTATTTAAATTGATTTACTATGAGCAAGGATTCACCAAAGATGTTCAATATTTTAATGCCCATTGCTACAGTTTTTTGGAGTCCTAATATCAAAGACTTATAATATGTGTTGTTTTTTGTGCAAGGGAAGTCTAGTTTGAATGATAAGGACAATGACGTGCCCTACGGTGTGATAAATACAATCCCTACTCTGCCCCCTTGCTCACATTTTGAACCATCAAAGAACAATGACATGTCTCTTTCTTTCTCAGGTTATTCGAGTTCAGGCAGAACTGATAACACAAAGACTGCATCATCATGAAACTCTATGGTGAGAGGCTTGCTATCTTGAAGAGGCACCTCTGCTAGTTGATCTTCTATGATTTATCCCTTCATGGAATTTTTGCTTATGAACTCTAGATCAAATTATGTCAGTAGCATGATCCACTTTGTAGTACAAGTATTGTGATATGTATTGTTCATCATGTACTACAAAGGATTTTGTTTGGATATAACGTAGGATTTATGGCTTAACATGTAGTATCGTAAATTTCGAGTTGCAAAGACCACTACTAAACACAACTTTTTGACATACACATATCCCAGCTCATAACTCACTAAGGTGCGACTAATGTAATATACGACACGTTATTTTGGACTAACATGGTTCCCAAAGCAAAATCATTAGATGATATGTATAGCAAATATGGAATGTCTGGCCTTGGTGGAGCCAACACTGGTGGTGTGGGCAGGTATGTTTTGATCTCTGAAAAGGCTTGTTGGCACTCTTCATCCCAATGAAATGGGATATCCTTGCGTAGCAACCGGTTCATGGATCGACACTTGTATGATAATTGTGCAATGAACCATTTTATGGATGCTATCTTGCCTTGTAGGCTTCTTAATTCCCTAATGTTGGTAGGGGTGGCCATTTCTAGTATATCTTTCACTTTTGCCAGATCGGCCTCGATGCCTCTATTAGAAACGATGAATCCAAAAATTTTGCTAGAATTTATGCCAAATACGCACTTCGTAGGATTCAATCTTACATTGTGCTCAATGAGGCATTTAAAGACTTGTCTAAGGACTTCAGTGTGCTCTTGCCGCAACAAAGACTTAGCGATCAAGTCATCCATGTAGTCCTCTAGGATCTTGTGCATGTAGTCATAGAATATGTATGTCATGGCTCGCTGGTAGGTGGCACCAACATTCTTGAGCTCGAATGGTATCACTTTGTAATAGAATGTTCCCCATGGATTAATGAAAATAGTCTTGTGCTGGTATTCGGGTTTAATATGGATTTGATTATATCCAAAAAAACCATCCATTAGGGAAAGCATCTCATGACCTGTGGTGGCATCAACAAGAGAATCTATATTTTGCAATAGGAATGAATCATTTAGAGTTTCCATATTTAAGTCTCTAAAGTCTATGCAAATACAAACTCTTTCGTCAGGTTTCCCCATGGGCACCATGTTGGAAACCCACTCAGGGTAGTCGATAAGAACTATGAAAATTGCATCCAATAGTTTTTGCATTTCGTTATTTACCATCAAAGCGACAGTGGGATGCATTTTACTTAACTTTTGTTTGATTTGTTTCTTCATGGGATCCAATGAAAGGTTGTGAACAACCATGGGCACCATGTTGGACACCCACTCAGGGTAGTCGATAGGAACTATGAAAACTGCATCCAATAGTTTTTGCAATTTGTTCTTTACCATCAAAGCGATGGTGGGATGCATTTTCCTCAACTTTTTCTTGATTGGTTTCTTCATGGGATCCAATGAAAGGTTGTGAACAACTAAATTTGGATCTATCCCAGGCATGTCTTTGTAAGTCCAAGCGAAAAGATTTAGCCTCTCTTTCAGGAGAGGAATTATGATGGCTTGTTCTTCTGGAGATATAATTTCTTCGAACTTGACTTTCTTTGGTTTATTAGGATCATCGCTAATGTCCACTTCAAAAGTTGCTTCTATAGCCATATGTGACCCATCCTCCAGCTGATGAGGTGTGGGTATCAAGTGAATGTCATCAACGGGATTTATAGGTCCTACTGACTCAGGATCCAAACCAGCATAAAATATGTCATATGCACAACCTAATGTAAAATGAAATGGTTATAACATCTCTTCATTAGGGAAAATATCTTCAAGCTCTATGGGTGAATCAGTGCGGTCCCAATAAATTGCCTCTATATCAATACACAAATGTTTTGTGGTATTGGATGGATTATGAAGTGGAGTGGTCAAATCAATGGAGATTGTGTTGATGGATGGAATGAAATCTCTAGGACAACATGGGTGCAATCTTATCTCAGAGTTTTCCATTCCATACTCATGATGAGGCTCTGGAGGAATGAGAATTTCTGGATCTGGCCCATGAGTAGGGCGGATAATAGGATCATTGGGCTCTAACCACTCTTTGAATGTAGGCAGAGGGGGATTGACCATTTGGTGAATGGAAGCTAGGTCAATAGGTCTCCCTAAAAATCATAGATGAGGGTCTATGGCACGAAGTGCCACCTCTCTCTCTACTAACATGTCAACTTGCCGCAAGTGGTGAGGCCCAAGATAAGCCATCTCAGTTTCAGAGTCAAATTCATCGCTTATCTAGAAATCATTAGCATTGGTATGCGACCCTAGGAAAATGGGCTCATGCCTTGGCCCCAGGTAGGCCATCTCTATCTCATCTTCATATTATTTGTCACTTATGAAGAATCCATCGGTATTAGTGGGCGAACCTAAGATATGGGGCACGTATCTTGGCCCCAAGTAGGCCATCTATATCTCATCCTCATACTCCTCATCACTCATGAAGATGTCATTTGTATTAGTCTCTTACCCCATGCCATGGGGCCAATGCCTTGGTCCTAAGTAGGCTCTTTCTGTTGAGTCCTCTGACTCATAACTACTTTTATATGATATGTATCCACTCTCATTGTAGATGGACCAAGTAAAGCTTTGTAAATAGCGAGGCCCATGATAGGCCAATCCCTCTTGTGCATCATCATCACTTGCCACATATCTATTTTCTTCTTGCTCATCATCCCATGAGTTGTATCTTGCTAGAATGACATTAGTTGTGAGTCTTGGATGATATGTCTCAGGCGGTAGGATGTTCACTATGACCACTTGTCTATTGCACATAAGTCTTGACTTGTCTATTGCACATAAGTCTATTGGACATCGATGTCCTCTCCTAACCCCAAGCTCAATCTATCTAAAGCTACTAGAAAAGAGTTATCTCAACATCTGATGTGGTAACCTAACCCAAACCTATCAGTAGGAAGCTGGTATTGTGGCTCGAGTGGCCACCTACGCCCCTGCTCATATATACTAAGATCGTAACCATGCCAATGGCAACGTTCAAAGTAGCTTAGAGAAAACTCAGGATTAGAGAGGTAACAAACATTAACAATGAATAATTTATTGTTGTCCTCTTCCTCTTTAGTAGACTTATGGGCGCAGTCTAGTCCAACATAGACAAAGTTTGTTTGGTTGGGAGGGATTCCAAGCAAAACCACTATTCCCACTGGTGGTCTCAAGTCTTTTGGTTTTCCCATGTCTTGTGTAGATTCTATGATAGGTGTGAATGTTATGTTCTACACAAGGTATTATCCTATCCCTATGATTACCAAGTGTATGGTTGCATGCGATGTGGATGACCCCACGGATGACACTGGTGAAGCAGGATGGTAATCATCATCTTCAACTTGCTCTTGGAGATCTTCTTCGTCCATGGGACTTGGACCTTCCTCAATGGCTATGGTTAGCGCTTCCCTAGGATTTCTTTCCTTGACTAAGGGCACCTTTAGCTTCTGATTATATTTTGGCTTAGATGTTGATGGTTTCTTAGAAGCATTAGTCATGTTGGGTGCATGTTGAGGTGTTAATGTGGATGGGTATTTTTGTACCCTTTTGTCTTTATCCTTTAGTTGCGTAGTTGGAGATGAAGGTCCTACATACATATGGATAGAAGGGATCACAAACTCTCCTGGAAAATCCACCTGATGGACATACTTGAATGGCTCATCATCGACCAACACCATATAGACTTTGTTATCATGCACATACTTGACACATTGGTGTAGTATTTAAGGGACACACTTCATGTCCCTTATCCAAGGTCACTCTAAAAGGATGTTGTATCATGGCCCCTTCCAAGACATGACACATCACGAGGATGGTATTACACCCTACCTTGATAGGTAAGACTATCATTCCCATAGTATTACATAAAGCATCATTGAAAGCTCTTAATGTGTATTACATAAAGTATTGCCATGATATTTTTCCATCTATTCCCATAATCCATTACTGGCTCATCATCATAATGTTTCAAATTGGCCAGGTTTGAAAGGTTCACTTTTCTCTTAGCACCAAAGGAGAAATGCTTTAGAAAAGAATTTACTAGTTTTTCAAAGTTGGTTATGCTATGCTTGGAAAAATGGTTGAACCATTGAGTGGCAGCATCCAAAAATGTCATGATGAATGTCCTTAGCATAAGAGCATCATTGTCTTCAAGATGAAAATATGCATTGATGAAATTGGTGATATGCTCTTGTGCATCTTATTCACCTTTAAACTTTTCCAACATAGGCATCTCAAAGTGCTTAGGATATGCAGGGCTAGGAACTGATGGGCACAATTGTTGATTATGTATTTTGCTCAATGTTGGTTGGTTCCCAACTATCTCTTGTTTCTCAAAGGACTTCATATTTTTAGAAAGAGCTTAAAATAATTTTGAGGTGAGGAGTTCCTCTTCTTGTAGGCCCCCTCACGATAGCAATGAAGGTGACCCCCTATCCACTTGAGTTATTCCATTTTATTCCCTCCTACGAGGGGATCCAAGATATGCCTGATCCTAATTTATTAAGTCTACCATTCCCCCCTAGTTGGATTCCACTCATGATTTGGAGGGTGATTTTGGTGTGGGTCACTTTCTTTTCTAGTGTGCCCATTTTGTTGTGAGTTAGCACATTGATATATTCGATGATCATTACCATTTGTTTGATGGTTGATGCAAGATAGCTGCTCAGCTTGCTCTCTTAAACGCTACTCATATTGTCGCAAGATTTTTTCTCTTTGATTTTCATGTTCAAGAGCTTACACAAGCTCTTGCTCTTTGTGTAAGGCATTCTCTAACCATCGCATGTGGTCAGCATGCACTATCATAGAGGAATCATGCTTGTATGATCTAGTTTTGGTGGTTCTGATGCATAGATTCCTAGAGTCGGTTTCTGCTATTTCTCTGCTCTTGCTAGCTAATGTAACTTGTTTAGTGTATGTTTGAGTGTTTTCATGATTATATTTTGTATGTTTACTATGGGGCCATTCTGAGGCATCCCCATACTAAGAGGTATGCTTAGAAGTCATAGTTCGTGAACTTCCAGATGCAAAGTTCTCAGTAACTATGGTTCTTTGAGTTGACCTCTAAAGAAACTTATCCAACTCATCTAGTTGTCTTGTTTTCCATGGTTGATCTCGTAGGGTGCCATTCACTCCAATAAGATCATAGTATATGGGAATACTTCCTCTTGTGTGAAGGGTATCTTCTGCTTGACACCTATGACTTGATGTTTCTCTAGTTTCTTGCCCTTCAGTAGGCAGACCTGTTCCATATGTTTCTTGGGAAGCTTGAGAAGTTGTAACTCTTGTGTGCCCTCTTGATGAAGAAGGCTTTGTGGTCACATTCTCTCTCCATGAGAATGAATATGTAGCAACCTTGTCATACTTATGTGAAGATTGAGCTTTAGAACCTTATTTATGCCTATGTGAGGAGGAATCCTTTAAATCTTCTTCATACCTTTGAGAAGTTTCTATGTGTTTAGAGGAGGCCTTTGAGGTCCCCTCATGTCTCCTTGATGAGGACAGCTTTGAAGCCTCTCTTTGTTTATGTGACTTTGTTCCATGATATAGTTCCCTACTTGGGGTTTCTCGAGGAGAACCCCCAAGGGTTGAGTTATCACCCCTTAGGCTTGTGGACCTACGTCTCACGGTCTTGCGGGTAGGTCATCCAATATGACTACGACTTCGCCTATGGGTATGGGCTACTTTAGACTCTCCTTCGGTATCAGACCGAGGATGTTTACTTCTTGTTTTGACCATTTTTGCTTTTAGGAATTTGTCTTTTGAGTTGCAATTCAATGTACGCAAACAATATAAAGCAAATGTTTATCTTGATTATAAATTTAAGTGTGTCCTAAAATGTTTGTTGTATTTTTATGATTTGTTGTTCCTTTGATTTCTTGCTTTTGTCCTTGGATTAAGAATGAGAAGGATCATCCATAGTGATAATCAAGTACACCCATGCCAAACATGATTTTCCCAAAATATGCTAGGGTATACCATTGAAGTCCCAACGAGGGGTTCACCTAGCTCTTCCACTCTGAACCAATTATTGTTCCAACAGTGGGAGAAAGTTTGAGCACAAGTAACTTAGTACCACTATAATTAAGTTTCTCAATCTGTTTCTAGGAAGCTCTAGGGGGCAAGCCAGTGGAAGGATATGAATTCCAACGTCACTAGATTGAATTGAAGGTTGGTGATGAAATCCAAATCCCTAATGTTTAAATGATGTGTATGTGTGTGGTGTTCATTTTAAGCTTACATAAAGTAAAATTCATCATATAGCAGTAATGAATCTTTCCTATATGCCTAAATGCAAAGAGATATTTTGATTTTTTAGAAAAAAGGCATGAGCTACTATGATTTGTATGGACACACTTTATTCCATGTAGCTATGGCCTCTAGCAGGGCCTCAAAGTAAGCAAACAACATACAATGTATAGAACATTGGATTCTAGGGCAAACTTTACAAGAAAAATCCATTGTTCCTAGCAACTCCTAGTGGAAAATCTAAAAGGAACTCTAAGATGTCCAAGATGCAAATTTTTTTTCTTTCATTCTTTTAGTTTTCCAAATAGAAATGTGTTTTAAGTTCACTATTTTAAACAAACAGAAGTAGATAAAAAACCATAAAATACCAAAAAATCTATACCAACCTCTAATCCAACTTAGAGAACCAAGATCCTGGCCTCTGTTGCACTCCTGTGTTGGTCGCTGTCGACCAGAGCGACTAGTTTATGGCTGCTGTTAGCAGGAGCGGTTGCCTGTTGGCCATTGTAGATCAGAGTGGCTGATTTTTGGCCGTTGTATCTCATAGTGGCTACACCTGCACACAAAGCTAAGTCAGTTTCTAGGCAAAAAAATGAAAAATCAGTGGAAGTCCCATCGTGATCGTCATCTGTAGCGACCCCGAGACGCATGCACCACTTTACTCTACTTGCAATATTATACCCAATATGAAATGAAAGACCATGAAAAATCATATAACACGAAAGTAACAAATATGGATCTCTTTATTTGTATTGAAACTCGGTTACATGTCGGTCCCTATTAGGGATACCTATTTTGATACAATGAATTACAAGTGAGGAAGAAGTCCCCTAGCAAGGGGTGGTGCACTTTCACAAGCTTCCCAATTTTATACATGAAAACGTATGAGGGCTTACAGATTCCTCCTTCTCTAGGTCTTATTGCTAGAGGGATCCTATTACTCTCATATGTTGTAGCTTCCATCTGATGAACCTATGGCTTTGTAAGCAATGAAACAACAACACACGCTTAGATGTCCGAGATTGCCTCTCTGGATGAGGTTGTTAGCAATGAATATACTCAAATGAAAGAAAGTGCAAATGAAACTAATGCTATGAATGCAAATGAATGAAATGATGCTATGCTAATGATATGCTAAACATAATAATGAAACTAATGTCTAAAATCCTAAGCTAGGCCTGCGGGCCACTATCTAATGACAACGACCACTAAAGTGAGCCTCGTTCTCTTTGCTCCAAAGCTATGGATCAAAGCTTATATTCGATGTTGAAATGGTGTTTGCTATGCTCTCTAATTTGTCAGGGCTTCACAGTAAATGTAATCTCCAAGGGAAACTCTTCGAGTCTCGAAAGCTCTCCTCAATGATCTAATGCATTTATATATCTCTGGATTGATTGATTCTATATGATCTATCATATGTGTCCTTGTGCTCTTAGGATTGCACCTTTTAAAGTGTGTGAAACCCTAAAATTTATGCTCAAAACACTAGGATTGAATCCCTCATGCATAGTGAATGTTAGCATGAGAAGCTTTTTGTCTTTTCTATGTTTAAAGACTAGCTAACTGAAGTCTAAATTTAGACTCAAGTATCCTATGGTCATGTGGTCCTGAGTTACCCGAGGGTAGGTAATATCTCCCCACTCAAGGAGGTCCTATTGTAACCCAAACTATCGTTGCACCCGATCAAAGTAGTGCAACTCCACCTCCCCTTGATCCATCCATATTGGTATGATTTGCTTGATGCAGGCCAACTCGAAAGCATCCTCACCCCACCCTAGTAGACCCCTCCAGGGTCTCCATGTGATATCCTATGGCCGTAGCTCATCTATGAGTCACCTTGCCACATCAAGGCCAACTCGTCCCCTGTGCCCTCTCAGTAGTGGCCAATAGAATATCCTGGGCCTATCATCCTCTACCCCGGGCTGACCATCTATAGCTTGAATTAGAGGAATTCTTGCCAATCATCAGATAGTAATGTGCTCCCAACACCACACCTATAGGAAGGAAGTCAAAATCAGTCCCTTTCTACCCTTGTAGACTACCCGCTACATGAATCAGTATAGTCTACAAAGAAATAAAGGTCCCAAAGAAAAGCACACCTCCTGGTCATGCATATCACACACCACCTCTGCCAATGTCTAGGGCAGATGTTGTCCACTGATATGGCTCACTAATAGGCCACCCACAACACCACTCAGTAGAACTGTTAGTTAGGAGATACCCTCTACCTACCCCAGTCTGTCAATAACAACCCCACCCTTATTCAACAAGAAGCTAGGGTCTCCAGTCATCCTCCTCAATACCTGGCCTTGGTTTCTAGATGCAGTAATATGGGCTCCCCTTAGTGGTAGCCTAAGGATCCTCCAGACATCCTCTAAAGTGGGAGCCATCTCCCCTGTGGGTAGTCTGAAGCAGGATGACTCTAGATACAATATCTCCACCAAAGCTATCAATACCCTCATATCTACTCGAATATGTGGCATCTCTGTCACATGTTGCAATACTACAATCTCTAAGTGAGACCTCTCAATCTCTATGAGAGCACCCAAATCTCCACTCTAGGTTCTTTAATTCCACCATCTATCAATAAAAACAAAGTAATAAGTTTTTGTCATAAAATCATATCAAAACAGTCAAAATAGGATAATAAGTGCAAAATCATAGTAATTTTTCAAGATTGTACTAAAATGTCAAAATCGTAGTAATTTTTACGATATCATATAAATACGATATCGGTCGATCGTATCGATTTCGGTCGATATCGTACCGTACGATATTGCAAAATCGATATGATTTTGTGAAATCGTTACAATTTCACATTTAGGGTTGCGCATGGTAGTCGTGCCCTAAAAATCCTAATTTAAAATTAAAGTCAACAAAAAACAAGAAAAATTTAAGTTCAATAAGTGAGAAATTCATACCTGGAGTGATCCGTCGCTAGCTCGGACCAAATCAACATGATGTGGAATGTCTGCCATGTTTTCTCCAGAGCTCTGAATAGGTGAATAGTAACAATGCAAATGAATTAGTTTTGTATTTTTATTTTTACTATTTATTCATTTACCCATAATTTTTGAGTTTTTACCCATATGTCAAAAGTGGCATAAAAAATCAAAGGGGGTATCATTAACAACATATCTTAAAACTACTAACATAAAAACTTAAAATCATCAATGAAATTTGTAATAAATTTTTACTTTCTCGTAAAGTGTATCGTACTTTTCTTTAACACATTTTCCTTTGAAATTGTGCTAAAGAGGGGGCAAAATGTAACACCCTAAAAATGACTCATTATAATTTGCACTAAGGATAGACAACTTGTAAAAATGAGCCTCTAGTTGGTTACCTCAATTTTTGTGCCCTCCTAGCGAGATCGAGTAAGCTGGATGAGATCGTACAATACGATCTTGGATTGTACGATATGATTTTGGATCATACGATATGATCCCTGATTGTATGCATATGATATTGCTCAAAAATAAACAAATATTAGTCCAGCAAAATAATAAAGCCAATTGAAATGCCTTTTGTCCTTACCTACACAACCGTGCGATAGTTATGAATCGGATTCACCTGATTTGGTCCCAATTTTGGAAGAAATTGCAACCAAATTTGTTGCAGCCCATTTTAGCCAACTTACCTTGCCTATTTAGTCAAGCACCCTTCCCCTCTGAATCCTCCTGGTGTTCATGATTCCCTGACTTATTTCTATGTTCAAATCACTATAAGTTTTGCATTAGATCTATTAGCTTTGCAATTTGCTACATGATCGAAGGATACAGTCGATATCGGATTGATACGATCTTGCACCGAAGGTGTACGATCTTGCTTAGACCGTACGATATTGCTTAGAGATCACTTGGGGGTAATTCCAAATGCTGGTTTGCATTTTCTAAGTTATGTTTTGCAAGTCTAGCTTAATATTTATTGTTTTCATTGCATAGGGTATCAAATTTAATTATTTATATCCTTGGAGTTCACCAAATCTGCATATAATTGCATATTTTACATAGTTTGATGCATGTATATGTTAATTCCTTTTATTGTGATATTCAATAGCCGACATATAATTTAATTCATGCTTAGAAACATCATTAGCATCCCCTATTTTCTATTTTCTACACTCTATCCATGAATTTACAGGTTTCTATCAAGATCGTATTGTTCGATCTCTGATCGGATGGTACAATTTTGAATTTTATTCATATGATCTTGCTCCATGCATATAATTTTACTCTGCTACGTACGATTTGGACTGCAATCAAGAATATGAATCTTCTTCAGACTTTCGCATACAAGTAAGAGTTTTAAATCACTTTTTAAGCACTGCATTATCCATTTGGATTCAATTTTCTACTATTTGTTGTCTACATATAAATAAAAATTGCATATAACTTAGTATAATTGCATATTGGCCAAAACTAGGTAATTGTGAGAATTTAAAAGGAACACATTAAAACAAACTCCAAAACCTAGGCGTGGAAACTACCATAAAATATTTCCTGGTGAACCCTAAATAATTCGTTGAAAAATCACCATAAGAAGGTATGATCAAGTAACTCTCTTTTGATGTGTATATCTATTATTCCCACATTCCCATTTGAGACGTACATCCATTAGCCTAAAGGAAAGGAATGTGTAAATTTTAGACCTATAGAAAGAGGTTGAGTGTTTATGAGCATGAAACATATTGAGTCTCTAACAATTCTCTATATGTTTATGTGATAAAAGAGAGATTGGAAGTGATTAAGAGTTTGTGAGTGTGAAGCATATTGAGTCTCTAACAATTCTCTGTATGTTTATAAAAGAGTGATGAAAATAATTGAGAATTGTGATGATTGAGAAGCATATTGAATCTCTAAAAATTCTCTTTATGTTTTTATGAGATTGGAAAAGTTCTAGTGTGGACTTGTTGAGCAAATTTGAGGTAAGTCTAGAGAAGACTTATGGATATATTTGTGTGAGATTTTGTGGAAGCTTACAATACATATTAAGAGTAGATATTGGATAAGTTCTAGTGAGGACTTATTGAGCATATTGAGACAAGTTCTATTGAGGACTTGTTGAGCAGATTTGAGATAAGTCTTGAGAAGACTTGTGAGCAGAGTTGATTGATTGATTTGTTCAAACCTTGATTTAAGGTTTGGGATAGATCTAGTAGAGTTTATTTTATATTGATTCAAGCTTTGTTTTAAGGCTTGAGGACAAATGTTGAGGATAGAAGGACTGTGTTTAGTACAAATCAGAGGACAGATATTGAAGATAGATTTGTGCTAGACCGAAGGACTGTATTTAGTGTATATCAGAGGACAAATATTGAGGATATATTTGTGCTAGACCAAAGGACTGTGTTTAGTACAGATTCAAGGATAGATTTTGGTGCAGATTTGAGGATAGTTTTGTGCCAAACCAGAGAGAGATTGAGCAGATTTGTGCTAGACCAAAGGATTGTGTTTAGTGCATATTTGAGACAGAGCTTTGAAGATGATGTAGTATATATGATGGCAGTCTCCAGTGGATAGAGATCCATTAGCCAGAGCAGTGAGGATAGGTGTATTCAATGGATAGATATCCATTAGCCAAAGCAGTTGGGACAATAGTTCTTCTAGAAGATCACCAGTCAAAGCTAAGGAGAAAGGAGTTCTCCTATGGATAAATATCCATGAACTTGATTAATGGATTGGTATCTCCTTTGGATAGAGATCCATAAACATTGTAATAGAGAAAGGATTCCCAAGAGATTGATTGAGAAAATTTTAGTGAAATATTTTCTTCGTGGAGTATCCCGTATTGGGTGAACCATGTTAAATTGGTGTCTCTATTATATGTGATGATTTGTAAATTGCTTTGGTTATTGCTATTGATGTTGCCATTGATTATATTGGATAATACTATTTTGGAAAGAAAAATAAAAAGTGGTCTTATACTGTTCACCCCCTCCCAGTATAAGACTGTGTTCTTCAAATAGCACCATTGTTTTTGCAAAATTAGGAGTTCTTTAAAAATTTCTCAAATATTATCTAACACGCTAGTTTTGAGAGTAAGATTTTTTCTCTTGAAGAATAGATCTTGGGTCTACTAATACCAAGTCGTGCATTGACTGGTTCTAGATTACCTTTCAAAATCTTGTCGTGTGTCGACTTGACTAGAAAGGTGTGCTACCTTGTTAAATTTTCAAAGCCAAGGGGGGACAAGGAATTGTGATTCTTTTTTGCACATTTGTAACACAAGGAGGGGGAGGCACTTGAATATCAACACTTCTTATAAAATAAAAATCAACTTGTGCGTTTTGTTTTCTCAAAACTTGGGATATAACACAAAATATTGCACACTCATTTTTTTGCAAATTGGAGAAGGATCTCATCACATTGAAGATCTAAATTTTTCAAAACCTTGTTTATTTTGCAAAAAAAGGGGGGGATAGACGTGTATTCTCTTTTACAAAATTATAGCACAAGGAAAGAAAAAATTGTGAAAATCAAAGGGTTGAAGCATTGAAACTTGTTTATTTTGCAACACAAAAAGAAGGGCAATTGTTTTTGTCAAATTCTTTGCAAAATTGTAAGACAATGGGAGAAATTGAATATCAAAATTTTTGCAAACCAAAAATCATAATTTTGTTGCAAAAATTATTGTAATAAAGTGCATTTTTTATAGCATTCGAAACCTTTTGTTAAATTGGCATTGTAAAAATAGGTGTATTTTTGGTAGAATATGACACCCAAGTGTTCAAATTTATGGGTACTTTTAATGGTTTGTTGCATTTAAATTCTTGTTTTTGCAATTACCTCTTAAGTTAAAGTCAAGCAAGCTTAAGACCCCAAATTTTACACCCATTTTGTGTAATTTATTGCACAGGTAAATCCAATTTTTTTGATATTTACTCCATACAAACCCAAAATTCACTCTTCTTGTTTGGCTTAAATTCCTCCAACTGATCATCCTTCTTCAGAAGGGTTTTTAGGCAGGTGCCATTAAATATCAATTTGAGTGAATTTCCCTTTTAGTACTCTTTTGGGTATATCGAAAGGGAGACCATTTTGGTCAGATAAGGAACCTTCAAAGTAGAAAATTATTTGCACTAAGGGGGGAATAATTCCTTTCTTCCTTCAAAACATATTTGCAAAAAGGGAGATAAAACTTGTAAAGGCAATCAGAAAAGCAAAAGTCATAAAATTATACCTTTTCTTTTAGGCTTCATAAAAGCAACTTTTTTTTGAAGTACTTATAATAAAGAGGGGATTATTTGGTGAACTTTTTGATAAATTGCCTACAAGGCAAAGGTTTATTCAGAATATTTTGTCCTAAAAGTGAAAAACAAAAACATTGTTAAAAGGTAATCAGAAAGGAAGAAGTCATCCAATTGTACCTTTTATTTTAGGCTTCATAATAGCAAATTTTTGCTTGAAGTACTTGTAATAAGGGGGGATTTTGTGGTGAAACTTTTTTGATAATTTGCCTAGGAGGCAAAGTTTTGTAGAAGTATCTTTTGCACTAAAAGGAAAAATTCAGAAATTACCTAAGGTGAACATATTTGTAAACCTAGGAAGCACCATTATAAACCTCTTTTTAGGCTTCATAATAACAAATATTTTTCTTGAAGTACTTGTAATAAAGGGGGGATTTTTTGGTGAAATTTTTTAAATTTTCCTAGGTGGCAATCTTTGTAAAAGCCATAAAAGACTTCATAAAGTTACAATTTTTTGCACTTAGGGGGGAAAAAATTATTTCCTACCTCACAAAATATTTTGCAACAAGGGAGGAAGACTAGTAAAGGTGCATTTTCGATAGTGACTGACACCTTAGTCAAACTTCTTGCAAAATTCCATCAAAGAATATTTTGCAACAAAGGAGGAAGACTTGTAAGGGTGCATTTTCAGCAGCGATCGACACCTTAGTCAAACTTCTTATAGAATTCTATTGTAAAAGGTGCATTTTTGGTAGAGACTGACACCTTAAAAATGGGTAGATCAAAGAAGAAAAATACCCCAAAACTAACTGATGATGTTGCAAAATCAGTTAAAGGTCCTTACTTTCCAATAGGGTTGGAAGGAATGTATTTTTATGAGGATGGGCAATTTCTCACACTACACAATGGTGTAATATCTATTCTTAGAGATTCTAAAGCTTGTGAAGACCTTCAGAACAATTGTGCTCTAATCCTATTGGCATTGTACAGGAAATATACATGTCATTTGTTTCACTTGACATTATCCAATGTAAAAAGAAAAGGGAAACCAGTGAGGAATCAGAGGTCATGCTCCTAATGGTCGATGCTTCTTGTGACACAAGTTACCTTCAGCCCATGATGGCGAATGCTTGTTGTGACACAAGTGACCTTAAGCCCATGGTGGTGAATTCTTTTTGTGACACAAGTGTACTTAAGCCCATGGTGGACAATGCTTGTTGTAGCACAAGTAACCTAAAGCCCACTGTGGCCAATGCTTGTTGTGATACAGGCAACCTCCTACCTTCAATGGTAGATATTAGTTATAGCATAGGATCTCATTATAAGAGCAAAATTTTCTTGCAACACCAGTGAATTCAAAGTTGAAAATACTCAAAAAGAGCTCCATAATATCATCAATAGTGACAAATGCCATATTGTTAAAAGTATTGATGAAGATGAAGAACTTGGGTGTTTTGAAAAAATATACCAAAGACATTGGATCCAAACTGATGAGCAAAATGGTATTCAATGGAAAAGGATTAGGTAAACATGGGAAAGGCATTAAAACTCCTATAATGCTAAATTTTAGGTTAAAGAAAGAAGGCCTTGTCTATGATGAACAAGCAAGTACCAGTAAAACCATGTTTGTAAAACCTAAATATCCTACAACTCCTACAAAGAATTGTTGCAATCATTGTGGAAGAATAGGACATGTAGCAGCTAGGTGTTTGAAACTACATCCTTGTGACACATGTGGATGTACAAATCACTCCTCTTCAAATTGTTGGTACAAAGTGAAAATGACCAACAAGGTTCATATCAATTGTGGATGGATAGATCTCACACAATGGACCAAGATGAAAGAAATGTTGTATGACTTCTATAAGAAATGTAAAACCTATGGTATATCAAGTGACAAAGATCTAGAGATAGACCCATAGGTACTCATCCAGAGGTACACTTAGAGCCATGTACCAGAGCTCGAGCCAGAGCAAGAGCCAACATATTTCATTTCTCTCCTTCACTATATGGGGGAATTATATACATTACCCAAATAATGTATATAATAGAATAAGGGGGGTGTTAGAGTAATTATCCCATTACTTGGATAATATCTAGATTCCTATCTTAGGTAATTACCATTTTTTATTAAGGTAGAAAATAAGTTACTATATTACCACCAACAAACAGGTTGCAGATATATTCACTAAGGCAAGTGCATATGTCAAATTTGAGTTGTTTCACAACACTCTTTGTATTTCAAAATAATGTAATAAAGGGGGTATGTTAGGGTAGATTTTAGGGTAATTTAATTATTACCATTGTTATATTTGGTTATTACATCAATTTTTAACCATGAAGATATTCATTGTTCGAATATCTTATGGTTAATATTTTTACACATTATTATTGTTAGCATCATATTGTTAGCATTGTTAGTAGTTAGCAACAAATCATCTATAGGCTATTTCAAGTCTAAGGTTATTGTATAAATAATTGCATTATCAATATAATTTGCTGATACTTATGGTTCGCTCTTTTATTTCAGTTTGAGCTAAAAATTTGGATTTGGCCAACCATGCTAGGCTTATGGCCTGCATCATTATTTATGGTTTGAACATCTTAACATCGGCTTGAAGATAATCCTTTAAGATACTGATGAAAAATCTCATAAAAAATCCTTCATTCAACCCCTTGGTCCTATTAGCCAATTTTTCAAATTAGGCCTGGTAGTCTTGAACTATAGAAGTTTGTCTCAGCTTGGTTAACGTTCCTTGCAAATCATCACATTCACTAGGGCCAAAGTGAGTGAGTAGTTGTGATTTAAAAGCTTACCAAGAATGATCGATAATAGTATATTGAAACCATCGGTACCATTGTAAAGCTTATAATTCAAGATTGAAAGAAGCCATATTGACCCAATAATATTTAGGAACATTGTGGAATTGGAAAAATTGATCAATGTGACATAACCACTCATCTGTGCCTTTCCCATTGAACATAGGAAAGTCTAATCTAGGAATATTGAAGGTAGTATCATGATAAAAATTATCATGAAAATATTCCATTTCCTTATGGGTTCCTTTTCCTCATCCTGATTGTTTTGTATCCTAATACTCAAATACTTGCGAGCTGCCTTGAAGCTTAGACACAACCTTTAAAATTTGTTCATGAAGTTTGATTTTGGAGGTAGTGTATTCAATTCTAAAGTATTGGATGTCATCCCATATTGATTGATTATCTTTGATAATGGCACTAAGTTTTTTGGTGATGGTCTCCAATGTTAAGGTAGTTTGTTCCATCTCTTTTTGATGTCCACGAGTACTAGTAGTCATTTTGGTGTGATTTGAACTATTAGTGACTTACTAAAAATAGAAGTGTGATTTCAAGGGTTACTATTTATAGTAATAAGTCCAAAAACGTGCTTGGATACTATATATAAAATTTATTAGCTCAAAGTGAGGGTCACAATGAGCTATAGCCCACACCACTAGTTTTGGGCACCCCAAAATGTTTTTATTGTCATTTTGACGAGTCTATTGGTGAGGTTGGTTTTTTCTCTAGAGGTTGGATTCAAAAGTTGGGTACTATGTCAACTGACTCTACCCTATCTATTTGACTACTAACCCTACTTGAAATTGTCCTATTACTTGTAATACATCCACTATCATCATTCAGTCATTGACTCCAGGATTTTTTGTACTATGTAGTTACTAACACTATCTATTCTATTTTTGTCACTGACCACCTTATAATTACTAACTATTATAGATGACTAAACCTTTTGCTGCTAAATTAATTGTTATTACCACTAACCTAATTTTTACTACCACTGACTCGAATGCTACTATCAATATCCTAAATATTACTAAGATATTTCTCGACTATAATAGACACTTGCAGACTCTACCCTGACTGTTTGGTGCATGTAGTTTTTTGTGATGGGGAAGTTTCCTTTGTATGCTCACTTTGTGGAAAAAAATTATAGGTTTATCATAATAGGAAGGCTTTTGTTTTTGCAAGTTAAATTTTTTGATAGAACCAAGGTATGCTAGGTAAAGGAGTATGTAATACCCATAGGCCCAATGACGAACAATAGTGTTTGAACCAATATTTTAGGCCACTACCCAAGGAGGATTTCACACATACCCTTGATCACATTATCTGCATCTATATCAGTACGAGAGGGTAATGTTTTAGGATGTGTCCCATATACTATGGATAATACAAGGCCAAAAATCTTCATAATGGATAAAATTTTGTTTAACCCTAGATGGTCTCCCTAAATACCCGAATATACGTGGGAGTTAAATTCCACGTGTAGGTGTTGTCTAAGACCTGGGTATTAGAGCTTGATCGTCCTTCACTTCACTAGATGCTTTATGGGCTATCTAGCTTAGCCAATAATGATAGCTCCTCTACGATATTTTAAAACCCCTAGAACAAGGTTTCTAACCTCCACAACTACTGTAGAACAAAAGACAAATTAAATTTTTTTGCTAGTTTTTGTTATATATAAAGGACAAATAGAAAACGAAAAATATAAGAAAATCAAACCTAAAAATTGGAGTGGACGAACAAGAATTATCGTAGTCACAGTAGGACTCGGCCTTGGAAAGCGCTCTCATACCACTTGTTAGGAACCTACTATTAAAAATAAACTCACTCACACAAAATACTGAAAATAAACAAAAAATCATGAAATAACATAATAACACTATGCAAAAAGTAATTGCAAAATTGAAACGATATGACAAAAAAACTCAAAATCATGGGCCTCTTTGAGGGGACATCCTCCTTCAATATTTTATTAACTTGCAAAAAGATACATTCATACATGGCTCCATGTCTTTTAAAGAAAAGCTTCATGCAACCCTAACCCTAAGCTCAAGAGTTGGCTTACATGCAAAATGCCACTTGAGCTAGAATATTTTACCAAATATCAGTTACATTCTTGATAATGGTTATATGAAATGGCCTCACTTGTCTAGGCACCTTACTTGCCACATACCATTACAAAATTATTACAAAATAACATTATAAGGGTGTCCCCATGTTGGATGTGGATCATTATATAATCAATTGAGAATTACGAAAATAATGTTAGGATGGGGTCCTAACATGGAATCTGAATGAACAAATATATAACCCTAGTCAAATGGTGATACATTAGTAGACCTTGAAACTACTTGAAAAAAGGGTTGCTAGAGACATGTTTTTTATTAACTTAATAAGACAATCAAAATGATATAGGTATCCCAAAAGGGTTCGAGCACACCTAATATTTTTTTTTAGATATGGGAAACATGAACACTTATGCATAAATAATAATATTACAAAATATAATTACATAAAAATATTGGTAGTAGAAAAAAATAGTCTAAAATTATCTTATTGGAAGATGCAACTCCAGCCAAAAGGTGTTTTAAAATATATTTATTCACAACTTCATTACTATTTTTCATCACCATATGGAACCAAAATTATTGCTCTAATACCACATATTAAAGTTACTTCTACAAAACAATAGTTGCAACAATAATGTTTAGAATAATACCAACAAATATAACATACACAAATTTTTACAACATAATTAGAGTTAAAATATTAAATCTAATAAATATTTAAAAGTGTAATTTGATTTATGGACAAGGTTGACATTGTATGATATAATCTTGTATAGGCCTATGGGAAATAATTATAGAAATATATTTAATATATTATATTATTTTATTTTGTAATCCTTATGTGTTGTGGTTAACCTTACTATGGATAAATCATCCTTATAATTTGTATTTAACCTTAAGCCCTCTTGATATATTGGCTTAAGTTAAGCTCATTTATGTAATTGAGATTTTGGTATTGGTATAAATACCCCCACCACTTTATTCATTGTATTAGAGTGTTGTGATTATTATCTATAGATAATATAGTGAATATTTATGGTGCCTATGGGTACCCACTACATTTTTCTCTCTTTCATCATTCTATACACTTTTTGTATAAGATTTGAGTGAATGGATTTCTTATGTTTGTTTCTAGAAATATGTGTGAATTATAGCATGGTATCAAAGTGTGTATGGACCAATGTAAATTGGTCACGTAAAAGAGTAGCTTAGAGCCTCTAATCCTTTTTTCAAAATTAATGATTAATTACTCTTAAAAACTTCAAAGGCATATTTGGCATAAGAAGCAATGAATAGATATTTTTCTATAGGTTATTTTTTATTTTTCAAAATCCTTTACAAGATCCTAGTTTATTTTTATCAAGGTAATTATGATATGTTATTTTCAATTTAAGTTTATTTTTGGTGCCTTTATTCTTCATCATCATGTGGAAAAATAAAGGTAAAATTTGAATTTGAATTTGGCACCATGAAATTCAAATTCCAAATTGGTTCTCTATGCATGCTTGTAATTTCATGTGCAACTTATTTCATGGACCTCACACTTTCATTGTTTGGCATGGTCTATCTCATAGTAGAGGTATGGTTTTTGGATCAAATGATGAAGGTGCTTGTATGGCTAGACAAAAGAGTTTCAAGGTGTATGGCACTATGGATCCAAGGTTTAAATCTTCATGTTTTCTTTAGTGTAGTGTAGAAGTAGGTGATAATGGTGTCTTGGCATGTAGGTAGTAATACCTTTATTTTTTTGGATGTTGTGTCCTATAAAATTCAAGAAGATGTGAGCATTATCGATCAAATGACTAAGGTCACACAATTGGATCACCCTTACTAAGACATTCATGGTGCGAGGAACCAACATTTAATTCCCAAGGGAGAATACCTCTTTTTGCCTTTACTTCTATTTTTCCAATACGAAGACCTAAAATATGGTTGGTGTGCTCACCATTTACAAATGCAAAGTGGGCATGTTGGCTAACTTAAACGGTCTAGCACATAGAAGACCCAAGTTTGATATTCAACAATGGATTTATAGGTCTCTTTTAATTAGAAAACTACATTTTTTTTTTAGTTTACATGGTGGAATCGGTAGCCACCATGATGATTCGGGCATGTTGTCCGTATTTTGTGGTTACCACAGTATTTTGTGTTGTTTGCCTCATAAGCCGCCACACAATACTCATGCATTCCACCCCTATAACCATCATGCCACAATAATTTTAAATCTTTTACATCGCTAAAAGCAACTAGAAAGGGACAAGCGTTCATTTTGATGAGGCCCACGATTTGAACCTTGTACCTCCACTCCCCTTATAGGGTTTGGAAGAACCAATTGGTCTACACCTCAGACCTAATTAGACAACTATATTAGTTGACATGGTGACCCACGTAGCACCCCCACATCCCATATAACCATTTTTACATGTATATACCTCTCCATCCAATAGGAATGTGACGTGTAAATTTTAAAGTTAATTAGATAGTCTAGTGGTGCTCATATGGTAAAAAATCAGTGGTAGACATCTATGAATTAGTAGATGACATTTGGTGGGTTGTGATTGGACATTGTTTTATTCTTAGAGATTTTTTTTTTGGGCTATTTGGGTAAATATTCCTTAGACGTTAACATTTGCATATAGAAGTATTTTAAGCCCTTTTTTTTTAGCAAATCATATATTTTTTACATTGGTGATATTAGTTCATAGACCTAATACAATGTTAGAGGTCAAATTGTGTAGTATATTCATTAAGACTTATTGTTGTTAAAGTAGGTGTTTAGACTCTAGCTCATGCTCACCTAGGTACTTTATTTTTATATTAGTTTAGTTTATTTTTTCCCACCCACTTTATGTGTGGATATTTATTTTTATCTTATTTAGATATTATGGGGATATTTGGCATTCCTAGGGAGTTACACTCATTGATTACATTTGGAGGGTTAAGATCTTTTCTCCATGGATCATATCACACCTCCCTGTTTATACGGTGGATATTAATCCTTATATCTTTGTTGATCCTACAACTATAGTGGATCTTACTTACCTATTTAAGCAAGGCTTCTCCATTGTATTCATAATAAATTTTGACATATGATATGATATTATAGTTTTTTGTTAGCTTCCATTATCTTGTTTCTATATTTTAGTCTCTATGTTTTTGTTAATGTGGTGTTTCTTCAACCCCTTGATCCTTGTGTCTTGGTTTGGTGTTTTGCATTTTTCCATCATTCATTTCATGGTATCAAAGCCTTGAGGACTATTGGAAACATTTGTTGTTGAGGTTCGTGTAGCCAGATCATGTTGAAGGTTTTGTAGTTGGAGATTGGAGGTTTTTAAGCCCTAGAAGGTGAAAATTAAAATTTTTCTCTTCTATTTTTTTGTGAAGAGCTTCTATATATTTTGTATCCCTTTATCGTATCTTGGTTGACCCCTTTGACCATGAGGATTGATCAAAAAGGTTCTATTTTTTGGAATTTTTTTTTGGAGTTTTTTTGTGGGCTATTTTAATAGTTGTAGAACTATTGATTGCCCTATTCACCTAATCGTTGTCGATCCAGAACCACCATCGATAACTTTTGACTGCCAATGACCTCTATCGTATAAAAATTATTTTTTTTGTATGTGGGTTTTTTCTTGCACATAGTTCACAAAATATCTGGTTTTTTGTAATATTTTAAGCTGCTTGTTGCAGATCTAGTTTTCTGAGATCTGCAACCTATCTTCTTCATTCTTGATTTCTTTTTAAATTTCAAAATAAAATATGCATTTAAGTTACTGACAAGGTTTTTTATATATATTAAACATATTTTGCTAGCAATTCTATGTATTTGAAAATAACTTTGTAAAAGATTTGTTTTGTGAAGTTGTTAATTTTTTTCTTTTTAGATCTACAAAATTTTAGTGATTGTAAAAATCATATATGATCATATACTCTTTGTAATGCCTGAATTATAAAGGAATTTTATTTTTTGGGGGGCTCTTATTTTTGGAAGCATTGATTTAAAATATTTTGGATGCAATGTCTTGGTGTCAATTTGAACATCATATTTGTGGATATTGCATTTTATTTCTTTTGATTGAAAAATGGGTTTACAGGATTTTGAGCAACTTAACTCACATAATTTGTTGAAATATATTATATTATTTAGTACATGCTAATGTACCACCATGGGTACATCTTTATATTAGGAGTGTATCTTAGTTTAGAGTGTGAGTAAATATTTTATGTAATGTAATAATGTGTAGGAAATGCACAAGTGTCATGTAGTTAAGTGTGCACATGTGTTATATTAGGAAGAGTTAGTGAAGAGTCAAGTTACAAGTGTACATCAAAGATAGCTTCATATGTGTGCAAGTGATAGCCAAGAGTCACAAGGTATAGAAGAGTCATAGTCATCCAAGAGTCTTCATAGAAAGGCTATATATACATGTTATAGCCTAGAGTTATGTGATGTTATCAATGTGAAAATGTTATTAATGTGAATAGTGTTGTGAAGAGTAACATAAAGTGTGATAATATTATAGATACTGTTGTGGTCTATTGTATACTCAATAATTTTTGTAATAGAAGCTAGTGTAGGTAAAAGTCGCACATTGTCCCTCTCCTCATATTCACGGTCAATCAATTTTCAAAACCCTAGAAAATTGCATAAATTGGATCAAAACACTATTCATTTATTAAAAGCATTATTCATCCTTAGCCCCCTTAGGCTAACTAAACCCTTTCCTATGCTTAACTATGGATCCTCATGCAACCTCATTCACAACTCAACTAAAGGTTGAATTCTCCACCATGGTCAAAAAGCACTTTATGGGTAAAAATTAAACAACTTTTATCAAAACTTGCTTTATGGCTAATCCTATGGTTAATTATGCTAATCGTGCTTAATCTAAACCCTCCACCTCACCTAATCTACTTTGACTAGCCTAGCCTTTCCACCTCACCTAGCCTAGCCTTGCCACCTCTCACCTAGATAATTCCTCCATCTCACACTCTCCTAAGCAATAAATGAGAAATGAAGACTTTTACACATAAAAGGAAATTCTAAATTAGAAGATATTTCCAAAAAGGTTTCGATAAATACCATTTGGGTACTTTCCTCCAAGTCATCATAACTTATATATGGGCAAGGGATTCTGTCACCCAATCTTATTTATGAACCATGTCACCTCAAGGTACAACTCTTAGGTTAACACCTCACCACACACACCTCATAGGGGACACCTAAACCCCTCCCCTAGTCTTGGCCAAGTCTATAAGTAGAAGGTAATTTTTACCATTTTAGGTATTCCAATTTTAGCTTACAAAAACTCTACAAAAATCGTTCTAGACTCAGCAAATCACATCCACATAGCAATAGGACTTTTGTCATATTTATAACATTCCTAATGATCTAGACAGGTTATTTACAACAAAAGGTGACTTCAAAAGGTGACCCATAGAAAAAAGGAAAGGAATAACAACATCAGCAACACTCAAAAAACCTATTATGTGAACTCTACTAGAGACAATCAAGTTTGCACGACCCTATGCAAACTTCCAGGCTCAACCAAGTTCTCGCCCCCTATGTGAACCTATGCTATAACAAAATAGAGGTTACAAAATATGTAAGTATGGCTTAATTTAGAGTTCTAAATTATTCTATGTAGTTTTCTTCACCCAAAAGTCGCACATTGTCCCTCTCCTCATCTTCACGGTCAATCAATTTGCAAAACCCTCGAAAATTGCATAAATTGGCTCAAAACACTATTCATTTATTAAAATCACTATTCATCATCCTTAGCCCCCTTGGGCTAGCTAAGCCCCTTCCTACGCTTAACTATAGGTCCTCATGTGACCTCATTCACAACTCAACTAAGGTTGAATTCTCCACCATGGTCAAAAAGCACTTTATGGGCAAAAAGTCAACAACTTTAGTCAAAACTTGCTTTATGGCTAATCCTATGGTTAATTAGGCTAATCATGCTTAATCTAAACCCTCCACCTCACCTAGTCTACTTTGACTAGCCTAGCCTCCCCTCCTAGCCTAGCCTTGCCACCTCTCACCCAGATATTTCCTCCACCTCACACTCTCCTAGGCAATAAATGAGAAATGGAGACTTTTGCACAAAAAAGGCAATTCTAAATTAGAAGATATTTCCAAAAAGGTTTCAATAAATGCCATTTGGAGACTTTCCTCCAGGTCATCATGACTTGTATATGGGTGAGGGATTCTCTCACCCAATCTCATTTATGAGCTATGGAACACCTCAAGGGACACCTCTTAGGTGGACACCTCACCACACACACCTCATAGGGGACACCTCATCCCCTCCCCTAGCCTTGGCCAAGTCTATAAGTAGAAGGTCATTTTCACCATTTTAGAGGATTCCAACTTTAGCTTATAGAAACTCTACAGAAATCACTCCAGACTCATAGCATCCATCACACATCACACACATCCATCATAGCAATAGGGTTTTTGTCATATTCATAATATTCCTTGTGATCTAGATAGGTTATCGACAACAAAGGCGACTTTTAAAGGTGACCCATCGAAAAAGCAAAGGAGTAACAACATCAGGACAACTCAAAAATCATATTCTGTGAACTCTTCTAGAGACAGTCAAGTTCGCACGACCCCATGCAAACTTCTAGGCTCAAACCAAGTTCGCACCCACCCGTACGAACCTTTGCTACAACAAAACAGAGTTTACAGGATAGGTAAGTATGGCTTAGTTTAGGGTTTTACATCATTTTATGTAGTTTTCTTCATGTTTTAAGCTTATTTAAAGAGTCTTTTGTCTTCATAAACATGGGGTTTGACTGAGGTAGGCCCCTAAATATTCTAACTAGATTTTGCAGGTCCAACAGGTACAAAGAACACATCAAACCAATGGTGGCCCATGAGCAAGAAGCCCACCTGCACTGAGGAACATCAAAAAGATAGATCTTGCTACCTTTGAACACATCTAAAAGGGCTTCCTTTAGGAAGACCCAATTGTAGCCTTCAGGGCAAGAGTTGTAAAAAGGGATTTCAATATGTAACCTCTTTTTATTTCAATAACAAAAGTAGCAAGATTCTACAATTTTGAATGAAGGTTGTAGTGTCCTTTTGAATGGTTTCATTCTAGCATGCCCGGTGGGACCCCCACCAAGCATTAGCTTAATCACTATCTAACACATCTTGTGGACTATTTATGTATGGTAGGTAGTTACCAACTTTGAATAATCCCACACCAAATGCCCTGAGATACAGTTTAGGCCATATCACAAAAGGTCATTGGTGCACCAACAAGATTTAGAGGTTTAGAGAGTACACACTTGGGCATGTGAACTTTGCAATCTACCTCAAAATTGGTCCTTGAAGCACAGGTATCGATTTCAGACACCCCAACAACTAGTAAGGTAAGTCAGTGGAGGTTAAAAGCCTCATGTTCCTGGGGATTGTATGCCCCCATACCTAGACCCCAAACCGCCTCTCACCATGGTGTATGCAAGGTGAAATCATTCCTTGTATTTTTGTGCAGCACCTAGTTAGTTTTTCAAATTCCAAGTATTTTGCTTATTACAAGTGTATGCATTATATCTCGAGGTTTTGTGTATTCATTGATTAAAAATTTGACTTTTGGCTATTTTTTGTGCAGGAAACTATGTCAAGACCATCCAGAAACTAAAATTCATTCACCAGAATCACAGACCAAGTCGACCCAGCTCATGGTGCCAAGTTCGCATGCCCCCATGCGAACTTCCAGCAGAAGACAAGTTTGCACCTTGAGGTGTGAACTTACCAAACTGGCACAACTTTACTCCATAAAGGTAAATATGGGATTCTACAACTTCTTGGATGCAGGTATCTTGCTAATACTTTGTTAATTTTTGAGGTTTTGAGATCACATCATCGCTTGGGTTTAAATTTACTTGTTGCATGCACTTTTATCATTTTAGTTAGCTTTCAAAAGGTTTTCTAGTCTAGATTTTCCTTTCACAAGCATTTCATTTCAATTTTTCATTTCCAAAAGCATTAGATTAACTTGATTTCATGAGGATGCATGTTAGTCTAGATTTATTTTCAAAAGCATTTTCATTCAGTCCTTATTTCAAAGCCCTAGATTAATTTGGTTTTGTGAGGAAGTCCTTAGGCTAGATTTATTTCAAAATGCATTTTCATTCTTGTATTTATTTCTAAAAGCATTAGATTAGATTTGATTTTATGAGGAAGCATTTAATCTAGGTTCTTTTCTAGTCATTTTTTTTCAAAAGGCATCTTAGGCTAGATTTCAATTCAAAAAGGTATATTAATCTAGATTTCAATTTTGAAAAGGCATTTAGGGTAGCTTTGCTTCTAAAATTGTTTGTGTAGAACACACACCCACACACTCACGTGATATTCATAGTGGTAAGGATTGGATTTCATCACCAATCTCCACTCGAGACTGGTGATATTGGATTTCATCTCCTTCCACCAACTCACCCCCATCTAGTCACCATAGTAGCCCCCTAGGAGTGGTCGACCGACCTTCATCCTCGGGAGATCCCCTACTCTTGAGCGTTGGTTATCTAGATTTAATCATTGGAAGGTACCTTCAAAGTGGGTAGTTTTAGAAAGCCCCTTTACCATAGGGCTTTTAAAAATAATTAGTGGGTACAATTGATCATTACTATGCATGCCTTAAACATGAGGGTTAAGCGAAAGCATGGGTATACCGGTAGCAGCACATTGATAGTGTGACCTCTCTTCATGAGAGTATATTGACTCATTTGAGCATCTTGAGTCTCCTCCCTTTGGATACCATTTTATTATATCAGATTCCATTTAGGTTACCACTCACCCATTGGAAACATAGTTCTATTCTATATACCTTTGGGTGTTGTAGGAGGTTCTATGCTATGACATACCTGTTTCAAGTAGAATTCACCCATTCCTATGGTTTGTTCTTAGGATGGATACAATACTCTCATCAAAACACATAAAAATCTAAAAATATTTGCTTATTTTTTGAGTCACAAAAAGTGGTTACAATAACATATCAAAATTGCTCATAACTCACTTGCTCGATTGTTCCATAGTTTTCACTTCCATGTAGCACTACACAATCTATTTTCAGGTGGTTCGCACTCCCACATGTGAACTTCTTAGATACAGATAAATTTACACCCCACCATGTGAACCTAGCTTCCAGGATATAAAACTACACAAAAATTGATACACAACACACATAGGATCTACACAATAAAAATCCACCCTCTATCTCTATTTTCTCGAGGTTTGCACCCCCCGTGCAAACTTTTGGGTACAAAAATATTCGCACCCCATTGTGCAAACCTGTCTTTTAGGTCACAAAATAGCATAAAAACTTCCACACAACATAGAGAAGCCCCACACAACACAAATCCATCCTCTATCTCTATTTTCTTGAGGTTCACACCCCTCGTGTAAACTTCTAGATACAGAAAAATTTGCACCCCACCATGCAAACCTATGTTTTTAGAACAACAAGTGTCAGAACCAGTCATAGAGCTTTCCAAAGCCTAAATTCCACACCTTTTGATTATTCCTTCACTAGCACACACATCATCATACCTATTACACGTAGTCAGATGCGTGAGGCTCTCCACCATGCCACTAAGGCTGCTCACCAAACTATCATGGTTGCTGGTGCCTCCTCCTCCTAGACCAATGATCCACATTTTGAGTCTGAGAAGGTTACTTTCATAGCTCCACCTGATTTGTTTATTGGATCGTAGGAGCCTAAGGCAAGTCCCATATCACATATCACATCTTCCACTCCATCCCATGTGGAGGATGAGACCTATGAGGACACATCTCCTCCAGATGATCTCTCCTCCTCCAATCCACCATCGACCTATTACCAGCATGTCATCTACACTACACCAGGTAGGCCTCTCCCCACCATCATTTGTGATGAGCCTACTCCACCTCCATCACCATACACTACTCACCCCTTTCTAGAGCATTCATCTCATCCACTCTTGGGGGATGACTACAATATTATCATCTCTCAAATCATCCTTGATGTCATCACTACTATCCAAATAGTAGGTATGATTTCCACTCCATCTTCTTCCACACCACCTCCTTCCTCTTCTTCATCCCAAATAATGCACCCACAATAAGCTCCATCAAATTCACAACCTCCATCTCAACCATCATCATCACTTCCACCACAATATTCCCAAATTCCACCTCAATACTACCAAATACCACCACAACATCCATCAACAAATCCAATATCAAGTCACTTCAACCACAATCAGTCACCCCATCCATATTTCTACCAATTTTCCGACCATACCCACCATTCTCATCATATGGACCTCCATTGGCATCTTCATCATAATTTTACTTACCTCCACCCCCTCCTTTCTAGCCACCACCATCCACTCCTATTTCCTCATACAATCCAAATTACCCCTCATATCTCACCAATCCACCACATGCTATTCGACCTATCCCAAATCTTCCCTTTCTACTCCTTCCATGCCACCTCAGCTCTCATCAATTACCACTCCATCCTCTAACCAATTCTCTTTCACTACACCCTCATCTCTCCCACCACCATCTTCAACACCACCCACTTTCTTCACTTCACCACCTACTTGGTCCTCCACCACCATAACCCAATCACAATCAACTTTCCAACATGCACAACAATAGCAAGTACCCATGCTCGACCAAAAGATTCTATGTACCATGATCAACAACAACAACCCACAATGCAATACTCATACACTTCACCACATCCATCTTAGGTTCCTCTCCCACAATATCAAGCCATGTCAACACCTGATCCACAACAGGTTACTTACTACAATCAATGGGAAGAGCAACAACTACAATACCCACCCCATTTGGGTTATTCATAGGCATCATCACAACCACTTCCTCCACCTTCTTATTCACATCCATTCCCATCCCCACCAGATACTACAATGGTGCTCTCTAGTGAACTTCAAGCTATGCAAGAACAAATCAAAAATTTGGATTTATGCACAACTGGTTATGGGCCCCAAAATCCCACATATGATGAGTTATGCAATGAACCCATTCATCCATATATTCCTATGCATCCTTATCCTTACCAATTTGAGATCCCTAAATTTGATAAATTTAAAAGTAAGGAAGACCCTAGAGAGCACCTTAACAATTATCACTTCACTTGTTACCAACTTCATGGTAGTGATCCCCTCATGCTTCACACATTTCCACTTTCTCTTGGGGGACAAGCATTATATTGGTACAATCATTTGCCTCATCATAGCCTCTTCAAGTTTGAACAGTTAGCCAATCTCTTTCTCAAACATTTTTCAATCAATATCAAAACCAAGATGACATTATCAGATGTCTATGCTTTACACTAGTTTGATGATGAGCCCATTACTGATTTTATCTCTCGATGGAGGGTGGTCATTCATGATCTTTCTTTTACCCTTCCACCTATAGAACTCATCAAACTATTCACCAAAATTTACCATAAAAAAATCTCTCAAACTTTGCAAATCCATCAGAGTCACACATTTGAGGAGGCTATTGCTCAAGCCAAGGTTATTGAGGACATCAAGATCCATACGGTCAAGATCAAGCTTCATCCAAAGAAATCTTATCCATCCATTTTTTGCTACAATCAAAATCCATATGTACCACCCATTTCCAAACCACCTCAAACCAATCAGGTGCTACTCACTTCTCCATCCTCATCACCACAATCAACACCACCCCAACCACCATAACCTACATACCAAACCAATCCACCTCCACCTTCTAATCCATTCCAAGGGTGTAACCTTCACCCTCCTCATCCACCATACAATTGGACACCTTTGTTTGAACCCATACCCACTTTATTCCACCATTTATTTGATGGGGGCTCATCTCCTTGCTTAATATCAAGCTTGATGATCCTAATCATCCCCTCCCTTGAGGACCACAATCCATAGGTATTTTATGATTTTCATCACCAACATGGCCATCCCCTCGATTCTTGCCATATATTTCATCACATCATTCAAGATCTCATTGATCATGGCACCATTCAAGTATCTAATCCCCTTGCACCATAAAATCAAAACTTGGGGATCTATCAAAATCCATTGCCCAAACATGGGGGTAATAATGCTCAATCCAATCCATGACAAGTCAATCATGTCAATCATGGTCCTTCCCAATAGGGGTTTGTGGGTATGATCAACATTGCTACCCATAACCAATGCTACCCACCTCCTGCTGAAGCCCAATGCACTTCTACTTCTCTTCCACCACCTTCTTCTAATCCCCCAATTCCTCCACCAGTTCCTACCACCATACCATGTAATATCATCACTATTCATGGTAGCCTTTCACATCAACTCCACACTACCCCTACAAGGTTATCCATATATGACCTTCTACAACAATCCCAACCTCATCATGAGGCCCTCAATTCCATTCTCCACTCTCTTGATCTTGAGACCCATGATACTGATGCCTTTTCCAACTTTATTGGTAATGTCCAGAGATGCTTGCAACCTTCTATCAGCTTCCATGACCATGAGATCATCAAAGTTGTAGGCGAAGGGGTGGATCCACCTTTGCATATCCAAGCTTCCATCAATTCCATCACTTACAAGCATGTTCTCATTGATACAAGATCATCCATCAACATCATTTCTACCACCACCCTTGGCCATCTTCACATACCACCTACTCATCTCGCTACTCCTTCTATGGACCTTCAAGCCTTTGATGGCTCTATGCACCCTACCATAGGCACCATTGTCCTACCCATTCAGGTTAATGCCAAAACCATTTCCACCCTCTTCCACATCATTGAAGGGGAGATGCAATACAATATCCTTTTGGGATACCCATGGATTCGGGACATGCAATGTGTCCCTTCCATGCTACATCATTGTATCAAATATGTTCATAATGGATTGGTCCATTGCATCCCTACCGATGATGACCCATTCAAATTCTGCAATATTGTCACTCTTCCACTAGGTCCACCCCTATCATCCACATAATTCACTCCCACTCTATGATATTCCCTTGATACCACCTTTCCATCACCCTCATCTTCACATCCCACACCCAATTTGAGTAACATACCCTCATCTTCCTCACATCCACCTCCAATTATTAGTGCTTCCACTACTCCAACATTTTCACATCTTCCTTCATCTTCTTCTACACCATCTTCCTCCCATGCACCATTTCTCCCATTCACCTTTTCAACTATACCATCACCAACTTCATCTTCTACCACACCTCCCATCCTTCCCACTCCATCTACATCTTCCCATCACTTTGTACCCCATTCTTCATGGTCACGAGTCATCCCTACCACACCAGCCACATCTTCTATTCCAACCTCTCAGTTCACACATGCAAATCATCCCATCATAGGAACACCTATTAAATGCTATGAGTGGATACAACGTGCCACTCAACTTGATGACCAATTAGCTCAATCAAATTCATATACTTCATCATCTTCACCTTCTCCTCCATCCACATCAATACCATTACCATATTCACCACCTAGGGGGTCCTCCCCCCAACCTGAGCATCATGACCCTCCTCACATCTCTATACTCATGACCACACCTGGTCCTAGTGAGTATGACATACACAATGCTCGGGTTATCTCACCCACCATCCAATCTACCCATGACTTCGATCGACCCCATGATGTGCCCATGACTATTGGGGTAGTTGTTCCTCTTGGTCCACCCGACAATTGCACAAATTTCATATATGGGGGACTTGACTCATCTATGGAGCCTCCAATACCTCCACCACCACAAACCAAATTTTATGATAATCTTGATCACATGTCAAATCCTAATTTTTCCTAGCACTATCTTCATATTTACAACTGGCATGGTTATAGACTAGGAAGATATGAACAAGGGTGTCGCACCCTTATCCATCCTCCTTTATGGAAGCCTAACGACCGATCTAGAATTGGTTACCATCCTACAACAATCAACACCCTCGAGGATGATTTTCATCATCTCAATCTTGACCCCCTTGAGGTCCTTTCTGATGATGAATTTGAGCTCAATTTTCCTATCGACTATTCATCCCCTCAATCTATGGTTGACATTCCATCCACTTTCTTCCATTCATCTCCATCACATGAGGATACTCCTTCCTACAAGGTTGAAGCCCTCATCGATCAATTTATCGATTTATCACTCGATCCATCTTTTCTAGTTGTCATCCCTTCTTCACCTCCACCACCTATTCCTTTCATCCCTTTTCATGCATGATAACAACCTCTCACCATTCCCATTCTCATTCTCCTTCCCCACCCATGGTTTTGCTTCCTAGCCTCAACCAACCATTCTTAGATTCATCCTCATCCTCCTCTGATTCTTTACCACCATCATCTCCAACATCTACTACATCCAGCATGTCTATCAACATGATATCTATTGACTTATATGCCCCACTTTACTATCCAAATCATCTCAATTACATCCCACCACCTATTACCAATTTTATCAATTTTGACAATATTTCATCCACACCATCACCCACTGAGTTCCTCCCATCACCTCAATTATTATGATCTGCTAATGCACCTTTGCCTTCTATTCCACCCCACCTACCTTGGATCAATCATACAAATTTTTATCTAGATGATGAATTCCAACTTCTTGACATCATTGATGATCTCCACCTCATCCCAATGCCTGCTCAACTCCATGATGGTTCTCACATGCTTGTCGAGGACACCATTGATGTTGACATCGATGATGATCCTGATCACCCCCACATTATCCACCTTACAACTAGTCTTTCTACTGATGAACGCATCCTCTTCACTACTTTCCTTTGAAAGTACATAAAGGTGTTCGCATGGTCCTACATGGACATGCCTGGCCTTGATCCATCATTAGTTATCCACAACTTGGTCTTGGATGATAATGCTAAACCTATCAGACAAAAGTTGCATCAAATGCATCCCACCATTGCTCTAATGGTTAAAGAGGAATTACAGAAACTTCTTGATATTGAATTCATACAACCAATCGATTACCCTGAGTGGGTTTCAAACATGGTTCCCATCAAAAAACCCAAGGGGGTATCCACATATGCACTAATTTTAGGGATCTTAACAAAGCTTGTCCCAAGGACAATTTTCCACTCCCTAATATCGACACATTGGTCGATGCCACAACAAGGCACGAAATGCTATCACTCATGGATGGTTTTTCTAGTTACAATCAAATTTGTGTCAACCTAAATGACCAACATAAAACATCTTTCATGACCCCTTGGGGGACATTTTGTTACAAGGTCATGCCCTTCGGTCTCAAAAATATTGGGGCAACCTATCAACGTGCAATGACATACATATTTCATGACTTCATGCACAAAACTATCGAAGACTATGTCGATGATCTTATTGCCAAATCCAAAATATGTGGTCAACATCTCGAGGACCTACACCAAATCTTTGATCACCTCCTGGAACATAACGTGTGATTAAATCCAAAAAATGTGTCTTTGGTGTTACCTCAGGCAAAATCTTAGGTTTTATTGTCTCACAACGTGACATCGAGGTTGATCCTCAAAAATTCAAGGCTATCATCGATATACCTCCCCCTTCGAATCTCAAATAGCTATGCAGCTTGCAAGGAAAAATCCAATCCATTCGATGATTTATCACCCAACTCTTCGACAAGTGTCAATCATTCAATCATCTCCTTCAAAAGGGGGTCCCTTTCAAATGGGACAATCAATGTCAAATTGCTTTCGATGCCATCAAATCTTACCTCACATCTCCACCAGTTCTATCACCACCCCATCCCGATCGACCTTTTCATCTGTACATATCCACTACCGATTTTGCATTGGGTACACTTCTCACCCAGAAGAATGAGATGAACCATGAACAGGTTGTATACTATATCAGTCGCACATTGGTAAGTTACGAGACATGGTATGCTTACATGGAAAAACTTTACCTTGCCATTATCTTTGCCACACAAAAGCTATGACATTACATGATCAATCACACTACTTATGTAGTCACCCATGATAATCCACTCCATTACATGATGGGTAAGAGCTACCATAACAGTCACACGACCAAATGGATTATGCTTCTCATAGAATTTGATCTCGAATTCATTAGTCAAAAATCCATCAAAGGCCAAGTCATTGTTGATCAGCTAGCTGAAGCACCTTTACCGAGTGATACACCACTACTCATTCAGCTTCCTGATGATTCTATATTTCATACTACTAAAGTTGAGGAACCTGTAGAACCTGAGTCAACCATTGATTTAACCCTCTTTTTTGATGGCTCTCATTGTGAGCATGGAGGGGGTGTAGGTATAGTCTTCTTTACACCGCAAGGGGAGCCCCTCCCCTTTTCCTTCAAGTTAGGCTTTCCTTGCACAAACAATAATGTCGAATATGAAGCTCTTATCCTCGGCCTTAAGCAAGCAATTTCAATGCACATTCAATATCTAGACATATTTGGTGACTCCCTTCTCATTGTGAATCAAATTAAGGGAGAATGGCAATGTCATTACCCCATCCTTCAATAGTATAAGCAAGTCATCGAACACTTACTTGCTCAATTTGAGTGGTATGACATCACTGCTACTCCATGTTCCACCAATCATTTCATTGACACTATGGCTTCTCTAGGTTCACTCATCCCACAAAATCCATATTTTGACACAACTCACGTGTCCATTCACACCCTCTTCCATTCTACCATTTCCACTACCCCACCTTCTCATGATGATGGCATCAATATTGTACAAATTGAACCACATGACCCATGGTTCTACCAGGTCAAAGATTACATCAAGCTCGGTATCCTCCCACTAGATCTGAATCACACTCACAAATAAGCTTTCAAACAATGAGTAATTTGCTACACATTATTGGGAGATATCCTTTACAAGCACAGTCATGATGGCATCCTACTATATTGTCTTGAACCACACGAGGCCCAATGCATTATCCAAGAGGCTCACGATGGCACTTGTGGTGGCCATTTTAGTGGCATGGCTATTACCAAATACATTCTATGGATGGGTTATTATTGGCCCACAATGGAACATGACTATTGTGAATATGTCAAAAAGTGTGTCAAATGCCAACACCATGCTAATCTCATGCATTTGCCTTCTCAAGCTCTTCAACCCATTCAATCAATGTGGCCCTTTTCTCAATGGGGTCTGGATCTTATTGGTAAAATCACCCCCACCTCATCTAGAAATCACAAATTCATCATCACTACCATAGAATACTTCACGAAATGGGTTGAAGCCATCCCTCTAGTCCAAATGATAGGTCCTAAAATTATCGATTTTATCACTCAACACATCATCTATCACTTTGGAATTCCATCCAAGATCATCTCTAACAATGGTACACCATTCAAGAACAAGAATGTTCATGCATTATGTGAGAAATTCAATATTCAACATAGCTTCTCTACCCCATACTACCCATAGGGTAATGGCCAAGCTGAAGCTACAAACAAAACCATTTGCACCATTCTTTGAAAGACCATTGCAGAATCACATCATGATTGGCACAATCAAATGCCACTGGCCTTATGGGCCTATCGCACAAGCATTCGTACTCCAACTAGGGCAACCCCATTTTCTCTTGTATATGGCGTTGAAGCCATCATACCCTTGGAGCTCGAAATTCCATCATTACGGGTCTCTATGCAAGAATTCATTGATGATGACACTGCTCATCAAGCCAGATTAGACCAATTAACCCTTTTGGATGAACGTCGCATCCATGCCATTGAACATACGCATGTTTATCAAGATCATATTCAATGTGCCTATAATTCTAAGGTACATCAACATGAATTTCAAGTTAGAGACTTGGTCCTTAAGGAGAACCAACAGATTACTAGCCAACCGCACCATCTTCATGATAAATTTGCACCTAATTGGTTGGGTCCTTACATTGTTACCCATAAATTTGGTTCTAGGGCATATCATCTTGCCAATATTGAAGGTCTTGCTGACCTTGAGCCCATTAACATTATTCATCTTCAAGCATTTTATGCCTAAGCATTGGCATTAAGGCTCATCATTCTTTGTATATACCATCATGGTTACACAAACAAAAAAAACAAAAAAAACAAAAACAAAACACATAATCGACACTCTACGATGTTCTATCGAATTGCATTCAATCAAAATCTGCTTTACATCATTTCCTTCTTCTTCTTCTCTCCTTTCCTCTTTAATGAATGTTGTATGGTCACGCTTCGAGCGGCTACATACCTTTCATATCTTCTCTCTCTCCCCTTCTTCTTGTTACTTCTCAATGTTGTATGGTCACGCTTCGAGCGGCTACATACCTTTGATTAGTTTCATTTCCTCCCTTTATTTTCTTCTCTTCTTCTTCTTCTTCTTCTTCTTCTTCTTCTTCTCTTCTATTCTCATATCATATCCTCTTCACTAATTCCATCACCCCATTCCATTAGATTTTATCCTAGGGTAACCTTGTACAAAATCTTACATACTTCATCCATTGCAACATCATACCATTCACTGCATATTCACATATTTTTACATGCATATAGATTATGTTCATATCCATATCTGTACATATTCATTGTGAATACCATACTTGGAGAATTAAATATGCACTTGCTAGCACAATAGTTTTGGTGCCCAATCCCATTTTCATGAGACTAGATTATTGAACGCTTTGTGAGATTCACCCATCTACAGTTATTTCAATCAACCACCATCTAAAGTTGGTAGTTTCTAAAGCACTTCAAAGCTTACCTTGGTTAACTTGCACTCTTTCATGGATCAAATTGCACATCTCACACATTAAGCAAATTTTGAGAATAGGATTGGCAACATTGTACATATACTGGCCACCTAGAGAAAGTCACCTTACTCATCCTATCATTTACATGATCTAAATCAAACCTTGAGGATCGAAAAAAGGACAAGCTACAAAAAGAGAGAGAGGGGGCAGAAAACAAAATCCAACACCCCAAAAAGAGCACTACAAATGGAACAAAATTCAAAAGAGTACTATCATTCAAAAAGCTTGAATCCCTGAGGTCCTCAGGTCCATATTAAAATCATGGGGTAGATCTCCATCGAAGCTATAGATGCTTGACTAGCAATGGAGTATGCCTTACAAGTGGTGACATGTCTATCACATTAGTGACCTTATTTTGTACAGACCACTATGCACTTGTGGATGAGCTAGCTTACAAGCTAAGTTAACAATCAGTTGAAACCATCCTCTTTCAAAATGGTTAAATGAACTTCACTTCACACACACTGATCCATGCTTGGGTTCTTGTTAGCCAAGATAGTTAAGATTTTCACAAAAATTTTGCTCAATTATTCAATGGGTTTGATTGCTCAAACTGTCATGTTCGAACCTTTTCAAAGAACCTTTCATATCCGACATCTTTGAAATAATAGAATGGATTACACTATCCCTTGTTTTGCAAACATACAAGTGCTTTCTTCACCAATGTTCGCATCCACCTACATTCTCATACATAGCATACTCATCACCAATTCATTAGAGGTTTATTTAATATTTGATTATATCTCATTCATTCTACATACATCTACTTCTATCATATCTACACATCTATCAATTCACACATCTATGCTATATCAACACAATTACATCATTCAAGTACATACACAATAAAGCAAAAACAAACACACAAATAAATGCAATATGATATAACACCATAGAATGTCATGTATATATATATCTCAAAAATACCATCAGGCTACAATAAAATGTGTACCCTTGTGGGTACCTCACCACATGTACATATCATGTATATACTCATCATACAAAAATCATGGATAGCCACCTAACCACCACCCCACAACTACATCATATGCGCTACTCCATGGGAGTCTCCCCACTCCCCTCCTCTATCATCACCTACTCCATGACACCTCACTCTAGCAACACATCACCCATCTCCTATACCACTGGTGCCTCCCTCCTCACCTCTAAAACCACTCCCACTACCTATGAGGTCTATTGAAACCACCATATACTAACTCCTCCCCACTACAAAGGGTGTACTACACTAGCTCTATCGAGACTAGCTCTACAATCTTGATCATGATTCTGAATATGATGGTATCACTAATCCATGCACAATCAACTCACCCTCACACTGGGCTCTCTTTGTAGCCTCTTTCACATTGGTTGCTATCAATCTTGTATTTTCCTACCATAAATGCTCCACCTCTACTCATAGACTATCTACATCCACTCATACCTACTCCAAAAGTAGCACCATCACTCCCAAGCCCTCAATATCTATAATCATCACCTCCCTACAACCTGCATATCAAGCACCTACTATCATAACTCCTCTACACTCACTTATCAATTGGCCTTCTCAACCTCTACCTCTACCCTCACTCCATCCAATAACTACTACAATCACTCAACTATCTCAATCATCTCATCTCTCTCCACCCTAGCAGCATCCCACTCACCAATGAGCACATCCCTCTCAATGACCAACTATGCCACCCATGCTCTCACCTCATATCTCTCTCTCAAGGCTATTACTAATCTTCCCTATGCTCTACGCCTCTCCTCATCCACCTTTAAGAGATCTATCACCCAATCCAACTTTATCTCTATTAGCTTCTCCTCCAACTCCTTCACCTACCCTCATAGGTCTCTCACATCCTCCTATGATGTTATCATCTCCTACAAACCTATCATGAAATAAAACATAGGAGGCACTAATGTGGTACCTTCACTAACTCCCACACTCTCCTCCATCCCTCCATCCACCTCCATCATAGGTATATCATCCATCACCACTACACCCTTAATCGACAACACCTCACTCTCCTCTGACTATCCCAAGCCACTATCACTCACCAATCTATCCTACTCATCTCCTATGACTTCACATGTTGGATCAACTAATCTAACTCCACCTCCTCCTCCTCACCAGGTTTAGTGATCCCTCATCCTAGGATGACCCTCACACTTTACTCCCCCAGTCCTACATTCCATCCCTCTTGGAAGTGCCCCTACTACCTCACCCCACCCATCGATCACCCCAACCATAGGCTCCCATCGCTACCTCGACCACCACACATCATACTCTATAGTGGTCCCAACATTATCCATATCAAGGACAACAATCTGCTCATTGAAATTCAAGTCTAATGGTGGCACTACTAGCTCTAGCCCTGTATCACCTACCACCCTATAAATCATAACTGGTGGATCTGGTCACCCCTATCATAACCCAAACTATCACATCACCCATGAGAATGGGAAATACTCTACCTACAACTCATACTTCCCCACCATCCATCATCCCCATCTAATATGGATAAGATGCACTGCATCCTCCTCCCAACTAGGCACCCCTCGCCATGGCCTCCATCTAATATCAATCATATTTAGGCCTCCTAGCTAAACATGATAGTACATCAAATCACCCTCTCACTCCCTCTTAATCTTCTTCTCCATATTAATCCTCCATATCATCACAAAGGGCACATCATGGCCATCCAATGTATGTGCATCATGTGATAGCAAGGATGGTCATAATATCATAATATGCTCCCATGCCCACACCTACAGTAGAGGACTAAAATTGATACATGTTTGCTCTATCCTCACTACTCCATGCAACTCTCTATAGACCTACGCTAGTAATGTTGGAGCCCATGCATACACTATATTCCACTCCACCATATCACATATCATCCCCATCATATTCTAAGGGAATCTCACCCCTAAAGTATCCGGTAAGGCATGACTCACAATCATCAGCATCACCATCGCATGGCGATTGGACAACATCTTGTCCACCCAACACTTCGCATAATCCACCCCACCCTTCAACCCCACACTAGCCCATCTCTCTCCAAGAGCCCTCTACAAAATGCCATCTCATGCATCTCACTCCACTATCCTCACCATAATACCCTCTACCAACAGTCGATAGATGTGGTATACATCCTCCAAGGTAATAGTCATCTCCCCTATCAAGATATGGAAGGTGTTCCTATCTAGATCCCACCTCTCGCATAGTGTGGATACATATGCATGATTTGCATGCACCTCATGCATCTCCCACACTCCATACAACCCCACTACCTGCATCCAAGCCCCATCATCCACACACCACACATCCTGCAACTTCTTCCTCAGCTTTCACAATCGATGTCGCGCAAATATCTTCTTCACCTACATCTACATTTCAAATAACATCGTACATTTCATTTCAAAATCACATGTCAAATAACATCATACATTTCATTTCAAAATCACATGTCAAATAATTTCATACATCTATTAAATCACATTCAATATATACTAAAATTCCCCTATTTCTTCGCATCACCTCATGCGAACTTCCCATTTACACACCCTTGTGCGAAATTCCACTCTAGGTATTTTTGCATACCCATTTGCTCAATCACACACTTAGTCCCACCCATTTCATCTCCACATGCACATACGAAGTCAAAAAAGGTAAAAACATGCAAAAATATGCAAAACCATAAGCACAAACATGCAAAATGAGGTCATCAATAGGAGGTCAAACAGGTCAACTAAACATAGATCTGGGTACCCATTTTCCCAATAGCATTAACTGTCTAAAAATTCTTCATCATACATGCACTCACAAAACCAAAACATACACATTCTTTCATGCATCACTTCTCGAGGTCACAAAATCACATGGCAAAAAGTACATATCGGAATACCCATTTGGGAAATTTTACATATAGTGCACACATTTCCAACAAAAAGTCCATTAACATCCATCAAACACACATTTTTCATACATGCACACATTCCAATGCACACACAAGCACATTAAATATTCTTTTACATTTAAAATTACACACATTCCAAGATAGGTAAGGACCACTTACCTCTAGCACACTACCACCCGCACTCGTATTTGCATGCTCACTCGCCATCCCTCACCTGTTGTTTGACAAACTGGGAGCGCTTTGCTTCACATCTTCTTCCTCGCCACTCTCTCCCTCCTTCATGTGATGAAAAATGAAGTTGCGCACACAAACTGTTAATCTTATACCTGCTTTTGCGCAAGTTCGCACCCCCACGTGTGAACGAAAAATTTTGCACACCCCCGTGCAAAATTTTTTGTATGCACCCTGATGTACAAACTTTTGTTCGTAATTCAATTTCATCATTTTTACCATCAATTCCTCAATTTTACCTAAATTCTTCATTTTACGCATTTTCCATCAACTTTCTCCATCATTTTTCATCATTATCAATCATTTCATCACCGATATTTGTCTCCTCCATCACCAATTCATCGCTTGAGGGGGTAGTCATCCAAACACATCAAAAGCTACCTTGCACATGATCAAACAACCAAAAACATCCAATCACGGATAAAACAAATGCCTAAGAAATTTTTTGCTAACGATTATCTCAAGTCCATCTAATCCAACAAAACTCCAATCCAAAATAAAACAATATTTGATAGACCTCAAAACACCTCTGACTGTAGATAGCTCATGGATTCCCTTCTTCATAGTGGTAGTCATAAGACCACTCTCGAATGAAGCTCCTAAAAGTTCTACCCTACGGCTCTAGCGGTTTGTCAAATATTATCAACAGAACTCATCAATCAATTAGAAGCAAAAATTAGCAAAGGTATTTGTTCCTTCCAAAATTGGAACATCTCAAGTTGATCACAAAATAAGGTAATCTTACACCTTCCCTCAAAAGCAATCATTATAATATTTCAAAATGTTGTATTCAATCACAAATCATCTTTCTTATTTTTTTATCAATGCGTCTCTCTTACAATCATCCACATTCATCAATCACAAATTCTTTGCCTTCCAATCATTCCATCAATTCATATCATCAATTTTTGTACTAAACCATGTTTTCACACAATCCAGTACAAAAAGGGGCAAAATGTAGACACCCAAAAGTCGCACATTGTCCCTCTCCTCATCTTCATGGTCAATCAATTTGCAAAACCCTCAAAAATTGCATAAATTGGCTTAAAACACTATTCATTTATTAAAATCACTATTCATCATCCTTAGCCCCCTTGGGCTAGCTAAGCCCCTTCCTACGCTTAACTATAGGTCCTCATGTGACCTCATTCACAACTCAACTAAGGTTGAATTCTCCACCATGGTCAAAAAGCACTTTATGCTCAAAAAGTCAACAATTTTAGTCAAAACTTGCTTTATGGCTAATCCTATGGTTAATTAGGCTAATCATGCTTAATCTAAACCCTCCACCTCACCTAGTCTACTTTGACTAGCCTAGATTTCCACCTCACCTAGCCTAGCCTTGCCACCTCTCATCTAGATATTTCCTCCATCTCACACTCTCCTGGGCAATAAATGAGAAATGGAGACTTTTGCACATAAAAGGTAATTCTAAATTAGAAGATATTTCTAAAAAGGTTTCAATAAATACCATTTGGAGACTTTCCTCCAGGTCATCATGACTTGTAGATGGGTGAGGGATTCTCTCACCCAATCTCATTTATGAACCAGGACACCTCAAGGGACACCTCTTAGGTGGACACCTCACCACACACACCTCACAGGGGACACCTCATGGGACACCTCAGCCCCTCCCCTAGCCTTGGCCAAGTCTATAAGTAGAAGGCCATTTTCACCATTTTAGGGATTCCAACTTTAGCTTATAGAAACTCTGCAGAAATCATTCTAGACTCATAGCATCCATCACACATCCATCACATCCACATAGCAATAGGATTTTTGTCATATTCATAACATTCCTTGTGATCTAGACAGGTTATTGACAACAAAGGTGAATTCTGAAGGTGACCCATCAAAAAAGCAAAGGAGTAACAACATCAGCATCACTCAAAAAACCTATTCTATGAACTTTGCTAGAGATAGTCAAGTTCGCATGACCCCGTGTGAACTTCCAGGCTCAACCAAGTTTGCACCCCCCATGTGAACCTCTGCTACAACAAAACAAAGGTTACAAGATAGGTGAGTATGGCTTAGTTTAGGGTTTTATATCATTTTATATAATTTTCTTCATGTTTTAAGCTTATTTAGAGAGTCTTTTGTCTTCATAAACATGGGGTTTGACTGAGGCAGGCCCCTAAATGTTCTAACTAGATTTTGTAGGCCCAACAGGTACAAAGAACACATCAAACCAGTGGTGGCCCACGAGCAAGAAGCCCACCTGCACTGAGGAACATCAAGAAGATAGATCCTACTGCCTTTGAACACATCTAAAAGGGTTTCCTTAGGGAAGACCCAATTGTAGCCTTCAGGGCAAGAGTTGTAAAAAGGAATTTCACTCTGTAACCTCTTTTTATTTCAATAACAAAAGCAACAAGATTCTATAATTTTGAATGAAGATTGTAGTGTCTTTTTGAATGGTTTCAGTTAGTTTAATACGAGTTGCATACATTTGAGCAATTAATGTATGAATCATTTATATTCAACATATGGATTTGCTTTATTATTCCTGTTACAATTTATATATTGATCTGCTATTGTATTTCATTTTATTATTATAATTAATTCATGTGGTAATCTTATTAATGATTGAGCTTTAAAATCTAACATAATTATCACATATGGAAGCCATGCATGATGGCACTTATTCAATCTAAAGTGCTATTAAGATTAATGCAAGAAGAACTACCTGAAGTTACAAAAGAGTATCATAATTTTGTTCATGATTACAAAATGGATGAATGTAAGGGATTAATTGGGATGCATGTGAGTGACAATTTGTTGTTTCATCTTAATGATTGTGACACTCCTTTTCAAATTTAGGAGAAGATTGAGAAGCTATTTGGGCAAGTGGACACTTTGAGAGTTTTACATCTTGATGCTAAACTTAGTGCTCTCAATCCAGATGATTTTCCATCTATGGGTGATTTTCTCACTAAGTTTCAATCCTTGCTCACACTTTTAAAGGGTAGTGGAAAAACTAAAATGAATGAAGAATGTATTTTCATGATCTTGTCAAAACTTAGGGGTCCATTCCATATGTTTGCCTCCATATTTTTTGCCAATATGGATTCCATGGGTTCTGATCACAAAATTCCTACTTTTGAGAAGTTTTGTGCCAATATTTTGAGGGAAGAATCCAAATTTCTTAACTCTAAGCATTACACCTCCTCACATAAGGCATTTGTTGCATCCTCCACTTCCACTTCCAAAGGCAAGGGAAAATCCAAGTCTAAGTCCCAACCTAATCCTTCTCCTTCTCCTTCATTTCATCAAAATCCCAAAGAGTCACATCAAAAAGAGTCATCCTCCAAAGAGTCCAATCATAAACCTAAGCAGTCCAAAAGAAAAAATAGGTCAAATTTTACTTGTTCATATTGTGGAGTCAATGGTCATTCTGATGACAAGTGTTGGAAAAAGTTACAAGACTTAGAGGAAGCCTTTAGGAATAAAAAATTATCCTTCACTCCTTCAAAATATAAGGGAAAGGCTTTGAATACTTTTGGGAAATCATCTAAGGTTATTTTTGAGGATTGGATTTTGGATTCTAGAGCGACTCATCACATGACTTCATCCAGGGAGTCATTTTCCACCTTGTGTTCTACTTCTACATCTTGCATTGAGGTTGGAGATTCTTCTTCCATTTTAGTTAAGGGAAAAGGTGACATACAGGTTGATGGTGGATGCATTAAGAATGTTCTTTATGTTCTAAAAATTTCCACCAATTTTCTCTCTATGTACCAAATTTATCATTTTGAGGGGGTAAAACTATGTTGTTTACACCTCAAGGAGCTGAGATTAGAGATTTGAGTGACCCATAGTCTATTGTTGCACAAGGAGTTGTTGACCATAGATCACATCTTTATCACTTTGAGGGTTTTGATTCTTCACTTGGAGGTACTTGTTTGGTGGCTCATGCAGATTCAGAAAGTAATATTTGGCATGAGAGATTTGGCCATCTCAATTATAGATATTTGAAGGATTTAAGCACTCATGATATGGTCATTGGATTACCTAAGGTCTCCTATATTGATGGAGTTTGTCCAGGTTGTGTACTTGGCAAACAACATCAAGATCCTTTTCCCAAAGGTAAGTCCAAGAGAGCTTCTTCCCATCTTGAGTTGGTGCATAGTGACTTGATGGTTTTTCCCACTCCTTTTTTGGGAGCTAAGTATGCACTCACCTTTATTGATGATTTCTCAAGGAGAACTTGGGTATATTTTCTCAAGTTCAAGAGTGAAGTTTTTACCACATTCAAAGTCTTTAAGGCTTTTGTTGAGAATCAATCTTTGAGTTGCATCAAGAAGCTTCACATAGATAATGGGGGGAGTATTTTAGCAGGGAGTTTTTAGATTTTTTGGCCCTTCATGGGATTCTACATCAACACTCTATCCCACATACACCACAATAGAATGGTGTAGCTGAGAGGAAAAATAGAACACTCAAGGAAATGGTAAATTGTATGATGCACTCACGAGATTTACCTCCCAAGTTTTGGGTCGAGGTAGTCAATTGTGTGAATTACATTCAAAATCACACACCTCATCAAGCTCTTGAGTAGATGACTCCAGAGGAGGCTTGGACAGGGACCAAGCCTGATGTTTCTCATTTTTAAGTTTTTGGGAGTCAAGCATGGGCTCATGTTCCAAAGAAGAAAAGGATAGCTTTGGATAGAAAGAGCAAGCCACTCATTTTTGTTGGCTATTGTGAGGATATGAGGGCTTATAGATTACTGGATCTAGATACACATGAAGTTCTTTTTTGAACTCATGTCTAGTTTGATGAGCATTATTCTCCAACTGAGCCCACTCTTTCTACTTCTTCTTCTCCATCCTCATCTACTTTTCACTTTGAAGATGGTTGTTTTGATGATGATCACAGTGAGGATGAGGATATTGTTGAGATAGTTGTAAAGGTTCCTACACATGTTGCCCCCATGCCTAGATGGGCTCAAACTATAGTTGAGGAGGCAACACCTTTCATTGAAGGTCTCCCACCTTCAAGGCATACTTCTACTTTCGACATGGGTCTTCTTTGTCAGGTAGTTTCTATTGATCCATAGAGGTTTGATGAGGCCCATGGCATTCGAGAGTGGGATGATGCCATGGATGATGAGTATTCTTCCTTAATGAAGAATCATACTTGGGATTTGGTTCCTCTTCCAAAAGGAAGAAAAATGGTGAGATGCAAATGGGTGTATCACACCAAATATGCAGCAGATGGGTCCATTCATAGGTACAAGGCTTGACTTGTGGTGAAGGGTTTTTGTAGGTTGAGGGGGTTGATTACTCTAAGATGTTTACCCCTATCACCAAGTTGGATTATGTTCATCTTGTACTCTCTATTGTTGCATCACAGGGTTGGTCAATTTACCAGATGGATGTGAAGAGTGCCTTCTTGCATGGAGATTTGCAAGAAGAGATTTATATGGAGCAGCCTCTAGGATTTGTCCAAGATTCTTCATTGGTGTGTAGATTACAAAAATCACTTTATGGCCTCAAACAGGCCCCTAGGGCTTGGTATGAGAAGATGGATTATTTTCTTCTATCTTCTAGATTTTTGAGATGCCATTATGATCCTATAGTTTACACTTTGAGGGATAGAGAGGACATCATCATCATTGTCTTATATGTTGATGATTTATTGATCATAGGTAGTTCTACTTCATGCATCCAGGCTGTGCAATGCTCTCTTTTTGAGCATTTTGAGATGACAGATCTTGGACTTCTACACTTTTTCCTTGGGTTTCAGATTTCACAGTCAGATTCAAGGATCTCTATTTATCAATAGAAGTACACATTGGATTTGCTTCAACGATTTGGAATGGCTGACTGCAAGCCATCTCCTACTCCTTTTCAATTAGGTGTTGTTTTGAGTGCCACATGTTCTACTCCCATAGTTGATGCCACCATTTATAGATAGTTGGTTGGGATTTTGATTTACTTAACTCACACTCATCCTAACATATCATTTGTAGTTGGTTTGGTCTCCCGATTTTCACATGATCCACATGACAGTCATTGGTAGGCTACCAAGCAGATTTTATGGTATCTTCAAGGGACTTCACATTTTGGGCTTCACTTTTCTAGGGGGCTTTACAGTTGGTTGGGTATATATATTTTGATTGGGTAGGTTGTGTTGATACTCGACGGTCTACTTCTGGTTATGTCTTCTACCTTGGTTCTTCACCTATTTCTTGGGCATGCAAAAAGTAGATAACTATTGCACTTTCATCGATAGAGGTAGAATATCGGGCAATAGTATTGGCTAGTCAAGAGATTATTTGGATTCAATAATTTTTGACAGAGCTTGGCTTCTCACAAGATTAGTGCAACACTTCACTTTGGTGTGACAACCAAAGTACCATACATATTTCTTGCAATCTTGTTGAGCATCAGAGGACCAAGCACATTGATATTCATATGCACTTCATTCAATAGCTTATCCAGGATGGAGTGATCAACTTGGACTACATTCCCACTCAATAACATATTGTTGACATCTTCACTAAACCCTTCCCATCTCCTCATTTTCATTTATTGTGAGAGATGCTTGGGGTGAAGGAAGTTGTCCTTGGGGGGTGTGGATGAGGCCACCTTCCTTTCTTCTTCTTCTCTCTTTCTAGCTGGATGGTTTTTCCCACATGGTTTTCCCTCCTTCTGGTTCGAGAGCTTCTGGATACACATTGTACATGAGTACCTGATCAAGCCTTGTTGTCGAGACTCATACTATGGATATGCCACTTCTTTTTTACCCCTAGCTTCGCTTGAGGGGGGTGTTAGAGTAGGTGTTTAGACTCTAGCTCATGCTCACCTAGGTACTTTATTTTTATATTAGTTTAGTTTATTTTTCCCCACCCACTTTATGTGTGGATATTTATTTTTATCTTATTTAGATATTATGGGGATATTTGGCATTCCTAGGGAGTTACACTCATTGATTACATTTGGAGGGTTGAGATATTTTCTCCATGGATCATATCGCACCTCCCTGTTTGTACGGTGGATATTGATCCTTATCTCTTTGTTGATCCTATGGTTGTGGTGGATCTTCCTTGCCTATTTAAGCAAGGCTTCTCCATTGTATTCACAATCAATTCTGACATATGATATGATATTGCAGTTTTTGTGTTAGCTTCCATTATCTTGTTTCTATTTTTTAGTCTCTCTATTTTGGTTAATGTGGTGTTGCTTCAACCCCTTGATCCTTGTGGCTTGGTTCGGTGTTTTGCATTTTTCCATCATTCCTTTCAATTACCCTATTTCTAAAGGGAAATTTTATTATATGTTATGCAATTAGGATATTTGGTCTATATTTATAGGAGATTCAATTGGATTTGTGATAGTTATAGTAGTTTTGAGTCTTTTGGAGATATACAAGAAAATGATTCAAAATATGCATTAGTCAATCCCTCTTTTTCCTTTTGGCTATTTATTTAACTTATTCATGAAGATCTAATATTTTATTATCTCATATTTCTTCTATTCTCTATTCAAGTACTCTTGAAAGTTTGTGATGGCTCTTTTTATAAACAATTCCATGCAAATCCTTTTTTGGTGATGAAAAATATGTGGTCTAAGAGCAAGTTGAAGTTTCCAAACAAGGTAATGTATGTTATAAAAGAAAAAGTTATACTTTGAAGTCTTACTTTATGCAACCATAGAAGATTGAAGCAATTCATTTTTAGAGGGCGTATTCTTAGTTTCCCTTCGTTGTATGGAGTCTTAGCAGATGTGTTCTTTGGATATGTGAGAGATATCTAATATTGGTAGTGATGACTACAATCCATCCTAAGAAGACTCTTTATAGAGATATTTCTGCATCAATGTATTTCTAGATGATGAGAGGGATCTAGATGAGTCTATCTCAAGTACAAAGGTCCGCTAAAGCATATCCATTATGGGGAAAGATATTATTATCACTAATTTATAGTCTCCTTAGCCACTTAGTTTAGATTATGATGGGGGTTTAAAAGCTTAATCTGACTTATGGCCAAGTCCAACATTGTATAATGTAATATTGTATAGGCCTATAGGCAAAAAATGTATAAACGTATTTAAGTTATTGTATTATTTTATTATGTAAGACCTAAGGGTCATGATTAACCTTGTTATCAATAAACCCATATTATGACTTGTAATTAACCTTAATCCCGTTGAAATTATAATCTACTTCATGTTCAAGATCCGACATTGTGTGATGTATTGGATAGGCCTAAGAGAATTTCATTATACAATGTATTTATTATTTTATAATATTTTACCATGTAATCCCAACATGCCTTAATTAACCTTGTTATACTTAAATTATTAATTGTAATTAATCTAAATCCCAATTATAATATCATCTTAGGTTAAACCTTATAATGTAATTAACCCTCTCACACTATCATTTCTCATTGAAGTATTGTGCAAATACTATCTAATCATAGTGATTTATGGTGCATATGGGTGCCCCAATCTATTTCATCCTTCTTTTCCTTTTTTTATAAGATTTGAGTAAATGTTTTACTTTTGTTTGTTTCTAGAAAATACTGTGAATTCCAACATGGTATCAAAGCAGGTGTGGAGCTATACCTCTAAATTTTCTTTCAAATATTAGGATGGATTTATGTAAATATATTTTTTTAATATTCTATATTTAGAATCCCTTACTCAAAGAATCATCAAAGAAAACTTTTTTTCTTCCTCCATATTCATCCTCTAAAGAATAGTTCTTATAGCTTCCATTGGATTAGAAGCTTCCCACCAAATTTTGAATTTAAAAAATTAGTATTTCCCTCCTTGTGGATTTAGTTTAGTTTATTTTGGCTTTGAGGCACATTTTTTCCTTCTTCACAAACATGGGATGTGCCTTGATCCATCCCACAAGGTGACCATTGCAACCAAGGGGATGGGGCTAAAGAAAATGTGATGCCAACCTAAGTTTAAATTATGTGAGGTTCATGCTAGAGTTAGCCATGGAAACAAGTCAAAGTTGAATTGCTTTTTTTTCTTATTAGTTTCACACCTGACTGCTAGCATGGCATTGTGGTTCAGTCTTATTTCACACTTGCATAATACACCTCAGTCTGCATGGAATAGGGATCCACTTTTTTATTTTGGTGAATTTTCTCTTGTTATCTTGGGCTTGTGCATAATAGTAAACCATCCAAAAAATCTAGGTTCTCAATTGAAAGTTCCTAATTGTGGATGCCCATTTTTTGTTATTCCTTAAACTTATCTTGATGCTTATTGATATCATTGTGTGTGGAAAAATATTTAAAACATCAAATAAATTTTTCTATTAGATTAGGATTAGAATAATATTTCCAACAAGTATCCATATGCCTATGTTCCCATAGCCTTACCACCCCAAACCTACTTAAATTTAGGCACTACAGACTTGGATTCCCCCTGGAAACATAGATGGCTTCACTTCCATACCCCCTATATCTTTCAATACTCAATACATTCTGGTAAACCCACTTTCATTAGATACCTATCAAAAAGAGATTTCCAAAAATAATAAACTTGTTTGATAATAAGACATCTATAATACGTATATAATTGGACATATTCAATCCTCTATAGACATCTATTAAAGACTTAAGGGATCTATATCCCATCCTTTAATAAATCAAGAGATATATTTCAGGGGTACCTTTATAAAAGAGGCATTCATTATTTATCAATGAAATAATAGATATTGTTAATACGTATATAAATCGATTTAGTATCTCTTTTAGAAAGAGGTGAAAAATCACTCAACCTTTATTTAAGATTTTAATACGTATATAAATCGATTTAGAATCTATTTAACCAAAATATCAATTAAATCATAGATATTGTTAATACGTATATTAAATCTCTTTAACCAAAATATCAATTAAATCAAGAAAGGAATCAAATTCTCATTAACGGGAGGAGGATTAATAAATGATGTTTTTTACTAGCAAGGGGGGAATTAAATTGAGAAGGTTTATTTCCTTCCTTTCGAGATCAGTTGGTTGCAGTAATTTAGGGTTCAAATCCCTTTGGATCTGTAAGAATAGAGCGAACGCAAATCTCAAAGTGAATGTAAAATCCTTGGGGTGGCTGGATAACCCACCCATCCATACAATCGACAAGCTAGGCCGAAGGAATAGATATTTGATCTACCGTAGAAACTAGCAAGGTACTAAGGCCTGGAACCTCTTTACCATATAACAAAAATTAGCTAGAGGGGAGAGGTGGTTGAGAGAATCGAGTCTCCTCCACGTGAAGCATCTACCTAATAGGATGGGGTCAAACATGAACCTTGCAGCCTATAGAGACAATGCAAGATCGAGTTATTTTCGTTAAAAGAGGTTTAAACCGATAGAGAGGAGCCATGATAGAATAGAAGAAAAGAACAGTGAACGAAAAATGGAAGTAAAAAATAAGAAATAAGGCAGGCTCCTCTCTGTAAGCCCTATTTATCATAGGACTGTCTAAAGGATTTATCATATTTTAGGCTAGAGTAATTAGGATTTCCATAGTTGGTGAACCCCCAAAGTCCCCATTTTGTCCTAAATTTTAATGACCAGATTTAGAGAGTAGTACGAGATGAAGGTACACTTTATCTCCCTTCCACGATCAGCCCCTACCTTAGAGAGAGGTTTTTGCATTGTTACCCCTAATATCAAGGTGAGATCAAGCTATTTTCAATTTGAAAGATGAGCTTCCCAATATTCAAATTTGGGTTAAGGCTAATTCAGGTCTAGATGGTTAATTATGGTGAGTTGTAAAGTAAGGAAACAACCGAGTTGGGTGATCTGAATCCCCCAGCTGAAGATCCACTCATCCATGTGTCATGCAATAGGGAAGGGTCAGATTGGCAAAGTTGAGATAGTTCTATTCTGAGCTCTATCATAGGATATCGTTTTTCTATGATAGCAAGAATGGTTATACGGGGAGACTATGGAGAGCCGTGTGGTTTTTTGTTTTGAATTTTGAGTTTTGAAAGTTTTGAAAGGTGTCTTGAAAGAAATCATGAAAGAAAGGTAACTTGGGTTATCAAGGTAAGTTTGAGAGGTGCACTTACCATTTTGGTAGGGTTCTTATACAGGGGCACTTACCATTTTGGGAGGGTTCCTTGAGCGGGGCACTTACCATTTCGAGGACTCTATTTAAGGGCCCTTAGTTTGGGAGGGCATACACCGACACTTACCATTTTCTCAAAACTGCCTCAGCTTGAGAGGGAAGTTTTAGAGGGAAAGGCATACACTGAAACTTACCATTTTGAGAGGGAAGTTTGAGAGGGAAAACCTTTGTTCATCTGAGCGGGGCTCGTCCTTACTTTGGCTTATCAGGATCGACCCTCCATTCTTAGGACTCTATCTAAAATGGGGTGCAACATTTAGGAGGGCTCCTAATCCAATTGCCTTTTTCTCTTGACTGCCTTAGTTCAAGAGGGCTCCTCCTTATTTCAAATTAGGATATCTCGATTTTAATGAGATTGGTTCCGTTATACGGGGAGGGCTAGGCCAATTTTTAGCATGTTATCTAGTTGTCCTGAATGACCATAAATGAATGTCTAATCACGTAGCTCTCACTTTTGGGTCCTATATATTTTACAATACTCAATAAAAATTTATGAAACTACCTCTATTGGGTGTGGCTCAAAATAGATTTCCAATGAATATAAATTTGCTTATGTTTGAGAAGATTTGAGGCCCAAAATTGCTTATTTTCTACATGCTATATAAGTTGTCGTGACCAAGGTCAATATAGGTGTGGGTCAAATTAAAAGTGGTCAAAATTTAGGTCACTCATGGGAAATTTCCCCTAGCTAGAAGCCCTACCACTCATAGGGAAATTGTCCAAAATCCCAACCACTCATAGGGAAATTGCCCCTACCAAAATCCCGCCCACTCATAGTGAAATTTCCCAAGTCGAAAGCCTAGCCATTAAAACCCAAACACTTGAGGGAAGGTCAAAATCCCGAAAACTCAAGGGGAATTATAAAAGCTAAATGGAAGATAAAGCCCTGATCGTCCAATGACTCACAAGGAAATAAAAATTAAGTGAAGCTAAAAGTTAGTTGGAGCTTTTTGGTAGTGACATCAACAATAAGCTTTAAAATATCCAACCAAGTAAGAAGAGAGTAACCATTATTGGTTGAAAGCCTAAACATCTACAAGAAACATAGAAGCAAAGGAAATTAGAGCTTTGGCAATTAGAAATTATCATCAGGTCCCAACAAAGGAAGAAAATGCAAAAATTACTGGGAAATGGTAAAATTTTATTGAAAAATACAAGATATTGCCAAAATGCAAAAATTAGCAAAAATGAAGAAAAAATGCAAGAATATAACAAAATCACCAAAATATAGATAATTTTGTCCTAGGAAAAAATTAAAAATAGAAAGTTTTTTTTTAAATGTAGAATGAAAGGAAGTGGCATTAAGATATATATATATATATATATATATATATTATAACAAAATCACCAAAATCTACATAATTTTGTCCTAGGAAAAAATAAAACTACAAAGTTTTTTTTTAAATGCAGAAAGAAAGGAAGTGGCATATAATATATATTATAATATAATAATAATTAAAATTGAAGAGGTTGAAAATTTGGGGGCACATCGGGGCCACCCTTCCCATGAATTGAACTTGAGTCTCCATTAGGAGAGCTCAATGCCTTTTAACATTGTGGTGTCCCTATTGGGACATTAAAAATTTTAAAAAAATAAACAGTTATGAAAATATTAGGAATAATGATAATAGTAATAATAATAATAAATTATATTTGAGAGGTCCACGGTTCAAACCCAACTCAGTATGAGGGGACCATAACCCCTCATAAAAACATGTGTAAACTCATTGAAATAAATAATAATAATAAATCCTAACCCCTACAATTTATTTACTTTTGTCTTATAGGATATTTAATGCAGATGCTCAACATTCAAAGGTAGTGGGCATGCGATTTTTAATGCTGACTAGACGAGTACTAACATACAAGATGGTGAACATGGTTAAAGTAATGATTAGTCTATATTTTATAGAGAATTAATGAGGTATAGTTGAGGTGCAACAGAAGCAATCCTAAGGAGCACATGTCATGGGGGAGAAAAAATCCTAACTTTAATACACCCCATGGAAGTGGATAGTAATTAATTATAAAAGTAACACTATGTGAAGTGTCATCAAATTGTATAAATATGGGCTCACTAGTATGTTACAAGGGTAAAAAACCATCCATTAGCTAGCCCCTTGGACTTAGTTTCCTCTTTGTTTGCCTTTTCTATTTATAGTTGGATGGATTGTCTGAACCAAACATAATATTGTTTTGAGCATTGTTCTTATAATCCACCAAAGTGAGCAAATCTTAATAAAATCTACTCCATTATTATTTTTATAATGCAAGGCTTTTGAAATTTCTTGTGTTTAATATGTGAATGATGATGGCGGTTGCACTTAGTCTATTTCTTCTTTGAAGATTGCACCGTCTCATACCTTAGGTTATGTGAATACTGGTTAGGTTGGGACTAATTTTAAATGAGAATTGCTACTACTTTAACAAATTAAAACTAGATTTTAGGGCATTATAAGCTTGTTTATTTTTCTTTTCTTTTTCTCTTACCCTTAAACCTTTGATTTTTCTTTGAAATGTATTTATATTAGGAATAGTTCAGTGCATTTTAAAATTTTATATAGCTTCAAAATAATCATTATTGTAATGTGTGTGATAATAATATTAAGTGCAATGAATGATATTTATTAGGAAACCACAGTTTGTAGAGCTTAAAATGTATCTTTATTTTACCCGGTTTTAATTCTACACAACTCGCCTATGTTGTAACATAAATACAATAGAATGGATTTCAACTAGTTAAGCATTTGATTTTAAGATAGTGCCTAGGAAATATATCTTTTTTAGTCATACCAGTAAAAGCCTCTTGAAGGAGCAGCAATCAATGACCTTTGGGTTTATCCACCCCTACCAAGATCTAGCATACCCAAACCTTAGAGGAAACAAATTCTCTTTCAAGAGGGAACAAACTCTATTCCAAGTAAGTTGGCTTACCCTTGGCACACCAACAATTGGATTTTGCCTCTTCATTCCTAGCACGGAGGAGGGTTGAATTGTTGATTCACTAATCTAACAAGCCCTTACACCAAAAAAAGTGGCACTAGGGAGGGAAAATTTAGAGTGTATCATTTGCACTCTCAACAAAAATGGTACTAGGAGGGCCTATAGACTCTAAAAATTATATTTTCATAGTGCAATGTTTATATTACAAATCTTGATTGTCAAAGATGGAACCAAACGTTATCATCACTAGGTCTAAGTCAGTTTTAGGTGGCACTGAATTTCTCAGCCTTTCCCCATACATAAGACTCGAAGCTAACAAAGGTAGATCCAATACTCCTTAAACTACTAGTAGTTCTCTCAAAGCTATTATACATTTTGTTTATCCTTTCACAATCCCTCAAGGTCCACCAATGGCAGCTCCTACTCCGTGGTTAGTAGGAAGTAATCCTTTGAAATTCTTGGGTCTACATATGATATGCCTAAGAATGTTGAAATATATCTCCTTCGATATAGGCATGATGGAACAAAATTAGTTGAAGAACATATTCAAGCATATAAAGATGCCTTAATCTATTTACAAATTGAACATGAGGATGTTGCTTATAGAATGTTTCCACACACATTGGATGAGTTTGCATATGATTGGTATATCAAATTACCTTTAGGATCTATTACTTATTGGACCTAGTTAGAAGTAGTATTTATTAGCCACTTTAAACTACCCATTGATCAGTTGTGGTATATCATCAATTTACCTCTTTCCATAGAGAACCTAATGAACCCTTAAGACTATTCAACACTAGGTTCCATAAATTATACACCAGGTTGGTGACACCTTACACCCTCATAGAGGAAGCAACTATCTGAATATACCTTAGATATTTTGACCCATTGAATTCTATATTTGCGAGGAGAGATCCTAAAATCATATTCTTACCATTAGAATATAGTGAGGCTCTAATAATTGAAAATATTTAATGCCTTAATGTTATAGGTTGGATAAATTACCTTCACTTGGACAATCAAAATCTTACAATCAAATATCTTTAATAAATCAAGCCCTTACATAACACTTTCTTATGTTGAACCCATTACCAAGAGTTATGTATCCCAACTAGAACCAACCCTTCAATATTATGCCCCTAAATCAAATGATGTCTAATGGGAGTAATTACCAAACCATTTACACATACTTGGACAATTAGGTGACCATGAATAACATTCTCAATCATACACCTTAGCAAATAATCAACAAGCCTTACCAATATTTTTAAACATATATGCATTCATAAATAATATAACTCAATCACGACCAAGTCAAACTAATAACCTGAATCCTGGTCCCGATAACATACAAAGAATGGTTCAAATTTGATAAATGATATGCTTGAACTATAAAGGCAAGATCCTCAAAACCCACCTACAAATAATACTCAAAATATGAATTTTAACTTCCAAAGGACTAACCACCAATGGAATACTCACCTGAATAACAGAGTCCCAAATTCTACTGGTAACCAAAATCAAACAAATAATAACACAAGAACTTTAGTAAATTTGACTGATCTTGCTCTACCTAATTGGTGTAAGGTTCATTCCATATTTCAACATGGTAAAATCGATTGTTCAGAATTTACAACTGCTCTAGATATTTTCTAGAAGAAGATGGATAATTTAGAGATAGTACCCACCAATGAATATTGTAGGAATCAAGCTAATCAAAATGTAAGGATAGCCTTAGTTTTAGAGACATATGAACTCTCAAGAGTGGATGAAGAGGAACCTAAAGAATTTTTAGAATAAGATGTGCAAGATTACTAGAAAATTCAAATGGCTAACAATTATATTCTTTAGAGTAAAGGGAAAGAACCACTAAATTCTTCCACACCTCCCAACAAAACCTTTATCCCACCTGATGAGCAGGCCAATAGAAATCCAGTCCCATAATGCTTATGCATCCAAGAGCCACTACATCATTTCAACAAACAGAGAAAATCCCATGACAAAAAAAATCTAGATATAATATTATTGAAGACCTTTATAAAACCAAGGTAAACATTTATTTGTTTGAGGTAGCTCAGTTAATTGATCAAAATAATTAGTGCTTAAAACTCTTTCTAGCCAAAATATAAAAAAATATGAAAAAGGATATTGATGCTTAGATGGTCATATAAAAATAAAATCTAAAATCTCTTCCTTTCCTTTTGGCTATTAGAATTGCTGGTAAAAAATTACATATTTTTCTTGTGGATTCAGGTGCTTCAGGAAATGTGATGCCATATGTGGTCAGCTAAAAATTAGGATTGACCTATACTCCTTCAAACATGAAGGTTGTTCAATTGGACAAGACAAAGGTAAATATAGTCGAGTTGTTGTATCAGGTCCATATACAGGTGGCTACTAAACGTAGGATACAACAATGTATTAATATTCAGGTTGTGGATATCCCAAATACATATGGGATTCTACTCAGCTACGATTGATCAAGAACCCTGAATGGCTATATGTAAACTATTTTTTACATATGTGGCTTCCTTAGCATGACATAGCCAATAAAATTTGGATAAAAACAGAGACAAGGTTGAAGGGGTTCATCACTAAGTACAACAACATCAATGAGATTCTATACACTAAACCATAATTGGGATTCTACACTGTGGTGGTGGAAACCTGGCCTAAAGATAATAATATAGTAGTAGAGATCCCACCAAGTAAATAGAAAGCAATTGAAGATCAATTATGGGTCCTTAAATTTAACAAATCAAAGTCTAAGCATAATAGTGATGCTAAAATTGAATTGGTTAACCCTAGGGGAAAATCCTATCTTTCTACTTATCAATTGCAGTTTCCTTGCACATGCAACACTACTGAGTATGAAGCATTAAATAATGAACTACAATTTTCCATCAAGTAGGGAGTCAAATATGTACATATCTTGGGATATTTTGAGTTGGTGATCAAACAAGTATGAAACTGGTATGCTTGTCATGATAAAAATATCTCAAATTATCGTAGTCTTGTGTGGAATTTAATCAAAGAGTTTAATGCTTTCAATATACAAATCAATTTACATAAAAAGAACCACATTGTAGATTCATTGGAAGTAGCAGTAACCACCCTAAAAATAGTTTATCATTCTAAGATAAAGTGGTTCTTAGTAAAACTGGTTGTCCCTCCCACTATACCAAACAACATCTAAAACTTTTAGTTATTTTAAGATGACTGACATATAACTAATTTTATTACTAATATGGGAATATTTGAAATGCAAATAATAGATGAGGAAGATAGAAACTATGTAGAGTTGTATGAAGAAGGTGAATTGAATTTAAAAAGAAACACCACTCCTAAAGGTATGATTTATTTTTAACGTCTATTTGATATGCATTATAATGCTCAAAAATAGCAGATTACTCCATCCAAAAAGGGATCAAAGAAGCTTATAATCTAGGAAATGTTGAGAATCCCCAAAATATTTTTTTGGAAAAGGCTTGTACTAATGAGGAGAAAGGGGGGATAATTCAGGCCATAAAAAATTATAGAGAGGTTATAGCATGGAGCTATGAATATTTGAATACTTGTGATGCATCCATAATTACCCATACCATTCTCTTAAAGCTTGTAATGAAACCCTTTCTATAAAAGCAAAGACTAATGAATCTATTGTTGGAGCCTCTCATTCTCAAGGAAATATAAAAGCTATTGGCAGCCCATATTAATTTCCCTTATAAGACATTCTACTTGGGTTACAAATCTAATACAAGTTTGTAAGAAGAATTAAAAATGTGTCTATGTATATTTTAAAAATATTAATAGAGCATCTAAGAAGGATAACTATCCTCTACCTTCTATATATCAAGTGCTACAAATAGTGAATAGATCTCAAATGATGTCTGTCTTGGATGGTTACCTTGAATACAATCAAGTAGGGGTAGACCCCAAGGACAGATTAAAACTACATTCACTACAAAATAGGGAACATTTGCATACAAGAGGATGTTGTTTGGTTTGATCGATACAGGAGCAACTTTCCAAAGAGCTATGGACATCGCCTTTAAGGACCTTATTGAGAAATGCATTTATATTTACATGGATAACCTCATTATATTTTCTAAAAGGCTTGGAGACCATGTGAAAGACTTGAAAAGAATACTACAGATATATTGAGAGCATGAAATTTCATTAAATTCCAAAAAGTGAGGAAATCTCCTGGGACATGTTTTTTTAGAAGTTGGTATTTCCATTGACCCAAAAAAACTTGAAGCAATTCAAAAACATTGCCTTCCCAAAATTAAAAAGGAGTTGAAGTCCCTCTTTGGAAAAATTAATTTCTTAAGGAAATTTATTTTTGGTTTTGCAGAAATAGTTTAGTCTCTAAACATTATGCTAAAAAAGGTTGCTAAGATTGTATGTACTAGAGAAATAAAAAATGCAATCACAAATGCTCTTGTATTGATCGGTCTTGATTACACTCAACCTTTTAACATTTACTCATCTACATCTGAGCATTCAACTAGTTGTGTTTTAACTTAGAGGAAGGAGGTTAGTGATGAGAGACCAATAGCTTCCATAAGCTTGCCATTAAAGGATGGTTAACTTAGATATTCAACAATTGACAAACAAGCCTTTACTCTAATCAAAGTTGTAAAGAAATATTGGCACTATATTCTACGTAGCAAAGTGTTTGCAATAGTACCTAATCTGACTGTGAAAACAATATTGATGTAAAATGAGCTAGGAGAATGCATAGGAAATCGGGTGTGTATTCTACAAGAGTTAGATTTAGAATTTAGCCTATGATAATTGTTAGAGAAAAATTTGAGTAAAAAATTGGTCAAAGTTGACTCTCAAATTTTGAGCCAACATTATTCCATGGAAGAAATTACAAATGGTGAGTGGTATCAGGAAATCGTTTATTATTTACTAAATAGAGTATGTCCTAATCACTTAAATTCCACCCAAATAAGAGTGTTGTGTCTCAAAAGTGCAAACTTCATGATAAAATTAGGCATTCTATATTATGGGGATCTACCTAAGATGTTTGAATAAACAAGAAGTTGTTGAAGTCCTCAAATATTTTCATGGTAAATATGGAATAGGACATGGCTTGGGAAATTCCATAGCACACCAAATAATTAGAGTTGGTTACTACTAGACCCATATCTTTAGATATGTACATGCACATGCCCTATCATGTCATGTTTGTTAGATTACAACTCATCAAAAATAAAATTTCCCAATGAAATTGCAGTCAATGATTGAATCTCGCTCATTTGCACAATAGAGAGTGGACTTTGTTGGTGTTATCAATCCTAATTCATTAGACAACCACAAATTCATCCTAACTACCAATTATTACTAAACCTGCTATATAGAAGCTCAAGCATATAAAAATTGCACAATAGAGGTCATGATCCAATTTCTCAAATATAACATCATGACCAAGTTTGGGATGCCATATGCTTTGGTATGTGATAATGGCCCTACTTTTTATTCCTTACAATTTGTTGAATGGGCTTATGATAATAAGGTAACTCTAAAATTTTCTTCTAATTACTATCCTTAAGGTAATGGAGTAGCACAATCAACTAACAAAAGCCTTTTAGAAATAATTAAGAAAAATTTGGAGAAAAATCCTACGTATTGGCATAATAAACTGAAATATACATTGTGGTTAGATAGAACAAGGATTAAGACTTTGTTAAACATGTCCCCTTATTATTTGGTCTATGGTCAGTATCTGATATTTTCCACAAATCTCAAAATCCTTACCCTACAATTCATGAAAAAATACGTAGAAATAGATGATAGGATTAAAGTCGGGTTATTTAATTTAATAAATATCGATGAGAAAAGAGAAGATGCATTGCAACATTTTAGTAAGCATTAAGGAATGATAAAACAATGGTTTGATAAGAGAGCCAAAATAAAGGTATTTAGAATTACATACTTGGTGTTACTGTGGGATAAGGCTCATAAAATAAAGGCGCACATAAAAAATTTGACCCTCTCGATCTAGGTCCATTTTAGGTATCAAAAATCTTAGGAGAGAATACCTTCAGGCTAAAAATCCTAACTAGAGAGTATGTATCATTACCAATGAAAGGTAAATTCCTCAAACACTACTTTAGAACCTAGGAGCATTCCAATGCCACCATATAAATAAGTCTTGTACATAGTTTTGAGTCTTGAGTTTTTGGTGTGTTGGTCTTGCTTCATTTCATTTATGTGTTTACATTATTTTTATCTTTAGTTTTTCTCTATATTATGATTTCCTCTCTTTGTATTGGATTAGTCAAGTACAACTAGATTTTGGTTACTCTAATGAGGGAGTGTTACTATATAGTTTGGAATAAAATGTCCTACTCTAAACTCAATGAAGCCTAGATTGGCTTAATCACCTATTTGGTGTATATCCATGTATTAGAGAAAAACAAATATTTCTAAAAGTAATGCAAAAGGATGTTGCAACTTCACAATGAAAATACTTTAAAAATATTCTAAATCAAAAGAAATGAAACCATTATGGTTTGGTTCTCTAGTAAAATACATCCAAATATTCACCCTCCTATTTTCCATAGTGATCCCCAACCCAAAAGTAAACCCCAATGCTTATAAATTTAGTAAAATGAATCTATACTCCCAAAAAAAGGGGGGCTCAATTTCCTGAGTGATTCAAATAAACCCTATCGAGGCTATGAATACCCAATTGGTAGTAGAGTAAGGTCTAGAGTGGGATCAAAGATAACTATATTGGGGCTATAAATAATTGTTGGCAACGGAGCAATATCTGATAGTTGGTGATTTCTACCTATGAGGAAAAGATCATCATTAGTAGACCAATGTTCACTTAAGGGTGAACTAGCCTGATTTTTAAACTATGATGGTAAATTTCAACTAATTTTGGAATAAGAATGAATATATATGTACACACTTTTGCTAAAACAAAATGGAGTATTGCTTTCAGGTTAATTGGTTTGCCCCAGCCTTGGATGAATGTCAAATTTTTGGTTTAGTTGTTCTTGAGGTTTCATTGCTTGAGAGGGTTCTCTCTATTCCCAAAATGCTCAAGAGCATTTTCTAGTAGAGTTACCATTTTTTATTGTACTTGCATAACATGCCCCAATCCACATGGGCTGGGGACCCACTTTTTTTTATTTTGGTGAATTTTCTTTTGTTTTATTAGGCTTGTGCATAGTATTGAACCATCCAAAAAACCCCATTTCTTAGTTGAAAGTTCCTAATTATGGATGCCCAATTTATGTAATACCTTAAAATTGTCCTAATGTTTATTGTTATTGGTGTGTGTCGATAAATATTTAAAATGGAAAATTACTTCTTCTATTAGATCAGGCTTAGAATAATATTTTCAACAAGTACCCACATGCCTATGTTCCCATAGCCATAACACCCCAAACCTCATTAAATTTAGGCACTGCAGACTTGGATTCCCCCCACCCCTGACAACACAGATGACTTTACTTTTAAACCCCATATATATTTCAATACTCAATAATTTTTTTTGAAACCATTATCATTAGATGCCTCTCAAAAATATATTTTCAGAAAGTATAAACTTACCTATGTTTCGAGAATAATTGACCTCCCAAATGGCATGTTTTAAGCATATTATCTAGATATCCTAATTGACCATAAATGCCTAATTATCACATAGCTCTCACTTTTGGACCCTATATTTTTTTCATACTCAATGAAAATGATTTGATATAGCTCAAAAAGAGATTTCCAATGAATATAAATTTTCCAATGTTTCAAGGAGGTTTGAGGCCTGAAATTACTTATTTCTACAAGCTAAATTGTCGTGACCAAGGTTAGTATAGGTGCAGGTCAAATTAAAAGTGGCCAAAATCTCAGTCACTCATAGGGAAATATAAAAGCAAGTAAAATTAAAACCTTGGCCAATGGCAACTAGAAATCCTAGAAATACCAAAATACGGACATTAAGTGAAGTAAAGCACTGGCCAAGAGTCTGACCACTTGCAGGGAAACGCCCTGGTCGGAAGCCCACCCACTCATAGTGAAATTGCTCCAATCGGAAGCCCAACCATGGAAACCTAGACACTTTTAGAAAAGGCTAGAAGCCCAAACACTCAAGGGTGGATTATAAAAGCTAAATGGAAGATAAAGCCTTGGCCACCCGGTCACATGGGGAAATAAAAATCCAAGTGAAGCCAAAAGTTGTTCGGAGCTTTTTAGAAATGAACGTCAACAATAAGCTATAAAATCTTTGATCAAGTAAAAAGAGTGTAAGCATTACTGGCCAAAAGCCTGAACATCTATGAGAAACATAGAAGAAAATAAAATTAGAGTTCAATAATTGGAAATTAGCATCGGGACTTCGACAAAGGGAGAAAATGTAAAAATTACCGAAAAAGGGTAAAATTTAACCAAAAAATGGAAGAGATCGCTAAAATGCAATACTTACCAAAAAAGGGTAAAAGTTTACCAAAAATGCAAGAGATTGCTAAAATGTAGAAATTACCAAAAATGGAAAGATATAGAAAGAAAGAAAGAAAGTAGCATATATATATATATAATAAAATTATAATAAATATATAAATATATAATTTTAAAAAAATTTAAATTTTAAAATAATGATAATAGTAATAATAATAATAATAATAATAAATTCTAATGCCTGTAATTTTTTACTTTTGTCTTACAGGATATTTAATGTAGATGCTCAACATTCAAAGGTAGTGGACGTGGGATTTTTAATGTTGGTTAGGTGAGTACTAACATACAAGATAGTGAATGTGGTGAAAGCAATGATCAAACCCAGATTTTAGAGAACTAATGAGGCATGGTTGAGGTGCAACAAAAGTAATCCCAAGGAGCACACATCATAGGGAGAAAAAAGTTTCAGATTTAATACACCCCATGGAAATGGATAGTAATTAATTATAAAAATAATGCTATGTGAAGTACAATCAAATTGTATAATTTTGGGCTTACTAGTCTGTTACAAGGGTTGGAAACCATCAATCGGTTAGCCATTTAAACTTAGTTATCTCTTTGTTTTCCTTTTCTATTTGTAGTTGGATGGATCATCTAAACCAAGCATAATATTGTTTTGAGCATTGTTCTTGTAGTCCACCAAAGTGAGCAAATTTGAATCAAATGTACTCTATGATTATCTTTATAATGCAAGGTTTTTGAAAATTTTTGTGTTCAATTTGTGCATGTTGATGGTGGTTGCACTCAATTTGTTTCTCCTTTGAATATTACACCATCTCAGACCTCAAGTTATGTGAATACTAGTCGAATCGAGGCTGGTTTTAAATCAAAATTATTGCTTTACCAGATTGGAACTAAATTTTAGGGTAGTATAGGCTTGTTTATTATTCTTTTATTTTTTGCTTTCCCTTAAACCTTTGATTTTTCTCTAAAACATGTTTAGATTAGCAGTTTAATTTTTATTTGAAGCATTGAAGTTGGTTTTGTACAATGCATTTTAAAATTTCATATAGCTTCAAAATAATCATTGTTGTTATACGTGTAATTATAATCCTAAGTGCGATGAATGATATTGATTAGGCAACCATAGTTTGCAAAGCTTAGAATTTATCTTTATTTTGCCCAGTTTTAATTCTACTTAGCTCACATATGTTGTACTATCAATGCAATAGAATGGCTTTTAGATAGTTAAGAATTTGTTTTTAAGATAGTGTGTCTACATCTATCTCATTTAGTCATACCAGCAAAGGCCCTTTGAAGGAACAACTATCAATAACCTCTAGGTTTATCTATGTTTTCCAAGTCTTGGCATACCCGAGCCTTGGGGAAACAAATTCCTCTTCAAGAGGGAATAGACTCTATTCCAAGTAAGTTATTTTTCCCTTGACACACCAATAGTTGGATTTCACCCCTTTATGCCCAACACGAATGAGGGTTGAATTGTTATTCACTAATCCACCAAGTCCTTACACTAATAGAAATAGCATTAGGGAGGTAAAAGTTAGAGTGTGTCATTTACATGCTCAACAGGTCTACACATTAGGAGGGCATGGGATTGACTCATGCTTATCCTTGATGCAACAGTTTGGGTCACTAGTTATCTATGAGAGGTTAGGGCCCCACAACATGGATGTACATCAAAAACTATTGGCCAATTGGATGATTTTGGTGATGTCAAGTTCATGGATTGAATCATAGGTGTCATCATTTTGGCTTTTCATTATGGAAAGGAGTCTTATTTATGGTAGATGATCTATCTTCTTAAGTATAGCAACAAAGAGCTGGTTAAGATGTTGTGTTTAGAATTGGGAGACCTTAGTTCAAATCCATTTGATACCTTTAGATTTCTTTTTGAGTAACCTAGTGATTCATGCCTCGTGGTGACCAATGTGGCCCACTTTCACGCCACATCTTCTTGATTTTTGCTTATGTAAAATGGCTCAGCCAATCAAAAAAGGGTAAGTGTCAATGGTTAAGTAGATCCGAGGAGTTGAGGTGGCAAAAAGTGATTGAATCACTCTAGTGAAAAATAGTTTGTTGAGTGACAAGTCGAGATTAGTGCTTGCATTTCTAAGGTTAGAGTCTTTATTTTTTCTTTTTTGGGGTCCATTAAGGAAAATATTTTGGAGGCCATAACTTTTGCATACATAAGTGTTTTGAGTCCATTTTTTCTCAAATTGTATAATATTTTTAGCTCTATACAATAGTGGTATCATTTTATAGACCTATGGTGTTAAGGATCAAATTATGTAAGATGACCATAAATTCCTAGTTACTCGCCTTAATGGGAAAAACTACATCATTTGGTTAACTTAAATGATTAGCTTGCTATGAAGCAATTGTTCTTATTATGAAGCTCAACACCAAAAGAAAAAAGGCTTTAGTTTTATTTTCCTTATTTATTGAACTAGAGTTGCTTTTCCACATCAAAGACAAAAGTGACCTCATCAAAGTATGGTCAAAACTACATGAACATTTAGAAAGGTTAAAACTACTAAGTCACTTGGAATTTGAGTTTTTTTCTCTTAAATTAGTTGATTTTAATAACATTGAGTACTATATTACGAGATTCAAGTATTTTGTGGCGATATATTGCATCTTCTGGAGGCAAAAAGAAAGATGTTGTAGAATGCATTAAGTTTGTCCTTGTTAATCTCTCACCATCCTTTTAGATGTTGAACCTAATGGTTCATGTGATTCTAGTATTTTTAGAATTTCACAAGACTCTTACTCTTGATCTATAATTTTCTCTCCTTGTTCACTTTTAGGTGGTAATGCAAAATTATGATGGAATTCCATAAATACAGGCTCATGCAAATAAATTCAAATCTAAGGAGGCTAATAACTAGGGGCCCAATGTTGAGGTTGTTTTCAAAGAAAATGAAGACCACTTGTAGATACTGTAAAAGGGAGGTACACCAAAAAATAATTATTTGTTGAAGCTTAGTTCTTGAAATTATATAGACATCTTCCAAATGAAAAGGGAGATTCAAATTGATCTGCCTTAATTGCACAGGCCCACTAGAGCATCCATTATTGAGGGATGTTATTATTGTCACTATCATCTTCTCTCCTTGGTCCCTAAGTTTAGATTATGGGGAGTATTAAAATTATAATCTACTTCATAGCCAAGATCCAACAATGTATTATGTATTTAATAGACCTAAGGCATTCCATTGTACAATGTATTTCTTAGTTTGTAATATTTTATTATGTAATCCCAATGGGTCTTGGCTAACCTTGTTATGGTTAAACATTTTTTTAAATTGTAATTAACCTAAATCCCACTTATTAAGTCAAATTACGTTAAACCTTAAGATGTATTTGGGGTTTTAGTATTGCTATAAATAACCCCTCACACTCTGCATTTCTCATTAGTGTTATGCAATATTATCTATGGATAGTGATTATATATAGTGCCTATCAATGCCCCAATCTATTTTGTTCTTTTCCTTTCTATATAAGATCTAAGTAAATGTTTTGCTTTTGTTTGTTTCTAAAAACTATTGTGAATTCTAACAAATCCCTCTTGTTATGTTAGCTTAGACTAAACTCATTTATGTAATGGGGGTTTTGGTATTGGTATAAACACCTCACCAACACTCCATCCATTGTATCATAGTGTTGTGATTATTATATATGGTTAATATAGTGAATATGTATGGTGCATATAGGTTCCCGTTATATCTATCTTTTATCCTTTTTTATATTTTCTATATAAGATTTGCGTGGATGGATTACTTTTGTTCATTTTTTGAATTATGTGTGAATTTCAACATAAAGTAACATAAATCTAGATTCTAAACCTCAAAAACAATCCAATCGATTTAATAGAGGTTAAAGTACCCTAGCCACTTAGAGAGAGTTAAGATTCTTATGCATACCATATATGATAAAAAATAGATAAACTAATGATACCCAACTACATCCATTCTCTCTTATTTATAGTTAATCAAAATAAAATAACCTAATACTAATGATCAAGGGATGACTATCCTACTCTAAGGGCTTGAGCCAAAAAATTAATATAGCATATGTGGATACATTGGGTCATTACACATGAATTATAATATGATTTCAAAGGTTCATTGACTTTATTATCCCATGATCTTTGAGATTATTACCAAGCATGATGTATTTTTTTAAGAATCCTATCCTAAATTTGAAACCTCTTTCAAATATTATTGATGACTTATATTTATCTTAGTCTATGCTTATTGATACTTAATTTTAGTTAGCTTCTATTGGAATTACTTATATTTTAATTTCCAATCAATCAAATAATTTAGATGATTTTACCAATCCGTATTCTCATAGTTATTTGGTGAAGGAAGTTGTTTTCCTTTCTTTAAAATATCCAATTTGCAATATGTCTTTATATTTTGATTATACTCAAGATCTTGACATTAATATTGGTTCTAACAATAGGTTTCTACCTCTTGAGTATTCTTTTATTATAGTTTCTCTTATATCCAAGTGGACTAGAAGTACTCCTTACGATGTAGACTATCTTCTTTAGCATGACCATCATTGAAAATTGTATGCCCTATGCTTTATTCGACAGATAGGATGTTAATGGATATCCAACTAATTATAATCGTGGTAAGGGATGTCTAAGTGGGTGAATATATAGGTGGAGTATGATTCTTTTATGAAGAATATGACTTGGGAATCAGTTTCCTTGTTTAAGGGTAAGTATGTTATTGGTTACATATGGGTTTGTATGGCCAAGTTTGGTGTTGATGTTAAGATTAAGAATTTTGTCTTGTTACAAATATATATTGATCTCATGGATTCTAGTCATATGATCTTTTCTATTATTACATCACTACATTGGGAAGTTTAATAAATATATGTTAAGAGTGCATTTTATGATAATGAGTTTTCAATCCTATGGATTCCATGATAATACCATTTGTTGTTTAATTTGTTATATGGGATTGAAACAAGCCTAATTTATATTACATCATGACTACATAATAATATTACAACTACTTGACAATTGAGCATGTATCGTTTGGCAAGTTTCAAACCTAATTCTCCTCGAAAGTTAAGAAATTTAACTAATTAGGCTCATGTCATTTGATATGATAATATGGTTTGTTATAATACTATTATAATATGGTTTCTTGAAATACTATAGAAATGCGATCATGATGTAATACGATAAGGGCATATTTTAATCTCATATAATCAATTAAAAAAAGCCAACTGAATAAAAATGATAATTTAAATCAAATTCTAGTACAATGTAGGATCTAAGACCATGGAGCATGGCCCTTAACCATACTAAAAAGAGGAACTTAAGACCACACACGCATGGTCTTCATAATAGCAAACTCAAATAGTATTAATATAGAGGTTTCCATGTGCAAATACAATCAAGCAATATGAAGAATACAATGTATTTCTTAGTTTATAATATTTTATTATGTAATCCCAATGGGTCTTGGCTAACCTTGTTATGGTTAAACCCTTTTTTAAATTGTAATTAACCTAAAGCCCACTTATTAAGTCAACTTAGGTTAAACCTTAAGATGTATTTGGGGTTTTAGTATGGCTATAAATAACCCCTCACACTCTGCATTTATCATCAGTGTTATGCAATATTATCTATGGATAGTGATTATATACAGTGCTTATCGATGCCCCAATCTATTTTTTTCTTTTCCTTTATATATAAGATCTATGTAAATGTTTTGCTTTTGTTTATTTCTAAAAAATATTGTGAATTCTAACAAATCCCTCTTGTTATGTTAGCTTAGACTAAACTCACTTATGTAATGGGGGTTTTGGTATTGGTATAAACACCTCACCAACACTCCATCCATTGTATTGTAGTGTTGTGATTATTATATATGGTTAATATAGTGAATATGTATGGTGCCTAGAGATTCCCGTTATGTCTATATTTTATCCTTTTTTAACTTTTCTATATAATATTTACATGGATGGATTGATTTTGTGTATTTTTTGAAATATTTGCACTTAAGATAGGGTAAATTACCCTAGCCACTTAGAGAGGGTGAAGCTTCGTATGCATACCAAAGATGATAAAAAATAGATAAACCAATGATACCCAACTACATCCATTATCTCTTATTTATAGTTAATCAAAATAACATAACCTAATCCTAATGCTCAAGGGTTGACTATCCTACTCTAAGGGCTTGAGCCAACAAATAAAGATAGAATATATGGATACATTGGGGTATTACACATGAATTATAATATGAGGTCGAAGGTTCATTGACTTTATTATCCCATGACATTTGAGATTATTACTAAGCATGATGTATTTTTTTATGAATCCTATCCTACTTTTGATACCTCTTTCAAATCTTATTGATGACTGATATTCATCTTAGTCTATGCATATTGATGCTTCATTTTAGTTAGCTTCTATTGGGATTACTTATATTTTATTTTTCAATCAATCAAATAATTTATATGATTATACCAATCCTTATTCTCATAGTTATTTTGTGAAGGAAGTTGTTTTCCTTTCTTTAAAATATCCAATTTGCAATATTTCTTTATATTTTTGATGATATTCAAGATCTTGACATTAATATTGGTTCTAACAATAGGTTTCTACCTCTTGAGTATTCTTTTTTTATAGTTTCTCTTATGTCCAAGTGGGCTAGAAGTACTCCTTACGATGTAGATTGTCTTCTTTAGCATGACCATCATTGAAAAATGTCTACCCTATGCTTTATTTGACAAAGAGGGTGTTAATTGATATCCAACTAATTATAATCATGATAAGGGATGGCTAAGTGGGTGAATATGTAGGTGGAGTATGATTCTCTTACGAAGAATATGACTTGAGAAACAGTTTCCTTGTTTAAGGGTAAGTATGCTATTGGTTACATATGGGTTTATATGGCAAATTTTGGTGTTGATGTTAAGATTAAGAATTTTATCTTGTTACAAATAGATATTTATCTCATGGATTCTAGTCATATGATACTTTATATTATTACATCACTATATTGGGAATTTTAATAAATAGAAGTTAAGAGTGCATTTTATGATAATGAATTTCCAATCCTATGGATTCCATGATAATACCATTTGTTGTTTAATTTCTTATATGGGATTTGTAGGTCCAAAAGACCACATACTTGGAATTTTTTATAAAATTGGCTAAGTGTCCAAGAGAAGCTCCTAAGCAATGTCAAATTGCGCTAAAGTGTAGAATCCGTGGTCAGCACGGTCAAATAGTGCCTAGCAAAATTGAAACTTGCAAAATTCGAAGAAGCAACACCAGTTTACGATAAATTTCCATGGCGAAAGATTATAAACATATCATTTTAGGGCAAAAAGGTGACTAAGTGTCAAAAATATTAATATCCACTGGAAGCCAGAATCCGTAGTTAGCGCAGTCAAACAACATAAAGCAGAATTCAGAGTTATGGATTCTAAAATGGTAGAAGGTTGAGCAGTGTCAAAATCTTCTTGAAGTTGATGCAAAACTAAAAATCCATAGTCAAACTGATCAAACCTGATCTAGAAAAAACTAAAGTAGTGGATTTTGAAGAAGATAACAGTTCACTACCAAATGATAATTCCACGGTCAACTTAATCAACTTCGACCTAGAAGAAAGTAAAGCAATGAATTTTTATAGAAATTCATCAGTAGTCACGAGAATATCATTCTATAGAAAGCGCAGTCAAACTTGGCTGAGCAGAATTCAGAGTTGTGGAACGCAAAAGAAGTGGCACCAATATGGGAAGGTCTCCGCAGCGAAAGTCCATGAGCATCTAATTTTTTGTGAAAAAATGACTAAGATCTAGAAGAGTTTAAATCCATTGGGGGATGAATTTTGTGGTCAACATGGTCAAATAGTGCAAAGCGAAATGCAAAGTTATAGATTTTGAAAGGCAAGGAGTAGGAATAGTGTTAATATTCACCAAGGGTTGATGTAAAATGGTAAATCCACACTCAAACTGATAAAACCTTACCCAACGAAGAATGAACTGACAGATTCTAGAGAGGAAGGTAAGCAACCAAACATGACAAAGGCAACAAAAACATATGAGAATACCAAGTATCATCGAAATCAAGACTCGACTACGTTTTCAATTGTAAATCAATAGTAGAAGGCTTCTACAAGAATGAAGAATGGTCCAGATTTATCTGCAACCTCTTCGGTCGTTGAAGTCAGTTGAAGAGTTGAAAATTTGTAGAGCTTAGAGATGCAATATTAGTGGAGTACAACTCAATTCTCTTTCTTGAAAACCAATAAGAGGTTGTCACCTCAACATTTTGCTGACCTAGCAAGGAATTCTTTGTAATGTTCTAGTTATTTACTATCATTGTAAAATCTATATAATGAGGTCGAACCCTCATGTTTAAGGATCGACTCTAGAGTGTTTTCCTGATATATTACTGTAATTGTTGTGAAATCAATAGAAGGAGCATTACTTGGATGTTTACCTCTAGCTCTTATCTTCATCAACTCTTAGTTTATTCTGTGAATGCATTTTTATTATTGTTGTCATGATTAGTCAATTCTGCTGATATTGGATTGCTGATTTGGAGCACCTTGGAATGGTTCATGCCTAAAAAAATATTGTAGAAGACTTCTATTTTTGTTAGTCTAATTGTTGATCTAATTTTGCTATTTGGATTATTAGCATTTAGATGTTTGAAATAGTTTTTTGAGCATTTCCTTATTTTAATGGTGAAGATAGTGAGTTTTGATTATTGTTAATCTCAAGTGTGGTGTACTGGAAATGTGATTGATCAATGGATTCTTGTTATTTTTCAATGTTGTTAGCTCCATCCGACCATTATTTTCTCAACCATTTTCTAACCCTTTTCTCATTTCTATCCCTAAACTTACACATTATTTTGAGCTTAATTGAGTCAACACCTAAATTAGTTGACAAGGTATACCAGCCTACTCTAGAGGTTGGATTGAATTTAATATCTAATCCATCCAATTTCAGGGTTTGAGTTGTGATTAGTGGGTATGCGCCTCCCAAAAGTCAAATATTTATAAGCATAGTTCAAGTCTACCTTGATGTCAATTCAAACCCCAACAGTTTTGGCATGCCTAATAGGACCTGTTTACAAGAAATAATAGTTAACCCAAAAAGTTTTCTTTCTTTAATAATTCTCAAAGAAATCAATATTTAGTGAGTTGTATTGACCTCATTCAGCAAAGATAGTATATTCACTTAACGACTATTTTGGGGAGTAAAGTCACATTTCATGACCAGTTACATTTTTAAAGAACTATATTTAAAAATATATAGCTCCCATTTTTAATTCTAAGAGCTCGTAGGCCTAATGGCTTATCACCATTATCCCCCATGGTATGACTTCGACCCCTTAGACATCCCAATTTTACATGAGATTCCCAAAATTACCCTTAAGAATTTGCCCAGTTATCAAGGAAAAGATAAAACCATAAAATAACATTGCCAAGACATAGTGTCTTTGTCATTAGTCTACAATATCAAGTTTGAAGATGTTATGTTAAGGTTATTGGTCTTATATTTGAAAGGTAAGGTGTTGATGTGGTACAAAACCTTGGACTGTGGTAGTATCAAAATATGGGAGGATCTAATCAAAGCCCTTATGGATGAATTTGATGATCCTAGAGACCCCTTCCTACTCCTCACTCAGTTTTCATTCATAAAGAAGTCCCTTCAAGAAATTATTTTTGAGTTCAATGTTTATTTCAAAAGAATGTGGAATAGAATTCCCCAAGAATACCAACCCTCCCACCCTCAGGTATACTTGTATTATATTCATGCATTGCATCTTTATTTGAGTCTCCTAATTGAACAATCTAAAGTTATTCCCACAAGTGTTTCAAGAGGCCTTGAGAGCGGAAAATATGTTAATCACTACAGGAAAATTCCCCCCCATAATAGTAGATCCATATTTATCTAGCACTCTGTTACTCCCTTTAGTTAGAAAAAATGTTATAGAAGTAGATTTGTGTGTTGAGCAAAATACTAGTGTTGATTTTCTATCGAGTCAATGGATTAGCCTGGTGATTTCCATAAAAGAGTAAAAATAAATTGTGCAGTACTCCTAGTACTATGGGAGAGAGAATAGTCTACCCTTTGATAATATGATATCATCAAACCTCAACTCCTACCTTTGTTCCAAGCCATAGCGCGATGAAGGTTGGGCTAAAAAAGAAGGTGAAGGAAGACAACATCTGAAACTGGAAGGGATGACCAACAATATCAGTATTTTTCTGAGCCCAGTCCCTTTTTTTAGTTTGGAGTAGGTAGTGGAATCATATTATGACTACCTAAGCAGTGTAAGAATTTTGTGGTACAAAAATAGGCTCTCTGACAAATAATTCTAGTAGTATACATACTATGTTAAAAGTTACCATTCAAGATGGGGGAGTGCAAGTGCAGATACCTGAACATATCTTGGTTGGAAAATATCTAAAGTAAAGGAAGGTTGAGGCCCTGAGAGACTTGTGTGTTCCCATAATAACATTCGAGCAATGAAAGGAAAAGGTGCATCAATTTTTTGACCTGTTCAACGAGTCATCTCAGATAAAGTAGAGCTTGAGGCAAGATTTACCTGGTACATTCAGGGGTCTATTTGGTTAAGCTTTCTTTAAGAAATATAACTAGGAAGAGTAAAATGGTCCCAAGGAGTAATGCTCTAATCCTCTATGATAAACAACAAAATCCATGTTATGTATCAGTTTTTATTGAAAAGAGAATGATGCACAATTTCTTAGTAAGCCCGAGAGTTGAATAACTCGTGATGTCATTCCAAATATGTAAATATTTGGGGCTAATTATAGAAAGGATGGAACCAAGATATTTGTAATTTAAAAGTAAATTTGTTAAGGTTATCAGCATTATAAAATATCTTGTGATGATGTTGTGGGGGTTGCCTGACTTATTTGTGGTACTAGATATCATGGTCGTTGACATTCCTCCAATATTTGGCATTTGTTTTTCTAAAGTTTCAATAGAACTTTTTGGTTTTTTCTTGAGGAGATCAATAGCATTTGCATATTTGGAGAAAAAATAAGTATTGATATTGTCATCCAAGATATTTACCCTTTTATAATTGAATATTATAAGCATCGATGCATCAGTACATGATTGTGCAGAATTAGGAACCTTATTTCAAGGAGACCCATCAATAGGCTTCCACTCTAACAAAGCATTGGTTAGAGAGATCCCTTTAATTACTCCAAAAGCATCAAGAAGTATTTTTTGGGGTCTTATGACCATTCTCATAAAGAAGCTATGAAGGGAGAAATAAAGGGTCTACATCATCAGAAGTGTATCCTGACATTAATCCTTTGATCGCCTCCTATCGGTGGGAGGAATATTTTCAAAATACATAACTCACACAAGTGGAAATTGATCTTCGCAACATAATATATGAAGTGTCAGGTCATCATTACATTCGAGCAAGTGAGATTTACCAAGAACATGGTAAAATTTTTAAGGAGAAGTACAAATTCATATCCATTTGGTCTGAACATTACAGATTCATAGGGTAGACGCATGAGAAATATTTTTAACCAGGTGAGGCACACTTGCCACATTTTTATGTACATAACCAGTACTTATATAGAATGGTTGACTATAATTGTCAAAATAAGGCAGATGCAATTTCACGTGAAAGCACCAGCCCTGTCATTTTGCATTATTTTTCAAAGAGAATGAAAGGAAACTCAATATCAAGGATAGAGGATGACATCCAAGGTAGAAGAAATAACATCACAGTTTTGATGATTTGATAATTTAATTCATAATTAGGACTTCTAGATCTATTGCCCAATGGATAATAGATAGTTAAACCAGAGGCTTAATGAAAATACAGAAAAAATATTCTATGTGAGTCAGCCCAACTTAAATAGGATAAAGGACACGACAAAGAGTAGGAGCGCCAGACGAAGCGAGTTGAGTAGTTTCCAGATCGAAAGTCAGGATCTTCGTGTCATCAGTTGATGTCATGCTTTCTCAGGTCTATAAAAGGAAGAATATTGATTCAAAAATAGTTTAAAGTTTGGGATGTGTCATAATCAGCAAGCCAAATATGGCAGATGAGATCTTGCTCAAATGGATGAAGTATTGTTCATCCTTGCTGAATATCGTAAGTGAAGTAGATAAAAATAGGGATTACCATTTTGGGTAATCTATATCCCTTGGAAACAATCTTGCACCTCGATTAATTATGCATATGGAACTCGCACCACGATGGATTATGCATATACATACATTTGTAGTGCGCAACTCCCTATTTTTGTCTAACTCCAATTCCCTTTGCTTGTTTCCCTTCTTCTTCTTTTCCCTAACACCTTAGTGTTGCTTCCTCTCATCCCCATATAAATATGACATATCCTCCTTCTTCTAAGTCTTTCCTTTTTGCATTAAGGTGGTGGCCATATTTTGTTTTATCTCTGGTTTTGTCCAATCACCACCATTTCATGTGTATTATGAGGATTATTTTACCTCACTCTACTAATTTCTGTTAAAATCTCGTATCATTTTCATCCACTTCTCATCCTCTTCTGATCTTCTTGATTCCAGGTTTATATTTCTTCCCCCATTTTTGGTGATTCCTTCCCTCCTTCATGATTGCATCATTACTTTCCTCAAATTCTACTAAAATTTTAAGCGGATAAGGCTCTAAGTTATTTACTTTTATGAGCAAAGTTCCCCGAGAGGCACAAAAATGTAGGCCCAAAAGGCCATATACTTAGCAATTTTTGTAAAATTGACTAAGTGTCCAAGAGAAGCTCCTAAGCAATGTCAAATTTCTCTAAAGTGTAGAATTCACGATCAACACGATCAAATAGTGCCTAGCGGAATTCAAAATTATGGAATTCGAAGAAGCAACACCAGTACACTATAAATTTACACGGTAGAAGATCATAAACATGTCAGTTTAGGGCAAAAATGTGACTAAGTGTAAGAAAGGTTAATTTCCACTGGAAGCCAGAATCCGCAGTCAATGCAGTCAAACAGCGTAAAGCAAAATTTGAAGTTGTGGATTCTAAAATGTTAGAAGGTTAAGTAGTGTCAAAATCCACCCAAAGCTAATTCAAAACTAAAAATTCATAGTCAAACTAATCAAACCTAACCTAGCAGTCTAGTGGAAACTAAAGTAGCAGATTCCAAAGAAGAGAACAGTTCACTGCCAAATGATAATTTTATGGTCAACTTAGTCAACTTCAACCTAGAAAAAAATAAAGCAACAAATTTTATAGAAAGTTATCAATAGCCACAAGAAGCTCATTTTGCATTCGATGTAGTAAAACTTGGCTTAGCAGAATTCAAAGTTGCAGAACGCAAAAGAAGCGACACCAGCATAGGGAAGGTCTCCACAGCGAAAGTCCATGAGCATCTAAGTTTGGGTAAAAATATGACTAAGAGCTAGAAGAGTTTAAATCTGCTAGGGAATGAATTCCATGGTCAGCATGGTCAAATGGTGCAAATTGAAATGCAGAGTTATGGATTCTGAAATGCAAGGAGCAAGAATAGTGTTAACATCCACCAAGGGTCGATGTAAAATGGTAAATTTGCAGTCAAACCGGTCAAACCTGACCTAGTAGAGAATGAACTAGCATATTCTAGAGAGGAAGGTAAGAAACAGAACATGACAAAGGTAGAAAAAAAATATCTAAGAAGATTAAGCATCACCAGAATCAAGACTTGACTACATTTTTAGTTGCAAATCAACGGTGGAAGGCTTTTGTAAGAATGAAGAATAATCTAAATTGATCTATAACCTCTCCAATTGTTGAAGTCAATTGAAGAGTCGAATATTTGCAGATCTTAGAGATGTAGTATTAATGGAGTACAACTCAGTTCTCTTTCTTGAAAACCAATGAGAGGTTGTCACCTCAGCATTTTGCTGATATGGCAAGAAATTCTTTGTAATGTTCCAGTTCTTTACTATCATTATAAAATATATATAATGAGGCCGAACCCTCATGTTTAAAGATAAAATTTGGAGTGTTTTCCTGATATATTACTATAATTGCTATGAAATCAATAGAAGGAGCATTACTTGGATGTTTACCTCTAGCTCTTATCTTCATCAATTGTTAGTTTATTCTATGAATGCATTTATGTTACTACTGTCATGATTAGTCAATTTTGTTGATATTGGATTGTTGATTTGGAGCACCTTGGAATGGTTCATGCCTAAAAAAATGTTGTAGAAGAATTATATTTCTATTAGTCTAATTGTTGATCTAATTCTGCTATTTGGATTATTAGCATTTATATGTTTGAAATAGTTTTTTGAGTAATTCCTTATTTTAATGGTGAAGATAACAAGTTTTGATTTATGTTAGTCTCAAGTGTGGCATAATGGAAATGTGATTGATCGACGAATTCTTGCTATTTTTCAATGCTATTAGCTCCATCTCACTATTATTTTCTCAACAATTTTCTAACCCTTTTCTCATTTCTATCCCTAAACTTACACATTGTTTTGAGCTTAATTGAGTAAACACTTGTATTAGTTGACAAGGTATACCAGCCTACTCTAGAGGTTGGATTGAATTTAATCTCTAATCCATAAAATATCAGGGTTTGAGTTGTGATTAGTGGGTATGCGCCTACCAAAATTCAAAGATTCATAATCATAGCTCAAGTCTACCTTGATGTTAATTCAGATCCCAACAGTTCTGGCATGCCCGGTGGGACCTATTTACAAGAAATAATAGTTAACCCACAAAGTTTTATTTCTTTAATAATTCTCAAAGAAACCAAGATTTAGTGAGTTGTCTTGACCTCATTCAATGGAGATAGTAAATTCACTTGACTATGCTAGGGAGTAAATTCGGATTTCATGACTAGTTGCCTTTTTAAAGAACTGTCTGTAAATATATGTAGCTCCCATTTTTAATTCTAAGAGCCTATATGCCAGATGGCTTATCACCATTATCTCCCATGGTATGACTCTGGATCCTTAGACATCCCAATTTTACATGAAATTCCTAAAATTACCCTTAATAATTTTCCCAGTTATCAAGGAAAAGAGAAAACCGTAAAAGAACATTGCCAAGACAGCGTCTTTGTCATTAGTCTACAATATTAAGTTTGAAGATGTTATGTTAAGGTTATTGGTATTATATTTGAAGGGTAAGGTTCTGAGGTGGTACAGAACCTTGGATTATGGTAGTATCAAAACATGGGAGGATCTAGTCAAAGCCCTTATGGATGAATTTGATGATCTTGGAGACCTCTTCCTACTCCTCACTCAGTTTTCATTCATAAATAAGTCCCTTCAAGAAAGTATTTCCAAGTTCAATGTTCATTTCAAAAGAATGTGGAATAGAATTCCCCAAGAATACCAACCCTCCCACCCTCAGGCATACTTGTATTATATTCATGCACTACATCCTGATTTGAGTCTCCTAATCCAACAATCTAAAGTTAAAGTGTTCCCACAAGTGTTTCAAGAGGCCATGAGATCAGAAAATATGTTAATCACTGCAGGAAAATTTCCTCCTATAATATTATATCCCTATATATGTAGCTCTCTGTTACTCCTCTCAGTTAGCAAAAATGTTAAAGAAGTAGAGTTGTGTGTTGAGCAAAAAACTAGTGTTGATTTGCTATCAAGTCAATGGATTATCACGGTGATTTCCATATAAGATTCAAGCCTATGATAAGAGCTTAGAGATGAAGTATTAATGGATTACAACTTAATTCTCTTTATTGAAAACCAATGAGAGGTTGTCACCTCATAATTTTGCTGATCTGGCAAGGAATTATTTGTAATATTCTAGTTCTTTACTATCATTGTAAAATCTATATAATGAGGTCGAACCCTCATGTTTAAGGGTCGACTCTAGAGTGTTTACCTGATATATTACTGTAATTATTATGAAATAAATAGAAGGAGCATTACTTGGATGTTTGCCTCTAGCTCTTATCTTCATCAACTCTTAGTTTATTCTGTGAATGCATTTCTATTACTGTTGTAATGATTAGTCAATTCTATTGATATTGGATTGCTGATTTGGAGCATATTGGAATGGTTCATACCTAAATAAATATTGTAGAAGAATTCTATTTCTATTAGTCTAATTGTTGATCTAATTATGCTATTTAGATTATTAGCATTTAGATGTTTGAAATAGTTTTCTAAGCGTTTCCTTATTTTAATGGTGAAGATAGTGAGTTTTGATTGTTGTTAGTCTCAAGTGTGGCGTACTGGAAATGTGATTGATCAATGGATTCTTGCTATTTTTCAATGTTGTTAGCTCCATCCGACCATTATTTTCTCAACCATTTTATAATCCTTTTCTCATTTCTATCCCTAAACTTACACATTATTTTGATATTAGTTGAGTCAACACATGTATTAGTTGACAAGTTATACCAGCGTACTCTGGAGGTTGGATTGAATTTAATATCTAATCCATCCAATGTTGGGGTTTGAGCTGTTATTAGCGGGTATGCGCCTACCAAAATTCAAAGATTCATAGTCATAGTTCAAGTCTACCTTGATGTCAATTCAAACCCCAAAAGGATTGAAACAAGCCTAATGTATATTACATCATGACCACATAATAATATTACAACTACTTGGCAATTATGCATGTATTGTTTGGCAAGATTCAAACCTAAGTCTCCTCCTTGAAAGTAAAGAAATTTAACTAAGTAGGCTCATGTCGTTTGATATGATAATATGGTTTTTTATAATACTATTATAATATGGTTTCTTGAAATCCTATAGAAATGTGATCATGATGTAATACGATAGGGGTATATTTTAATCTCATATAATCAATTAAAAAAATCCAAATAAATAAAAAGGATAATTTAAATCAATTTCTAGCACAAATGTAGGATCCAAGACCATAGAGCATGGCCCTTCAACCATACTAAAAAGAGGAACTTAAGACCACATACGCATGGTCTTCATAATAGCAAACTCAACTAGTATTAATATAGAGGTTTCCATGAGCAAATGCAATCAAGCAATATGAAGAATACTAGGGAGATTACATTGGTTAGGGACCCACTCAAAATTTTTAATTCAAAATCCCCAATTAAGTTGCAATATCTCATTTATAATTTCTTATTCAATTCTCAATTTTGCATTAAAAAAAAAGTAATCTCCTATATTTTAGCAAGCAAATACTATTTTCAATAGCTCTAGAAAATATATCATAAGGGTAGCTTGAAATTTTATAATCATAATTGATCAAAAGCAACTTAATGTCTTTCCTATAAAAAAGCTTTGAATTGCATAGTTATTTATAATCAAAATCAATAGTTGGTTGTTTATTTATACTTGTTAAGGAAGTTGCTTTGGATGCTATTTCGAGTAGGTATTTTTATAGTACTACCTTGATGAAACAAAAACTAAAGTTATCCATAACCTTGCATCTTTGTTCAAACTTGAAAAATAAAGAATATAAAGTTGATCAAATATTCTAAAACATTCACAATTAGTTTTCCCTTACTCTTTCAACTTGATATAATTTGTAAGATATAGAACTAATACTTCTAATAAAGATAAAATTAAGACTTCTTTGATTAAACTAATGAAATAATACTTGTTTAGGAAGGATACCCTATACCCTCCGTAACCAAACTTCTGACCCCCAACAAACCATTCCAGATCATAGAGCCCCTAGGAGAAGCAACACTACTTAAAAAAAGAATGTTATTTTCCAGATACTTACATCTCATAATATATTTCCATAGATAGTCCTCGTCAATACATAATCTCCAGGCTATTTTTACAAATAATGCCTTATTGAAAAACAAAAAAATGATCCCAAGACCACCTTATTTCCTAGAAGAGCAAACCCTATCCCAAGAGACAAGGGACACCCTTTATTTATATTCTACCCTAGCCCATATAAATCTCCTAAATATCTGGTCAATCCTCTTAATTTTGAAGGGCATTTAAAAAAGAGACATGTAATAGACATGAATGCTTTGGAGGGTAGCTTGAAGCAGTTGCAACTTACTTGTTTGGCTTAGGATATTACCTTTCCACCCAGCTAACTTACGTTGAATCCTATCTAATACAGGAGACCACAACTCCTCCTTCATCCTCCCAATAAAAAATGGTATACCTAGATATAAAGAAGGAAGGTTAGCAATGCCACAACCAAAAATCCCTGCAATTCTATGTTGAAGTTGCCCCCCAATATTCACAAAAAAATTGACTGGAAGTTAATTTGTTGGCTGGAAGCTTTCTCATACATTAGCCTCTCTCACAGTAGTCTCCCTAAGAAGTACAGTGTCATCTACAAATTATTGACAAGAAACTACCTCTGTAATAACAACAACCCTAATGCCTTTAATCTTAGAGGACAAGATAGCAACAAGAATCGATATTCCTAAAGCTTCAACCATCAAAATGAAAATATATGGAGACAAGGGATCAATTTGTCTAATACCTCTTTAACCCCCCAAAAAACCACTCGAAATCCCATTGATGATAGAAAATTTTGCAGAGGAAATACAAACTTGTTGGAGCCAAATTTGACTCAAACTTTGAAACCCCCAAATTTAAATTTTTGGTTTCATCAAAATAAGCAAGCATTGCTAGTCTCTTTGCATCTTATTAAAGAAGTTGGTTTTCCATAAGTTTAACCCTAAACATTGCTATTATGTGCACCTTCAAAAAATTGTTATATCTTAAGAAGGTTGCCAAAGTCATCCCTTTTAATAAAACTCGACTATTAAAAATACAAAGTTTTAGTCTTTCAGATCAATAATCATACTTGGACCTAAGTCAAATTTTAAATCATTAAAGTCCTAAGGTATTAAAAGGATTTAATCAAAGGCCATGGTCTTAAAACCCAAAAAATTTAAGCACAATATTAAAATCCGAAACATAAGGTTTAAAAAGGGGTATTAATTAAAACCATGAGGGTATGCACCCCATTGGGTTAAAAATCGTGCACCTTAAAACAGATCTAAGGGCAGCGCTTCATCAAAGAAGAATCCAATGGATACGCTTAACTTGATTAAACCACTCTTTAAAATACTGTGGTCAAAGGCATTAAAGGTATGTGCCCCCTTTAATTAAACATTGAGCTAATCAAGCAAATCTGATGATAGCGCTCGATCAAGATCTGATCGAACGACGATGCTCTCATAAAAGGTGCATCAAAAAGGTAAAAGACCACAATATTAATTAAAACTTTTAAATGAGATTAGTGAGGGTCTAATGCATCGGATAATCATTCCCCATTTTAGCTTAATCAAAGTTTATAACCTCACAGGTTGAAAGAAATCAATGGTCGTGCCAACATTGATCGAAATCCAATGATTGCACCATAGTCAAAACCCAAACAACGAAATGGTAAGGTTATCGGGTAAACATGAAGGTAAAAGCTAAGATTAATCATGCATTAGTAAGGGTATAACACGTTACTAATTACCCCCTTTCAGCTTAAACCAAGATTAATCAAATATAATAATGCACCCCTTTCGGCTATCGAGTGTGCAGCTTGCAGGAGATCTAACGACAACGTCTCATCAAAGGAAAATTGGATGGATGTGCCCGACGCAATAAAACACCCTGATGTAAGCTCGAAGAAATCAGACGGTTGTGCTTGATCGAACATGTGATCCGATGATGCACGTTTATCACTAGTTACCAAGGATAAACGAATGAATGACATGATAAATCACGTACCAAATTAGAGGAAATTGACCGATGCACTTTATCCATTGAGCACATCGATCTAAATCTAAGGGTAGCACTCCGTTCTTACTTAATCAAATGGTGGTGCTTAAATGAGCCAATCGGAAGATAAGCCAACCAAAACAAAGCAAATCCGATGGTAGCGCTCCATTGAGATTAAAAGGATCCGATGGCAACGATCGAGTCAAAGTCAAAATGATAAGATACAAGTAGGGCTAATCCAACGGACATCTTCTAACGAATCCAATGGATGCGCTCCCTCTCAAAATAATCCAACGGTGGCACAAGCTTCAAAGGTAAATCTAATGGTAAGCCTAAATTAGCATTCAATTAATCAAATTTTAATCACATTAGCAAGGGTCCTAACACATTATTAATCACCCCTATTTTTAAAGACAATATATTAAACAAAGAAGGTTCAAAGCATGTTTCTTTAGGTTATCTAACCCACAAGTTATAAAAGATCCAAGGCAGCGATAGAACAAAGGTTGATCCAATGGCTGCACTCAAATCATGGTTATTCAGGGAAACTTAGGATATCTAAGATAATGATAGGCACTCACATCAAGAACCAAATCTTATGGGGATCCCTAGGATGATTGTTGCCCAATTAAAAGTGTAATCGATCCCTAAGATTTAATTATCATTCAGGGCCAAGGTGGCACGAGGTTCAAAATAGAGGCCACCCCTATCACACGTCACAGCTCCACGTCAGAGAAGAAGAAGCTTCAGTGACCAATAGTGAAACTTTAAATGATTGTAGGTACACAAACCAAAGAACCCAAGGGCACATAGGATGAAGGACATTACCCACCATCAAAGCCCAACTTCGAAAGAAGATGTGTTGGCAAATTTCCTTTGGCCAATTTTAAAAGTAGTTGGTAACGCAGTATTAATGACAAAATGTGTGAGAATATCGAACTCATTTCACCACCCAGTATTTGAGCTCACAAAATCGATCAATTTACCACCCTGGTAATCTAAGAGCAGAAATTGATATGCAAGAGGTACAGAGAGAGGAAGAGTTTCGAGCTTTTTTAGGGAAACTAGACTCACTACCATGAGCACAATGGCATCTTGGGGAGACGCTTTTGCACCCGAAGACACTAGAGAAGCAGTGAAATTCATTATAGACCGGTCACCATACTCTGAGATTTTTGGACCGCCTGTACCCGATAGCACAATGTATGAATTCGCTCAAAAGTGTGGAGCTGATAAGAAACCTACTCCAGCACAGTAGTACGAGATCGACAATGCATGTATCAAGAGTTTTGCTCATGTGATGGAGAATGATAATAGGACCCCATGGATAATGGCTGACCTATTTCATAAAGCCCGGAGGTTACAATACAAGGGTTTCCCTAGAAGTAACAGATGGAACAGTAACCTCGGGAAGTTGATATGTCCGAAGGTTTACTTCTCCTCGGATTTAATGGTGTGGTTAGCAGTGGCATATGACGAAAGGACTAGAACATTTTGAGATAATAGGAACCGACCGGTATTCAGCATCAAAGTCGAGCACATCAAGAAAGTCTTCAATTTGATAGAGTCTACCACCTTTTTGATACAATGGGTAATTGAACATCAATCTCGAATGTTCACAGGATTAGAAGTTTTTAAATATTTGTTTGATACAAATGAGAAAATAGTTAATAAATTCCCAATTAGGAAGACTGCTTTTAAGCCATGGGTCCAAGATTTTTGTGATATGATAAACATAGTCTTAGGGGTACAGGATCTCAGTGTAGTGAGTAAAAGAGTTTTGTATTTAGTAGCACAGAGCAATCGGGTGCATAACACCCCAATCTATGCATGGGAGCTAGAATTGAGTAACCAAATACATGAGCAAATGGTAGAATTGAAAAAGGTTATTTTTGAACAAAGACAAGAGATGCCCTGTTTTTCACAATACTCAATTTTTATCCACCTGATAGCGGGGCAATTAGGAGAAGAAGCCCAAAAAAGAGTAGAAGTCATTAACAACCCCTACGTCCAGACCAGTTTTTGGAGAATACATGAAGGACGGACTCACATGGGCTGGTTCTATGACCATTTTATGGTAGAAATCCATTGGACTTTAACCGACATGCTCCCTGAGAGGCTAGGGCCAGGAGTAAGGGCTTTTATCAAAGAAAAGGATATTGGGGATTTCTTTTTCTCAGAAGGGTTCACCTATATCAGGCTCTATGGGGCCAAAATTCCCCCTAAGTTATTACCGATGTATTGTCCATTATCCCTAGCAGCTCTGGAGTTATGTAGGTAGGTGGCAGAGGAAGCCAAGATGAGACTAGTGAAGAAACATGGTAAAGTCCCCTGGCTCAATGTCCCCTATCGCTTTGGGGACTATATATTTGTTGGCTACCCTAAACTACTCAAAGGAATGTTTGATTTAGATACTATGGACTTCGATGAGATAACTTGGAGGTTTTATGACCCAAAAGGGATATACAGTAAAATGATGGAAAAATGAGAGTATGCTCGAATACAACATCGAAAGGATGCTTATGAAGAAATATTATTGGAAGCTATGGAAAAAGGGATAGATTTATAGGTTGTATGGGATGAATTCCCTCCTAAAGATAGGGGCAACACACAGATTCATGAAGCCTATGATTACCCTACATAATTGAGAAGGCTTCGAGAAATTTTAGTGGAATCTGTAGCACCTATTTTACCAGGAGCAGCTCAAGCAATCAAGGAAGACCCCTTATTAGAGTTGATAGAAGAACAGGGTATTGATAAAATGGAGGTCACTATAAATACTACAGATATAATAGAACAATAGGTCAGGCCTCCTGTAGATGATCATCTCAGAATAGAGGCAGCACCAAGCACTTCCCAAGAGGTTTCCAAAAACCCAAGCACAGCTAAAGGGAAAGAAATTATGACCACACCTGTTCAGAAATCTTCTCTCCCAGAACAAGCTATAATTCCCATTTTTGACAGAGTATTAGCTATAACAAGTGTGAATAAATTGGCACCCATGGCCATCCCTACCTCTTTAAAAATAAAAGGATAGGAGATTAAAGTTCCATCAGTAATAAGGATGAATATGAGAAGAACTGGTGGATTTGGGGGTCTGTTCCGAAGTCACCAAGTGAAGAATCAAACAGAGATAACCACTACAGAAAAGAAGAAGCCTAAATTATCTTTACCTTCTACAAAGGTTTTGTTAGAGAGGACAGATGAGCAAAATACCTTTACTACTACAAATGAACAAGAATTACAAGTAGTGGCAGGGATGGGAAATATAGGAGAACAACTTACAGATGAACCATGATTAGAAACATCTGTATCAGATATAGCAGAGGTAAATCTTCCTACCTTGCAAGACCCACTTGTCTTTAGAGTCAATGAGGAGACTAGGGGCTCATCAATACTAGGAAAAGAAGGTGAAATGGTCAAAGTTATCAAGGCAATGCAAAATCAAACCATGGACCAACTAGTTGAGAAAATTGCAGAGTTAAGGAATCAATTGAAAAGAGAAGAGAAGGAAAAATCTGAAATGAAAGCATTAATAAATAAACAACAAGAAGAATTGGCACAAAAGGATACTCCAAAGGCACAACCCCCTTCAGTGGTAAAGATTCAGAATCATGCCTATTATCTAAATGCAATGAAGAAGGATATGTCAATGAAAATACAAGTTCATGCCAAAGGGCTCACCGAGATGTTTAGGCAGATTAGGGTGATTCAAATAACTACTCAAGAAATACAGACATTGATACAGGAGAAGGAAGAAGACTTCGAAGTCATTCATCCTACCCTTGATTTAATAGGAGATAATTTTGAAGAGTTGCAGGGTCAAGAGATAATAACAAATGATGGTAGTAAAATCCAGTTCAATTTTGAGTTCTTGAAAGCGGCCATGTTTGGGGTAAACCAAGAAAGGTGGATCAATGTTGTAACTAAAATGGATAATCTGATAGAAGATGCAATAGGTAAAATGGTGGATATTGGTCTATCCTTAGACAAATTCTTGGAAGCCCCTAGTATAGAAGAGCTACTCAAGCATACAATAGAAAAATTTGATTGTGAGTTAGATGATGAGTCAGAAATGACTAGACAATCTACCTTTTTGGTGAATACTATGGAGATGTTACTCTTCCAATATGAGAGAAACAAGCCCATTCTTGCCATACAAAAAAATAGAATTTTGCAGGAAATGAACATGCTAAGGTTTGTTGCAGCCTTTGACACAGAAGTTTGGAGACTAATCAGTGAACAAATAAAGTGGTTGCAACAAGGTCAAAAGGGGAAAAAGGTTGAAACATATAGTCAACAACTAGGAATAAGTTCAACTCTTCCAATTAAACAAGGACCTATGCCAACAGAAAAAGTCTCCGAAGTAGTAAAAGAGTCAAGTGCTCAAAGAGGGATAGTTCAAGAAAAAATAGTTGAAAAGGAAGTAGTGGAAGAAAGAATAGACTCTCCCAATACCACCATCACTGGTTAAAATAAGCTACTATTTGAAAAGGTCAAAGAAGAGTGTACAACATAAACAAAAAGAGATAGTGGAAGCCAGATGTACCAGTTTTGAAGATCAACTCAGAAGAGGACAAGTGTAAGGCTAGAAATAAACCAAAAATAACAGATTCAAGAACCAGCAGCTATAAAAGGAAGCAGATGGGTTCAGATTCATCATCAAGCAATTAGAGAATAGCATTTTTTCTAAGAGGTATACTTGAGTGCCCTTTAGAGTTGTGTTGTTGTATCTCCTTTTTGTGTCTATTTTTCTCATTCATTCTTCTTTCTTCCCTTTACTGTGCAGGATTTTGATAGGAAAGTGCTCAAGAAGCTGAGATTATTTCCTGTCCTATTGAGCTTGAGATTCAGAGACTCTACTATTACCATATTAGAACAAGGAGAGTAGGAGAGACCTGTTACATTATTTGAACAGAGTCTTCTTCATTGTATTGATGTATTTCTTTGAGAAAAATAGAGTTAAAAGGCATCCTGCCCACTCTGCATGTAATATTTTATGAAATCAATACAATTATGAGTTTCATTCCTATTATATCTTTGTCTTGGTACTGTGTGTCACTGTGTAATGGATTACATTATTTGAATGCATTATATACATTTCTTTCATTGGTCAAATTTTAGTTTTATTACGATATTCGAATAAGTCTAAGAGCGCCAATTTTCCTTTCCCCATTCTCTCTGTTCATGTCAAAATTGTTGTTAAATTGCTATAACAACCCAATGAATCTAGGCACCGGTCTACATAAGGCATAACAAATGGTTATTTTCTTGCTTGGTCATTTTAATACATATAGTGTTACATTAATCGGAGCGTGTAATCAACGTTTTATCATAGAATTACCATTGGGGTTTCCTTACCCGTTCTATAGTTTTCTTTTAGCAATATTCATGTTTATCAGAACAAAGAGGCAGGTTGACCAGAGCCTGTAATAGCTCGTTGGTTTCAAACGGATTTTTGCAGCGTGACAATCGAATCCTATGGATGCAAGAATCGGTTCCAATAGTTTTTGGCACCATTGTTGGGGATAGATTCTTCACGAGTTTAGACCTGGATTTCATGACACATATTAATCAAACGAGTGGCCAATTAGAATAAAGAACCTGTGTTTTTCACATCTTTCATGTTCTTTATTTTCTTTCTTGCCCATGTTTTTCAATTGCTTTTAAAGTGAGTTTATGCATTTCTTGATTTTCTTGAATTATCCCAAGAACCGACTCCTGTGAGGATGAGTGTTAATATCAAGCATTCTTGATAAAGTATACGTTGTTCTTTCTGCACCTCGTGTTGGCGACTCTGTCTGAACGAACCCAGAAGATAAAATAAAAAAGGAAAGAGCAGAACGTGTTGGAAAACACTAGGAGAAGCGGTAAGGAGCTATTCCTAGAACTCGAGAATCCAGAGGTATTTATACATAATAAGAAAACTCCACTTTTCAAGAGTACTGCTTATAATAGTAGATCAAATTCTAGCGGTAAAAAGTACGTAAAGAAAAATAAAGATCAGAATACTTTTACTGTTGATATCACTGTAGATGAAAATTTGAATTCTGTTATAGAAGATACATGTGATTATTCTCATTGTCCAATTAATAGTAATACTAAGGTAGATAATCCCTTAGATTATATTCAAGCTACCCAGACCCATATTACTATAGGTACTACTACTGTGAATTTGAATTCTATAGTAACAATGGCCCAGGATAATGTTCATTTATGGAGAACTAATAGATATAGGCCTTTTGTGTTACCAACAAATCTTAATGCCTTACCTAATAAAGCTCACAAATACCTTCCAAAATTCTTAGGAAATAGTGCAGTAATTGGAGAAGATCATATCAAGAGTTTCTTGTATGTGATGGATAGTCTAGAGGTTGAACATGAAGATGTAGTCTTGAGACTATTTTTATAGACTTTAGAAAAATATGCTAGAGAGTGGTTCAATTCCCTTCCTGACAATGATATCCCAAACTTCACCAAAATGGAAGTTGTGTTTCTAAAGAAATATGGTGAAAGAAAAAATGAACAATCTCTGTTAACTGAATTAGCCACTATGAAGAAAAAAGAGAATGAGGTTGTTAGTGACTTTAACAGAAGATTTTCAAAGACCAGAAACAAAATCCCTACCAACCTTAGGCCTAGTGATATTCAGTCTATTTGTTTTTACAAAAATGCTTTTCAAGGAGAGTTTAACTATGAGTTGAGGCAAGAACAAGCCACTACCATTGATGGTTGTATGGAAAAGGCAATGGATATAGAAATAAATATGCTTGAAAGTGGTAAGATGAAGCCTTATTCTCTAGAAGTCAACCTACCTGATAGAAAACCTAAAAGAGTAGCATTTGATATACAAAGAAGAACTGAAATTGATCCAATGGAGAAATTGACTAGTCAAATGATTGAGATGCTCAATAACATGAACAATAGGATAGCAAGAATTGAAAGAAATAATGGTAATAATGGTGAATCTTCACAAATAGAGTGACCACATGTTGATAATCATCCTCCTTTTAAGAAAAATTTCAATAGGAATTGGGGAAACAACAATGGTTTTGAAGAAGGAAATAGGAGTAGGAATAATGGTAACAATAGCTAGAAAAATAGAGATTCTGATAGAGATCAGAACAATGTTCCTAACCCCATACCATCTGCCAATGTAGCAGAAGGCTTTCCCTATTTTTTCTCTACTTGTGATGCACCTCATAAACCTGATGCATGTGGAATTCACCTAAGTGACCAACGCAATGTAGATTTACATGTTGAATCAGAAGAGGATATAAGAATCAATGCTTGTTGGTCTATTGAAGATGAATCCAGAGAAAGGTTGTTTGAAGAAGATATGGATAAATATGCTTCAAATCATCATCCTCAAATATTAGTAGTTGAAGGAACTAAAATCTTGCAGAAATCACATGAGTCAAGATATGACAAGATGAAGCAAGGGAAATTAATCCCCACTGCTCAAGAAGTTGAAGAATTAGAGGCTACCCATACTTTGAATTTAAGAAACAGGACTGTCCCAGATAGGAAAGAGAAAGCCTCTACAAGTGAAACAAGAAAACAAACTTTCACAAATAAGAATATCAGTAAAGAGAAAACTGATAGAATCCTCAAAAATATTACTCCTGAAGTAATAGAATTAGAGGAAGAGATTCCCAAAGAAGAAAGTAATAAACCACTTGGATATAAAGAAGATAGAATTTGATGTTGGGTCAGAACTCAGTAAACAAAAGGTTAACATCACATTTGGAGAACTTATGAAAGTTCAACAATACAGAGAACAAGTCTGCAGAGCATTTGGATTAGTGGAACAAAAAGAAGACCCAACTTGCCATGTTGCTAGACAAAATCAACATGATACAAGATCACCATCCTCTGTCAGACCCTTTTATGTATCATTAAGGTACAACTCACATGAAGGAGAAAGATATGTCATTCATAATTGCATGCTAGATAGTGGAGCCTCACACAATATCATGCCCAAATTAATAGCTGATCAAATGGGATTAATCTATACTAGAGATTCTGCCCCTATTTTAGTAATGGATAGCAGACAAATTCCTTGTGTAGGGGTAATAACTGGATTGTTGGTTTTCTTGGATCAACACCCCAAAAAGGGCATAGTCATGGATGTTGCAGTAGTTGATGTTGACCCATTCTTCTCACTATTACTCAGTAGACATTGGGAAGAACAACTGGGAGGTTCAATTCAATTGGACTGGTCCTATGCTACAATCCCCATATCAGATAAGGAGAATATAATTTTACGAAGAGAACCATTTAACAAGCACTCCGTAGAGTTAATTCAAACTGATGAAACAATGATAAACTTAGTAAACTCTATGGAAGAAAAAGGGATGGGAGTTTACTCCATATGGCACAACCCATTCCTGGTGGAAGTACCAGAAGCAAAGAACATGGATCCAGAAGTTATGAAAATGGTAGATGTTGAATCAGATAGAGTATTAACCCAAGAAATGTGGACCATGTCTTTTGATGGAGCTAAATCCCAATCTGGAGTAGGTGCAGGTGTTAATTTGATCGATATAAAAGGAAATTACCTTGGTATTCCTTATAGACTAGAATTCCCTTGCACAAACAATGTAGCTGAGTATGAAGCTTTACTACTAGGGTTAAGGAAAGTGAAAGAATTAGGCATTAACTACTTGACTATAATAGGGGATGCAGAGCTTATTATACAATAGATCAAAGGTAAATATCAGACCAAGCACCCTAGGCTTAAGCAATATAAAAATGCAGTATTGGAAGAAATTGATAAATTCTTAGCTTTCAATATCTCATATATTCCAAGAGAACAAAATCATGTTGCAGATATTTTAGTTATAAATGCCTCAGGTTTAGATCACCCAGAGATAACTACAGAATATATGGATAGATTCCCAACTATTTCAGTCTATAAGCCTTTTGTGCCAGATAACATAGTCTATCTACAGGTCTTTCAAGATGATATAGATATTAAAGATTTTATGACTCTACAAAATCAGTATGCAGATGTAATCTATGATGAAAAGGATGAAGATAAGCTAAAAGACCAAATAGGAGAGCCAATAGAAGTAATCCAGATTGAAAACTAATAGAATACCCAAAGGATTGGTTTCTCTAGAGAGTCTATTTGATGATTTTGACAAAGCTTATAAGCCTTTAAGCAGAGAAGTAATATCTGAAGACATTAACATTGGTTCAATGAAAAAACCTAGAATAGTGAAAGTAGACATGGCCTTACCTGCTAAAGAAAAAGTTGGATATATCAGTTTCTTGAAAAGAACAAAGAACATTTTGCTTGGACTTATGAAGACCTTAAAACTTTCAAAATAGATGTAATGACACACATAATACCCCTGAAAGAAGATTCCAAACCATTTAGACAGAAATAGAGGAAGTACAACCCAACTCTGCACCCAATAATGCAAAAGGAGGTACAAAAATTGTTGGATTCCAAAATAATCAGAAAGGTAAGATTTTCTTCTTGGATATCCAATTTAGTACCAGTCAAAAAAAGAATGGGGATATTAGAATCTGTGTAGATTTTAGAAATTTAAACAAGAGTTCATTAAAAGATAATTACCCATTACCCAACATGGAACAATTATTGCAAGCAGTAGTTGGCTCAACTAGATTGTCTCTGTTAGATGGATTTTTAGGGTACAATCAAATTCAGATAAATCCAAAAGATAGACATAAGACAACATTCACTACACCTTGGGGCACATTTGAATATTTAAGAATACCTTTTGGACTAATGAATGCAGGTGCTACTTTTCAGAGAGCAATGGATTTTACCTTCAAAGGATTAATGTTCAAAATAGTAGTTGTCTACCTGGATGATATCACAGTATTTTCTAAAAATCCAGAAGATCATCTAGAACACTTAACTACAGTTTTTGCTCGGTGCAAGGAATTTGGAATTTCTTTAAATCCCAAGAAATGCATATTTGGGACTACACAAGGAAATTTGTTAGGTCATATAGTTTCAAAAAAAGGAATAAGCATTGACCCAGAAAGAATTGAAGCTATTTCCAAAATTCCCCCTCCCAAAAATTTAAAAGGAGTCAGGTCATTCTTTGGCAAGATAAATTTTATTAGAATATTTGTTCCAAATTTTGCAGAGATGACCAAACCCATAAATGATATGGTTAAGAAAACTGGAGAAATAAAATGGATAGTAGAGAATATGGAAGCATTTAACAAAATCAAAGAAGCCATATCAACCACTCCAACCCTAAGCTGCCCTGATTATTTTAAATATTTTAATATCTATTCATATGCATCTGAACATTCAATTGTTGCAGTTCTTTCACAGAAATATGATGAAAATAATGAAAGGCCAATAGCCTTCATGAGTTCAGGACTGAAAGGAGCACATCTTAAATACACCTTGCTAGAAAAACATGCTTATGCAATCATCCAATCTTTAGAACACTTCAAAGGTATATTTGGCTCAAATAAGGTTTACTGTTGCATCCCTTTTATAGCAATAAAAGATATTTTTTCTCAATCAGAGCCATTAGGAAGACCAACAAGATGGATGGTAAAGCTTTTGCAGTATGATGTTGAATTCAAAATAGTTAAAACTATCAAAGGACAAGGTTTGGCTAAACTATTGGCTAACAAAGAAGAAGAAGGATTTGAAAATGTTCTCACAATAGATGAGGCATATGATGTTAGAAGAATCAATAATACCGAATGCAAATGGTATGAAGAAATTTTGTCATACCTACAAACCCTTTCATTCCCTAAAGATATGTCAACAAACAGAATGAGGTCAATCAAGCTTCAAGCCCAAAAATATTATATACAGGATGGTGTGTTATATTGGAAACACCCTGATGGAGTATTATTAGTCTGTTTATATGAAAGTGAAATCCCAAAAATAATTAATGAATTTCATGATGGTTTATGTGGAGGACATTTTGCTCCAAGAGCCACAACTAATAAAATTATGAGAGCAGGATATTATTGGCCTTCCATTTTTAAGGATATATATAAATATGTTAGGAACTATCATAACTGCCAAGTTTTTGCAGGAAAAAAGTAGCTAGCAGCCATGCCCCTCAAGCTAGTAATCATTGAAGCACCATTCACCCAATGGGGCATTGATTTAATTGGAGAGATCAAGCCTAATTCATCTGGCCAACACAAGTGGATCATAACTACAATAGATTACTTTACAAAGTGGGTAGAAGTTGCACCTCTGAGAACATCCACTACTACCACTATCATCAAATTCTTGGAGGAAAACATTCTGACCAGGTTTGGAGTTCCTCAAAAACTGGTTACAGATAATGCACAATATTTTGTTTCATATGAAATGGTAGAGTTTTGTGTTGAATATGGAATTGAGCTATCCCATTCTGCTAATTATTACCCCCAAGGAAATGGTCTAGCTGAGTCATCAAATAAGAATGTAATAACTAGAATAAAAAGGTCATTAGGTAAGAACAAAAGAGGGTGGGACAGTGAACTTAAATTTGCTCTATGGGCTGATAGGTTGTCTATTAAAAGAAACACAGGAAGAACCCCCTATGAGATGGTATATGGAGAGAAAGCCTTATTACCTTCAAGAATAGAAAAATTGGCTCTTTCCCTCCTATTGCAAGACCATGAAGACCCCAATCCCTTACAGAGAAGGCTTGACCAAATTGTCCTATTAGAAGAGCAAAGAAGAGAGACCCTTAATAGAATGATGGAACAAACCCAGAAAACCATGAAATTGTTTAATAAGAAAGCCAAGGGTACTCCTTTTTCTCAAGGAGATATAGTCATCTATTGGGATCCTAAAAATGATAAGCATGGTGAAAAGGGTAAATTTGAACCTAAATGGATTGGTCCATACCAGATAGCCCATGTTATAGGGCAGAATACATACAAGTTGCAGAATTTGCAGGGATAAATAATGGCTATCCCTATTAATGGCCAACACCTCAAAATGTACAATCCTTGTTGAAGGTGAAAAATAAATAAAAAATATAAAAAAAAGTGGAAAAACAAAAACCCCAAAAATAGAGTGATGTATTTTGTTATTTTGTGTACTAGATAAGCTTTTCTTTTGTTGTTAGCATAATTCTGAGTTGTTGTACACATGATATTCTTAGTTTGATGAGTATACATTACTATTGATTCCACCAAAAACAATAAGAAAAAAGGAGATTTATTTTAGACTCTGATGAGATTTACAATTTTTCAAATATGAGTGTTTATGCAATGGTTATCTGATATGAGATAAAACAGAATGAAAATAGAGCTGATTGAAACATCATGTCAAAGCCTCACATTACAAATGATACTTAAGGTGACTTCAAAGGTCCAAAGAACCGAGTTATCTTTGAGAGGGTGGTTGAGCCAAAAATCATTACACTCATCCTTTTAGCCAAAAACTAATCCTCAACTCAGGCATACTCTTTGCACAATTTGCTTATATATCCAAGTACTTCTCAAACGAGAAAGAAAAATAAAAAATAAAGTAAATTGAGTCACTGCTTGAGATATCTTGGAAAACCTCTACCGGGGCTATAGACGCCTGACTGGCAGTAGGGTAAAACCGGATGGGATTAGAAGCAACTCCATCGAGGCTATAGACGCTTGACTGGTAGTGGAGCCCTATAGAATGGTGAAATTTTTAAAGAGTGAAATCACATATTAGGCTTAACTATTTTTCTCAGATATGGCAAAGTTTTGAAAGACTTAGAAATCAAAATGAATGCACAAACACACACATGGGCCAAAGCATGATGGAGCGAATAGCTTTGAAAAATTTTGTGTAATCATATCCTATGACTTAGCTAAAACAAGCATTACAATATATCTAAAAAACTCATCTGTTTCTAAAATTTTGACCCTATTTTCCAAAAGTGAATAAAAGGGATTACAGTTTTTCAATACTCTATTACTTTGATGTCATGTTGTTTGTACAGTTTTTCAGTTTAAAAATTGTTATGTTTTGTTTTTCAAAGTTTTGTTTATCAGTCTTGATGATTTGAATTTTTGTCCAAATTGCAATAAAACCAGGAGATTCTGTGGTTCTCAAGTGCCTCATGTTTTCAACACATTGTCCTAGTCAGAGCCTATGTTGGAGCCAAATTTGACTCAAACTTTGAAACCCCCAAATTTAAATTTTTGGTTTCATCAAAATAAGCAAGCATTGCTAGTCTCTTTGCATCTTATTAGAGAAGTTGGTTTTCCATAAGTTTAACCTTAAACATTGCTATTATGTGCACCTTTAAAAAAATTGTTATATCTTAAAAAGGTTGCCAAAGTCAATCCCTTTTTAATAAAACCCGACCATTAAAAATACAAAGGTTTAGTCTTCCAGATCAATAATCATACTTGGACCTAAGTCAAATTTTAAATCATTAAAGTCCTAAGGTATTAAAAGGATTTAATCAAGGGCCATGGTCTTAAAACCCAAAAAATCTAAGCACAATATTAAAATCCGAAACATAAGGTTTAAAAGAAGGTCTTAATTAAAACCATGAGGGTATGCGCCCCGTTGTGTTAAAAATCGAGCACCTTAAAATAAATCTAAGGGTAGCGCTTCATCAAAGAAGAATCCAATGGATGCGCTTGATTTGATTAAACCACTCTTTAAAATACTATGGTCAAAAGCATTAAAGGTATGTGCCCCCTTAAATTAAACATTGAGCTAATCAGACAAATCCGATGATAGCGCTCGATCAAGATCTGATCCGATGACGACGCTCTCATAAAAGGTGCATCAAAAAGGTAAAAGACCACAAGATTAATTAAAACTTTTAAATGAGATTAGCGAGGGTCTAACGCATCGGATAATCATTCCCCCTTTCGGCTTAATAAAAGTTTAAAATCATATGCCCCTTTGGTAACTAACCCCGCAGGTTGAAAGAAATCAACGGTCGCGTCGACATTGATCGAAATCCAACGGTTGCGCCATAGTCAAAACCCAAACGATGGAATGGTAAGGTTATTGGGTAAACATGAAGGTAAAAGCTAAGATTAATCATGCATTAGTAAGGGTATAACACGTTACTAATTACCCCCTTTCGGCTTAAACCGAGATTAATCAAATATAATAATGCACCCATTTTGGCTATCGAGTGTGCAGCTTGCAGGAGATCTAACGACAGCGTCTCATCAAAGGAAAATCGGACGGATGCGCCCGACGCAATAAAGCACCTCGATGTAAGCTCGAATAAATCGAACGGTTGCGCTTGATCAAACATGTGATCCGACGATGCGCATTCATCACTAGTTACCAAGGATAAACGAATGAATGACATGATAAATCACGTGCCAAATTAGAGGAAATTGATTGATGCGCTTTATCTGTCGAACACATCGATTTAAATCTAAGGGTAGTGCTTCGTTCTTACTTAATCGGACGGTGGCGCTTAAATGAGCCAATCGAAAGATAAGTCGACCAAAACCAAGAAAATCCAATGGTAGAGCTTCATTGAGATTAAAAGGATCCGACGACAGCGATCAAGTCAAAGTCAAAATGATAAGATACAAGTAGGGCTAATCCAATGGACATCTTCTGACGAATCCAACGGATGCGCTCCCCCTCGAAATAATCCAACGGTGGTGCAAGCTTCAAAGGTAAATCTAATGGTAAGCCTAAATTAGCATTCAACTAATCAAATTTTAGTCACATTAGCAAGGGTCCTAATGCATTATTAATCGCCCCTCTTTTTATTGATTAATCGATATTAAACAAAAGGGAGGGTTCAAAGCATGTTTCTTTCGGTTATCTAACCTACAAGTTTTAAAAGATCCAAGGCAGTGATAGAACAAAGGATGATCCAAATTACGGTTATTCATGAAACCTTAGGATATAAGATGAAGACATGCTAATGGGGAGCCAAATCGCTCACGCCAAATTCTCAATTCTAATTCAATAATTTGGAAAAATATTACAATGATGGCAACAGTCTGCCAAATAACTCCTTTATCCCGAAATATAGTTTATATTACAACATCTTCCACCCTGGAAGAAAAATAGCCTAAACAGGTCCAGAATGGCCCTCTTGCCTTCACGTCTGCAACTCTGTCTCCATAGTTTTTCGACCCTTGTGCATGCCTTCACTTCCCCTTTTAAAACCTCTGGCGTGACTCTCCGTTTTCCTTTTTTGACCCTTCATTTCATTTCCCATGCCTCTTCGTTGTCTTGGCTTTCGAAACGTCTTTCTCTCTGACTCTTGATCTTTGTCTGCTTTCATCGCACCTTGGTGCCACGTGCTTGTCCCGTGTTGCCACTGTAGACTCTGTCCGCCTGTCAACCAATGATGACGTTCGGTATACCCATTGCTCGATAATTTCCTCTGTAACGGCCCCTGTAACCGCCTACCTTTTCTTTCCTTTTTTTTGGTCGCGAAAACGTGACATGTCGCGATATCGCAACATTTTTGCTTCACTGCCTTCCTGCCCCTTTTCGAGTCGCGAAAATGTGACATGTCGCGATATCGTGACACTTTTGCTTTTCGGCCTTCCTGCCCTTTGCGAGTCATGAAAATGTGACATGTCGCGATATCGTGACACTTTTTCTCTCCTGTGCCTCCTCTCGTCTTTTGGTCGCGATAATGCGACATGTCGCGATATCGCGACACTTTTCCTCCCTTACGCCTTCTCTCGTCCTTTGGTCGCGAAAATGCGACATGTCGCGATATCGCGACACTTTTTCTCTCCTGCGCCTTCCCTCGCCTTTTGGTCGCGAAAATGCGACATGTCGCGATATCGCGACACTTTTTTCTCCGCGCTTTCTCTCGTCCTTTGGTCACGATGCGACATGTCGCGATATCGCGACACTTTTCTCTCTTGTGCCTCCTCTCGTCTTCTGGTCGTGAAAATGCGACATGTCGCGATATCGTGACACTTTTCTCTCTTGTGCCTTCTCTCGTCTTCTGGTCGTGAAAATGTGACATGTCATGATATCGCGACATTTTCCTCTCTTGCTCTTCTTTCTCCTTTTCGATCGTGAAATCGCGACATGTCGCGATATCGCGACATCTTTCCTTTCTGCCTCCTCCTCGCCTCTCGGGTCGCAAAATCGTGACATGTCGCGATATCGTGACAGCTTTGCTCTCTGCTTTCTCTATCTGTTTTGGGTCATGAAATCATGACATGTCGCAATATCGCGACAGTTTCCTTCCTTGCTTTCTTTCTGCTCCTTTGGTCGCGATTTCGCGACATGTCATGAAATCGCGATATTTTCTTCTCTGGCCTTCACTGTCTTCTTTCGATCACGATTTCACGACATGTCGTGAAATCATGACATTTTTTCTCTACGCCTTCTCTCTCCTTCCTGAGTCGCGAAAACGCGACATGTCGCGATATCGCGACACTTTTCTCTGTTGCGATATCGCGACATCTAGGCAAACACTTAAAAAAAATTTGTTGATGCAAGATTGCTCTGCTGCCATCGGATGCTCCTGCATCAGACAACCGGGGTGGATTGAGAAGTGACCTTCACTTCTGTACTGTTCTGTCACCTTCTTTTTAATTGGGGCTGTACAAGCTCTCCAAGCTTCAGCAAAATATGGGTCTGTAGGTTACAAACCCTTAAGTTCTTCAAACCCCACAACCTCCACTCTCATTGTTGTCAGCAACCTCTTTTCATCCATCCCCTTCAATGGCTTTAGTTTATGGCGCACTCCTTCATTTGTTAGGGAGTAAGTGTTGGTACGTCCATCATGGACTACACGGTGATCAAACTGCCATGGTCTTCCTAACAACATATGGCAAGCATCCATAGGCAGGATATCACACAGGACCTCATCTTGGTATCTCCCAATATTGAACTTGACTAAGGACTGTTCACTGACCAATGCCCTATGGTCCTTCCGCAACCACGCAATTCGGTATGGGTGCGGGTGTCTCCTCCTCTCTAACTGTAACTTAGTAACCATTTCTTCAGAGACCAAGTTATCAGTACTACCATTATCTATAACAACATTACAGACCTTACCTGAACATTTGCACCTTGTGCGGAACAAGCTCCTCCTCTGGTCTGGTTCTTCCTCCTCATTCAACAATATTCTTCTTGTGACCATAACTTCTCCTCTCTTTGCCTCCTCAGAATGTTTTGATTCAGCACCTTCATCTGCTACAGCAGCTCTGGCATGACCCTCAGGTCTCCTATTCGTCCTCTTTTGGTGTTGGGGACACTCATATGCCCGATGTCCCTCTTCTCCACAATGGAAATAGGTTCCACGAAATCCTCCTCTTCCATATCTACCTCTTCCTCTTTGGTAGTTGTTCTGATTACGGGTTCTGTAATCATTATCCCCCTTCTGATCCTGACTATAGCTAGCTTCTTCTTTCTTCTCATCTCGTCCTCCATCTATTCTTCCACAAGTTCTTTCTCCATGACCTCTTCCTCTTTGCTTACCCTCAAACCTTTTGTTCAACTTCTCTTCAAATTTTAGAGCAAACTGGTAAGCATCCTCAATGGTGCTAATCCTAACCAGACTCAACTCTTCTTGAATACTAGTTCTCAATCCATTGATGTAATGGGCCACATTCTCCCTGTTAGCCTCTGAATGGCTAGTTTTGATTGAGATCTAGAAAAACTCCTCTGTATATTCTTTGACAGATTTGTTTGACTGTCTCAAACTCTGCATTTTTCTCAAAAGGTCCAATTCGTAATCTACAGGAATAAACTGTCTCTTCAACTTCTCTACCATTCGATCCCATCTGGTTATCTTTTCCTTTTTGGTTCTATTTCTTTCTAGTTGTACTTCTCTCCACCATATGCTAGCATGGCATTTCAACTTTGTTTTTGTGAACTTGATCCGATCTGGATCTGCAACCTCTTCATACTCAAAATACTCCTCCATATCATTGATCCAATCAATCAACTCCTCTGGATTGAGATTCCCAGAATACATGGAGACATCAAACTTTGGCTTCTTCTCAATCGATATGGCCTTAACCAATCTAGCTTCTGCAGGATCCGTTTCTTCTTCAACCGATGGATCATCAACCTCCCAAGCTTCATCTTCACTATGATCTTCTCTTCTTGGTTCAACCCCTCTTCGCAACTCCTCTTGCAGGGCTTGCACTTGCCTCTGTAAAGCTCTGAAATCTTCTTCAGGTACCACATTTCTTCCACCACCATGGTTTCTTCGTGGAGGCATTCTTCCTCACTCTCTTCTCACAACCCTTCCATAGATCCTGGTGCAAACTGCCTCACTTTCGACGATCTGCTCACACACTCAGGAACTCCTACTCTGATACCACTTGATGGGGAGCCAAAATCGCTCACGCCAAATTCTCAATTCTCATTCAATAATTTGGAAAAATATTACAATGATGGCAGCAGTCTGCCAAATAACTCCTTTATCTCGAAAGATAGTTTATATTACAACATCTTCCGTCCTGGAAGAAAAATAGCCTAAACAGGTCCAAAATGGCCCTCTTGCCTTCACGTCTGCAACTCTGTCTCCACAGTTTTTTGACCCTTGTGCATGCCTTTGCTTCCCCTTTTAAAACCTCTAGTGTGACTCTCTGTTTTCCTTCTCTGACCCTTCGTTTCATTTCCCGTGCCTCTTTGTTGTCGTGGCTTTCGAAACGTCTTTCTCTCCGACTCTTGATCTTCGTCTGCTTTCATTGCACCTTGGTGACACGTGCTTGTCCCGTGTCGCCATCGTAGACTCGTCCGCTCGTCAACCAATGATGACGTTCGGTATACCCATCGCTCGATAATTTCCTCTGTAACGGACCCTGTAACCGCCTGCCTTTTCTTTCCTTTTGTTTGGTCACGAAAACACGACATGTCGCAATAGCGCGATATTTTTGCTTCACTGCCTTCCTGCTCCTTTTTGAGTCACAAAAATGCGACATGTCACGATATCGCGACACTTTTGCTTTTCGGCCTTCCTGCCCTTTACGAGTCGCAAAAATGCAACATGTCATGATATCGTGACACTTTTTCTCTCCTGCGCCTCCTCTCATCTTTTGGTCACGATAATGCGACATGTCGCGATATCGCTACACTTTTCCTCCCTTGCGCCTTCTCTCGTCCTTTGGTCGCGAAAATGCGACATGTCTCGATATCGCGACACTTTTTCTCTCCTGCGCCTTCCCTCGCCTTTTGGTCGCGAAAATGCGACATGTCGCGATATCGTGACACTTTTTTCTCATTTGCGCTTTCTCTCGTCCTTTGGTCACGATAATGCGACATGTCGTGATATTGTGACACTTTTCTCTCTTGCGCCTCCTCTCGTCTTCTGGTCGTGAAAATGCGACATGTCGCGATATCGCGACACTTTTCTCTCTTGTACCTTCTCTCGTCTTCTGGTCTCAAAAATGCGACATGTCGCGATATCGCGACATTTTCCTCTCTTGCTCTTCTTTCTCCTTTTCGGTCGTGATATCGCGACATCTTTCCTTTCTGCCTCCTCCTCGCCTCTCGGGTCGCGAAATCGCGACATGTCGTGATATCGCGACAGCTTTGCTCTCTGCTTTCTCTATCTGTTTCGGGTCACGAAATCGCGACATGTCGCAATATCGCGACGCTTTCCTTCCTTGCTTTCTTTCTGCTCCTTTGGTCACGATTTCACGAAATGTCGTGAAATCACGACATTTTCTTCTCTGGCCTTCCCTGTCTTCTTTTAGTCGCGATTTCACATGTCGTGAAATCGCGACATTTTTTCTCCACGCCTTCTCTCTCCTTCCTGAGTCGCGAAAACGTGACATGTCGCGATATCGCGACACTTTTCTCTATCGCGATATCGCGACATCTAGGCAAACACTTAGAAATTTTTTTGTTGATGCAAGATTGCTCTGCTGCCACCGGATGCTCCTGCATCACATGCACTCACATCAAGAACCAAATCTTATGGGGATCACTAGGATGATTGTTGCCCAATTAAAAGTGTAGTCGATCCCTAGATTTAATTATGGTTCAGGGCCAAGGTGGCACAAGGTTCGAAATTGAGGCCACCCCTATCACACGTCATAGTCCCACGTCGACGAAGAAGAAGCTTTAGCGACCAATAGCGAAACTATAAATGATTGCAGGTACACAAACCAAAGAACTAGGGGCATATAAGATGAAGGATATTACCCGCAATAAAAGCCCAACTTCGGAAGAAGATGTGCTCGAAAATTTCCTTTGGCCAATTTTAAAAAGCAGTTGGTGACACGGTATTAATGACAAAATGTGCGAAAATATCAAACTCATTTCACCACCTAGTATTTGAGCTCACAAAATTGATCAATTTACCACCCTGGTAATCTAAGAGCATAAATTGATACACAAGAGGTGCAGAGAGAGGAAGAGTTTCGAGATTTTCAAGGAAACCAGACTCGCTATCGTGAACACAATGGCATATTGGGGAAATGCTTTTGTGCCCGAAGAAACTAGAGTAGTGAAATTCGTTACAGACCGGTCACCATACTCTAAGATTTCTGGACCGCTTGTACCCAGCAGCACAATGTATGAATTCGCTCAAAAGTGTGGAGCTGATAAGAAACCTACTCCAGCACAACAGTATGAGATCGACAATGCATGTATCAAGAGTTTTGCTCACATGATGGAGAATGATAGCAAGACCCCATGGATAATGATTGACCTATTTCATAAAGCCTGGAGATTACAATACAAGGGTTTCCCCAGAAGTAACAGATGGAATAGTAACCTCGAGAAGTTGATATGTCCGAAGGTTTACTTCTCGAATTTAATGGCATGGTTAGTAGTGGCATATGACAAAAGGACTAGAACATTTTGAGATAATAGGAATCGATCGATATTCAGCATCAAAGTCGAGCACATCAGGAAAGTCTTCAATTTGATAAAGTCTACCACATTTTTGATACAAGTAATTGAACATAATTCTCAAATGTTCATAGGATTAGAAGTTTTTAAAACTTTTTTTGATACAAATGAGAAAATAGTTAATCAATTCCCAATTAGGAAGACTGCTTTTAAGCCATGGGTCCAAGATTTCTATGATATGATAAACATAGTCTTAGGGGTACAATATCTCAGTGTAGTGAGTAAAATAGTTTTGTATTTAGTAGCACAGAGCAATCGGGCGCATAACACCCCAATCTATGCATGGGATCTAGAACTGAGTAACCAAATACATGAGCAAATGGTAGAATTGAAAAAGGTCATTTTTGAACAAAGACAAGAGATGCCCTATTTTTTACAATACTCTATTTTTATCCACCTGAGAGCAGGGCAATTAGGAGAAGAAGATCGAAAAATAGAAGTCGTTAATAGCCCCTACGTCTAGACCAGTTTTTAGAGAATGCATGAAGGGCAGACTCACATGGGCTGGTTCTGTGACCATTTCATGATAGAAATCCATTGGACCTTAACTGGCATACTCCCTGAGAGACTAGGGCCAGGAGTAAGGGCTTTTATTAAAGAAAATGATATTGGGGATTTCTTTTTCTTAGAAGGTTTCACCTATATCAGGCTCTATGGAGCCCAAATTCCTCCTAAGTTGTTACCGATGTATTGTCCATTGTCCCTAGCAGCTCTGGAGTTGTGTAGGTAGGTGGCCGAAGAAGCCATGATGAGACTAGTGAAGAAATATGGTAAAGTCCCCTGGCTCAATGTTCCATGTCGCTTTGGGGACTACATATTTGTTGGCTACCCTGCACTACTCAAAGGAATGTTTGATTTAGATACTATGGATTTCGATGAGATAACTTGGAGGTTTTATGACCCAAAAGGGATATACAGTAAAATGATGAAAAATTGAGAGTATGCTCAAATATAGCATCGAAAGGATGCTTATGAAGAAATATTATTGGAAGCTATGGAAAAAGGAACAAATTTACAGGTTGTATGGGATGATTTCCCTCCTAAAGACAAGGGCATCACATAGATTCATGAAGCCTATGATTACCCTACAGAATTGATAAGGCTTCGAGAAATTTCATTGGAATCTGTAGCACCTATTTTACCAAGAGCAACTCAAGAAATCAAAGAAGACCCCTTATTGGAGTTGATAGAAGAATAGGGTATTGATAAAATGTAGGTCACTGTAAATACTATAGATATAATAGAACAACAGGTCAGGCCTCTCGTAGATGATCATCTCATAATAGAGGCAGCACTAAGCACCACTCAAGAAGTTTCCAAAAACCCAAGTGCAGCTAAAGGGAAAGAAATTGTGACAACACCTGTTCAGAAACCTTCTCTCCCAGAACAGGCTATAATTCTTATTTCTGATAGAGTATTAGTTGTAACAAGTGTGAAGAAATTGACACCCATGCCCATCCCTACCCCTTTAAAAATAAAAGGACAGGAGATTAAAGTTCCATCAGTAATACAGATGAATATGATAAGAACTAGTGGATTTGGGGGTCTGTCCAGAAGTCACCAAGTGAAGAATCAAATAGAGATAACCACTGCAGAAAATAAGAAGCCTAAATTGAATTTAACGTCTACAAAGGTTTTGTTGGAGAGGACATATGAGAAGACTACTTTTACTACTACAAATGAATAAGAATTACAGGTACTGGTAGGGATGGGAAATATAGGAGAACATCTTACAGATGAACCACGATTAGAAACATTTGTATCAGATATAGCAGAGGTAAATCTTCCTACCCTACAAGACCCACTTGTCTTCGAGTCAATGAGGATACTAGGGGCTCATCAGTACTAGGAAAAGAAGGTGAAATGGTCAAAGTTGTCAAGGCAATGCAAAATCAAACCATGGACCAACTAGTTGAGAAAATTGCAGAGTTAAGGAATCAATTGAAAAGAGAAGAGAAGGAAAAAGTTGAAATGAAAGCATTAATAAATAAACAATAGGAAGAATTGGCACAAAAGGACACTCCAAAGGCACAACCCCCTTCAGTGGTAAGAATTCATAATCATGCCTATTATCTAAATGCAATGAAGAAGGACATGTCAATTAAAATACAAGTTCATGCCAAAGGGCTCATCGAGATGTTTAAGCAGATTAGGGTGATTCAGATAACTGCTCGAGAAATACAAATGTTGATACAGGAGAAGGAAGAAGACTTCAAAGTTATTCATCCTACCCTTTATTTAATAGAAGACGATTTTGAAGAGTTGTAGGGTCAAGAGATAATAACAAATGATAGCAGTAAAATCTAGTTCAATCTTGAGTTCTTGAAAGCAGCCATGTTTAGGGTAAACCAAGAAAGGTGGATCAATGTTGTAACTGAAATGGATAATATGATAGAAGATGCAACCGGTAAAATGACAGATATTGGTCTATCCTTAGACAAATGCTTGGAAGCCCCCAGTCTAGAAGATCTACTTAGACATACAATAGAAAAATTTGACTGTGAGTTAGATGATGAGTCAGAAATGACTAGACAATCTACCTTGCTAGTGAATACTGTGGAGATACTGCTCTTCCAATATGATAAAAACAAGCCCATTCTTGGCCATACAAAAAAATAGAATTTTGCAGGAAATGAACATGCTAAGGTTTGTTGTAGCCTTTGACACAAAAGTTTGGAAACTAATCAGCAAACAAATACAATGGCTGCAACGAGGTCAAAAGGGGAAAAAGGTTGAAACATATAGTCAATAGTTGGGAATAAGTTCAACTCTTCCAATTAAACAAGGACCTATGCCAATAGAAAAAGTCTCTAAAGCAACAAAAGAGTCAAGTGCTCAAAGAGGGATAGTTCAAGAAAAATAGTTGAAAAGGAAGTAGTGGAAGAAAGAACAGACTCTCCCAATACCACCATCACTGGTTAAAATAAGCTATTGTTTGGAAAAGGTCAAAGAAGAGTGTATAGCATAAACAAAAAGAGATAATGGAAGCCAGTTGTACCAGTTTTGAAGATCAACTCAGATGCTGACAAGTGTAATGCCAGAACCAGACCAAAAATAACAGAATCAAGAACCAACATCTATAAAAGGAAGCAGACATGTTCAGATTCATCATCAAGCAATTAGGGAATAGCATTTTTTCTAAGAGGTATACTTGAGTGCCCTTTAGAGTTGTGTTGTTGTATCTCCTTTTTGTGTCTATTTTTCTTATTCATTCTTTTTTATTCCCGTTACTGTGCAAGGTTTTGGTAGAAAAGTGCTCAAGAACCTGAGATTATTTCTTGTTCTATTGAGCCTGAGATTTAGAGACTCTAATGTTACCAAATTGGAACAAGAAGAGTAGGAGAGACTTGTTACATTATTTGAATAGAGTCTTCTTCATTGTATTGATGTATTTATTTGAGAAAAACAAAGTTAAAAGACATCCTGCCCACTCTACATATAATATTTTATGAAATCAATACAATTCTGAGTTTCATTTCTATTATATCTTTGTCTTGGTATTGTGTGTCACTGTGTAATGGATTACGTTATTTGAATGCATTATACACGTTTCTTTCGTTGGTCAAATTTTAGTTTTATTATGATATTTGAATAAGTCTAAGAGCGTCAATTTTCCTTTCTCCCTTCTCTCTGTTCATGTCAAAATTGTTGTTAAATTGCTATAACATCCCAAGGAATATAGGCACCAATCTACATAAGGCATAGCAAATGTTTATTTTCTTGCTTGGTCATTTTAATACATATAGTGTTACATTAATCTGGAGCGTGTAATCAATGTTTTATCACAGAATTACCGTTGGGGCTTTCTTACCCGTTCTGTAGTTTTCTTTTAGCAATATTCGTGTTTATCAGAACAAATAGGCAGGTTGACCAGAGCCTGTAATAGCTCGTTGATTTCAAACGGACTTTTGCAACATGACAATCGAATCTTATGGATGCAAGAATCGGTTCCAACAAAAATCTAATCCACTTCCCCCATAGATCCCCAAAGTAAAATTTCTACAACACCTTGTCAAGGAACTCCCAGGAGACCCTGTCATAAGCCTTTTGCATATCAAGTTTAAGAAGCATTCTAGCCAACCTGCTTTTGGACATAAAATGTAAAGTCTCATGAACTATAATGATCCCATCCACAATTTGCCTACCATGAACAAAACCACCTTGAAGAGAAGAAATCAATATGGGGAGAAGCCTTTTCAATCTATTAGCAAGTTTCTTAGTAAGCAACTTATATAGCGTATTACATAAGCTGATAGGCCTAAAATCCCTTAGAGAAGAGGCACCATGTTTCTTCAGAACCAAAATAATAAAGGTAGTATTCCATGCCTATAGCAAAGAGGAAGAAGATTAGAATTCTCTTAAGGCTTCCAAAATATCCGAACCAAGAAGGTGCTAAAACCTCTAAAAAAAACCAGCAAGGAACCCATCCAACCCAAGTGCTTTGTCCTTACTCATACTAAATGGGTTTGTCTTAATATCATCATTAGAAAAGGGGGCATTCAAAGCATTATTCATATCAACTATCACCACCTGGGGAATGTTCCTAAGAAGTTCCTCTGAAGCATCCCCATCTTCCTCCCTATCTCTAGAAAACAAATCCTAAAATAAGGATACCGTGACAGTAGTAATTTTTTCCTTATCTTTAAGGCATTCACCGAAGTCCAATGTAATTTCTCTTATTTTGTTAACACTCCTATGTTTCAAGGTTGAGAGGTGGAAAAACATGGTATTCCTATCCCCCTCATTAAGCCATGTAGCTCGAGATTTTTACCTCCAAAAAGACTCCTCGCTGGCAAGAATATTGTGGAATTCTACAAGAGTAATTTGCTCTTTGCTAGATTCCTCTGACGAACCTTCACTTTGGCGTTTTTCCTCAATTTCTTGCAATTCTTGAAATATTTTTTTCTTCCAATGAAAGAGGTTCCCAAAAACCTTTTTTCCACCTCTTCAAGTTAGCTTTTATGATTTTCAGCTTCTTGTCCACTTGGAACATCTTAGTGCCATAAACATTCGTATTCCACCATGCCTTAATCAAGCCTTCAAGATCCGGATGAGAAAGTCGCCTTGTCTCAAACCTGAAAGGATAATCTTTTGAGCATTTCTCCTCCATGAATTCTAACAGTAATGGGTTGTGGTCAAAAGCAATTATCGGTAAAGTCCTCAAAGAGCAATCTTAAACCATGGTAAGCCAACTCACCGAAGCAAGGGCTCTATCAATCCTAGATTAAAACAAACCCCTCAGCTTCTTCTGTTGGACCAAGTGAATTTAGAACCTTGTAAATCAATATCTACTAGTCCCATGGAGGTCAAGAACTCACCAAACTCCTCCATACTATCCAAAAAAATAACCGAGCCTCTAGGTTTCTCAATAGGGAGCAGAATGGAATTAAAATCACCATCAAGCAGCCATCGTAGGTCAAATAAAGAACCAAGGGCTTTTAAGTCAACCCAGAGTTTCCTTCTATCCACAACAACATTAGGAGCATACACATTGGTAGAAATCCAAGAAAATTTAGTTTTTTTACAACAAAATAAAAAGGAAGAGAATCTATCAACCTGATGAATGAGCTTGTCCTCCATAAAATCAAGATTCTAAAGTGTCCACAAACCTCCGAAAGAACCACGAGCAACCCTACTCACACCTTCACACCCTTTCCAAACAAACCTTCATAATCTATCAAAATCCTCATCACCCATATTAGTTTCTTGTAAGAAAAGAATATCAGGCTTAAAACTTTTTTTGAAATTTTTTAGCACTCTTTGTTTAGTCGGGGCATGCAGACCCCGAATATTCCACAAGACAATCTTCATTACTTCAAGGATTGTGGAGCCTTCCCTCCGCTCAAAGGTAATGTAGGTTGGGAGCCATTATCCACATCTTGAGTTGTTTTCTTTAAGAGCACCTCAGATTTTTTTGGTCTTCCTGGCCCCTTCCCACTACTTAGATTCATTGTTTTTCAAGTGTTTCTGATGGGTTGTATAGATCCAATCGTTCCATTCTTGCTTGCTTATATTGATTGAGGAAGAAGTTGTTGATGCTAAGCTATCTTCTTTAGTTTCATATTTTTCTTGTTTAGAACTTCTTGAAAGTCATCTTCCTCCGAGGAAGACGAGACCTCCTTTGATTCTCTGTCCAAAGCATTTGTATAAATTTCTCCTTCTACATCCTAAAGAGACTTCATGATAGCTTCATATTTTTCCTTATCAACAGGGGCATCAACCCTCTTATTATACAAAATAAGGGTAGTTGCTCTCGAAAACATCTTAACAGGATTCTAAGCATAAGGCAGTTGATCCCCTTGACGATCCAGGATCTCCACTCCTTTATTTGGAATAGCGTCCAACCCAACCTCAAGACCAGAATGCAGCAACTCTCCTAATACAACAAATAAAGTTTATGTATAGAAAGATAATTTTTTTTTTGAATATATAGGGGAGTTGGTTACATCCACACTATTTTTAGTAACTGCCAAGTGCAGGGTTCAAACCACAAGGACTGCACCCAAAAGTTGTTGACCCGGCATGAGGTGACCACTGATTGCTTAGTAAGCCTGTACCACCTCGTTATTGTTGACCCAACATGACGGGACCGCCTATACCACCTCGTTATTGTTGACCCAACGTGAGGGGACCACCGATCACTCAACAAGCCTATACCACCTCATTATTGTTGACCCAACGTGAGGAGAACCACCGATCACTCGCGATTTGCACTGTCATTAGTCTAGTGGGTAGCTTGGGATTCGTATTGTCTAACAGGTTGCTTAGAAATTATGTCATCGATTTAACAAGTCCTCAAAATTCATATTGTCGTCAATCTAACACGCACTCAAAGGATTCAAATCAGACTACTACATTGATAAGTGTCTAACCAACCCAAGGTTTAAACTAGATCTCTTCTTAATAAGTGTCTAATCAATCATACAATTACCACTCCACCTAACACTTCCACTAGCCCTTAGAAGCATATAGAGATACATATTAATGCTCATTGTAAAACGATAAATAAGGGAAAGTGCACTTTAATTTATTAATTAAATGTGTACAAGGTGCGTTGCGGGGTGGGAAAGGATAAAAATAATATTAAGAAGATCTGAAAGACACATCAGTGCTTTTCGCTTTATTCTTTATACAATAACTTTATTTCCTTAATTAAGGTTTCAAAGAATTTTTCCTCTCAAGATCTCTATGTAATCTTTTATTTTGGTGTTTATGCGACCTTATACGTTAAGGTTAATTATATATTATTCTGCACATTTCAATTATTTAGGAAAGTGTAGACACGAAATTCTTTTGTTTGGAGACATGGTCATATGTGATTGTATTTTAAATCCCTTATCTTATCAGCTCTCCATAATAGAATAAAGATTGGATAAATTTCTCATACGTTAGTAAATTATTTCAAATTTTGATGCAGGTAAGAGAGGGAGCCGAAATATGTTATTAGGTCTTAATAGTGTCGTGGAGAATCATGTCTTGTCACGATGCCTTCCTTGGAGAGCGAGCGAAAGAGAATTATTGTCATGTCGTGTTTCCCAAGACTATATTATATATCGAGGATACACCTCTCTCTATTATGGTCCTCATCCTAATAATAAATATGTATATAAGGTGGGGGAGTGGGAATCTATCTTGGCTATCCAGGTAAAAGTATGGGTACAGTCTGCTCTGCTAGATGCGCTTTCCCCAAGGCATAAATTTCAGACAGCGGTCGTACGTTTTGGCAGAGGCTTAGTTGCTCAGGTGTCTAGTGGAATACAAGAATTTACGTAAATCCCATGGACATGATGATGGATTCAGTGCTTATCCAAGGTTGGCAGCCATGTGACCATCCCGTCAGAATGCCTGCCAGAAGTTAAATATGACAGTGAGGAGGAGCCCAGGGGAAGAGATGGTGGTCTCTTCCTTCCCTCTTTTGACTTCTTCTCCCTTTGTAAGCTTCTAGAGAATGACATCTCTGTAGGTGACAATTTGAGCGCCATATGACCGATCCGGCCAGGCAAGCCCATGCCATGCTTTCATTACAAGGACTGATTTCTATGGATGGAATAATACAAAAGCGAACGAATCTAAGGAATTAAATATAACAATGGCACGTTAATCTAGGCTAGATTTTGCCTTGGCTACGATTCACAGGTCCATTTTTAAGTACAAGAAATCTGAACAATACCAGCAAGTACCGTTTTATGTGTACGATTTACTTCACACACGCCATCTTCATCTATCAATGTTTTTGCTACCTATCAATCCTTCATCCATCTACTCGCTACATGACATTCAAGCCTGTACCGCCGGGCATTAGATCTGCAATTCAGACTCTCTTGATTTTCTAGCCATTAACTAACAAACAAAACTCAGACATAGGGCTCTCACCAGTGCCCACAGTTCCTAAATAAAAATCTACCGTGTTATATTTATAATATCGATTTGACTGCAGTAGTGCTGGCTCTGCTATGTCAAGGCTTGTTAATAGTACATGAATTAATGTAATAATAGTAATATTCATGACCTTTTATGAAATGACATTGTATGATTTATGTTACAATGCTTCGTACTATCAGACCATAAACATTGTATGTGCTCAAGTTGGAGGTTCCAGAAGCACAAGATTATCAGATTGCCTTGATATTTTTTTGGTTTAATCAATAATTTTAACTTTAGCTGCTTCTACCCATGACATATAAATATGGTATATTTTCCGTGCTCAAGTTGGAGGTTCCAGAAGCACAAGTTTATCAGATTGCTTTGATATTTTTTTCTTTTAATCAATAATTTTAACTTTAGCTGCTTCTACCCATGACATATAAATATGGTATATTTTCCGTGCATACTTCTGCAATAAGTAGCTAAGAGGCATACTTGTCATCCTATCAAGCTTCCTTGATAGTTACCAAAAATCTATTCCCAGGGCTATAAAAGTACGAAGTACATAAAGCTTTATCATCGTTGTAGTCACTTTCCTTTTGTGTATCATACAGGTTTCTGTCGAAATAAAGCTTTTAGCCTTTCAAATGTTAAAAATCTAGAGCAGTCAGATTTTTTTCTCTCTTGATTTCTGTAGATAATAATATTTCGTGAGATGTGTATCTTCTAATGTGTTAAACTATTAAAATTTATTCCAACTTTAATCAACCTCATGATGTGAAGTTGCGGAATCACCAACCAACAGTATGAATTTCTGCACTACCGTTCAAATATTACGTGGTCTTTTGAATTTGGAGGAATTTATTTCTAGTTTTTTCCACCAGCGGCTGATTTAAATGGTTGACCCACCCTTCAATGAGATCTGAGATTCTAACCCTTATTATTGGAGTGTCGTGTCTCTATTATGTGAAATAACTCTAGATTATAGACAAATACATGTAAAAGCAATTTCTATATCAGATTAAAATCCGTTTACAATAAGGTGATTTTTTAGATTCCATGAAATCGACTGTAAAACCCCAGAATCAGAACTTCCTTCCCTGAGAGAAATCCAAAGCTGATTGATCTTTCAATCTTCTGTGTAATGAGGACGCTGTACACCATGTTTGCTTTGATAAGCCTTTGACAAAAAGACTCGCAGAACTGACAAAATTCAGCGATCCTATACGCTATTCCTTATCCGATTACAATCCAAAATGGGGTTAAAACGCGAATGATTTAGCAGCCTATACATGTCGCTAATATTTTACAGTGTGATCATGAATTCATTCATTCCACAATGCAAACATGGGCATATGCCCCACAGAAATATTATTGGGCTTTGAATGCAATGGTTGTACTGCAGTCGGTGGGATCATCCAAGGACTGAGCGAATTGTTACTATTCTCATATTTGACCATTTTTGTTCCTGCTTGAGGGGGCGAAAAGAACAAGGCTTGTGAGAAATCTCCTGCTGCAATCATGTTGTCGTAGACTGAGAGTTTGTTGCGATGGCACTCTTCGTTCTCGCTGGCAGAATTGCTAGGGCTCTCCATGTTGATTGTATTCGCATTGGAAGCATTACCATTACTCATAGTGGTCACAAGAGAAGTGTTGCCACCAGAAATGTCGGTAAGCAGACGGCTGGCTTCCTCATTATTGGCATCACCTGTGGATGCATCCAACCCAATCAAATCGTGCAGAACCGCTGAATGAGAATGAGTACCCAACTGAAGTGATTCCATGAACGACTGGTCGGGCTTTCGATCTTCTTGCCGCTGCTCCGCCCAATTGCTAACCACCTTGTGTTGATCTTGATCCGAACGAGAGTCGAGGAACTGCCAATCCTGCGCATTCGGCTTTGACCCCTCAGCGTTACTGTTACTACTACTGTTGTTATTACTGCTATCTTTGCCGTTGCCGTTGCCGTTGCCGTTACTGCATTGAGAATTGCGATTATCACCAGCAGCTTCTTCGATCTGAAGAAGGCTTTCATTGGTGGGCTCTGTAGACTGTTCCATATCTTTGTTGCGCTTGGCTAAATCCCCAGCAATCAATGTGTTACTTGAACAAATGGCTTTTACGTCGTACTTGCTTATATCAAAATTGGTTACAGCACTAATGCCGCGGAACTTAATTGCTGCAATATCGTAAGCTTCTGCAGCTTCCTCTTGTGTGCCTAATACAATATTGGCCAAACACGCCACACAACACAGATCAGAATGATTCAATGCTAGCTACCTTTTAACAGTCAAACCATCGGTAAAATATAATGTAATGCACTCACTGAATGTCCCAAGGTACAGATCCTTGTTTCCCGCTACTCGTCCAATGCGAGCTTGCCATCTCCCATGCTGGTGGTGTCTGCTCCAATTTTGAACCCAAAAAAAAAAAAATACTGATCCACACGAATCATATCTATGCATATACCCGATAGACAAACGTAGAAGCTTAAGCTAGTAAAGTTCAGCTATTACACATGTTTTCCGTACCTTGTAACACCGCGATATATAGAAGCTCCTCTTGAGAATCCGCTGCTTTTCCTGTATCATCCATCATCGCCATTGTGTTTCATCTTCAGAAATTCATTCACAATTTCAAAGCCCCTTGAAAAATAGAAAAGAAACAAACTCTGGAGACCCTATAAACCATACTTGATTTACCTTCTCAAATTTGCAACGTACTCTTGTCTAGACATGGTTTTCATCTCCTCAAGTTCCTTTTCGTATGTTTCTAACTGTGCCAGTCACACAAAAGCAATATCATCACCTCTCAAATTTATGCAACATTTCAACAAAATCGTACTCCCTTCGTATTAAGGTAACGTATTTGAAGTTTATTAGGTTGTCTGTAATCAAAAAAATGCCCTACTCCAAGTATTTTCATTAAGAAGCTATGGGGGCCAAGGCTTCTCATACAGCCTTTCTTGTGATCATGTGGGCATACAACGAACGGAAAAAGATGTAGACATAAGAGACCAGCAAGAGATGTAATTATACCGGGAAGTTAATGTGGGTGGAGGAACCCCAATACTTGAGGGCCGCCAAGTCGTATGCCCTCGCTGCTTTTTCTTCTTTGTCATATCCTCCTGAAACCCAGATGAAAATCATTATCATTAAACATTCTTCGTTATCCGCAACAACTAGTTTCGCCTAGCGATATTCAATTTAATAAAGATGAAGGGAATTTTCAAATTGAAAGCCAATTAAAATCGTTGGAACGTACCCAGATAAACTGCAGAGATATCCAGGAAAACATAGATCAAAACGCCATTCAGAAGAAACCAGCCAAAACAAACAAACGTTAACAGAATATTTATAATATATGAACAGATACAGTTAAATAAATAGTGGCAAGAGTAAACCAAACCACAAAAACATCCTGGAAAGAAAAAAGAAAGTTTAGCAGTCTGTTCCAAGTGAAATGCAAGTACCTTGCCTTCCTTTCCGAGTTTGCCCTTCCTTGCGGCAACTATTGTCCCAAAGGTGGGCTTCATAACGTCCCGTCCAGCGATGCCTGGAAATAGGTAAAGGTTTTACAAGCTGCTTCGAATCCTAACATAACTACCACTGCAATCATTTAACATTTATGAGTAAGGAGAAGAGAAACGAAGCTCACCGTGTAACACCGCGGTATTGCGATGTTCTTTGGCCGAAGGTATCAATGGACTTGCGAGGAACAGGCTCTCGACTGCCGGCTTTTCCTGCGCCCCTTTTTCTCGTCTCTACGACAGTACAGTCGGTGCTTGCTGATTGCGGAACAATAGCCGAGCTCGACTGAGAGCCTGGACTCATCGACAGCGTTAAAGCCTGTAAATCTCCCAGTCCTCCTCCATTCCCTGGACTACCGGAGGCATCTGTAGAGGAGGGAATCTTATCAGAGGGATTCTGCCTCAACCACGTCTTCAACGCCGATATGCCCATCAGTCCCGAGCCCGGTGGAAGCTGAAGACTGCAATCCGCAAAGACGGATTGGTCATGGGAATTTGTATCCATTTGAGCATTAAATGCTAGTTGCTGCGAGTCTGGAACGAGCTCATATGAGTGGGAGGAGTCCATCCCCATGCTACCAAATGCATGATACGAAGGAGGAACGTCCCCTCTCTGCCTGCAATGCAACAACGGTAGGTTCACATTGATTTTATTTCCATTATTACTGTTGGTATCACCGTAGTATAGAGTGTCCAACTGAGACTGCGTATGGGCGTGGGTGTGAGCGTGGCTCTCCTGGTACTGGTTCCCCAGGGATGCACCGCTTAGAAAATCCTCAAGCTTCGGCCCTTCACGCTCGGTGCCCATGTTTATGTTCTCGAACTGACCATCACCATTACCATTCTGAGAAGCAAACCGAGAGAGCTCAGTGTTGAATAAGTGCGAGCCTTGAACTCCCGAGCCCTCGTTTTGTAAACCTCTCGAGTGCCAATCTAAATCATAAACAAATCCATAGTTTCAATACAGAAACAACACCATAAATATAAGAAATTAACGGCTCCAGAAACATAAACAGACATAAGTAGAGACATACCGGCACTGCCGTGGGAGCGACCCAGAGCCTCCATAATACACAGAGAACCGTCCGACCTCAGCGGTAGCTCAGAGATGTGAGAAGAAAACTGGGTAGGAGGAGAGTTGATTCCGTAGCATTCCACCGAGCTTTGGTAGCCCATGGTCGAATGGGGGTTTAATTCGGACGAGTGCGGCTGCGTTGAGTTTCCCACATTGATTCCTAAATGTGGAGACAACGAAAATGCAAGCCAATTATTCATGGGTTTCATCAAGAAAGGAGAGTCCACTTTGGATTTGTAGGGTTTATAGCAATGGTCTTCAGTTTTGAATGGGCAGCAACTACCCTTCACAAGTGGGAACAAGGAACTCAAGAAAAGAGGCTGGTAAGCAAGTCCCAGCGCTGCAACGTCTATCAGTCCATGGCCCAGAAAAAGAAGAGCATTATCTCAACCCGAGAACAAAAAATTCAACGTTGGCTGATCCCGAAACAAGAATCTAGTGTCCGACGCTTCCCTCGTATTTCGTTCCAGATCTCCCAAGTTCTTCAGTAAACCCCTCTAATCATTGGCGACACGAAAAAAAAAAAAGAACTTAGTGACGGAGGACTAATTTGTGCGATCTCCTAGACAGCAAAACATCAAGAGAAATGAAACTCGTGTGCAGAAAAACTCAGCCACTAGGTAACAACAAAGACAACGAAAAAACACCACCGACGCAGCATTGAAAATGTCGAGGAGATTAGAACCGCGACCCAATCGATGCCGATAAGATGATAATATCCCACTGATTGCAAGTCCAGAGGTAGAGATTGATATTTATATTTCCTCCAGCACCCTTGCACTGCCCCCTTTATATATATCCCAGATTTGTGTGGCCTCCCCTCAAATACCAAAATCAATGTCCCTCCCCTCTCTCTTTCCCACTGTGCGTCCTTTCCTTTTCAATAGTAGCGGAATTATTGGGATTGGTGTGCTTGAGTAGAGTATGTGAGAGAAGAGATTTATAGAGGCCCAAAAGGCTTTAGACATGACTAGCCCATAACGCTGGACAAGGCCAGGACGTGCCACATCACACGCTCCACGACACGACGCCTACTACCCTTTATCGTCCCCGTTAACTTTCAAGCACTTAGACTGACGCCGTTATAATATTTCAAGCACTCGGCCGACTTCGTTATACAGCTCGACGTTTCAATGAAACGCGGAAAACAACGCGGTATTTCGAAAAGGGCACAAACCCAATAAAGGCCGGGCGTGGCCGATTTGCGGCCGAGGGGTTAAAGAGGGGGTACAACCATTTATCCGATGATGTGAAACATTAATACTGGCAGAAGCCCAAAAAAAAAATATATCTTTTCAAACGGCAATTCCGCCAGTACAAGTACAATCCAGAGCAATGCGACGAGAGACAGGGATGGGTACCTACTACCTTAGGTTGTCCATAAGCGTCGACTCGTGATGAACAATGGCATATGGCTGCGCCCTAAAATCCGCTCTCCTGCGGCTGCTATCACTAGCTTGTAGCTAGTACTGGTACTGCCTAGTAAATAAATATCATACACGCCCCTACTCACCCTGGCCCTCCCCTCCCTCCACCCTGGCCCTCCCTCGTGCCTTTGGACGGCTGAAACTTAGACCGACCTACCTTCCCTCTGCACTCTGCACTTCCGCTGTCCACAGGCACTCCTATTCCCGGTCACGTTACGGTTTGACTCGTCACTACGAAAATTTTCAGGTGATCGATGTTCACCACTCAAGCACGCGTACAGCATGCGGTATACTGAGTATACCTCTATATTCTGTCACATCAATTTAAATTCACATTTTAAAATTTAACCGGGATCGAATTCGATTTTTAAATATTTCCATTTAAGAGAGTAAAACCAGTAGCCTCAGACGAGCCAAATCGAACCCTAGAAATATTTTTTTTTAATGATAAACGATCCACAACGCCGCTCCGTAAATCACACGGCCAGATGTTTACAGATCAAATTTATTGAACGTTTCTCAGTTTGGCGCTTCCCCATTCAAATTATAATGCAATTAACTAGGAATTTTTATTTACATTGCCAGAGTGTTTGTTGTGAATTTATTTTTATCTTATTTTTTTGATGATTTGTTTATCTTTACGGTGCATACGACGGAATTTCGTTCCAACTGTTCTGTTCCGTTCTTGAATTAAGGAATTTTGGAGGTTGCCGTGGAAGCATTTGTGGAATTGGAGCAAAACTTGCGGTGCTCGGTAAATATTTGTATTAAATACAATAGTTTCAAATTATAAACCCTGAGCAGGAGAGTCCGGCAAATCCTTGTGATTAAAAGCCTTAAGCTATACCTTGATCTTGCACGGAAATACGTCAGAGGCAAAATCAGGATTTACAAATCGTCTGCTCTATGCTTTGAGGCCCAGGAGGCAAAGATAAAATCCGTTGAACATTAGCTTCCTTTTTCCAGGAGGACAAATTCGCCAGAACATGACGGAATGCAAATAAATGAAAAAAAAAATGGAAAAGTAAAAGAGAAAAGGCCTACCTGCTGCTTATATGTCGCGTATTGAGTGTGTGGAAACTTTTCGAGCAGGTTGCATGTGACTATCGTAAATACTTTCCTTTATTGGAAACCTAGGCGGAGAAGATGTACTTCCACCATTATTTATTTCCGCTAACAGAACTCAAATGTAATCCTACGACGACGTTGTTCCTTTGTCTTTGTTTAGGAAAATGAGAGTGACAGGTATATTCTAATGGAGCTCAGCCCCATAGAGTCTGTCGGTTCCCCAATTTCGAACACATCTCCATCGTCACCGAATTCAACCTGATAAAATTTCTAACTTAAAAATGCGCCTTTTTGGACCATATGAACGGCTAAAATGCGCACTCCAACGAAGCAGGAATCTGAACGGTTGAAAAATAAGGCGCTGTACAGGCCAAAAGCTTTCTGTAAAATCAAAGCCTCGCTGTAACAAATCAACTCACAGAAAGCAGTTTGACGGAAAACCAAACCGCCAAATTCTCTCCCTTTCGTTGTCGGCTTGGAAAAATATTAATTTTATGTACATATTCTATTTTATATCCACTGTTCAAAGGTGCCGTTTCCACGCCCCAATCCACAGCCAGGCCGCATCCTCTTTTCTGGAAATATTACCTAAAGAATTTTTTGTGCATTTTTTTATACGAATTTGTGTACGCTTTACATAAGATCTTAGGGTTTAGACATTTTTTAAAAAGAAGAGTGGGAGAGACAGATTTTCTGCCTAAAATCATTGCAACGCAAGGTGAGGACGCACACATTTCCTGTCAAGCACAATGGCCGTCCACAGTCCATATGCTTTATGACAAAACCTGTCGGTTTGACCATTAACTCCCAGCATTAGCACTCATTATCCCCGCTTCTTTGTGACCGTAAACATGTCACCGCGCACATCATTCACTTCCCTTCAAATTTCCCTATTCTACACTTTGTCGCTCAAAAGCCAAGCCGCGGGCCCTTCTCCTCTCGCTCTCATGGCGACAGATCCAGCATATACAACAATATAAAATTCATACAAAAAATTAAATATTATCCCATCGGTAGATTTATTTACAATAAAAGAATAACTGATTAGCGGCTCCTTAATGCCGTTTGTTCGAAAACTTTGCAGAATCAAGGAAGGTAGGTAGATCACAGATCACCATGTGAGAATCGTCGATGATGCCAAAGGTACTGGTATTTGTTAGCTTCATTCTTTCTGAATAAATTATCATTATTACAATTATTCATTAGAGCTGAGTGGGTGAGGGGATGACGTCCGAGATCGTGGCCAACAGCGCCGTAAAGGAGATGAACAGCTATGGTGTCGGTCGAGTAACGTCGACGACTTTGCTCCTGCACTTCTGAACGTGTGAAATTGAGAATTGCGATTGTGATGGAAGGAAGGAAAGGCCATTCCCCACTCCCACGACCGCCGCGGTTTTACTGTTTATTTATAATAACAGATGGGATGGGTGTTGGGAAAGCTGTACCTACCCCTCTGTCAACATCAACATTTGTGAGCGACGACTGTTACAAAGCGGAGAGCGGTACTGCCCGCATTCCTTTCAGTATATCTTAATGAATTTTGCTGTACTCGACGGCGATGAAGTTCCCTCTGTTTTATCTGTATCTTCGTCCCTCGGGACAATTGAGAAATTTGGCGTGGAAGTGGGTGTACCCAACTCCCTATGTGTCTTTATAATAAAATTTAAAAATATAAAATTATTGTTATTAATTTCTTTTTTTTCTATTTTTTAGAGAAATTATTGAGCATTTTTCTTTTATTTTAAATATATTATTAAAATATTTAACATTTCAAATAATCGTTTGTTTTATTTAATGATATAGATTTTAAAACTTTAAATAAAGGTTTAAGCTTCTAATTTAAGGATAGGGTTTTACACCATGCCTATCATGCTTTCTAAACTGTTTATTGAGTAAAACCAAAGTATTTTTATATAGTTTTTGGCTTTGCAAATGTTAAAAATTACTTTACCTTTTGAACAAACGTGTAAATGCATGATTCAAATTGGCATTAAACGATTACTATGCCGATAGGTGTCTTGCAATGGCAGCTAAGAAGGTCAGCCACGCTGTAAACAATATTAATATTTTATTAAAAAAGCCGACATTAAGAAAATTATCCGCCAACATTAAGGGTTACGGTGGATTTAAAATATTTAAAAAATATTTAAACTATTTAAACTAAAAAATATAGATAGGCTCTTCCAGATATAACTCTCAGCGTTTATATATATATCTAAGCTAGTTATTAAGTAGATCACATCTCAAGAGAAAGGGTTTGTGATCTTATCCTCTTTACAATAAAATGATTGAAGAGATTGTATGTTTTATTTATAACCATGTCCTATTGAAGAGATTGTATGTTTTATTTATAACCATGTCCTAGATAACAAAAATATGTCAATTTTTTTTGTCTAATATACGTGTAAAATGAAAGCTTTAAGGAATAACATCTTAAAGGTCATTTGAATTGACAGAAAGCAAGATCCTCTATTCATTTAGACCATCAAGGAGTACCACTCTTTTTTTCTAAAGAAAGTATTGAAGCCTCTTCAAGAAAAAGAATTCATAGATGATAATTATTATTCATCATTGAATTTGATATAAATAAGTTCACGTTATTCAAAACATCTACCAAAATGATTAAATATAATTGGAGCATAAACATTTATAACTCATCTTTTCTATAAAAAAAGGACCAACAACTTAATTACTTTTTACTTCTAATAATTGTTCATCTTATTTGTATTTGTCTCGTACTGTTGCAATATTTCCTAAAGATCATATAGCAAAACTACTAGACAATAGACAATCCCTCGTCTTTCAAATCATTTTAGCTGCATCTTTACATTCCTCACTAATTATTTTTGTTTCTTGTATTTAAATAAACTTCAAAATGTAAAAACCAATTTTTTTACAATAACTCTTTTTTAAGGTTTTATTCATATCCTTATCATTCCAAGATATTAATTTCATCATCAATTTGTATTATTCTTTATGGGGTTAGTGCCAATTTTTGTTAATACTTGTGATATTTGTTTATAGTTTCCTAAATTGATATCTCTTGGAGTTTTTTTTCTCTTTCTTCTTGCTTTGAAGGTCTTTCTCTCCTTTTTCCATTTCCACCAATACCTACATCATTACTCTCTTCGATATTTTTTAGATTGTTCATAATGAGACTTATCACCTATAGACTTATACTACCCTAAACAACCTAAAATGCAAGGAGTAGGCTTGAATACTTTCTTTTTTATATTACCCTAAAAAACCTAAAGTACAAGGACCATCCTCTATATATATTATATTTCAATTTTTCAAATTATTTACATTATTTAATTTTATATTTTAAATGAAATAATGAATAATTTGGTAACATTAATTCAGCATAACGAGACATCAACAGGTTTGATGGCCTAATCTATTGGTCAAAATCATTTTTTTTTTTTTTAGGATGGAGACCATTGTTCGAATCCCTCATGCCTCATAGAATAGGAGGGCATTTCGCGCTTGTGTCGTCGTCCACCATGTTAAAAAGTTTACCCAAAGTAACTAGAAATTATAAATAAAAAACAAAATTGAACGAACTACTAATTTCTCTAATATAGACAAAATAAATAAATAATAATAAATAAACCCATCAACATTGGTAATGAGACACACAGTTGATACTAATAATGAGACACGATTAATTTTTATTTTTTTATTAAGTTGAAATTTGGAATAATCATCGATTGATACGAGCCAAATACATAATAACGATATAAGATAAAACAAAAGTTTCCTTTCTCCATTGGAGGTCCCATGCATCATAGTTGTGAAAAATGGAATTAGAGTAAAAAAAACCTCCAACTCACAAAACACCCTATTGAAGAGATTAAAGATATGAAATTAAGTTTTAAATGAATTAGCTTATAAAATAATTTTTAAATGTAGATGTATTTTAATTACATTTTATTTTGTTTAATTTTTGATAGAATGTTTTTCTATTTGGTTAATGTAAAAAAATTTTACGACCAACGCACAAGGTTGGGTAGGCTCCTTCAGACCATGACCTTTCCTAAAGCCGGGAGCTATGTTTATCAATAGGGAATTAAACACACAACCACCACACACTCATCCGTTCACACACTCGTCCACGCAACGGTTTGAACCTTGAACCTCTTGAAGAAGATTCAAAGCCCAAACTGTTGCGTTGACTTTGATAGAATGTTTTTCATATAATTAACCATTTTTTATTTTAACATTTTTTTCGTTTTCATATTATTATAATTTTTTTAATTTTTATGAACAAAGGTAGCAGATCGACTAGTTTCGTGGGAGTGACTTGTCAACTTGAGGTTGGTGGTTCAAATCCCAAACCTCTCTAGGTTCCTCTCATTGGAGTGCATATTTACCAAGATAGACAGTGAAAAAAAAAAAAAACCTGAATTGAATATAATATAATATAATATAATATAATATATATATATATATATATATAATAAAAAAATAAATTTGTTATGATAGTATTATAATATAAATATATAAAGTAAAGTGAAGTATAATGGGTGACATAACTTGGAACACACTTGTCTGTCGAGGGTATAGTAACAAGGGGTCTCCCTCTTAACACAGGTCACCAAAATGAAATGCCAACTATATACCATTGGGATGTCCATCTTTCCCTAAATTTATAGGTTTAATATGACTCTTTTTCAATACAATATATAATCAAAAAGTAGTTTTTTTACACATATTTATCTTGGTCTATTTTATTAATTTTTATTATTTTGTATAGATTGTTGAATTTGGATTTAATTTATTTTATTTTATTTTAAATATGTTATTAAAATATTTAACATTCAAAATATTTATTAGTTTTCTTAGATATTAAATAACTTGAGTAGCCTAATGATGAAGACTTTGAAACTTTGAGTAAAGGTCTAAGGTTTGAATCCTACAAGGGGTAGGGTTGTACACCATTTGAAATAGATGAATACATAAAATCACTAGCTGCTTCAAATTGATCTTAAAAGGTGTTACAAATATACTCCTTTTACAAATTTACCTCAAAATGCTATAAAATGGGTCTTCTCCAAGAGAAGCCCTTTTCAATGGAACTGTGAGCAGCTACAAATACCTTTTTTCCTTAATGTAGACGAGCTTACTACGCTTGAGCCATCGATAGTTGAATTTATCCTTTGTATCTGTTAGGCCTGCAAAATCTAGTTAGAGCATTTTGGGGCTTGTCTTGATCAAACCCCATGTTTATACAGACGAAAAGACACTAAAAATATGCTTAAAACATAATTAAAACTTTACAAAATGATGCAAAACCTATTTAAATAGCATACTTACATGTTTTATTGCCTCTGAGTCGCTGAAACTCAAGTTCACACACTAGTGTGTGAACCAAAATGTTCGCACATGCCTATGCGATCTTTTATATTTTCGCTCAAATCTGCAACTTCTGATCAAAATGTTCTCCTGATGCAAATGCTTATTTGTTTTTTCGTTGGATCACCTTCGAAAATCACTTTCTTTAACATCAACCTATCAAAACAATAAAAAACATGGTGGATTTGATGGAGACTCTTATGCTAGATGGATGATGGATGATGTATGATGGATGTTGAGTGGTGTTTGGAAGCCTAGAGCAATTTCTACAAAGTTTTGGTAAGCTAAAGTGGATCTCTTAAAATGGTGAAAGTGGTCTTCTATTTATAGAATTTGCCAAGGTAAGGGGAGGGGTTGAGGTGTCCCCTATGATGTGTGCATTGTGAGGTGTCTCTTGAGGTGGCATGCCTCATAAGTGAGTTTGGGTGAGAGAATCTCTCACCCATCTACATGCCTTAATGAGTTTAGAGGAAAGTCTCCAAATGGCATTTATTGTTGAATGAGGTGGAAAAATTTTGATTTAAAAATTACTTTATTTGTGCAAAAGTCTCCATTTGTTATTTATTGCCTAGGAGAGTGTGATATGGAGCAAATATCATAATGAAAGGTGGCAAGGCTAGGCTAGGCTAGTCAAAGCATACTAGGTGAGGTGGTAGGCTTAGCATTGATCATAATTAAATTAATTAAGCATGTGTTTAACCATAAAGTAAGTTTTGACAAAAAAAATGACAAAAAAAATGGCTTTTGACCATAAAGTGCGTTTTGACCATGGTAAATATTTCAACCAAGGTCAAGTTATGATGGAGGTCGCATGAGGACCTATGATTAAGCATAGGAAGGGGCTTAAGTAGCCCAAGGAGGCTAAAGAAGATGAATGGTGTTTTAAAGCCAATTTATGCAATTTTTGTGGATTTTGCAAATTGATCGACTATGATGATGAGGATAGTGGCAATGTGTGACTTTTGGGTGTCTATATTTGCCCCTTTTATACTATGTTGAATGAAAACATAATTCAGTACAAAAACTTATGACATGAATTGATGGGATGATTTGGAAGGCAAATGATGACTCGTGGATGATTGCGAGAGAGATGCATTAATAAAAAAAATGATTGGTGATTGAATAGGACTCTTTGTAGCATTGTAATATTTGCTTTTTATGGAAGACGTAAGAATACCTTGTCTTGTGATCAATGTAGGATGTCCCAATTGTGAAAGGAACAAATGCCTTTGCAAATTGTTGCTTTTGATTGATTGATGAGTTCTTTTGATAATATTTGACAAACCGTTTATGTTGTAAGGTAGAGATTTGTTAGGTGCTTCATTCGAAAGTGGTCTTACGACTATCCCTATGAAGAATGTAATCCATGAGCTGTCTACAGTCGTAGGCGTTTGGATTTATCAGATTTTTTATTTAAATTGAAGTTTTGTTAAGAAGAAAAATTTTACTCTTTTTCTTCCCTAGCCAATGAGAACTTAAAATAATTTTCAGCAAAAAAAAACTTAGGTAAAAGTTGTATCCATGATTGGATGTTTAGTTTTTTGATCATGTGCAAGGCAACTTTTGAATTTGTTGAATGACTACCCCCTCTAGCAACGAATTGGTGATGGAGAGGACGAGAAAAGGTGATGAATCGATTGAAAAGATGAACAAATGAGAGGCGAAAATGATGAAATGGTGAATGGGTGTTTGTACAAGGACATAGCCATGCGTAAAAGAAAGAATGAAACCAAAAATTTTAGGTTTGCACATGGGTGTGCGAACCTACCAAAAAGGAGGTATATAAGCATGATTTTACGGTTTAGGGCTCATTTTGCACTGTGTGAAGAGAAGAGAGAGTGGTGAGGGAGAATTTACTTAGTGAAGTGCTATCTAATTGCGAAGGGGAGGGCGAGTAATGGTAAGTGGACAAGAAAGCATAGGAGCGAGTGGGAGCATAGCATTGGTAAGTGGAATTTTTCGTGTCGCGATATTTGCACAGAATGGAGTTTAAAAATGAACCCTAGGGAACAAATTCGTAGTGAAATGAAACTATAAAACAATGCATGGTAAAAGTAGAATTGCATGATGGGAATGAAAAATATGCATGGAAATGTGTGCATGTGTGTTTTTTTGCTACAAATTTATGCGTAAAGTGGAATTTGGGCCAAATGGGTATTCGGATCTATGTTTTGTTTTTGACTTTGACTTTTTTACCTTGAAACACGTGCACAAAAGAATATGTATTTTTCTCGATGTATGTATGTTTAGATGAAAAATGATTGCACAGATATGTTTTTTATGCAAATGGGTATCCAGATATGTGATTGGTTGACCATGTTGACTTTTTTCTCGTTTGGCGTGAACTTGCATGTGTGTAGATTTTAGCCTGTGTATGCGTATTTTGTTTTTGTAAAAAATTTGGTACAACCCTCATTTTGAGCTAAATGGGTATTCAAATATACCCTCAGCTTGATGTGTGAATGTACGAAATCATATGGATTCACATGTGGGTGTGCGATTTGTTTTGTAAAATGTATGCCTATATACAGATGGAATAACATACTGATGAGAAATTTGGATGTTGAAATGGATGGATGTAGGTGAAAAAGGTGCAACTACAATATTAGATTTGGATGCTCAAAGAGAGACTGCAAAAGGTGTGGGTGGCGAATGATAGTACTTGGTTGATGATGGTTGGATTGTATGGTGTGTGGGAGATGCAAAGTGTGCATTCCAATCGAGAATATGTTTTAGCTTTGTGTGAGAGGTGGTATCCTGATAGGAACACCTTTCATTTCTCGATAGGGGAAATGAGAATCACATTGGAGGATGTGTATCACATTTATCGACTGCTGGTAGAGGGCATCACAATGAGGGCAATAGGGAGAGTTGCGCGAGATGGTATACTTTAAAGGGCGTTTGGAGATAGATGGGGTGAGGTGAGGTATGGTGGAAGTGTAGACTATACGAAGTATCAGGGGAACAAAATGTTGCCCAATCGACATACAATGGTGATGTTGTTGGTGGCAAGTCATGCACTACCAAACACTTCAAGGGTGAAATTCCCCTAGAATATGATTGGAGTGGTGTGTGATATGGTGGAGCAGAGTGTGGTGTTTGCATGGATGCTAACATTGCTTGCAAAGGCCTTTAGAGAGCTTCATGTCATGGTGAGGATAGGGCAATAAAATCTAAGCTTCAGTTCTTTATTGTAGGTGTGGGTGTGGGAGCATATTGTGGTAGGGTAGTCGACGAGGCTATCGTATGATGCTCATAAGGTTATGGGCAAGGATGTGCCCTATGTGTTGAGATGATAGAAAAATATGGAAATGCAGATTAAGAGAGACCACAAAGGTGACGATATGCATTACAATGGGCTGTTAGATGGACTAGTAGTTGTAGACACCTAAAACACGTCATGTCGAGGGTGACTACTCATATGGACATGCTACAAGACCATATGGAGGATCTTGGACAGACTCCAAGATAGAGCAGTGGTTCTAACCACTCAATTTAGGCATTTTGGCCTAATCATTCTGAACCGTAGCCCAAACCTACGGTCTCCAGTCTAAACCACGGTTGACACCTATGGTCTGTAGTCTAGACCGCAACTGTGACCTACGGTCTTAACTGAAGTTCAGTTAGGCCTTCCATCCGAGCCAAATTGGTTGGAACGACCAAAATATCTAGAAGAAGGCAGTTGAAGGATGGAAGATTCCAGAGGCTTCCATCCCAACTGTCCTAACCACCCTTCTTGGTCTTGGCTTCTCCATGAAGCCACCCCTAGCCCTAGGGGCATGCTATAAATACCCCCTCCAAATGGGGAGAATAAGAGAAGCAAGCATTGGATATTTGAGCAGCGAAGCCCTGGCGAATTGTACACTCAAACTGAGTATACTAAGAGATAGAGCTATTGCACTTAATCCCCGACCCTTTTGCCAACATTCATGATGAATTGCATTATGGATGCCCTAGGTGCTTAGGAGAGTCAAGAAGCACAAATTCGGGAAAACGAAGGCCCTTCACATCGAATTGACCACCAAATCAGTCTGAGGACAATGAAGGCGACCCTTGAACATCAATTTGGACAAGGAGATCAAACCCACTGCCCCTAATTTTGAGGGTAAATCTATCAGAGGTCAAACCATGCGATTGTCAACCGTGGTTCACAGTGCAGACCGCTCACCTGAGCTGTGGTTTGCAACAGGTGATAGATCACCTTACTCTTTTCATTTTTGTTCGGTTAAATAGGTTAGATTAATCATTTCTTAGGTTTAATTGTAGTTTAGAAGAATTCTGACCGTGGGAATTAGCTTAGAATAGATAGTTTATGCTTTGCATTAATTAGGACATTTGTGGATCTTTTATGCACCTTTATGCTTCTATTTTGTTATCTGATCCATGCATTATTTGTCTAATGATCTCCTTTATGCTATATTACAAATATTGATTCAATTAGCATAGTTTAAAGGTTTTTCTTTATGTTTTCTTGATCATTAGTTTAATGGCATTATCATGTATGTTTCCTTAAAGGGCCTCATCATGAGAGGCTATCTATCTTTTTGATCGTGTGTTGTTGTTTCTTGATCATAGGAAGATAGGTACAAGAGGAGTCTATATCATAATCCTTCCACATCACGAAGAAGGGGGTCAACTCCACCCCAAGGCAGTTTGTGACTAGTCAAAGGGCAATATTAATGCGCCTACCCTATTGAGGGCATTGGCAATTGTATAGATTGTATCATCATTCAAGTGACCCTAAGAGGGGCATATTTGTAATAGAGATTCATTCATAATCAATACAAGAAATATCATTTTGTTGAATTTATGCAATGTGTCAAGCTTTTATGCTTTTATGATGACTATAGACTAATACAGTAGATAGGTGCATGCTTTTTGGTTATGTCAGAAGGCGATCACGATGGAACTCCGCATTTGTAGCCCCTGAGTGCTGACATTCTTGAATTTTTCTTATCTCAGGTGCTAACCGCAGCTAACAACTATGGTTATTTGTTGGCCCGTGGCTTTCACCCATGGTTCACACTGCAGCCCGTAGACCAGAGCTACGGTTTATAGTAGAAGAGCATACAACAGAGAAACCACTTGGCATCAGATCGGGAGCTGAGGTAGGCTCTATTTTTATTCTCTGTTCTGTATTTTCTTCTCTGTGTTTTTATAGTAAGCATTAAATCGATTGCAAATTAGGTACACTAAAGAAAAAGGGTGAATGAATAGTCCTAGTTTGCTTTCGCATTCCTTCCATTAGAAAGGCGTTGCTAGGAACAACGGACCTCTGATTGCAGTCCACCCTAGAATACAGTGACCTTGATAAAAATTGAGTGGTCGTTTGCATGCTTGAGGCCCAATTAGAGGCCATGTCATCGTAATCGCATTGTCATAACATCATGTAGGACATAGCATGCATACCTTTCTGAATTTGAAATGTTCCTTTTCTTTTTATGCATATCATGTAGGAATGATCATATGAATGCTCTTTTATGCATTTGTCTTTATGCAAAGTAAAAGGAACCACACACACCACATGCAACTAAACGCTAGTGAGTTGGGCCTCATATCCAACCACTAGTAGGGTTCAACGACGGTGGGCATCATTTCCATCCGTTGGCCCAAATCCTACGTACCCTTTGTTACTAGACCATACCGGATCCGAGAACCTTTCGTACCCTGGAAAATTTGCATGTACTTTCTTCGAAAGGTATAACGCTGACTGGGGGAAAATGGGTGAGGATCTGGGAGGACCTATGCTCCCTGACCATGTGTGGGCTTCATTACCACACATTATAGGTTGGATTACGTGACTTGGAGTTCATAGCCAAGTTATCGAGTTGCGAGTGTATAGGTGAAAGCCAATTAAACTGAGAATAAAATCCAACGATTTTGCAAAACATGCGAGAGTTTCTCATATTGATACAACACATTTTGAAACAACATCAAATAGTTTAGGGCTCATTTTAAAATTTAAAAATAAGATAAGCATCATTGTATACCTTGTTTGATAATAAAAGATACATCTAGACGTTAGGTACACTATGGTGGATACACGGGGTGGTCGACAAAGGCGCAAGCCTGAAGCCAATGACCAAGCCCCAATCGATTCACAAATACACGTGTCTAGTCCTCAACCACATGAGCAAACCGAACGTCGTTCGATGAGCATTAGAGGAGACAACTCGACATGAGGGGATCCCATTGAGCGTACCCTTGATAGACTAGCATCAATGCATTCTGCTAGACATAGATTAGAGCATGGAGCTTCTCAGCTTGAGGGTGCTCCACTCGAAAGCCATTATCGAGACCGTAGTGCACGTGCATCCACGGGATCGACCGAAGAGTATGTCATGTAGGGGACCAGATTGGTACCCATTCACACTAAGTCTATAGGGTGTACTATACCCCCACCTTCTGAGTATAGAAGGAATAGAGATCCGCCCATTCAGGGGCAAGTAGATGGGCTCCCTATTGAGCGCAAGTCTACCCATACTCCCACTTGTACTATAGCACGCAAGATCACCATCGATATATCGAAGGTGGGAGCTAATGGAACACCGCCCCATGAGAGGTGGAGGTCTAGACAGCTAGACGGTCTAGGTAGTGTGTTAGAGAAGCTAGGCTACAAGCCTTCGGCTCCGCCCACTCGTGCTCCAAGTGAGCATAGCGAGAGCACCATTAGAACTACTAGAGAGCATGGAGAGGCTTCTAAGTGCCCTCATGTCTCATGTCCACCATCCATGCATGGTGGCACACAGCATAGGACACAACACGATGTCGATGTCATCTTCACAGACAGAGGCAAAGGCACAACACATCAGTTCGATGGGTACAAAACCCACAAGGTCGCTCATACAGAGCAAGCGTACCAAAGGCCTCCTACGATTGACCAGGTCGAAAGATCATATCGACTGGCCTCTGAACAGAAATACCAACTCCTCCAAGATCAATTGGAGGATGCTCACCTAGAGAGGCAGTGCATTGAAGATGAAGATCTTCAGGCATAGAGGCTTACTAGACAGAGGTTGTATGAGCAGCGCTTGCGTGAGGAGCGCATCCTCGTCCAGAAGGAGCGTGTAGAGTAGGAAGATAGGTTGGCTAGGGCTGGCCTATATTCTCAGGATGAGCATAGAGAGCAGGTGCACAGGAAGGCTCTTTCGCAAGCCGACATGCACCATGAGCGCGTAAGCATTCACACTCATATCACTGCCCATCAGAGAGAGCGATCGCCTTCGATCGATAATCAGAGGCAGCAACATTATGAGGAACAAGAGGGGAACAGATACAACCAGGAATATCCTGAGAGTTCCCGAGCTGAGGAGGAGGAAGAGCAATGCCCTCCACCTCGATAGAAGAATATTGTACCTCCCAGACCACCTTCATGTTGACTTAGGGAGGAGGAATTTCTCTCTTCTAAGGCTTACAAAGCTTTGGTCGAGAAGGTCAAAGCAATTGAGAAACAAGGCACGGCTGTCCAAAAGCCGACACTAAGGAAAATTCACAATGAACCTTTAGATCCCTCGGTGCCTATGCCCCCATACCCTGAGCATTTTGAGATGCCTAGGTTGGAAAAATTCAAGGGTGATGAAGAGGCGCAAGAACATGTCACGAGCTTTTTGGATGCTTGCTTCCAGATAGAGAACAATGATGCACTGTTATTGCATACGTTTGTCACGACACTCTCTGGTCCAGCCCGAGAGTGGTTCAATCAGCTAAAGAAACATAGCATAACAAATTTTGAGCAATTAGTTGATGCCTTTCTTGAACGCTATTCCTTTGGCATCAAGAAATAGGCCAACCTTTCCGATTTGGCTGTGCTAGCTCAACGCGACGATGAGCCAATAGAACAGTACGGGAAGAGGTGGAGGAGATTAATGGCAAAGTTGTCGTTCCCGATTCCTGCCATAGAATTAACCTGAATGTTTACAAAGAGTTGTGCCAAGCACATCTCGCTACTGTTGTAGTTGTAGCAGTATGCTACATTCGAAGAAGCTTTGGCACAAGCCAAGGTAATTGAGGACATCAAGGTGCAGGAAGGCAACTTGAAGCTCAAAACCAGGAAAGAGGGATATAAGAAGAGTACCTCAAAGCAACAGGGCAAGCAAGCCCATGTGAATCAGGTGGTACTAAATCTCCAAAATGAGGATAAGGGGCAAAAGAAATAGAATTATCAAGCCCATCCTCCTCCTGCGCAATACGACCAATGCAAGAATAACTACAAGGGCAAGAACAAAGAGCAACGCCCACCTCGCATATTTACGCCATTGACGGAATCATTGACATCAATTTTTTGTCAGCTCTACGAGGCCAAGGCAATAAGATTTCCCGAAGTCAATATGGTTGATCCTAATCAACCCAAGCCCAAAGACTATCAGGAAGATCTATTTTGCATATTTCATAGAGCGAAAGGCCATGACATCGAGGTATGTTGGTCTTTCAAACATATTGTGCAAAATATGATAGAAAAGGGAGAGCTTGTGGTACCAGGAAATCCCTAGGCACCGAACAACCAAAACATGGGGATTTTTAAAAATTCGTTACCAAACCATGAGGCACCCCATAACCACGTTGGCCACGTCAATCAAGTGCGAGTCGAACCACCTACCCAGGGGTTCATCGGCATGGTCAATGTTGTTACCAGACATGGGAGGTATGAACAACCGAATCAACCTCGTGCTCCCATTCAAATACAGGCCACACCCCAGCAACGATAGGCACAAAATATTCCAGGCCCACCAACGAGACCGATGGTGACCATTAGGAGCAGGCTGGTTCAAAACCTGCAGATGACTCCTATGAAGTTGTCGATATATGAGCTTATACAATAGTCCCCTAGGCACAGGGAGACTCTTATGGACATTCTGAGGTCCATTGAGGTACAGTCCCAGGATGCACAGGCATTCACGAACTTCGTGGGGCACGTACAATAGTGCTAGGAACCAATGATCCAATTCTACGATCATGAAGTGAAAATGGTTTTTACAAGCATGGCTGACCCGCCACTACATATCATTGCATGTGTTAACCACATGTCGTTCAAAAGGGTCTTGATTGACACTGGTTCGTCGATCAATATAATCATGACTAAGGCATTGTACCATTTGAAATTGCCTAAATCACTCGTCGTACCAACCACCTTTACATTGAGAGCGTTTAACGATGCACTATGCTCTACGGTTGGCATGATTGTCCTACCTATTCAGGTGGGACTGAAGACCATTCCCGTAATGTGTCACGTGATAGAGGGTGCTTTGTAGTATAACATCCTACTAGGGAGGCCTTGGATTCATGAAATGCGTTGTGTTCCCTCGATATTGCATTAGTGTGTCAAGTATATACATGAGGGACAAGTTCACGTGGTTTCATCAGATGAAGAACCATTCAAGTTCATGAACTTAGCAGATTTTCCAGGGGGCTTCGTACTCCCATCAACGCACTTGGACATATGGCCCACATCGTCGGTAAGGGTTCCAAGAGGTAAACAGGTGGTGCATGTTCAACCATCGGTATCTGTATCAAACAGATCTGAACATACCACTACAACTTCTCTGAGACCGAGTGCATCAGCAATGCATCGGGATGATGAGAAATTAAAGGTAAAATTGGGCAGGAAAGAAGCAAAGAATGCGCTCGAACCAGTCATCACTGAGGCTGCCACTCCCATGGAGGTGGAGGAAGCCCAAGATCAAGTCGAGGAGGCACCTCAGCCTGCTTCTCCTGCATCGTCAGTAGGGTCATCCGCACCGCGGGTGACTGTTCACCTAGCCAGTACAGGTCTGGGTGAGTATCTTGTGCAAAATGTGACCTTTGGTCCTATTTTAGAGACTGCACAAGACATGGGCCGATCGATAGCCCATCGATATCCAGTTGGATCCATAGTACCATTGGGTGAGCCACCCAACCAAACAAACTTCATCTACGCCAGGTTGGATCAAGTTCCAACACGAGCACCCATGGAGATGGATGATGAGGAACAGTTCACGGTGAACGTTTGGTACTTGTCCAACCCAGAGTACGCCATGCACATTTTTGAGCTCTATCATTGGCATGGATACGACCTTGGTCTTTTTGAACAAGGATGAAGAACCCCTCTTGAACTACGTTATCAGTTGGCAACTGATAGGTTCGGATTGGGATTGTAGATTCAGGGACATGATGATTTACTCGTTGCATCATTGGATCATTTATACCTGAGTCTAGGGGATGACGTGGATTTTAATCCATATCATCCTAACATGTCTAGTCTTTGGGGCAACAACCCAATGGTGTCAGTCATCACCATTGAGATACCGGAGCTTGAACATGAAGAGTTCTCGGAGCAGAACCCCAGAGGCAACCTGGGTCATCAAAACCATACCACAACCGATGATACAGGTATGCAGGGGCACAACCCTGCCATTCTAGGTGATCTCGATTTAGGAGATCTTTGTAGTGAATATGGAGAGGAGTCCACCTCCAAAATAAGTGGACCGAGCTATGATGCAGATGGTGAGTCCTCAAATGATGATCAATCTGAGGAGGAAATTGATCGAGCCTTCGTGGTTTCGGTATTTCTATGCCATTTACTACCTAGAGAGCAATTAGATGAGATACAAGAGCATTTCATAGTCGATAGTGATTATGAAGATGAGACAGAGTAGGCCTACTTAAGGCCTCATCCAGCTAATCTCCCAATATTTGTGGACACGATAGAGTGGTCTGCTCATAGTAGCAATCATAGCGATGAAGATGAGATGACCGATCCGAGGCTTGTATATCCGCTACATCTATTGTCTATGGAGTCAGAGTATGTTATAGAAGAAGTGCCTCTTAACACTGATCGCTCTGAAGAGGAAGCAGAGCCAATTTTTGCATTGGTGTCATATATACGATCGTTCTATCCGATTTATCCGGATAGTGACGATAGTGACCACAGAATCAGATACATGGGGCCACATCTGGCAGATCACCCCTTGCATATGGGGGGAAGTGAAGGATTATATTTATACAGTGATGATGAGGATTCATTGGAGATGGCCTATTTGGGGCCTCATCACCTACGTAATCGGAATCCACCTTGGGGTCCGCCACCTATCACAACTGTAGGCTTGCATCGAGAGATTAATCTCCAGCGCCGCCTCAGGGAAAGAATAAATCTGGAAGAGGAATATCAAAGACTCTTTCCCCATCCACCTACTTATGCTGAGCTACTTGAGCTGAGAGATCCCATTTTGTAGTTAGTGCACAGGGAGGATCCAGTTGTCTGGGCATCCCACAGGGAGGACCCGTTCATCCCCGTACCATCCGAGCCAGATCTTGGGTACGAAAGCTACACATATGATGTAGAGTTTAGTCCGTGTGGTCCTGGAGATCAATTCCATTCCATCAACATGGTCTCCATTGATTTGACCATTCCACTCCGTAATCCAGTAGATCCATCCAAACCATTGCATCTAAACATGGATGCTATTGATTGGGATCGCGTTGATTCGCCAGTAGAGCCTGAAGACTTCTTCCCGAATGAAGAGATGCTGCAACCATTTCATTTTGGACTAGGTTGTGCTTATGATGTCTATCATGTTGAACATGCTTCCAATGAAGAACATATAAATCCAGCTGATGACATCCATTTGATCCCTACGCCTCATCAGCTTGAGGAGGGATCCCATATGTCAGTAGAGGAAACCTTCGAAGTGGATATCGATAACGACCCCACCAATCCAATGAAGGTTAAATTTGGAATGAGTCTCACTCCAGATGAGCATGCTAGCATCATCCCTCTACTGAAAGAGAGACCTGACATTTTTGCTTGGACATACAAAGATATGCCTGGTCTAGACCCAAAATTGGTTACTCATAACCTTTCGCTAGACCCGTCCAAGAAGCTCGTCAAGCAGAAGCTCAGAAAGATGCATCCAACAGTAGCCTTAATGGTGAAAGATGAATTGCAAAAGTTGTTGGATGTAGAATTTGTCATTTCCATCGACTATCCAGAATGGGTATCCAATATGGTGCCTATAGGAAAACCAGATGGAAGGATCCATATTTGTATGGATTTTAGAGATCTCAACAAGGCAACACCCAAAGATTCATTTTCATTGCCCAATATCGATGCTCTAGTAGACGCTACTACAGGTCATGAAATGCTCTCCTTAATGGATGGTTTTTTTGGTTACAATCAAATTCGGATTAAGCCCGAAGACTAGCACAAAATCATGTTTATAACGCCATGGGGAACATTTTGCTACAAAGTTATGCCATTTGGTCTTAAAAATGTTGGTGCCACATATCAGCGAGCTATGACATACATCTTTCATGACTATATGCATAAGATCTTAGAGGACTACATTGATGATTTGCTAGCCAAGTCATTACTACATTTTGAGCATGCGGAGGTCTTGAGGAAAGTTTTTGATCGCCTTATCGAGCATAATGTAAGATTGAATCCTAAGAAGTGCGTATTTGGTGTAACTTCAAGAAAGATTTTAGGATTCATTATTTCAAAGCAAGGCATCGAAGTCGACCCAATGAAGGTCAAGGCTATTTTAGAGATGCGTCCTCCCACAAATATTAAGGAACTAAGAAGCCTTCAAGGCAAAGTAGCATCCATAAAGTGATTTATCGCTCAACTATCAGATAAATGTTGACCCATGAATCGAATGCTACACAAGGGGGTCCCATTCAATTGGGATGAGGACTGCCAAGCAACTTTCACTGAGATTAAGCATTACCTGGTGATGCCGCCAGTATTAGCTCCACCAAGGCCAGAAGAGCCTTTTTTGCTATATATATCGGCAACAGACTTTGCATTAGGGACCATGTTGGCCCAAAAGAACGTACAAGGCAAAGAGCAAGCCATATATTACATTAGCCGAACCTTGGTGAGTTACGAGCTAGGATATGCATATGTGGAAAAACTATGTTTAGCAAGTAGTGTTCGCTACCAAGAAATTGTGGCACTACATGTTGAGTCATACGACATATGTGATATCAAAACAAAATCCTTTGCAGTATATGATGAGCAAGACATATCATAATACACGTATTGCAAAGTGGATCATGCTATTGACAGAATTTGATCTAGAATTCATAAGCCAGAAGTCCATTAAGGGATAGGTCATAGCAGATCAGTTAGCTGAGGTGCCACTGTCCAACAGTAGGCCTCTAACAATCGAGCTTTCGGATGATGCAGTGTTTGTAGTATCCAAAGCTCCTGAACTCGAAGAACCAGAGAACAATGCTGATATGACTCTGTTCTTTGACGGTTCAAAATACGAGCAAGGAGTTGGCGTAGGGATAGTGTTTTTCATGCCACAAGGAGCTCCAATGCCATTGTCATTCAAACTAGACTTCCCATGCACCAACAATAATGCTGAATATGAAGCCCTACTTTTGGGCCTCCATACAACCATCGCCATGAATATCAAGAGACTAAACATCTTTGGTGATTCCCTGCTCATAATTAACCAAGTGAAGGGACTATTTCAGTGTTGATGTTCGGTACTAAAAGCCTACAAAGATCTTGTTGCCACATATCTGGCTAAACTAGAATGGTACGACATCGAGGCAATCCCTCGTTCATCAAATAGGTTTGCAGACACCATGGCATCTTTGGGATCCTTAATCCCTCAGAATCCATCTGCCGACTTCACTACCATCCACGTCAAGATGCTCTCGCATCCTACAGTAGAGCGTGCAACCTTTGATAACAAAGAATCAGTCAACATGATTAGTGTGGAGCCAAAAGCTGATTGGTTCTGCAAAGCTGAAGACTTTCTCAAGAAGGCACCTTGGGGGTCTTTAACCTCCTAGAGTCCTGTGGGGAGTGGCACCACCATTCACCACCAGGTTGTTTCCCAGTCTGCATTTACAAAGGTAAATACGCAAGGGGTACAAGTTGTCTTAGCAGTCAAAGCTGAGGCTCATCATAATTGGATGTCACAGATTCAAGACTTCCTAAGACTTGGTTTTGTCCCGGAGGGACTGTCGCATGTCGCAAGATGCACATTCAAACAGAAAGTGACTAAATATGTCTTGATAGGAGACATTTTGTACCATCAAAGTTATGATGGAGTTCTCCTTCGTTGTCTTGAGCCCCAAGAGTCATCTTGGGCAATTTTAGAGGCTCATGACGGTACGTGCGGTGGCCATTTCAATGGCATGGCCATCGTCAAGTGCATCCTTCAAATGGGTTATTATTGGCCCACTATGGAGAAGGATTGCAATGTGTATGTCAAGAAATGCATCAAATGTCAGCATCATGCTAATCTTACGCACTTGCCATCACAGGCCCTACAACCCATCCAAGCGGCTTGGCCATTTGCTCAGTGGGGGTTTGATCTAATTGGCAAGATCTCTCCTCCATCATCAGGCCAACATACATTCATTATTATGGCTACTGAGTATTTTACAAAGTGGGTGGAAGCCATTCCCTTAACAACGACCACTAGAGCTCGCATAGCAGAGTTCATAATGGAGCATATCATAAGTCATTTTGGGATACCATCCAAAATAGTTTTGGATAATGGAACTTCTTTTAAGAACAAAACTATGCGAGCTTTAACATCTAAGTACCGCATCAAACACATTTTTGCAACTCCATATTATCCGTAGGAAAATGGGCAAGCTGAGGCCTCAAACAAGACTGTGGTAGCCATCTTGAAAAAGATAGTGCAAGAACACCACAAGGATTGGCATATACAACTGCCCCTTGCATTATGGGCTTATAGGACTAGCATTCGGACTCCCACTGGGGCAACTCCATTTTCACTAGTATATGGCGTTGAGGCCATTATGCCCTTAGAGTTGGAAATTCCAACGTTGTGCATCGCATTGAAAGAGTTCATCGATGACGACACCGCGTGACAAGCTCGACTAGATCAATTGATGCTACTGGATGAACATCGCGTGAATGCCCTGGAGCATCTCCGCATCTATCAAGAGTGATTAAAACGAGCTTACAATATCAAATTCCACCAGAGAGACTTTGAATTTGGGGATCTTGTGCTGAAAGAAAACCAACAAAACTCGAATTTGCCGCCCGATATGCAAGACAAATTTATGGCTAATTGGCTAGGACCCTATATCATATCTAAAAATATTGGTCCAGGTACCTATCGCTTGACGTCGCTAGGGGGTGTTGAAGAGCCTGAACCTCTCAACATCATCCATATTAAGGCGTTCTATGCTTAGAGAGTGTAGCAAAAAAAGCTCCAAAGGCATCTGTAAGCCCTTTGGTCAGTCAAAAAGGTACCAAGGATTTCTAAAAAATTGCTTGGTCAACCCAAAGGCTCCGAGAGTTTTTTCCAAACTACTCGGTCATCCCAAAAGGCTCCAAGCTCTCATTCGAGTGATTTGGTCATGTCAAAAAAAGCTCCAAAGGCATCTGTAAGCCCTTTGGTCAATCAAAAAGGCACCAAGGATTTCTAAAAAATCGCTTGGTCAACCCAAAGGCTCCGAGAGTTTTTCCAAACTACTCGATCATCCCAAAAGGCTCCAAGCTCTCATTCGAGTGATTTGGTCATGTCAAAAAAGCTCCAAAGGCATCTGTAAGCCCTTTGGTCAATCAAAAAGGTACCAAGGATTTCTAAAAATTGCTTGGTCAACCCAAAGGCTTCAAGGGTTACTTAAAGCCACTCGGTCATCCCAAAAAGGCACCAAGGATTTCTAAAAAATCGCTTGGTCAACCCAAAGGCTCCGAGAGTTCTTATAACTACTCGGTCATCCCAAAAAGGCTCCAAGCTCTCATTCAAGTGATTTGGTCATGTCAAAAAAAGCTCCAAAGGCATCTGTAAGCCCTTTGGTCAATCAAAAAGGCACCAAGGATTTCTAAAAATCGCTTGGTCAACCCAAAGGCTCCGAGGGTTACTTAAAGCCACTTGGTCATCCCAAAAAGGCACCAAGGATTTCTAAAAAATTGCTTGGTCAACCCAAAGGCTTCGAGAGTTCCTATAGCTTCTCGGTCATCCTAAAAGGACTCCAAGCTCTCTTGTTGAGAGTTTGGTCAACTAAAAGGTTCCAAAGGCATTTGTAAGCCCTTTGGTCAATCCAAAAAGCTCCAAGGATTTCTAAAAATCGCTTGGTCAACCCCAAAAAGCTCCAAAGGCATATATACTCGTCGTTTGGTCAAATATGAAAGCTCAAAAATTCATAAAAATTTGAAAATATATAAAATTCCAAAAAAAATGGTAAAGCATAAAATCCAAAAACATTTGCTTTTGCAATTTGCATTTTCATACATGCATTCACCTCATCATATTGCATTTAGGCATTTGTCATCCGTTGCATTCCATAGTAGAGTGTAATGTGTCTATCAAAATCTTACAAACGGTCGCACGTTTGTGTTTCAATCATGCACCCTTGCATTTATCATAATTCATTGCATTCATACAAGATACCTGTTGCTAGGAGAAATATGTATGTATATTAAGTTTTCCAGTCACTCAAACATACCTAGTGGGTTCTTCAGATATTGTAGAAAGCTTGCTTTGCTTTTATAGACGAGGTCATTAGTTGGGATAGTGCTTCAACATATTAGGATCCCGTCACTAAGCAAAACAATATAAAATCCTGCTAAGACAAGAGATGATGAAAGCTGCGAAAGCGGTCTTAGGTATCTAGAGAGATGGGTTTCATGACCTGCTTATCTTGCAAATAGTTCGGTCTAGAGAGGTGAACTTTGGCAAAAGGACAAGAATTTCCCCTATACATCCCAAAGTTACAAAGTTTAAATCCCAAGTTACAAAGTGCAAATTTCAAAGTACAAAGTTCAAATCAAATGTAAAGTGACATAGTGAATCAAAAGCACTATAAAAATCCCTTGCTCAAAGAAAACGGTAACACATGGACTAACAATGATTTTTATCACTACATATGAGCAAGTATAAAAAAAGGGGTGAGAACTTGAATCCCTGGATTGTCCACCATTTTGAAAGCCATAGAGTGATCCCCGATCACAGCAATGGGTTGGAAGAGTCCTACCTGCAATCGGAGGGGTAGTTCTATTGGGTGATCCCCAAACATAGCAATGGGTTGAAAGAGTCTCACATGCATTTGGAGGGGTAGCCCTGATCAATTTGCAAGATGAGCTAGCTCTAGGTGCCTAGGTTTGTCTAGCTGTATAAGTCTAATCAAAGCTAAAACAAGGATGGTACGATCGTATGAGGAACCCTATCTCACATATGGGTTGAAAGAGTCCCGATTGACATACGGGGTATGCTTATGGTCTATCTAAAAATACTCACATGCACACACAGGGATAATGAATAGTTGGGTCTCTCACGACAAAAGCCTTGTCCAATAAAAGCCTTGTACAGGTAAGTGATTTTTGGAGAAGTCTACTAGGGTGTTTGAGTCTCATGGAAAACCTCAAAAAGTTCTCTCATAGCAACAAAATATCAAATACCACTAGACAAAAAGTGAAAATATCAAGAAAAGAGTCATCCATTTATCAGAATGCATTTTACAAAGCACAATCAAACATATAGGATAGATACCACATGAATATCAGAAATGATGTTTAGACGACCACTGACTATATAGTGCAACAAAGAAAAATATACATAATGACATACTCATTCATTAGCATTATACCAATCCATTTTACTGCATTTCATATATGGGTGATTAATTGATTAAGTTCTTGTAATGAGAATTATCAATTATTTTGCATGATTGTTATACATTTTGTGGTGTCGTATTTTAAAATTGATATACACAATTTACATTCATTCCTTATGTTTTAAGTGATTAAAGCATATAGGTTCATTCCCATTAGATTACGATTATGTACATAATGCATTACCATACATTGCATAGCATACCATAACTTCATAAAAATAAATGCATGCCCACAAAGCAAAAACAAATATGCGTTAAAAATAAATAGTGCATCCATATGCATACATCATATATGGCACATCTAATCATCTAGATCACTACATCTCATCAACATCATCATAAATAAGATAGCTATCTAGTGCATGTCATCCATACATCACATCATATAAACATAGCATTGCATCCATGTGCATCAAATAAACATAAAATCAAAAATAAATATCGGTACACATAATGAGCCATAAATGATCAAGTCATATATATGTGTCCAAAAGAGTACATAGGGAGTGTATCAAAATGTCCACAGGATACAAAGTGTGTAGGTCCTTGAACTTACACCCAAAATAAATATGGCATATAAAAAATGTAGTCTGCATCTAGCAGAGCCCATATCTAGTCTTCTCCCCCTGTATCGGAGCTCTCGTCGCCTCCCTCAGCACTGTGCTCTGTAGCCTACTCTCTTATCTACTCTGGCACCCATGGTGGGTCCTGCTATGGATCCTGCCTACCTCCAAATCCTAAGGCACCCAACACATGAGAAACTGGTAACTAAAGCAAGTTAGTCCTCTGACCGGTGGCCCATGAAGTCTGCCTTGCATCTCTAGTCCTGGCACGTGATGTCGCACCATGTGTGCTAGAGGACCTGTGCATCCTCTCAGTCCTATGAGTCCTATGACTTGAGCTCACCATAGACTATCTGGAGGTCCTAGACCTGGTCCATTGAGACTCTGAAGTGAAAGGATCCTCAAGAACCTATAGCCCATGCATCTCAATGTAGCCGACTAGCTGATCAACGTGAGCAAGTCAAGCTGCATGCATCTCATTGGTCCTCATGACCATGCTGCATAGTCGCTCTACCTCGACCATCGAATCCTGACCACCTACTGAAGCTATCACTAGTGCTGTCGAAGGCCCCATAGTAACCTGAGGAGGCAACATAGCCCCCCTCGATGCCCATAGGAGATCCCTCTCTACCTCTACTACAGTCGTTGTGCCTGTGCTAACTCTAGTGCAGTCTATAGTATCTAAACCTGGGTCTCTACATCTTTGGCCCACATAGTGAGATCCTGTATCTGATCCTACACCTCAGTGAGGTGCCTATCCCTATCAGCTACCTTCACCTCTAGAGTGGCGATAGTAGTATCTCGCTCCAGCTACTGTGTATGGAATCATCCAAGTTGACTCTATAAGTCAACCACCTGAGCTAAGAGCAGCCCCTCTATGCTATCGAGAGGGACCTCACCCTCCTCTAGAGCCTCCTCATCTGGGTCAATCTCGGGAGTCTCCTCGATGGTGACCTCTATGCCCCAGCCACCCTCTGTCCGTTGGTGCACCCTGCACCCATCGGGATCCACCTCTGCCTCTACCTGATCTGGCTCTCAGCCTAGAGGCCCTCGCTCATACCATCTAAACATGGACCACCACCCATCATACTCTGGAGTGGTCCCAGCAGTCTCAACTCCAATATCCTAGTAGTCATCAGGAGCATCTCCCAAAGGCTCAGGAATGATCCACTGTAGATCAGTCTCTATGACCAAGCGTCGGTATCTGAAAGGGATCTCTAGAATGTCCTGCACCATGCCAAACTATCATAGGACATGAGAGTAGAACTGATACTCTTTAATCTTGGCCTTTCAATCGATAAGCCACCTATCTCGATGAGCCCATCGAAGCCACTCATTCGCCTTAGGCCATGCGGGGCAATCCATGTAGGGGTGCCAAACAATATTACCTAGCTTGAGTGATGCAAATCGAGTAATGTAATGCTTGACATCACATGTATGGATCCTTCTGTGGGTACCCTCACCATCATGAGGCCAGCATACGATGTAGCATTAATGATCGGTGTCTATCTCAGCAATGCACAGTGGAAGATCTGCAAGACGCTCGATCCGAATGTGCTGCCACCCCTAGATCTATAATAGAAGACTACAACTGATGCCCTTACGGCTACGCTCAGTGATCTGATATAGCTCTTTGTAGAGCTGACATAGCAGGGTGCTTCGCCATGATAAAAGTAATGGCTTCTCTGTAGAATGCTGAAGAACCCTCCAGGAAGTGGAGAAGATATTCCAAGGAATCCTCGCGCTCGAAGAGTTTGGAAGGATAATTTGTACTATCAAGTGAATGAAGAGGGCTTCCCGTGCAGAGAAGACATCCTCACGATACCAATCACCGATGTGCACCCCTCCATGGTCAATCACCTCTTGAGCATCCTCGCTATGATCATCGAAGATAGCATCAAAAACAACCTCCTTTACCCCGAAGGTAGAGGAGACGATGGCCTCGCCATCGATGGGGATCCTAAAGATCCTGTAGACATCCTCTAGGGTAACAGTCATTTCACCTGTAGGCAGGTGAAATGTGTTAGTCCGTGCATTCCAACATCGGGCCAACGCAATCAGGTAGGCTTGATCTACCCTAATAGTGGGCAAATCCATGACATAGCTGAACCCGATAGCTCGAAACCAATCTCGGTCGTCATCAAAAAGAGCCTCGTGGAGAGTCTTCAAATGTCAGGCTCCCGGGCTCTGGAAGTCAATTTCTAAAATAAAAAGCATAATGTAAGACAAAATCTAGCTAAAAAATGCTAAAAACGATAAAAACATAATAAAATTAACAAAAAATTAAAAATTTTCTAAAGTTGTCAAACCATGGGTCAACCTTGCGGTTCGCATGCGATCAATTTTGATCATTGGGATTTTTGAATCCTAACCGCAGTTGAAACCTGCGGTCCCTAATTTGCCAATTGGGAACCACAACTACCAGCTGTGGTTTAGGAGAGGCACCCATTTTGGGTACCCTCCTAGTCCACTAAATAAAAAAATTAAAAACCTAAGCTAACCTAGACTAGTGGGGTTCATTACCAACATTTTAGTGAGGTTCATTACTCGCATTACTTAATGTGGTTCATTTTACTGGTATTGAGTGTGAGGTCTTGATTTCGAGTTACCTTGCCCGCACCCCGGCCTCGGCTAGTAGATGGCTGATCAGGATCCACCATCGAGGTAGACGAGTGTAATTATGGTAGAGTGTGGTAGCATTTTGGATCAGGGAATGTTCTCTCACTCTCAAAGCTCTCAAGTTGCTAGTGCTTGCAAGAAAATAATGAAAATTTTCAAATGGGAATTCAATTTATAGGTTCTCCTAGTCTCGACAAACCGTAGCTAACACTTGCAGTTCTGAAACTAGGGTTTTTCGCCCGCATGTATGACCTACGGTTCCCAAAATTAAAAAAATTAAACTACAAACCGTACCCGTGGTCTGTAGCTAGCATTAAATGCACTCAAAACCCACCGTGGGAAGGTCTAAAAAAACAAATTAATGACTCCCATTAGATAAAAATTCAAAATAAATGATCAAAATTGTAAATTTGGTGATGTTAAAAGCACCAGGATCAATCAAATAAATGCAAAATTAAAACAAAAAAATCAAATAATTAAAAACCAAATGCGCCTCGTATTCAGTGATTTATCCTATACACTTGGCGGTTACAACGAGTTGCAATCCATGTAATCCGAAAAGATGAGTAAATCACCATAAGAACATTTGGGGCAAAATTATCATTTCTTTTGTGACATCTTTCACCAAATCATTGACAAATATGATTCAACACAAGTCTAATTGCATTTGTATCATTTTGATTCCTTAAGACGGCTATTGTAGCCTGACTGCTTCATGGTATAGAAATGTGCAAATACTACTAAGAGTTGCAATCATAAGCTGAACTAGGCCTAGCCAAGGCATTAAAAGGCTCAAAACTAAATTTATTCAGGATCATTCATTATGGTCAAGTGATTTCGTCACTTCATACATTGTCATTACCCTCATCAACTCGTCTCTTGAGAGCATAGTCATAATTTCATAATCATAATCAAAGTCAACAGAAGATCCCTGAGATCGTAATCCCCTAATCTTGTCAAAATTGCGTTCATTCTTGTGAATCATTATCAACAACTATCATAAGCTTCCCCCTTTTCTTGGGGTAAATAACAAATATGATAATTGATTTGTAACTCTCATCCTTTGGATTTATGGGTCAGAAGATACCCATACTTGGCATTGATGCTATCCGAATGTTTGATGACGAGTGCAGACTTGTCAAAATGTAAGCCTTTCACGAGTTGGAAGCAATGATTCCAATATGTGCATCCTTTTTTGGACCTGGGGCATCTAATGTTGATTCAACTAATGATCATCATAGAACCTTAGGCATCGTTTTAGGATGTATATTTTTGCTTAGCATTGTTCGATATCATAATGCATCTCAAAAGGGGCATCTGTAGACACCTAAAACGCATCATATTGAGGGCGACTACTCATATGGACATGTTACAAGACCATATGGAGGATCTTAGACAGAATCCAAGATAAAGCATTGGTTCTAACCACTCAATTTAGGTATTTTGGCCTAATCAGTCTCAACCGCAGTCCAGACCTACGGTCTCCAGTCTAAACCACAGTTGACACCTGCAGTCTGCAGTCTAGACTGCAACTATGACCTACGGTCTTAACTAAAGTTCAATTAGGCCTTCCATCTAAGCCAAATTTGTTGGAACGACCAAAAGATCTAGAAGAAGGTAGTTGAAGGATGAAAGATTCCAGAGGCTTCCATCCCAACTGTCCTAACCACCCTTCTTGGTCTTGGCTTCTCCATGAAGCCACCCCTAGCCCTAGGGGCATGCTATAAATACTCCCTCCAAATGGGGAGAAAAAAGAGAAGCAAGCATTGGATATTTTAGAAGCAAAGCCCTAGTGAATTGTACACTCAAACCGAGTATACTAAGAGATAGAGCTATTGCACTTAATCCCTACCCTTTTGCCAACATTCATGATGAATTGCATTATGGATGCCCTAGGTGCTTAGGAGAGTCAAGAAGCACAAATTCGAGCAAACAAAGGCCCTTCACATCGAATTGACTGCAAAATCAGTCTAAGGACAATGAAGGCGACCCTTGAACATCAATTTGGACAAGGAGATCAAACCCACTACCCCTGATTTTAAGGGTAAATATATTAGAGCTTAAACCGCGGCTGTCAGCCGCGGTTCATAGTGTAGACCGCTCACCCGAGCTGCGGTTTGCAACAAGTGAAAAATCACCTTACTATTTTAATTTATGTCCAGTTAAATAGGTTATATTAATAATTTCTTAGGTTTAATTGTAGTTTAGAAGAATTCTGACCGTGGGAATTAGCTTAGAATAAATAGTTTATGCTTTGCATTAATTAGGACATTTGTGGATCTTTTATGCACCTTTATGCTTCTATTTTGTTATCTGATCCATGCATTATTTGTTTAATGATCTTCTTTATGCTATAGTACAAATATTGATTCAATTAGCATAGTTTAAAGGTTTTTCTTTATGTTTTATTGATCATTAGTTTAATGGCATTATCATGTATGTTTCTTTAAAATGCCTCATCATGAGAGGCTATCTATCTTTTTGATCATGTGCTGTTGTTTCTTGATTGCAGGAAGACAGGTAAAAGAGGAGTCTATGCCATAATCCTTCCACATCGCGAAGAAGGGGGTCAAATCCACCCCAAGGTAGTTTATGACTAGTCAAAGGGTAATATTAATGTACCTACCCTATTGAGGGTATTGGAAATTGTAGACTGTATCATCATTCAAGTGACCCTAAGAGGGGCATATTTGTAACAAAGATTCATTCATAATCAATACAAGAAATATCATTTTGTTGAATTTATGCAATGTGTCAAGCTTTTATGCTTTTATGATGACTATAGATTAATACAGTAGATAGGTGCATGCTTTTTGGTTATGTCAGTAGCAAATCACATCATTTGGACTCCATGGCAAGGAGCACCAAATTAGATAGAGGATGAAGAGTAGTTATGCAAAGTGAGATGAGGGAGATGGTTGATTGGTCAGTATGGGATGCAGGTAGAGTACTTTTTTGAGGGTGATGCAATAGTTTAGGTTACGATAGGGATGGTCAAACCTGCTAGTGGTTATCAAGAGGATGGAGGGAGATCAAGGGTCGTAGACAGTTGTGCCTCCCTTGGACATTGGGTAGGATGAGGTGATAGTTATCCTAGATGTGGGTAATGTAGGGATGACTGTGGAGTATGATGTGTGGTGGGTGATGCAAAGGTGGGAACCATGAGTGGGTGTGGTATATGGGTGGGGGGAGGTGGTAGGTGGATAAATTGTAGGAGCAATGACAACACTGATAAAGAAAGGTGGTGCAAGAATAGGATCACCAGGTTTGGCAAGGGTACTAGGGATCACCAAAGCTTGGGAAGGAGAAGGAGAAAGAGTTAGATAAGTTTCTTCAATGGGTGCGATAAAAAAAAGAGGATGAGGTAGGGTCATCACATGGAGATGTGTTAGAGGGGTAGGGGATGAGTGAGGGATTGCCAACAAAGGAGGTAGTGACGATGGATGAGATACCCTTGATGGAGGATATGATATCAATGGGTGAGATGTCCTCGATAGAGGAGGTGGAACCAATGGGTGAGATAGCATCAGTGAGTGAGATACCATAGATAGGGGAGGTGATAGAAGCTCAACAAATAGAGTTTGATTTAGTGATTTATTTATGCAAGATGATAGCAACATAGGAGGAGGTGATGTTGTGAGAGATAGTGCAAGATTTAGAGGGGTGAAATATAGAGAGAGATGGATTGGGCTATGGTGCGAGCAGTATTAGTAGCTAAGAGGGATGCTTGCAAAGCGAAGAGATAAGGGTTGAAGGAGAAGCTAGAGGTAGCCTTGGTGAAGGTGAGGTGGTTGGAAGATGAGAGATGTAGTAGTGGTAGAGCATGATGTTAGGATGGATGAGAGAAATGAAATGATAGAGGAGACATCCCATTTGTTCTAGGAGGTGGATTATGTGGGGGTGACAAGGGTTCGAGCTATGGTAGAAATAGTGAGTCGACTAGAGGGAAGGCAACGATTAAAAAATGATTTGGAGAAAATGAGAGTGGTAGGGGAGTGAGTCATAGCAGAATTTGAGAGAGTGTGAGAGAGGGTGTAGTAGGTGCAACAATCACATGGGGATATAGAGGTGATGAGGGAAGCAAAGGAGTGGGTCATAATCAAGGTGGTAGTCCTAAGTGGGGAGGTGCAGCATTTACAGTGAGTAAACATAGATTTGTTACCATCCTATGCATAGGAGGCTACAAAGAGGGGGTAGTGTGAGGTGGATTTGATGATGCATGGATTTCCTCTTCTCGTGTATTTGAAGTCACAGTCGTATTCGAGATTGCATACATATTCACGATGAAGTCAGTGGAGTACTCCTTCAGTGTCTCAACGAGTTAGAGGATGGTAGATCCAGTAGCCTCATAGGTGGAGTGGCCTACCCCAAATCCAGGTAGAGTGGTGATAGAACGAGGAGTGAAGGAGGCATAAATTACATAGGAGGGAATTGAAGAGACTCCCAATGAGCAACATGGTTGATAGATGTTTTTTTTGGTGGTCAAGAGGCCATCACTTTTTATATGTTTAATGTATGAGCGATATTTATATGTGATGTAGTACCTTAGATGACACATCACATGTTGTAGTCAAATGGCATTTTTGAGAGGATACATATATACATGATATTATGTAGTGTTATGTACATATGTTATGATTTGTGTGAATGTATAGATGTAGCATAGATGCATGAATACTTGAATGATGTGTGTTTTTGTAGATGTCGTGGATGTGGTAGATATGAATGATAGCATGTATGTATGCAGATGAATGTACGAACATGTAAGAAAATGGTTATCATTTAGATTAGAATGATCATAGATGATCTAATGAAGATGAAAATGAGTGATCGAGTAACACAATGCATGAGAAACAAGGAAACATGTAATGAATGATATGAATGTAGAGCATAAATGCATGTGAAACATATACATGTGTTGGAGAAGTATGCAAAAAATGAATATATAGATGGATGTAAACATGAATGAAGAAGGCACTTGTATTTTGGTGAAACAAGTTGTGATGTGATCCATTCCATTATTTCAAAGATGTTAAATGTGAAAAGTTTTTTGAAGAGAGTTGAACATTATAGTTTGAGCAATCAAATTCATTGAGTAATTGAAGAAGATTCAACGACAATCTCAACTATCTTGATTAAGCATAAGTCAACCATGGATCAGTGTGTGTAAAATGAGGTTTATTTAACCATTTGAGAGAGGATGGTTTCAACTAATTGTTAACTTAGCCTATACGCTAGCTCATCCACAAGCATGTAGTGGTCTATACAAAATATCGCTAATATGACAAACATGTCATCACTTGTAAGATGTACTACACTGCCAAGCAAGCGTCTATAGCCTATTGTTGGCGATGGATCTAAGGACCTCAAAGATTCAAGCTTTTTGATAGTACTCTTTTCCTTTGTGTTTTTTTTTTGTAGTGCTCTTTTTGGACGTTTGCTTTTGTTTTCTACCCTTTTCTCTTTTTTTTTTTTTATCTTGTCCTTTTGTCAATCCTTAGATATTTTTATATTACACAAATGATAGGATGAGCAAGGTGACTATCTCTAGGTGGCTAGTATACGCACAATATTTCCTATCCTATGCTCAAAATTTGTGTGTGAGATGTGCAATTGGTCCATGAAATAACTTAGGTTAGCCAAGGGAAGTTTGGAAGTGCTTTAGAATTTGCCAAATTTAAATGGTGCTCGATTGACTTAACTGTAAATGGTCAAATCACACAAAGCTTTTGATGATGCAGTCTCATGAGAAGGGGATTGGACACCAAAATTGTTGTGCTAACAAGTGTGTAATTAATTCTTTATGAGTGTTATTTACAATAAATATGTACAAATGTGGATATGAACACAACCTATATGCATGTAAATATGTATGATGAACATATGGACACAACTTGTAATACAAATGAAATGGACTAACGAGATAGCATGAAAAGGTTGGGATATGCAGCGAGAAGTGCAAATAATGCCAAAATGTTGTTATGCATGGAGTATGAGAATACTAGACCAAATTACCCCAGTATAATGTACAAATGGAGGGGACAATGGAAAGAATGGAGAAATTTGATACAAGGAGATGAGTACAAGAAGGAATTTCAAATGTTTCACGGTATCAACATGATTTGTGAAGCAAGATAGTGGTGATATAGATGATTGTGAAGATGGATGTAATATAAGAAAGTAGAAGAAGAAAGAGGAGAATAGAAGAAGAAGAGAGAAATAAAATGGAACTTAGCAAAGGTATGTAACCACTCAAAGCGTGACTATACAACGTTGACAAGTAACAATAAGAAGGGGGAAAATGAGAGAAAGGAAAAATAGTAACCTATCAAAGGTATGTAGTTGCTCAAAGCATGACCATACAATATGGACAAGTGGGAAGAAGAGAAGATGATAATAAGAAAGGTGTTATTTATGTTCTTTTTATTATTATTGTTATTATTTTTGCAATTTTGTATTTTTATAATAGTCACGATAGTATGTACAAAGAATGACCAACCTTACTGAAAATGATTAGGCATAAAACACACATAGATGGATGTTGTTGATGGGTTCAATTTCTACAATACCTTCAATATTAGTAAGACGATATGCCCCAAAACCAAATTTATGTGTGACAATGTAAGGACCTAGCCAATTAGGTGTAAATTTATCGTAATGATGGTGTGGTTGGCTAGTAATATGTTGGTTCTCTTTGAGGACCAAATATTTAATTTGAAATTCTCATTGATGTACCTTTTTGTTATAGGCATGTTGGAGATGATCTTGGTAAATGCGTGTGTGTTCAATAGCATGAATACATCGTTCATCAAAGAGTGTTAACTGGTCTAATTGTACTTGACGAGAGGTATCATCATCGATAAATTCTTGCATTGATATGCACAATGATGGAATTTTGAGATCCAAGGGCATGATGGCCTCTGCACCATATACTAAGAAAAATGGAGTTGCTCCAATTGAAGTTCAAATGCTCGTTCGATATGCCCAAAGTGCCAATGGAATTTTATTATGCCAATCACTATGAGATTTCATAATGATTTTTCAAAGAATAACGCATATGGTTTTGTTGGTAGTTTTGGCTTGACCATTACCTTATTGGTATTATTGGGTAGAGAAGCTATGCTGGATGTTGAAGTTATCACATAATGCGCTAACATTCTTATTATTGAAGGGTGTACCGTTAGAAAAAATGATCTTGGAAGGGATGCCAAATTGACAGATGATGTGTTGAGTAATGAAGTCTAAAATTTTAGGACCTATCATTTGGACAAGTGAAATTGCTTCAACCCATTTTGTAAAGTACTCCGCAATAGTGATAGTAAATTTATTATTGTTGTTTGAGGTTGGTGTAATTTTTCTGATACGATATAAACCCCATTGAGAAAAAGGCCACATGGACTGAATTGGTTGGAGTTCCTATGATGTAAAATACATAATATTGGCATGTTGTTGAAATTTGATACACTTTTTAACTATTCACAACAATCATGCTCCATGGTGGGCCAATAGTAGCCCATTCACAATATACACTTGGTAATAGACATGCCACTAAAATGGTTGCTATAAGCACAATCATAGACCTCTTTGATAACACGTTGGGCTTCATGTGGTTTGAGACAACACAAAAGAATGCCATCGTAGTTGCATTTATAGAGGATGTCCCCCAATAATGTATAGCAAATTACCCGTTTCTTGAAAGCACTTTTGTGAGCCTGCGATAAATCGCTAGGAAGAATTTCTAACTTAATGTAATCCTTGACTTGGTAAAACCAAGGATTGTGAGGTTCAACATAAATGATATGGATACCATCACCATAAAAAGGTAGTGAAGGGAAAATGGCAAATTGATACAATGTGTGTATGGATACATGAGCTATGTCAAAAAGTGGATTTTGTGGTATGAGCGATCTAAGAGAAGCCATAGTATCTGCAAAATGATTGGTGGAGTGCGAAGTAGTATTAATGTCATGCCACTCAAATTGGGCGAGTAACAATTCAACAACTTGCTTGTACTTTTCAAGGATGGGGTATTGGCATTACCATATTACCTTAACCTAATTAACAATGAGGAGTGAGTCACCGAAGATTTGGAGGCATTTAATGTTCATAGCAAACACTTGTTTAAGATCAAGAATAAGAGCTTCATATTCAACGTTGTTATTGGTGTAAGAAAAGCCTAGTTTGAATGAAAAGAGAGTGGTTCCCCTTGAGGTGTGAAAAAGATAATTCTTGCACCCACCCTTGTTCACAATGTGAGTCATAAAAAAGAGGGTTAATTCAGTTGATAACTCAAGTTCCATGTATTCATCGACTTCAGTAATGTGGAACACTGAATCATCAAGAAGTTGGATGAGAAGTGGTTTATCATCAGTTAGAGGAGCTTCAACCAACTAATCAACAATGACTTGGCCCTTGATGGATTTTGACTAATAAATTCAAGATCAAATTTAGTGAGAAGCATAATCCATTTGGCGGTGCAACTATTGTGGTAGCTTTAGCCCATCATGTAATAGAGTGGGCTGTCACGAGTGACAACATAAGTTGTATGATTGATCATGTAATGACATAAATTTTGTGTAGCAAAGATAAAATCAAGGTATAGTTTTTTTATGTAAGCATACATTGTCTCGCAGCTCACCAATGTTTATAGTATATGACTTGTCCATGGTTCATCTCATTTTTCTGGGCTAATAGTGTGCCCAACGTGAAATCGGTAGATGATACGTATAGATGGAAGATCCACTCTAGATGAGGTAGAGATAAGACTGGCGGAGAAGTGAGATATGTTTTTATCGCGTCAAAAGCACTTTGAAAAGCATGGTCCCATTTGAATGCAACCCCCTTTTGTAAAATATGGTTGAACGACTTACACTTGTGTAATAATTGGGTGATAAATCAATGAATTGCTTGTATTTTACCCTACAAGCTACGTAATTATTTGAGATTGGTAGGGGAGGCATATCAATGATAGATTTGACCTTTGAGATCAATTTTGATGCTTCGTTGAGATACAATAAAATCCAATATTTTTCCTTAGGTAACACCGAAGACACATTTTTTTTGGATTTAATCACACATTGTGTTCTAGGAGGCGATCAAATATTTTACAAAGGTCATCAAGGTATTGATGGCTCTTTTTTGATTTGGCAATAAGATCATCAACATAATATTCTACAATCTTGTGCATGTTTTCATGGAAGATATATGTTATTGCACGTTGATAAGTTACCCTAGCAATTTTAAGGCCAAAGGGCATGACCTTGTAATAGAAATTTCCCTCAGGGGTTGTGAAAAATATTTTGTGTTGGTCGACAAGGTTGATCCTGGTTTGATTATAGCCATAAAAGCCATACATAAGAGATAATATTTCATTATCCATTGTAGCATTGACCAACATATCGATATTAGGGAGTGGATAATTTTCCTTAGGACATGCTTTGTTAAGATCCCTAAAGTCAGTATATATGTGAATACCCACCTTAGGTTTAGCACCAAGGACCATGTTGGAAACCCACTCAGAGTAATCAATTGGTTGTATTAACCCCATGTCAAGAAGCTTCTGTAGTTCCTCTTTTACTATCAAAGAAATTATAGGATGCATTCGATGCAATTTTTTCCTGGTAAGCTTGGTGCTATCATCAAGTGTTAAATTATGGATGACTAGTGATGGATCAAGACCGAGCATGTCCATGTAGGACCATGCAAAGACTTGTATGTATTTTTTAAGGAAGACAGTAAAGAGGGTGCATTCTTCTTCAATAAATATTGATGGTAAGTTTGATTATGTAAGGATTTTTGAGATCGTCACCAATGTCAACATCGATGGTGTCTTCCACAAGCATATGTGAGACATCATAGAGTTGAAAAAATATTGGGATGAGGTGTAGATCATTGATGACGTTAAAAAAAGGGAACTCATCATCAAGATAAACATCAGTATGGTGAACTCAAGGAAGGTGGGGTGAAATGGAAGGTAAAGGTGCATTAGAGGAATGTAGTAGTTGCGGTGATAAGAGAAAATTATTGGGCGAGGGTGTGGATGAGATGTGATCTAAATATGCAAAATTTGAGATGGTGGATAGAATGCGATCGGGATATGTGGGATAGCATAATGGAGAGAATAGATTAATAGAGACCATATTGATGGAGGCATTTGAACCTATAAAATAGGGGAAATGTGGTGAGGAAGAGTCGGATGATGAGGAAGGGTATGGTTAATTTAAACGAGGGAGCAATACCACGAGTGGAGAGCGAGAATGAAAGGTTGAACAGTGAACTTGTCGATGATTGCATAAATGTATGAATGGATTGGTCAGTAGGGGATAAGGAGGAAGAATGGTAGCATCTGACATAGGTGTAGTGAGTGAAAGATTAGTGAGGTAGTGGATGAGATATTTGACCTCACAATAAGGAGTAGCCTCATGAGGGGGAGACGTGTAGAAGAAGGTAAAGGTTTCAATATCAAGAGAGAAAAGAATAGCGTTAAGGGCCTCATGATGAGGTAGATATTGTTGTAAAAGGTCGTATATGGATAACCTTGTAGGAGTAATGTAGAGTTGATGGGAAATACTAGTGGTCATAGGAACATTTGGAGGGGTATGTGGACTAGAAGAAGCTAGTGAGGGAGAAGGTGAATTTATTTGTGCATCAATACATGGTGGATAGTGTTGATTGCGGGTGGTGATATTGATGATACCCATAAAACCTTGTTGTGAAGGACCATGATTGACATGATTAACTTGTCATGGTCTTGAATGTGGTGCAAATGGATTTTATTGAGAATGACTATCCCCATGTTCAAGTAATGGATTTTGATATGTAACCAAAATTTGAATTTATGGTGCAAGGGGGTTAAATACATGGATGGTCCCACAATCAATAAGGTATTAAAATAGATGGCAAAAAATGTGACAAGTATTGAGTTCATGGTCATGCTACTGGTGATACTTACAAAATACTTGTTCATTATAGCCCCATGGTTTGGGATGATTAGGATCATCAGGTCTTAAATCTGGCAAAGAGATATGTCCAGCATCATACAACTATTGGAACAGATTTGGTAATAGCTTAGACAAAGGCATCTAGTTACATGGTGGGTGAGGAGGTCGTATGACACAAACCTATGATGGATTGGATGGAGGAGGTGGATTGGTTTGGAAGAGGTGCTATTATAGCTAAGAAGGTAGTTATGGAGGTGAGGAAGAAGACTGAGAAGTGAGCATCACTTGATTGGTTTAAGGTGGCTTAAAAGTGGGTGGATTGTAAATATTTCAATTAAATAGGAAGTTGGAAGGGTAGGGTGCCTTTTGATAAAGCTTTATATTGCCTGGTTGTACTTTGATATCCTCAATGACTTTGGCTTGAGCAATAGCCTCGTCAAATGCACGACTCTATTGTATTTGTAAAGTTTGAAAGATTTGTTTGTTGTAACTTTTAGCGAATAGTTTGACAAGTTATGTAGATGGAAGGGTGAAAGTTAAATCATGAATGACCACCCTCCATCTAGAAACAAATTCTATAATGGGTTCTTCATCAAACTATCACAAACTGTACAAATTTGATAGCGTCATTCTTGTTTTGATATTGATTGAAAAATGTTTGAGAAATAGATATTTGCTTAAATGTGAAAAGACTATACCAAGGAAGAAGATTGTACCAATCTAATGCTTGTTCCCCAAGTGAAAGTGGAAATGTACGAAGTATGAGGGGGTCATTACCATTAAGTTGGTAGCACGTAAACTGACAATTGCTTATATGCTCTCTTGGATCTTCCTTACTCTTAAATTTGTCAAATTTGAGGATCTCAAATCGGTAAGGATATGGATGAATCCAAATAAACGAATGGATAGGATCATTGTAGAGCTCGTTATATGTGGGTTTTTTAGGCCCATAACCAGTTGTGCAAAAATCCAAATTATTAATTTATTCCTGTAATATTTGGAATTCGTTAAAAGTAGCATTTGTGGTTTGCATGAGAGGAGCTGAAGGAGGAAGTGTGGGTTGCGAAGATGAAGGTGGAAGAAATGATTGTGATGAAGCATTTGCATAACCCGAATGAGGTGGGTATTGCAGTTGTTGTTCCTCTTATTAACTATTGAAAGCAAATGACTATTAAATCGGGGCTGACATAGCTTAATATTATAGGGGAGGAGCTTGAGATTGTGAAGAAGAAATTTATTGGTATTGCTTCAGTTGTGGTTGTTGAAAGTTTACAATGAGGAAGTTGATGTTGGTACCTATTGTTGTTGAAAATTTTGTTAGTGGGGAACCTATACTTGTTGTTGCTATACAAGAAATTGTTGATATTGAAGAAACCGTTGTTGGGGGACCTGTATTTGTATTTGTTGTTGTACAGGTACCTATTGTTGGAATGAAGCAAAATTTTGAAGTGGTGGTTGTTGTTGAGTAGTTGACATGGAAAACCATGAAGGAGGTAAAGTGAAGAAGGTGTTTGAATTAGGTGGTGGTGGTGGTGGAGGTGTTTGATTGGAATATGAGGGTTGACCATAAGAAGGTGTGGTGAATGAATTAATTTGATATGGGTGGGATGAATGGAAGAGAGATGCATCAGGTTGATCCAAGTAGCATAGTGGGTTGGTGAGGTATGAAGGGTAATTTGGATTATAGGAAGAAAGGGAAATGGATGGAGGTTGAGGAAAGCAAAAGGTAGAGAAAGGTGAAAGTGGAAATTATTGTGAATATGGGGTCCCATAAATTATGAATTGTATGGAGTTGGAAGGTGGAAGTGATGAGGAAATTGAGAGTTGAATATTGATATGGTGGGGTGGAGAAGTTGGTAACAAATTATGGATTGAACAAAATTTTTTGTTGTTGTGGAATGTATTGTTGTTGTTGAAGTTATTTCTTGGTGGTACTTGTTGTTGCTATGCAATTTGTTGGTACTACAATAGATTTTGAGAATATTATGCTTGTTGCAGAATTTGTTGAGATTGTTGCAATTGATGTTGCAAAAGTTGTTGTTGTTGTTGAAATTGTTGATGTTGTTGTGGTGGAGGCTATGGAATTTGAGATAAAGAAGCTTGATTATCTAGATTGGATGAGTGAGGCACATAGATCATACCAACTGTTTGGGCAGTTGTGGTGACATTAGGAGCAATTTTGCAGACAATAGTGGGGTCACCTTTGAGGAGTGGTTGGAATTGATGTTGTAAGAATGAATGAGTAGATGGTGAAGGATGTGGGGTCTGCCCATCACAAGTGAGAGATAGTAGTGGATTGCCAAGCGTAGTATAGATGACATACTGGTAAAATATGGATGGTGTGGTCAAAATTTTATACCCTTCACGGACTCTTCCCTTCAGGAGGTGATTCCCTTTGTTCAGAAGGTGTCCACCAAAATTTTGAGAAATATTGATGGATGGGTGGAAGATATCAAATGGTGACTGATGCAGTGATGGGCAAACTAAAGCAGTGAGTGGGTGGCGGATGGAAGCAGGGTGGAAGGAAGTAGGGTGAATGATAAAATGGGTGGAAAATACACCCTTTGTATTGGAAAAAATAATTCAAAAGGCCCACCCACTCATTGGTCAAACCTTTCAAGTAGCTAGTAAGGATGAAAAAGTCATAAAACCTCACCCTTGGGGAAGACACAAGCTCCCACCCATATCAGGTGAAATTTGCAAAGCACAAGTTGGGTGAAACTATGAACAAATGTCCACCCTCTTCCTTTATATCTCCGTGGGTGGAAGGACAAAGAAAGCACCTACCCGATGCATAAAGTTCCTACCATCATCCAAAATTCAAACATAAGACATACACACTGTTCCACAACTCCCTAGTACATGGTTCTTGTACACAAAAGTGACATATTAATACCAATCATACGTTGCCTAACCAGGGGATCATAAACCCTATAAAAGGATGAGGTAGATGAAAATTAATGAACTAGGTAGAAGTGTCAATGAATCCAAAGGCCCAGATCAAACTAGATGCTCCTACATCCTTCTAGAAGATCAATGCTATCATGAGAAGCAACATACCAGTTAGGTGCCTATCAACTTAAAGAGTTGTCTTCCTGTCTACTGCCATTAATGTTCAAGTTTTGAATATTATGTAAAATTACCTATAAATAGTGGAATGTTGGTCATTATTAAGAGCGACTCTTTAGCCATTACAATTCATATGTAAGATTTTTACCATTATGTAAATATAGATTCATCATTGTTTGATCTTCAATTTTACCTTCATGTTTTTATTAAATTTATGAATGCTTATTTCTATTTTAGTCATTTAAGTGGTCTCATATTCTACAATCTAGATTTAAAGGGATTCACTTTGTGACTCGGGAGTGTGCATTTGTAAACTTGAGTTGGGTGTTTATTTCTGCTAAAGCCAATGTAGATAGGAACACTCTCATTCTGCATCCTAGATTTCATGCACCTATTCATTGGTTCTAGAATTCTCTCTCTGCCCACCGCTTCATAGAGCTTTATGAGGGTATTTTGGCTGATCTGTTAGGTGTTGTGTCTATGTTTTCACCTGTGGTACAATGCATGCATAGGTCTTGATGCAAATATGCCCATCCTTCTGAGTTCTATCTATGATCATTTTCCCATCTCTTTCCCCCATTTTTCCTTTTTTCATTATGTAGCATAGATAGCTGGAACCCCCTTTTAGAAACTGGCCTCCTCCCAAGATTGATCACCTTGTACCAACTCGATGGTCGTTCTATGTTGGTGCTAGTCTACCCTTTCCCTCCACACAGTGTTGAATTGATGACCAATAATTTTTGGTGACTCTGCTGGGGAACTCACTGATTTTTCATGTTTCAGGAAATAAAAGTTTGGTGACACTTTGATTTGTCCATATATGCTCAAAATCACCTGGTGACTCTGACTGCACGATACTTCTAAATTATGAGACCAGTAATCTGCTCGTGTTGAATATCCAAACATATTGGAAGACTCAAGGTGAGATGAACAACCTTGACCTCACTAACAAAGTTAGCATGTTCATCTGGTGACTCCAACTCCAACATCAATGGGATATTTTAAGAATAGTGCCACCATGAATTTCTTACATTGGAATGATTCTGGTCCCCTCAGTCTCCCTAACCGATATAATATTCTAGAAGATACCTTAGATGCCATAACAAAATATAACAACATCAAGGGAGTTGTGAAGGAACACCTTGAAAATATGGCTTCTTTGGCCACCCTTCATAATATCATGTACAAGGATGTAATGATTAGGTTGTTGATTACTTACCTTGAAGGTAGAGCATGGCTCTGGTACAAAACCTACAACCTAGGAGCATCTCTACATGGGCAGATCTGGTAAAGCCTCTCATGGATACGTCTAGTAAATTGGAGGACCCCTTCTAATCTCTGGAACAATTTATATTTATCAAGAGGGACCCTCTTGAAAATGTGGCGAACTTCAATATCTATTTTGAGAAGAGCTGGAAGAGGATTTCATGGAAAATACGCCTAACCTCTATAATGTCCCCATCCTAGTCAGCTAACATAGCGTAATATGGACTTGCCTATTCATAAGGTTCCGTAGGCAATGTCGAGTGTTTAGGAACCACTAGGTGTTATGGAGATATTGTTGGACGATTTGCATTCACAGTTGTTAGCTTTCAGGACCGTTTCTGGCAGTATTTTCAGAGACTTACTATTTTTAGTAAGTCAGTTAGGGTTGGATTCTCGGGAAACGGAAAGTACGACTGGCATCTTCGGCTTAATGGGTATCCGTTTCCGTAAGTTGTTTGGTGGTTGGATGTTGGGAGAGCAATAATTTTAATGCCCGAAGATTTATAATGTTATATTTAAATATAAAAGTTAAATATATTAATGTTGGGCATTAATTTAATCTTAAAAGGGGTCATGTAACCACTTGAATTAAAGGGGATTTTATAAAGTTCATATTTCTAATGTCATAAAAGTGGTATGGTCTCCTTGGAAAGTAATAAGTGAAATATATTACAATTTATGGTAAAAAGAATGCCTTCAAGGTGCAACGTAGCATTTGGAAAGACAAATTATCCCACATTCAAGAAGTGAATGGATCAACCAACTTTGGGAAAGGATAAAAGTGGCATTGAAGAGTTGATTGTGACATCTTTGGCTATTATTCTTGAAGCTTATTGTGTGAGACTTGCAGGTTGCAAGATTTCAGTCATTCCAGGCTTGTATTGTGATGAAAACCACATACAAGGACACCATATCTTGAGGTTGAAAGATACCTTTAGATTGGTTAATGAGCATTCATACTCAGTGGATGCAATTGAGCTGATAAAGGTGATATTTTCAGATATTATTGAGCAGATTGGAGAGGGTTTGTTCCATTTCATTTGCACTTCACTCCTTCAGCTGGCCATACCATCTAGGGCCAAAATAGAGCGATTTGGATGCACACTCAGCAATGGTTTGTTGAAGTTTGAGATCTACTTGCAACTACAGACCTAGCCGCCACCTTTTCTGCAGGTTTTGGAGACTTTCATTGGATTTTTGTAGTGTTTATTAGCAGTCGTACTTGCTCTTGGCATGGCCGTACATTTCTTGGGGGACGAGTTGCTTGCCTAGGTCCAAACGCCTAGTCTTTGGAGGATTTCTTACATGCTTTGTTATTGTCTCCAAAAAGGGTATTCAAAAACATAAGTTGTATGTTGGAGAAGTTTGTAAATTGGATTTTATGATAAAAAAAATGAAGATTTTTGTGTGTTGATGAACATTTCCAGATTTGTATCAGACCTTCACAATTTTGGGTATACTCCTTTTAATGCAATTTCCTTTATTGGGTTTGTTTATCTATATTGGAAGAAGCTAGTGTTCGAATTTGGTAGCATTTGGATTGATAGTTTTCAAGTTGTGATCCATTCTTGAGAGCTGCCCTGTTATTTCGAGTATGCATGACAAATGTTTGTCAAAATGTCTTGTTGAAAATTCATGAGTTAATATGATATTTGAAAATTGGAGTTAGTACATTGAATGTTCATATGATCTCCAAACATACAAAACATAGAATAACCCAAATCAGCAAACAAGACACTCAAGTTTTCAGTTTGGAACCCAAGATCGAAACCTGGCTCTTTTGGTGGCAATTTTTTTTTTTGTCTTCGAAAGGGGTAGGACATTACAGTGGTATCAGAGCTCAGCTTATCCTGCCAGCCTGAGGGTTACAAAGTTGCAGTAGTGTGTTGGTAATGGCTACTATCCAGGAACTCATGATAGAGCTGATGCAAAAATTTCAAGAACAAAATGAGTTTTTTACAACAATAATAGAACATCATCCTAAGTGGTTGAAGCCTCCATTAGCAGTTGGAATAAAAATAGGGACAAAGGGAAACGACTCATTGCAGCCAAGCACAGTTGTGGACAGCGAAGAGGACAACAAGGAGGTTGAAAATTTAGAGAATGTTTCATGCATAACCGAGGTTCAGGTTGATTCTTGTATTGATGGGGAAAACAAAGCAATAGTAGTAATTGATGAGGATGAGGTCACTTCATCTTGTGTGTTGGATATTGGAGAGGTGTGTATTGATGAGCACGCTGATCTTGTGGTTGAGGATTCAGTTGTTGATGTAGTTGGTGATTCAGAGGATGAGCATAGTTCTGTCATCACTTCAGAGTATGAGGTTGGTGAGTGCAGTGTAGTGAAAGGGCCTAAGATTGATCATTGTGCATTGGAGGATACACCTAAGAGTTTATTTTGTGTTGATGATTCCAGTTCATTGTAGGATCACATACAGGTTACAGATGAGTAGGTTGTCCACACATTGACACATTTGAATAGCACACATGAGTTTGTTGAATGCCTTTATCGATACAGCCCAGCTTGGAGAGAGACGACACCAGTTGACAGTTGGAGCTACTGTTACAAATTTGCACGCCATCAAGCGAGCATTAGAGGTAATTAAATCAGATTACTTGAGGCTATTATCTGATAGGGATCGGGTTATGCGGTTTGTAGAGCAGACTTCCCGAGAGCTCACTCGAAAATATGAGGAGATTGATGAGCTTTGTCTTGAGTTGAGTTTAGCTCATCACTCCCTTTTCACAGCGAAAAGTCAGTCATCTGTTGCATCCACTTCACATGATTCAGAGACTAATTCGGATACTATGGTGGTTAAGCAGTTGATTGAGGGGATACATGAGATTGGACGTGAGGAAGGATTGATTAGTAATAATGATTCCGCATTCACTCAAGTCGATCAGTATGAGCATAAGCGGAGTGATGATATGCTTTCTTTAATGGATGCTACTTCCTCATTTGGTGCAGTAGATGATGGTACATTACCTGATTCTGATCCTGAGGATGATGATGCGAGCCATACTTCAGGGGATTCTTTGGAGCTTCATAGGGGTTCAGTTGGTGAGGTTCATATGGATTGTATAGTGAGGTATGCTAGTCATTTTGATTTCAGCCCACATGTAGATGAGTGGACCTTTTTTCGGATGACACATAGTGGTGGGTTGAAAGATGGTTATAGCGGGTTGTATACTTCACTGGGGTATGAGATGCCTTCTTCATTAGAGGGTAAGGTGATTCATTGTTGGGATGATTGTTTGGTTCAGCATGATGGATGTAGTGCAGAGATAGAGTTATGGCTGAACAACTCTTCGCTTGTATGCAGTTATGATATTTTGGTGCTGGATCTTGGATTTTTCCTTGGTTCGGGCGATATGGCAGGGGACCACATATGGATTTGGGATCCAGGTAGTTGTCAGTGGTTTAGTTGTTGTTTCACCGAGTTGGCAGTTGACATGACTGCTAGGATATTCTTTGGCCCATGGGATCCGGGAGGTGTGTGCCCATGGAGGTCAGTGATCTGTGGAGATCGTGCCTTGATGTCACTTCCATTGGCTATTTGGTGGCGGGAGTTAGTTCAGACTCCCAGATGGGTCATTATTGTTCGGTTGTGGATTAGCAATCGATTAACTCCAATATTATGTCAACAAAAATATTGGAGAGATTTTTTGGTCAAGGATCGGTTACTTTGGTTGTTGGGAGTTGTTGGGGGGTTGATTCCAACATCTCCTCAACTTACCGTCCTTGATTTACTTGTCCTCTCACACTGGTTTTTCAGTCTAGTTTGGGGTGTTGTCATTCTGGGAATACAGATGAGGTGTGTGCGGTTGTGTTACTATGAGCTTCTGGTTTTGATCAGAGTGGCGCAACGTCAGCGTGTTAGTTCTGACAGGATGTTGATTTGGGACTTAGAGGATATGCTCGGTTTTAGTGTGGTGACAAAGCTTGACCGGGATTGTGGAGAGCAGTTTACTTGTGAGTTGGTTGAACTATTTTAGAGACTGATTGCACTTCTGGATAGAGGACTACACGAGATGACACTTGTAGAGGGTCAGTAGTGCAGGATTTATCTCAGTTGGAGATATGAAGCTCATCGGTTCATCTGGGATCCAGGGATTGCATGGCAATTATTTTTGAGATTGTCATGTTCTGAGATTGGATTGCTTGAGGACAAGCAATCTCGAGGAGGGAGGACTGTAATGTCCCCATCCTAGTCAGCTAATAGAGCGTAATATGGACTTGCCTATTCATAAGGTTTCGTAGGCAATGTCGAGTGTTTAGGAACCACTAGGTGTTATGGAGATATTGTTGGACGATTTGCATTCACAGTTGTCAGCTTTCAGGACCATTTTTGGCAGTATTTTTAGAGACTTACTATTTTTAGTAAGTCAGTTAGGGTTGGATTCTCGAGAAACAAAAAGTACGACTGGCATCTTTGGCTTAATGGGTATCCATTTCCGTAAGTTGTTTGGTGGTTGGATGTTGGGAGAGCAATAATTTTAATGCCCGAAGATTTATAATGTTATATTTAAATATAAAAGTTAAATATATTAATGTTGGGCATTAATTTAATCTTAAAAGGGGTCATGTAACCACTTGAATTAAAGGGGATTTTATAAAGTTCATATTTCTAATGTCATAAAAGTGGTATGGTCTCCTTGGAAAGTAATAAGTGAAATATATTACAATTTATGGTAAAAAGAATGCCTTCAAGGTGCAACGTAGCATTTGGAAAGACAAATTATCCCACATTCAAGAAGTGAATGGATCAACCAACTTTGGGAAAGGATAAAAGTGGCATTGAAGAGTTGATTGTGACATCTTTGGCTATTATTCTTGAAGCTTATTGTGTGAGACTTGAAGGTTGCAAGATTTTAGTCATTCCAGGCTTGTATTGTGATGAAAACCACATACAAGGACACCATATCTTGAGGTTGAAAGATACATTTAGATTGGTTAATGAGCATTCATACTCAGTGGATGCAATTGAGCTGATAAAGGTGATATTTTTAGATATTGTTGAGCAGATTGGAGAGGGTTTGTTCCATTTCATTTGCACTTCACTCCTTCATCTGGCCGTACCATCTAGGGCCAAAATAGAGCGATTTGGATGCACACTCAACAATGGTTTGTTGAAGTTTGAGATCTACTTGCAACTACAGACCTAGCCACCACCTTTTCTGCAGGTTTTGGAGACTTTCATTGGATTTTTGTAGTGTTTATTAGCAGCCGTACCTGCTCTTGGCATGGCCGTACATTTCTTGGGGGACGAGTTGCTTGCCTAGGTCCAAACGCCTAGTATTTGGAGGATTTCTTACATGCTTTGTTATTGTCTCCAAAAAGGGTATTCAAAAACATAAGTTGTATGCTGGAGAAGTTTGTAAATTGGATTTTATGATAAAAAAATGAAGATTTTTGTGTGTTGATGAACATTTCCAGATTTGTATCAGACCTTCACAATTCTGGGTATACTCCTTTTAATGCAATTTCCTTTATTGGGTTTGTTTATCTATATTGGAAGAAGCTAGTGTTCAAATTTGGTAGCATTTGGATTGATAGTTTTCAAGTTGTGATCCATTCTTGAGAGCTGCCCTGTTATTTTTGAGTATGCATGACAAATGTTTGTCAAAATGTCTTGTTGAAAATTCATGAGTTAATATGATATTTGAAAATTGGAGTTAGTACATTGAATGTTCATATGATCTCCAAACATACAAAACACTAAATAACCCAAATCAGCAAACAAGACACTCAAGTTTTCAGTTTGGAACCCAAGATCGAAACCTGGCTCTTTTGGTGGCAATTTTTTTTTTTTTGTCTTTGAAAGGGGTAGGACATTACAGTGGTATCAGAGCTCAGCTTATCCTGCCAGCTTGAGGGTTACAAAGTTGCAGTAGTGTGTTGGTAATGGCTACTATCCAAGAACTCATGATAGAGTTGATGCAAAAATTTCAAGAACAAAATGAGTTTTTTACAACAATAATAGAACATCATCCTAAGTGGTTGAAGCCTCCATTAGCAGTTGGAATAAAAATAGGGACAAAGGGAAACGACTCATTGCAGCCAAGCACAGTTGTGGACAGCGAAGAGGACAACAAGGAGGTTGAAAATTTAGAGAATGTTTCATGCATAACCGAGGTTCAAGTTGATTCTTGTATTGATGGGGAAAAACAAAGCAACAAGTAGTAATTGATGAGGATGAGGTCACTTCATCTTGTGTGTTGGATATTGGAGAGGTGTGTATTGATGAGCATGTTGATCTTGTGGTTGAGGATTCAGTTGTTGATGTAGTTGGTGATTCGAAGGATGAGCATAGTTCTGTCATCACTTCAGAGTATGAGGTTGGTGAGTGCAATGCAGTGAAAGGGCCTAAGATTGATCATTGTGCATTGGAGGATACACCTGAGAGTTTATTTTGTGTTGATGATTCCAGTTCATTGCAGGATCACATACAAGTTACAGATGAGCAGGTTGTCCACACATTGACACATTTGAATAGCACACATGAGTTTGTTGAATGCCTTTATCAGACAACCCAACTTGGAGAGAGACGACACCAGTTGACAGTTGGAGCTACTGCTACAGATTTGTAGGCCATCAAGCGAGCATTAGAGGTAATAAAATCAGATTACTTGAGGCTATTATCTGATAGGGATCGGGTTATGCGGTTTGCAGAGCAGACTTCCTAAGAGCTCACTCAAAAATATGAGGAGATTGATGAGCTTTGTCTTGAGTTGAGTTTAGCTCATCACTCCCTTTTCACAGTGAAAATTCAGTCATCTATTGCATCCACTTCACATGATTCAGAGACTAATTCGGATACTATGGTGGTTAAGTAGTTGATTGAGGGGATACATGAGATTGGACATGAGGAAGGATTGATTAGTAATAATGATTTCGCATTCACTCAAGTCGATCAGTATGAGCATAAGCGAAGTGATGATATGCTTTCTTTAATGGATGCTACTTCCTCATTTGGTGCAGTAGATGATGGTACATTACCTGATTCCGATCCTGAGGATGATGATGCGAGCCATACTTCAGGGGATTCTTTGGAGCTTCATAGGGGTTCAGTTGGTGAGGTTCATATGGATTGTATAGTGAGGTATGCTAGTCATTTTGATTTCAGCCCACATGTAGATGAGTGGACCTTTTTTCGGATGACACATAGTGGTGGGTTGAAAGATGGTTATAGCGGGTTGTATACTTCACTAGGGTATGAGATGCCTTCTTCATTAGAGGGTAAGGTGATTCATTGTTGGGATGATTGTTTGGTTCAGCATGATGGATGTAGTGCAGAGACGAGTTATGGCTAGACCCCCTGGTCGGGGGGGGTTGGGGGGTTGGGGATTAGCAACCATTAACTCCAATCTTATGTCAACAAAAATATTGGAGAGATTTTTTGGTCAGGGATCGGTTACTTTGGTTGTTGGGAGTTGTTGGGGGGTTGATTCCAGCATCTCCTCAACTTACCGTCCTTGATTTACTTGTCCTCTCACACCGGTTTTTTAGTCTAGTTTGGGGTGTTGTCATTCTGGGAATACAGATGAGGTGTGTGCGGCTGTGTTACTATGAGCTTTGGTTTTGATCAGAGTGGCGCAGCGTCAGCGTGTTAGTTCTAACAAGATGTTGATTTGGGACTTAGAGGATATGCTCGGTTTCAGTGTGGTGACAGAGCTTGACCGGGATTGTGGAGAGCAGTTTACTTGTGAGTTGGTTGAACTATTTCAAAGACTGATTGCACTTCTGGATAGAGGACTACACGAGATGACACTTGTAGAGGGTCAACAGTGCAAGATTTATCTCAGTTGGAGATATGAAGCTCATCGGTTCATCTAGGATCTAGGGATTGCATGGCAATTATTTTTGAGATTGTCATGTTTTGAGATTGGATTGCTTGAGGACAAGCAATCTCGAGGAGGGAGGACTTGTAATGTCCCCATCCTAGTCAGCTAACAGAGCGTAATATGGACTTGCCTATTCATAAGGTTCCGTAGGCAATGTCGAGTGTTTAGGAACCACTAGGTGTTATGGAGATATTGTTGGACGATCTGCATTCACAGTTGTCGGCTTTCAGGACCATTTTTGGCAGTATTTTTAGAGACTTACTATTTTTAGTAAGTCAGTTAGGGTTGGATTCTCGGGAAACAAAAAGTACGATTGGCATCTTCGGCTTAATGGGTATCCGTTTCCATAAGTTGTTTGGTGGTTGGATGTTGGGAGAGCAATAATTTTAATGCCCGAAGATTTATAATGTTATATTTAAATATAAAAGTTAAATATATTAATGTTGGGCATTAATTTAATCTTAAAAGGGGTCATGTAACCACTTGAATTAAAGGGGATTTTATAAAGTTCATATTTCTAATGTCATAAAAGTGGTATGGTCTCCTTGGAAAGTAATAAGTGAAATATATTACAATTTATGGTAAAAAGAATGCCTTCAAGGTGCAACGTAGCATTTGGAAAGACAAATTATCCCACATTCAAGAAGTGAATGGATCAACCAGCTTTGGGAAAGGATAAAAGTGGCATTGAAGAGTTGATTGTGACATCTTTGGCTATTATTCTTGAAGCTTATTGTGTGAGACTTGAAGGTTGCAAGATTTTAGTCATTCCAGGCTTGTATTGTGACGAAAACCACATACAAGGACACCATATCTTGAGGTTGAAAGATACCTTTAGATTGGTTAATGAGCATTCATACTCAGTGGATGCAATTGAGCTGATAAAGGTGATATTTTCAGATATTGTTGAGCAGATTGGAGAGGGTTTGTTCCATTTCATTTGCACTTCACTCCTTCAGCTGGCCGTACCATCTAGGGCCAAAATAGAGCGATTTGGATGCACACTCAGCAATGGTTTGTTGAAGTTTGAGATCTACTTGCAACTACAGACCTAGCCGCCACCTTTTCTGCAGGTTTTGGAGACTTTCATTGGATTTTTGTAGTGTTTATTAGCAGCTGTACCTGCTCCTGGCATGGTCGTACATTTCTTGGGGGACGAGTTGCTTGCCTAGGTCCAAACGCCTAGTATTTGGAGGATTTCTTACATGCTTTGTTATTGTCTCCAAAAAGGGTATTCAAAAACATAAGTTGTATGTTGGAGAAGTTTGTAAATTGGATTTTATGATAAAAAAATGAAGATTTCTGTGTGTTGATGAACATTTCCAGATTTGTATCAGACCTTCACAATTTCGGGTATACTCCTTTTAATGCAATTTCCTTTATTGGGTTTGTTTATCTATATTGGAAGAAGCTAGTGTTCGAATTTGGTAGCATTTGGATTGATAGTTTTCAAGTTGTGATCCATTCTTGAGAGCTGCCCTGTTATTTCTGAGTATGCATGACAAATGTTTGTCAAAATGTCTTGTTGAAAATTCATGAGTTAATATGATATTTGAAAATTGGAGTTAGTACATTGAATGTTCATATGATCTCCAAACATACAAAACACTAAATAACCCAAATCAGCAAACAAGACACTCAAGTTTTCAGTTTGGAACCCAAGATCGAAACCTGGCTCTTTTGGTGGCAATATTTTTTTTTGTTTTGGAAGGGGGGGACATTAAGGTGGTATGGAGCTCAGCTTATCCCCCAGCCCGGGGGGATGATGAAGTGGAGTGGGGGTAATGGTAAGGCTACTATCCGAGAGGAACAGAAAAAGGGGATGCAAAAATTCAAGAACAAAATGAGTTTTTTAAACAACAATAGAAGAACATAATCAAGTGGTGAAGCCTCCATTAGATTGGGGAATAAAAATAGGGACAAAGGGAAACGACTCATTGCAGCCAAGCACAGTTGTGGATAGTGAAGAGGACAACAAGGAGGTTGAAAATTTAGAGAATGTTTCATGCATAACCGAGGTTCAGGTTGATTCTTGTATTGATGGGAAAAACAAAGCAACAGTAGTAATTGATGAGGATGAGGTCACTTCATCTTGTGTGTTGGATATTGGAGAGGTGTGTATTGATGAGCACGCTGATCTTGTGGTTGAGGATTCAGTTGTTGATGTAGTTGGTGATTCAGAGGATGAGCATAGTTCTGTCATCACTTCAAAGTATGAGGTTGGTGAGTGCAATGCAGTGAAAGGGCCTAAGATTGATCATTGTGCATTGGAGGATACACCTGAGAGTTTATTTTGTGTTGATGATTCCAATTCATTGCAGGATCACATACAGGTTATAGATGAGCAAGTTGTCCACACATTGACACATTTGAATAGCACACATGAGTTTGTTGAATGCCTTTATCAGACAGCCCAACTTGGAGAGAGACGACACCAGTTGACAGTTGGAGCTACTGCTACAGATTTGTAGGCCATCAAGCGAGCATTAGAGGTAATCAAATCAGATTACTTGAGGCTATTATCTGATAGGGATCGGGTTATATGATTTGCAGAGTAGACTTCTCGAGAGCTCACTCAAAAATATGAGGAGATTGATGAGCTTTGTCTTGAGTTGAGTTTAGCTCATCACTCCCTTTTCACAATGAAAAGTCAGTCATCTATTGCATCCACTTCACATGATTCAGAGACTAATTCGGATACTATGGTGGTTAAGCAGTTGATTGAGGGGATACATGATATTGGACGTGAGGAAGGATTGATTAGTAATAATGATTCCGCATTCACTCAAGTCGATCAGTATGAGCATAAGCAAAGTGATGATATGCTTTCTTTAATGGATGCTACTTCCTCATTTGGTGCAGTAGATGATGGTACATTACCTGATTCTGATCCTGAGGATGATGATGCAAGCCATACTTTAGGGGATTCTTTGGAGCTTCACAGGGGTTCAGTTGGTGAGGTTCATATGGATTGTATAGTGAGGTATGCTAGTCATTTTGATTTCAGCCCACATGTAGATGAGTGGACCTTTTTTGGATGACACATAGTGGTGGGTTGAAAGATGGTTATAGCGGGTTGTATACTTCACTGGGGTATGAGATGCCTTCTTCATTAGAGGGTAAGGTGATTCATTGTTGGGATGATTGTTTGGTTCAGCATGATGGATGTAGTGCAGAGACAGAGTTATGGCTGAACAACTCTTCACTTGTATGCAGTTATGATATTTTGGTGCTGGATCTTGGATTTTTCCTTGGTTTGGGCGATATGGCAGGGGACCACATATGGATTTGGGATCTAGGTAGTTGTCAGTGGTTTAGTTGTTGTTTCATCGAGTTGGCAGTTGACATGACTACTAGGATATTCTTTGGCCCATGGGATCCGGGAGGTGTGTGCCCATGGAGGTCAGTGATCTGTGGAGATCGTGCCTTGATGTCACTTTCGTTGGCTATTTGGTGGCGGGAGTTAGTTCAGACTCCTAGATGGGTCATTATTGTTCGGTTGTGGATTAGCAACCGATTAACTCCAATATTATGTCAACAAAAATATTGGAGAGATTTTTTGGTCAGGGATCGGTTACTTTGGTTGTTGGGAGTTGTTGGGGGGTTGATTCCAGCATCTCCTCAACTTACCGTCCTTGATTTACTTGTCCTCTCACACTGGTTTTTTAGTCTAGTTTGGGGTGTTGTCATTCTAGGAATACAGATGAGGTGTGTGCGGTTGTGTTACTATGAGCTTATGGTTTTGATCAGAGTGGCGCAGCATCAGCGTGTTAGTTCTTACAGGATGTTGATTTGGGACTTAGAGGATATGCTCGGTTTTAGTGTGGTGACAAAGCTTGATCGAGATTATGGAGAGCAGTTTACTTGTGAGTTGGTTGAACTATTTTAGAGACTGATTGCACTTCTGGATAGAGGACTACACGAGATGACACTTGTAGAGGGTCAACAGTGCAGGATTTATCTCAGTTGGAGATATGAAGCTCATCGGTTCATCTGGGATCCGGGGATTGCATGGCAATTATTTTTGAGATTGTCATGTTTTGAGATTGGATTGCTTGAGGACAAGCAATCTCGAGGAGGGAGGACTGTAATGTCCCCATCCTAGTTAGCTAACAGAGCGTAATATGGACTTGCCTATTCATAAGGTTCCATAGGCAATGTCGAGTGTTTAGGAACCACTAGGTGTTATGGAGATATTGTTGGACGATATGCATTCACAGTTGTCAACTTTCAGGACCATTTTTGGTAGTATTTTCAGAGACTTACTATTTTTAGTAAGTCATTTAGGGTTGGATTCTCGAGAAACAAAAAGTACGACTGGCATCTTCGGCTTAATGGGTATCCGTTTTCGTAAGTTGTTTGGTGGTTGGATGTTGGGAGAGCAATAATTTTAATGCCCGAAGATTTATAATGTTATATTTAAATATAAAAGTTAAATATATTAATGTTGGGCATTAATTTAATCTTAAAAGGGGTCATGTAACCACTTGAATTAAAGGGGATTTTATAAAGTTCATATTTCTAATGTCATAAAAGTGGTATGGTCTCCTTGGAAAGTAATAAGTGAAATATATTACAATTTATGGTAAAAATAATGCCTTCAAGGTGCAACGTAGCATTTGGAAAGACAAATTATCCCACATTCAAGAAGTGAATGGATCAACCAACTTTGGGAAAGGATAAAAGTGGCATTGAAGAGTTGATTGTGACATCTTTGGCTATTATTCTTGAAGCTTATTGTGTGAGACTTGCAGGTTGCAAGATTTCAGTCATTCCAGGCTTGTATTGTGACAAAAACCACATACAAGGACACCATATCTTGAGGTTGAAAGATACATTTAGATTGGTTAATGAGCATTCATACTCAGTGGATGCAATTGAGCTGATAAAGGTGATATTTTCAGATATTGTTGAGCAGATTGGAGAGGGTTTGTTCCATTTCATTTGCACTTCACTCCTTCAACTGGCCGTACCATCTAGGGCCAAAATAGAGCGATTTGGATGCACACTCAGTAATGGTTTGTTGAATTTTGAGATCTACTTGCAACTACAGACCTAGCCACCACCTTTTCTACAGGTTTTGGAGACCTAGCCACCACCAACTCCAATCTTACGTCAACAAAAATATTGAAGAGATTTTTTTGTCAGGGATCAGTTACTTTGGTTGTTGGGAGTTGTTGGGGGTTGATTCCAACATCTCCTCAAATTATCGTCCTTGATTTACTTGTCTTCTCACATCGGTTATTTAGTCTAGTTTGGGGTGTTGTCATTTTGGGAATACAGATGAGGTGTGTGTGGTTGTGTCACTATGAGCTTCTGGTTTTGAGCAGAGTCGCACAGTGTCAGCGTGTTAGTTCTAACAGGATGTTGATTTGGGACTTAGAGGATATGCTCAATTTCAGTGTGGTGATAGAGATTGACTGAGATTGTGAAGAGTGGTTTACTTGTGAGTTGGTTGAACTATTTCAGAGACTAATCTTCTAGATAGAGGACTACACGAGATGACACTTGTAAAGAGTCAACAGTGCAGGATTTATCTTAGTTGGAGATATGAAGCTCATCGGTTCATCTAGGATCTAGGGATTGCATTGCAATTATTTTTGAGATTGTCATGTTCTGAGATTGGATTGTTTAAGGACAAGCAATCTCGAGGAGGGAGGACTGTAATGTCCCCATCCTAGTCAGCTAACAGAGCGTAACATGGAATTGCCTATTCATAAGGTTTCGTAGGCAATGTCAAGTGTTTAGGAACCACTAGGTGTTATGGAGATATTGTTGGACGATATGCATTCACAGTTGTCAGCTTTCAAGACCGTTTTTGGGAGTATTTTTAAAGACTTACTATTTTTAGTAAGTCAGTTAGGGTTGGATTATCAGGAAACAAAAAGTACGACTGACATCTTCAGCTTAATGGGTATCCGTTTCCATAAGTTATTTGGTGGTTGGATGTTGGGAGAGCAATAATTTTAATTCTCGAAGATTTATAATGTTATATTTAAATATAAAAGTTAAATATATTAATGTTGGACATTAATTTAATCTTAAAAGGGGTCATGTAACCACTTGAATTAAAGGGGATTTTATAAAGTTCATATTCTAATGTCATAAAAGTGGTATGGTCTCCTTGGAAAGTAATAAGTGAAATATATTACAATTTATGGTAAAAAGAATACCTTCAAGGTGCAACGTAGCATTTGGAAAGACAAATTATCCCACATTCAAGAAGTGAATGGATCAACCAACTTTAAGAAAGGATAAAAGTGGCATTGAAGAGTTGATTGTGACATCTTTGACTATTATTCTCGAAGATTATTGTATGAGACTTGAAGGTTGCAAGATTTTAGTCATTCCAGGTTTGTATTGTGACAAAAACCACATACAAGGACACCATATCTTGAGGTTGAAAGATACCTTTATATTGGTTAATGAGCATTCATACTCAGTGGATGCAATTGAGCTGATAAATGTGATATTTTTAGATATTGTTGAGCAGATTGGAGAGGGTTTGTTCCATTTTATTTGCACTTCACTCCTTTAGATGGCCGTACCATCTAGGGCCAAAATAGAGCGATTTGGATGCACACTCTACAATGGTTTGTTGAAGTTTGAGATCTACTTGCAACTACAAACCTAGCCACCACCTTTTCTGCAGGTTTTGGAGACTTTCATTGGATTTTTGTAGTGTTTATTAGCAGTCGTACCTGCTCCTGGCATGGTCGTACATTTATTGGGGGACGAGTTGCTTGCCTAGGTCCAAACGCCTAGTATTTGGAGGATTTCTTACATGCTTTGTTATTGTCTCCAACAAGGGTATTCAAAAATATAAGTTGTATGCTAGAAAAGTTTGAAAATTGGATTTAATGATAAAAAAATGAAGATTTTTGTGTGTTGATGAACATTTCCAAATTTGTATCAGACCTTCACAATTTTGGGTATACTCCTTTTAATGCAATTTTTTTTATTGGGTTTGTTTATCTATATTGTAAGAAGCTAGTGTTCAAATTTGGTAGAATTTGGATTGATAGTTTTCAAGTTGTGATCCATTCTTGAGAGCTACCCTGTTATTTCTGAGTATGCATGACAAATGTTTGTCAAAATGTCTTGTTGAAAATTTATGAGTTAATATGATATTTGAAAATTGGAGTTAGTACATTGAATGTTCATATGATCTCCAAACATACAGCACACTGAATAACCCAAATCAGCAAACAAGACACTAAAGTTTTCAGTTTGGAACCCAAGATCGAAATATGGCTCTTTTGGTGGCAATTTTTTTGTCTTCGAAAGGGGTAGGACATTATAGTGTTATTAGAGCTCCTTTTATCTTGCCAGCTTGAGGGTTACAAAGTTGCAGTAGTGTGTTGGTAATGGCTACTATCCAAGAACTCATGAGCTGATGCAAAAATTTCAAGAACAAAATGAGTTTTTTACAACAATAATAGAACATCATCCCAAGTGGTTGAAGCCTCCATTAGTAGTTGAAATAAAAATAGGGACAAAGGGAAACGACTCATTGCAGCTAAGCACAGTTGTGGATAGTGAAGAGGACAACAAGGAGGTTGAAAATTTAGAGAATGTTTCATGCATAACCAAGGTTCAGGTTGATTCTTGTATTGCTGGGAAAATAAAGCAGCAGTAGTACTTGATGAGGATGAGGTCACTTCATATTATGTGTTGGATATTAGAGAGGTGTGTATTGATTAGGACACTGATCTTGTGGTTGAGGATTCAGTTGTTGATGTAGTTGGTGATTCAGAGGATGAGCATAGTTCTGTCATCACTTCAGAGTATGAGGTTGGTGAGTGCAGTGTAGTGAAAGGGCCTACAATTGATCATTGTACATTGGAGGATACACCTGTGAGTTTATTTTGTGTTGATGATTCCATTTCATTGTAGGATCAAATACATGTTACAGATGAGCAGGTTGTCCACACATTGACACATTTGAATAGCACACATGAGTTTGTTGAATGCCTTTATTAGACAACCCAACTTGGAGAGAGACAACACCAGTTGATAGTTGAAGCTAATGCTACAGATTTACAGGCCATCAAGCGAGCATTAGAGGTAATAAAATCAGATTACTTGAGGCTATTATATGATAGAGATCGGGTTATACAATTTGCAAAGCATAATTCCTAAGAGCTCACTCAGAAAGATGAGGATATTGATGAGATTTGTCTTGAGTTGTGTTTAGCTCATCACTCTCTTTTCACAATGAAAAGTCAGTCATCTGTTGCATCCACTTCACATGATTCAGAGACTAATTTGGATAATATGGTGGTTAAGTTGTTGATTGAGGGGATACATGATATTGGACATGAGGAAGGATTGATTAGTAATAATGATTTCGCATTCACTCAAGTCGATCAGTATGAGCATAAGCGGAGTGATGATATGCTTTCTTTAATGGATGCTACTTCCTAATTTGGTGCAGTAGATGATGGTACATTACCTAATTCTGATCCTGAGGATGATGATGAAAGCCATACTTCAGGAGATTCTTTGGAGCTTCATAGGGGTTTAGTTGTTGAGGTTCATATGGATTGTATAGTGAGGTATGCTAGTCATTTTGATTTCAGCCCACATGTAGATGAGTGGACCTTTTTTTGGATGACACATAGTGGTGGGTTGAAAGATGGTTATAGCGGGTTTTATACTTCACTAGGGTATGAGATGCCTTCTAAATTAGAGGGTAAGGTGATTCATTTTTGGGAGATATTAAGCTCATTGGTTCATCTGGGATCCAGGGATTGCATGGCAATTATTTTTGAGATTGTCATGTTCTGAGATTGGATTGCTTGAGGACAAGTAATCTCGAGGAGGGAGGACTGTAATGTCCCCATACTAGTCAGCTAACAGAGCGTAATATGGAATTGCCTATTCATAAGGTTTCGTAGGCAATGTCGAGTGTTTAGGAACCACTAGGTGTTATGGAGATGTTGTTGGACGATCTGCATGCACATTTGTCAGCTTTTAGGACCGTTTTTGGTAGTATTTTTAGAGACTTACTATTTTTAGTAAGTCAGTTAGGGTTGGATTATCGAGAAAAAAAAAGTATGAATGACATCTTCGGCTTAATGGGTATCTGTTTCCATAAATTTTTTGGTGGTTGGATGTTGGGAGAGCAATAATTTTAATGCCCGAAAATTTATAATGTTATATTTAAATATAAAAGTTAAATATATTAATGTTGGGCATTAATTTAATCTTAAAAGGGGTCATGTAACCACTTGAATTAAAGGGGATTTTATAAAGTTTATATTTCTAATGTCATAAAAGTGGTATGGTCTCCTTGGAAAGTAATAAGTGAAATATGTTACAATTTATGGTAAAAAGAATACCTTCAAGGTGCAACATAGCATTTGGAAAGACAAATTATCCCACATTCAAGAAGTGAATGGATCAACCAACTTTGGGAAAGGATAAAAATGGCATTAAAGAGTTGATTGTGACATCTTTGACTATTATTCTTGAAGCTTATTGTGTGAGACTTGCAGGTTGCAAGATTTTAGTCATTCCAGGTTTGTATTGTGACAAAAACCACATACAAGGACACCATATCTTGAGGTTGAAAGATACCTTTAGATTGGTTAATGAGCATTCATACTCAGTGGATGCAATTGAGCTAATAAAGGTGATATTTTTAGATATTGTTGAGCATATTGGAGAGGGTTTGTTCCATTTCATTTGCACTTCACTCCTTCAACTAGCCGTACCATCTAAGGTCCAAAATAGAGTGATTTGGATGCAGACTCAATAATGGTTTGTTGATGTTTGAGATATACTTGCAACTACAGACCTAGCCACCACCTTTTCTGAAGGTTTTGGAGACCTAGCCACCACCAAATCCAATATTACGTCAACAAAAATATTGAAGAGATTTTTTTGTCAGGGATCAGTTACTTTGGTTGTTAGGAGTTGTTAGGGGTTGATTCCAACATCTCCTCAACTTACCGTCCTTGATTTACTTGTCTTCTCACACCAGTTTTTTAGTCTAGTTTCGGGTGTTGTCATTTTGGGAATATAAATGAGATGTGTGTGGTTGTGTCACTATGAGCTTCTGGTTTTGATCAGAGTTGCACAACGTCAGCGTGTTAGTTCTGACAGGATGTTGATTTGGGACTTAGAGGATATGCTCGATTTCAGTGTGGTGACAGAGCTTGACCGAGATTGTGAAGAGTAGTTTACTTGTGAGTTGGTTGAACTATTTCACAGACTAATTGCACTTCTGGATAGAGGACTACACGAGATGACACTTGTAGAGGGTCAGTAGTGCAGGATTTATCTCAGTTGGAGATATGAAGCTCATCGGTTCATCTAGGATCTAGGGATTGCATGGAAATTATTTTTGAGATTGTCATGTTCTAAGATTGGATTGTTTAAGGACAAGGAATCTCAAGGAGGGAGGACTATGATGTCCCCATCCTAGTCATCTAACAGAGCGTAATATGGAATTGCCTATTCATAAGGTTTCGTAGGCAATGTCGAGTGTTTAGGAACCACTAGGTGTTATGGAGATATTGTTGGACGATCTGCATTCACAGTTGTCAGTTTTCAAGACCGTTTTTGGGAGTATTTTTAGAGACTTACTATTTTTAGTAAGTCAATTAGGGTTGGATTATTAGGATACAAAAAGCACGACTGACATCTTCGGCTTAATGGGTATCCGTTTCCATAAGTTATTTGGTGGTTGGATGTTGGGAGAGCAATAATTTTAATTCTCGAAGATTTATAATGTTATATTTAAATATAAAAGTTAAATATATTAATGTTGGACATTAATTTAATCTTAAAAGGGGTCATGTAACCACTTGAATTAAAGGGGATTTTATAAAGTTCATATTTCTAATGTCATAAAAATGGTATGGTCTCCTTGGAAAGTAATAAGTGAAATATATTACAATTTATGGTAAAAAGAATACCATCAAGGTGCAACGTAGCATTTGGAAAGAAAAATTATCCCACATTCAAGAAGTGAATGGATCAACCAGCTTTGAGAAAGGATAAAAGTGGCATTGAAGAGTTGATTGTGACATCTTTGACTATTATTCTCGAAGCTTATTGTATGAGACTTGAAGGTTGCAAGATTTTAGTCATTCCAGGTTTGTATTGTGACAAAAACTACATACAAGGACACCATATATTGAGGTTGAAAGATACCTTTAGATTGGTTAATGAGCATTCATACTCAGTGGATGCAATTGAGCTGATAAATGTGATATTTTTAGATATTGTTGAGCAGATTGGAGAGGGTTTGTTCCATTTTATTTGCACTTCACTCCTTCAGCTGGCCGTACCATCTAGGGCCAAAATAGAGCGATTTGGATGCACACTCTACAATGGTTTGTTGAAGTTTGAGATCTACTTGCAACTACAAACCTAGCCACCACCTTTTCTGCAGGTTTTGGAGACTTTCATTGGATTTTTGTAGTGTTTATTAGCAGTCGTTCCTGATCTTGGCATTGTCATACATTTCTTGGGGGACGAGTTACTTTCCTAGGTCCAAACGCCTAGTATTTGGAGGATTTCTTACATGCTTTGTTATTGTCTCCAAAAAGGGTATTCAAAAACATAAGTTGTATGTTGGAGAAGTTTGTAAATTGGGTTTTATGATAAAAAAATGAAGATTTTTGTGTGTTGATGAACATTTCCAAATTTGTATCAGACCTTCACAATTTTGGGTATACTCCTTTTAATGAAATTTTCTTTATTGGGTTTTTTTATCTATATTTGAAGAATCTAGTGTTCAAATTTTGTGGAATTTGGATTGATAGTTTTCAATTTGTGATCCATACTTGAGAGCTGCCCTGTTATTTCTGAGTATGCATGACAAATGTTTGTCAAAATGTCTTGTTGAAAATTCATGAGTTAATATGATATTTGAAAATTGGAGTTAGTACATTGAATGTTCATATGATCTCTAAACATACAAAACATTGAATAACCCAAATCAACAAACAAGACACTTAAGTTTTTAGTTTGGAACCCAAGATCGAAACCTGGTTCTTTTGGTGGCAACTTTTTTTATCTTCAAAAGGGGTAGGACATTACAGTAAGTGTATCTATTCTACATCTGGGCTCTTGGTCTTGACATCAGCTTCATCCTATACCAATCTAGGAAACCAGGTTTTCATAACTTTACAAGGAGGATATTATAGTTGAGCAAGTTCTAATCTGGAGGCTCCATCCAATCAATTCCTTTCAAGAGATAGTGCTAGATCACGCAATGGGAACACATAAGGAGCAAGGGTGCCATGATGACCATGTCCATGAGGGTAATACGATAGATCAACTCTAGGTTTAGTTAAATCTAGACAAGGACGTGGATGCCCATAAGCGAGAGAAGAATCTAATGGTGGAGAGAGAGCCAGCCGTAATATTGGAAAAACTAGACAATATAAAAAAGGAACAACATGAATATCTGGTCCCTAACAACTCATCACCCGAAGGGTAGAATATGGTGGTAAAAGGCTTTGCCACCCTAGTTTTCAAAGGCTTGAGTGTCCAAAAAATTAGGCAAGACAATAAGATTAATGATTTCATTGTAATTCTAAGCTAGTGTGGATGATGCTAGATGAATTACAAGTGATGCCTTAAATACAATGTAATTTGGTCAGACCACTGTAGATTCACAAGATGATTTTCATATGATATTCTAGCTCGTGCATGTTTATCACATCACAGTTCTATGACCAATAAATAAAAACTTGCATTATATAGGACCAATGCATTAAGAATCACAAATTTTATTGGTGACCATTAGAGTAACAAAACCCTATTAAAGGTTACTGCTTGGTCAGGTGCCAGAAAACACTAGGAAAGGATTCCCAAGGATTAGGAAATGTAACATTCCCCTCATCTCTGTGTTGTCTTCCTAGTTTTCTGTTCTTCTATTTGTTGTTGTCGTGACCCCGTAGCCCAATGGATGCATTCAAAAATTTTCAAGACCTCTTAACTCATCCTCGGGAGCCGCATAAAGCCTTGGAACTCATAGACGCAAGCACAAGGTTAGGCGAGTATGCTATAAATATCCCCTTGTGGTTAGATGTAGATGAGACTAGAAAGTGTAAATTGTAAATCGTGGTTGATATAGAATTATCTCTTAGTAAATAAAAACTAGTAAAAGAGGATCATTGCTAGATTATGTAAAAAATAAGGTCTAGGATAGAAGAGATAAAAAATAATGGTAATCTATCTACTCTTGGAATGTATCAGATCCTCAATGGGTTACATTTAGGGGGATCCAATTCATAAGAGTACCTCATAGAAAAAGGCCCATGCCTTATCGGTTTCACTTGATAAGCTTCAGATTGCCTTTCCCTTCGTGTCTCCCCGTTTCTCTGCCCTTCCCTTTATTCTGCCTTCCTATCCCCTTTGTTGCTTATAACTCTTCTAGTTGATGGTAAAGGCTTCTTTGTATCAACTATTTCCTGTTACCCCTTCTTCCCATGTGTTTCTTCCAATAAGATTTTCTAGTATTTGCTTACTATTTCTATTGCTTGTCTTCCCGTTGCTTTTGTTTGCAACAGTTCTCTTTGTGTTGTATTCCTTGGCCCTGTTCCTCTGTATTTATTTTTCATTTTTTCCCCTTTCTTCTCCCATTGGTTATGTCCCTGTTCCTTTTCCTTTGCTTTGCTTTTAATCATGTTGAATGTATCCCTTCTTCTGAAATCCTTTTGTGCTTAGTCTTCCCATTATGTTGCTTTTGTCTTCACGTACTGCTTTCCCATTTGTGCCGCTCTCCTCTCCTTCATCCCTCTATTTTAGTTGTTACATTTCCTGATACTTCTGGATTCCTTTTTTCTACAATATGGAAACCCCTTGTGAGTTGCCAAAAGTGTGGGTGAAATTTTACACCCTTCACCCACTCTTATCTTTAGGAGGTGATTCCCTTTGTTCTGAAGGAGTCTACCAAAATTTTGATGAACATTGATGGACAAGCAAAAGATACCAAATGGTGATCGATGTAGTGATGGATAACCTAAAGAAGTGGGCAGGTGGTAGAAGGAAGCAGGGTGGATGACAAAATGGATGAACGATCCTCCCTTCACCTTGGGTAGAATTATCCAAAAGGCCCATCCACTTGTTGGGCAGACATTTCAAGTAGTTGGCAAGGGCAAAAAACTCATAAAACCACACCCTTGAGAAAGACACAAGCTCCCACCCATATTGGGAAAAATTTGTAAAGCACAAGTTGGGCAAAACTACAAATAAATTTCTGCCCTCTTCCATGATGTCTTCGCAGGTGGAAGGAAGGATGAAGAAAGCACCCACCCAGTATGCAAAGTTCTTGCCATCACCTAAAATTCAAATAGAAGATGTACACACTGTTGTAGCTCTCCAATATCTAGTAATCATATGCAAAAGTGACAAATTTGGGGCACATTACTCCCAAGGTGATTAATTCTAGTCACACATCGCCTAACCAGGGGATCACCAACCGAGTAAAAGGATGAGGTAGATGAAAATTAATGAAATGGACAAAATTGTTAGTGAATCCAAAGGCCCAAATCAAACTAGATGCTCCTAATTCCTTCTAGAAGATCAATGTCATCCTGAGGAGCAGCGTACCAGTTTGATTCTTGTCAGCTTCAAGAGTCGTCTTCCCTCCTACTGCCATAAATATTCAAGTTTTTTATATTATGTAAAATTACCTATAAATAGTGGAATGCTGGTCATTCTTAAGGGTGGCTCTTTAGCCATTATAATTCATATGTAAGGTTTTTACCACTATGTAAATATAGATTCATCACTATTTGGTCTCCGATTTTACCTTCATATTTTTATTAAATGTATGAATGCTTATTTATGTTTTAGTCATTTAAGTGGTTTCATATTATTTTGCAATCTAGATTTCATGGGATTTGCTTAGTGACTTAGGAGTGTGCATTTATAAACATGGGTTGGGGGTTTATTTTTGCTAAAGCTAGTGCAGATAGGAGTGCTCTAATTTTACATCTTGGTTTTCATGCACCTATTCGTTGGTTCTAGAATTCGCTCTCTATCCACTGCTTCGTAGAGCTTGATGAGGGTATTTTTAGCTGATCTGTTAGGTGGTGTATTTGTGTTTCAACCCATGGTATAGTGCTTGCATAGGTCTTGATGCAGCTATACCCATCCTTATGAGTTTTGGTTAGGACCATTTTCCCATCTCTTTCCCCCATTTTTCATTTTTCATTATGTGGTATAGATAGCTGGAACCCCCTTTCACAAACTGGCCTCCTTCAGAGATCGATCACCCCATCCCGACTTGATGGTCATTCTATGCTGGCATTGATCGGCCCCTGCTCTTTGTGCGGTGCTGGATTGATGACCAATAGATGGTATATTGTAGGAGAAAGGATTGTCCTAGGGAGTGATATCCTTGGGAACATAAACCTCTATTTGGGGTAAAGTGGATGATGTAACTTGTGACATGTCATTTGCATTAGGTGCCTGCGAACCCGTCAACAGATTGGGTGGGACAATGTATACAATCTCCTTAGACTATGAAGGTGGCTTTTTGGTCTGAGAGGAGGAAGCATAAGTAGCCTCTACTACAAGGGGAGTGGCTTTGCACACTTGACTACGAGTAATAGGTATGGTGATGCATGTAATGATGAGGATTGGAACAACCAAAAAATGAAAGATTTGAAGTTTTTGTGTGCTTTTTGATTATTTTGGAACCTTTATGTGTCTAAAAATTTAGGTTCACACACCAGTGTGCAAATATGTATATCCGTACATGCCTATGAGAATCTAGAGAAAATATATAATTTGAGTAAAATTTGATAGTTACAAACTATGACAGACCAAAAAGTGTGCTTTGGACCTATTTGTTCTTGAAATTTTAGGTTCACACATCGGTGTGCGAATTTGTAGGTTCAAACATGCCTATGTGAATCTAGATAAAATAGGCAAATTGATTGGATTTTGACAGTTACAAACTATGATAGATCAAAATGTGTATTTTGGCTTTGTTTTGATGGTTGTGTGACCAGTCTTGTAAGCCAAAAGTGTTTAGATGCCACCAAAGTTAACAACAAACAGTAAACAAATGTTTAAGTTGGTTTCTATATATTTTTATGTTGATATCGAACCTAAAACCAAAAAAAGGGTGTTGGGGATGGATACTAGAAAGGTATGTTGAAGCACATAGCCTTACAACACTCAAAGGTGCACAAAGCACCAATATGCAACAATAGGTGAATAGTGGCTAAATGGAAGGCACAACAAAAATATATCCAAAGGGGGAAACTCAAAAAACTCTTATGAAAAGAGGTGGTACTATCACAGACCTACTACCGACATACCCATGATTTTTCTTCACCCTTAAGAATGACAATTACCAACTCATGAATTATAAAAGCCCTATAAGTAGGTGCCTCTAGTCCTAACCTACTTTGAGGATCTCTAAGATTAGGGGATCTTCTAGTGATGAAGGCTAAAATTTGCTCCTGGGGGCTACTATGGTGACTAGGGGGCAAGATGGTGGAAGGATATGAAATGTAAAATCACCTATCTTGAGTGGGGATTAGTGATGAAGGTTAATATTACAACTATGAATGAAGCATGAGTGTGTGGTGGTGAGTTTTCTACGTGTAGTTTGGAAAGTAAATCTATGCTAAATACATTTTGAAAGAAATCCTACTTAACTTAAGTGCTTTTGGAAATGAAATCATAAACTTAGTCTAAGATGTGTTTGGAAAGGGAAATCACATAATTAATCTAAGATGCATTTGGAAAGGGAAATAACAGACTTACCCTAATGCTTTTTGAAATGAAAGTTAGTTTAAATGCTTTTAAAAAGGAAAACCACTTATTCTAATGCTTTTGAAAATAAAAGGCACAAACTTAACATAATGCTTTTGAAATGAAAGCTAGATTAAATGCTTTTAGAAAAGGAAAAACACTTATTCGAATGCTTTTGAAAAATAAATCTGATTAAACTAGTATGTTTGTAAAGAAATTTGAGCTATCATATTGCTTTTGGAAAGAAACTATGCTTAATGAAGTGGATGCGATAACAAATCAGCCTTTTGAAAGGACAAAAACAACAATTTTTAAGTACAATACTTGGTGCCAAGTATTGCAGAAGGTTTTATCTATCTCTGTGTTGCAAAATTTTGCAATTTGGAGAGGTTCACACACCCATGTGCAAACCTAACTGCTCTACTAGATTCACACACCCATGTGTGAATGTCTACTTTATGGAGTTTTTGCACAAGTTTGAGGTCTAGGAAGTAGGTACTAGAATTCCTCCTAACTTTGAGATGATTTCTTGCACAAAAAGTGTAGAAAATGAGTGTTAATACTTCAAAACTTGGTGCAAAACTCTAGAACGATAGTCACAAAAGTAAATCAAACAATTGAAGAGCATAAAACCTAATTATTGGTGCCAAAAGGTACAAGGAATGATATCACCTATCATACACCATGGTGAGAGGCAATTTGTTAGAAGGTATGAGGGATAGCAATCCCAATGGGAAAAGAGGATCTTAACCCCCTGACTTATCTTACCATTGATGTGGGTGTGTAGAAATAGGTACCTCATTGCTGGGGAGCAATTTTAGAGGTAGTTTTCTAGGTTTTCACACTAGTGTGTGAATCTAACTAGACCTCAATATTCGTACATGCCTGTGTGAACACATTCCAGTGGCCTAAAATTTTGTAAGTGAGGACTTGAAGTGCATCTCAAGGCTTCTGTGGACTCAATTATGGAAATTTAGTACCTGAAACACAAAAAAATGGTCCAAATTGATGCATTAGGGAGTGAACAAGTTAAGCACAAGCAATAAATTGATGGGGATCCCACCGAGAATGATAGAATGAAATACACAAAAACATGAAATCACTAGCTACTTCAAATTGATCTTAAAAGGTGTTACAAATATACTCCTTTTACAAATTTACCTCAAAAGGCTACAAAATGAGTCTTCTCTAAGAGAAGCCCTTTTCAATGGAACATTGAGTAGCTACAAATACCTTCTTGCATCTCTTAATGTAGATGGGTTTACTGCACATGAGCCATCGATAGTTGAATCTATCCTTTGTACCTGTTAGGATTGCAAAATCTGGTTAGACAATTTTGGGGCTTGTCTTGATCAAACCCCGTGTTTACAAAGATTAAAAGACACTAAATATATTTAAATATAATTAAAACTTTACAAAATGATGCAAAACCTATTTAAAGAGCATACTTGCCTATTTTGTGGCCTCTAAGTCATTGAAACTCAGGTTCACACACGAGTGTGTAAAAAAAATGTTTGCACATGCCTATATGATATTTTCTATTTTTGCTCAAATATGCAACTTTTGATCAAAATGTTCTCCTGATGCAAATGCTTCTTTGTTTTTTCATTGGGTCACCTTCAGAAATCACTTTCTTTATCATAAACCTATAAAAAAACAAAAAACATGGTGGATTTCATGGAGACTCTTATGCTAGATGGATGATGGATGATGTATGATGGATGTTGAATGGTGTTTGGAAGCATAAAACAATTTATGCAGAATTTTGGTAAGCTAAAGTGGATATCTCCTAAAATGGTGAAAGTGGTCTTCTATTTATATAATTTTCCAAGGTTAGGGGAGGGGCTTAGGTGTCCCCTATGATGTGTGCATTGTGAGGTGGCCATTGTAAGGTGTCCCTTGAGGTGGCATGCCTCATAAGTGAGTTTGGGTGAGAGAATATCTCACCCATATACATACCTTAATGAGTTGGAGGAAAGTATCCAAATGGTCATTATTGTTGAATGAGGTGGAAAACACTTGATTAAAAATTATTTTATTTGTGCAAATGTCTCCTTTTGTTATTTATTTCCTAGGAGAGTGTGATATGGAGCAAATTATCAAAATGAAAGGTGGCAAGGCTAGGCTATTCAAAGTAGACTAGGTGATGTGGAGAATATAGGCTAGTCAAAGTAGACTAGGTGAGGTGGCAAGCTTAGCATTGATCATAATTAAATTAATTAAGCATGTGTTTAGCCATAAAGCAAGTTTTGACCAAAAAATGACTTTTAACCATAAAGTGCTTTTTGACCATGGTAAAAATTTCAACCAAGGTCATGTTGTGATGGAGGTCACATGAGGACCTATGATTAAGCATAGGAAGGGGCTTAAGTAGCCCAAGGGGGCTAAAGAATATGAATAGTGCATTTGATAAATAAATAGTGTTTTGAAGCTAATTATACAATTTTTGTGGGTTTTGCAAACTGATCGGTTGCAATGATGAGGCCAATGGAAATGTGCGAGTTTTGGGTGTCTACACCATGAATGGGTAATTGGAGAATGGTTAGAGAACTATATATTGGATAAAAGCAAGGGTGGTTTCATATGGTCTCTAGCCTCATAGATGTTAAAAACTACTTTACCCTTTTTATATTTTAAACAAACATGTACATACATGATCCCTCAAACTTTGCTCCATCCCATCATAATATAATGGTTAAAAAAAAATCAAGATCTTGAAACCATGAACACTAAAATCAAAATGGCATTGAATGATTATTATTGAGTAGATCAATAGCAAGAGAAAAGGTTTATGATTTGATCCTCCTTACAATAAAATGTTTGAAGAGATTGTATGCTTTGTTTATAACCATGTCTTAGATAACAAAAATATGTCAATTGTTTATGCTATATGTGTTTGCCCAATATGTCTATCATCCCATGTATATTGAAATATTAAAGGAATAACATCCTAAAGGCCATTTGAATTGACAAAGAATGCAAGACCCTCCATTAATTTAGATCATCAAGGAGTACCACCTTTTTTTTTAAAGGAGATAATAAAGCCCCTTCAAAAAAAGGAATCCATAGATCACAATTATGAATCATCATTGAATTTAACATGAATAAATTGAGGTCCTTCATAACATCTATCACAATGATTAAATATAGTCGAAGCATAAACATATATAACTCAAACTTTGATATTTTCATATTTCCTATAAAAAGGACCAACAACCCAATTACATTTTTCTTCTAGTAATTGTCCATCCCATTTTTATTTATCTTGTATTGTTATAATACCTCGTAAAGCTCATATAGAAAAACTGCTAAACAATCCTTTGTCTTTCAAATCATTTTCGATGCATCCTCACATTTATCACTACTTATTTTTGTTTATTGTATTAAACTAAACTTAGGAATGTAACAAATTATTACTTCTATAATAACTTTTTTAAGGTCTTATTCATATCCCTAATATTCCAAGATATTAATTTCATCATCATTTTTATTCTTCTTTATGGTATTAGCCCCAATTCTTGTTAATACTCATGATATTTGTTTATGGTTTCTCAAACTGACGTCTCTTTGAGTTTTATTTTCTCTTTCTTATTGTGTTGAGACTCTTCCTCTCCTTTTTCTATTTCTACCAATACCTACATCATCAATCTCTTCAAAAAATTTAGATTTTTTATAATGAGACTTATCACCTATAGATTTATGCTACCCTAGAAAACCTAAAGTGCAAGGATTAGGCTCAAAATACTTTCTTCTTTATGTTTCTCTAGAAACCCTAAAATTCAAGGACCATCCTCCATAGTTATCACATTCCAAAATTTGAAATTATTCACATTATTTAATTTTGTATTTAAATGGAACAATGAATGATTTGGCAATAATGACTCAACATAGTATGCTTAGCTAGAAAACACATGATTTAAGTATTATTATTATTTATTTGATCACATTAAAGTATTTAATAGGGTTACACTCTATTGGACTAATCAAATGAAGGTATCATAAAATAGGAGGACCATGCAACACACCACATTTATAAGTGACTTTATATTTTAATCATATTGATTTAACATTATATTGCATTATATGATGAATGTTTTTTTTTACAAGGTGAAATCGGTAGCCACCACAAATCCGGGCAGGCTGTCCAGATTTTATGGATACCATAGTATTCTGCGTTGTCCACCTTGAAAGCCACCACACAGATCTCCATGCAGTCCACCCCAATAACCACCATGCCACGATCATTTTAAACCTACACTGCAGAAAGCACAAGGAAAGTGAAAAGTGTTCAGTTTGATGAGGCCCAAGATTTGAACCTTGGGCATTTTCCCCCCTTATGGGATTTGGGGGAACCAATTGGTCTACACCTCGCATAAATGTTGAATTTATTGGACTTAAATAGTTTAATATAGCATAATGTTTGTTTTAATGGCATGACTTGAACAATATGGGGTGATTTTGCATAGTTGAATGTTATTTTGTATTTCTTTGGTAAATGGGTAAAGACCCTTCCATTCATTAACTTAGAACGGTCTTTGAACTTCTTTATAATACTTTATAGCATGGAAAAGGATGACCTTGATTATTTCTAGCATGCACCTAATTTTTCTTAAAAGGAATGTTGGCTTTAGGAAAATCCACCTTACCATGACATTATACAATGTTGCTTTACCTTGGTAAAACTTAGGACTCCTTGGTGTCGTTAGTGGAGGGGGAAGTACCTAAATTATTTTTATTTTGGTTAATTAGGATTGAAAAAGGTACACAAATTATGGTTTAGGGGCTAAACACCACCTATTGCATATAAAATCTAAATACTTTTTAAATGCCTTTATTTTGAGTATTGTTGAGAATTAAAGGTTTTAGAGGGAAGAAAGTGTATCGCTCCAAATTTTTCGCACCCTTACCTTCAGGCTATAGGATCCGCGCCCGAAAGGGGGATGTGAAAAGGATGGGACAATACCTTGGACTGAGAGGCCCTTTGAAGGTCCCGCCTCTCGGGGGAGGGGTATTAAGGTGATTTTTTGATGGATGGTGGGGTTCACCAAGAAACTTTTAGTGGCAGTTTCCACGCCTAGGTTGGGAATGTGTTTGATGTGTTCATTTTTATCTTTAAACATTCAAATCCTAGGTTTGGCCAAATGAATCTAAGTTGACCTATTATGAAAATGCAGATTAAATGAATACAGAAAACAAAATTAAACATAAAACACAAAGAATATGCTAGATGAGAAAAGCCATACTGATTTCGGATGTTTGATGGAGGTTCTAATTTTTGAAGCAGTCCAGATCATCTGGAATTTGACAGGATCGTCTCCGATCTGACAAGATCGTCCCTGATCTATTGATCTGACAAGATCGTCTCTAATATGACAAGATCGTCTCTAATCTGACGAAATCGTCTATAATCTAACAAAATCGTCTCTAATCTGACAAAATCGTCTGACGATTTCATCAGAGACCTGCAACTACAGAAATGGATACCAAGAACAAAAAATACAATTGCAAAAGCAAGGGAAAATGATAGAAATGAAAGTATGAATGCTAGAATGACAACTTTAGATAACAAATTAAGTAAAATGCATTGTTTTAATGACTAAATTTGACTTTATTATGCATCTAGGCTACATGAGGTGAACTCCAAGATGCAAAATAGAAATAAATCTAACTAATGCAAAGCAAAATAGTAGATAATGGATAGAGAATGCAAACTCAGGGCATGGATTTGCCCCCAATGTTGGCTGCAATCAAAATCATCTACAAAATACATAATCGTCTTGAATTGTGGTGTGATCGTCCGAGATCGTACAGGATCATCTGCGACGATCTGAGCTTGCTTCGGTTGAAGAATGACAAAGTTCCTACAAGAAAATTCGAAAAGGGACAAAGGCAAACAATAGTCTAAGACATTCTAATGCATGTAAAACTCGAAGTGCAAAAAAATTCAGCCAGGGGAATGTCAAGGGGAGGGCCTAAGATTAAATAGGCATAGGAAGGAGGTTGGGAGGTTGGAGATCATCCCAATTTGGGAGATCTCCAATGGGGGAGGTCTCTAACCGCGTAGACACACTTTTGCCCCGGTTAGAGATGCCATTGAAACAAAAGCTAATTATGAAAAATCAATTTTGGGACGAAATCGTCTGGACGTTCTGCTCCAGACGAATTCGTTCGATCTGAGGTGATATCATCTGATCGACGACGATATCGTCCAACGGTCACAACAAATCCTAAAAATGGTGCAAAAAACGGGGAAAGCAGGTAAAAGGCAGTTTAACGGGCATTTTGGGCTTGAAATTCAAATTTTGAATTATTACTAAAGTAATTTTATATTTTTACTAAGGTTTACTACGCCAATTTTAGGGTGCTACATTTTGCCCCCTCTTTAGCAAATTTTTCAAAGAAAATGCGTTAAAGACGAGTTCTTCTCGATTTACGAGAAACAAAAAATTTATTCCCATTTTTAGGCGACGATTCTAGGTCAAATCGTACGATAGCTTACTATGGTTCCCCCTCCGTTTTTTTACCCAAATCGAACGTTTGAGGTAAAAAAATGTGAAAAAGCAAAATTTAAAATGTTGTTAATTGTTTTGAATAAAATTAAGAAAATAGGGTAAAACCCTAATTCATTTTTACTATTCATTTTTTTTTGTGTTGGGCGGCGGGGGCGGAGGGGGGGAACCTTGATTGGCTCTATATGAGGCATTTTTGATGATATGACTTGTCTTATGTGTTTTTATGATGCTTTAATGTTTTGATTTGATTGATTGATAATTCATGTAATTATGTCGTTTGGAAATATTTATAATTTGATATCATGCTTTAAAATTTAAATGAAATAATATGATGTAAACAAATTGGTTGTTGTGTGGTGATTTGATAAAAAATAAAAAGGGCTTCTAACAATAATTTCAAAGGACATTGTCGCTATTATAGACCATTTCATGGAGTCGCCGCTCACTCGGTCGTCAAGCTAATCCCGGTATAGAAATATTGTTAAAAGTAAAAGAGTGCTTAAGAGACTGTCTTAAGACTTGGTGTTGTGATGATGGAGATGATGATGATGATGATGATTTGTTTTCAGATTTCCATGAAAATATTATGCATGAAATATATATGATGTTTGCTAGGCATGAATTCCTAGGTGTGATAAATTTGTTGAATAATTCCCTAGGAATTATACCATCATTGCAAAATTGAATGTGGACATAATGAAATGAAACAGAAACAATATTCGTTCTTTTTAAAGCAAAATTGTGTAACATAATGATTTAAGTCATATGTTTTTATGAATTTGTTTTAAAATAAATGGGAAATAAAATTAGAACGATGGTTTGCGCTAGGCATAGAATATTTAGGTATAGACTTATACCATCATCGTGAAATCCAAAGAAGAAAAATAGATTGTTGGTTTTATTGCAAGATGCATTTTTGAATTTTGAAATAAACAGAAAAATAAATAGGAGAACCCAATATGAAAATTTTGTTTGAAATTGTTTTTGAGATTTTGTGAGAAGATGTATGTAATTGCTTTTATACAAAATAGAGTTCTCAAGTAAGAAGATGAAATTATTCCGAAAAGATTTGCAAAAATATTTCAAAGTATCTCAAAGACAAATGTAGATTTATAAGGAATCCCATGTGCATATGTGAGTTCATTTCCGATCTTGATTTATCATAATGATACACAAAATCTCTCAAATACAAATGTGTGTGCAATTGCATTGTGCATTTACCAGTTTTGAGCAAGATAATTTGATACAAGTGATTTGAATTAACCAAATAAGTGTTCATTGACCATGATTTAGATGCATATAACCATACCAGACTACTATGTAAGTCGGGTTATCAAGAGCTAGCTAATCCATAAGTAGACATAGGTCTGTACAAAAGAAGGTCGCTAATGTGACAAACATATCACCACGCTAGGAGTTACCCAAGGCCAAGCGGGTTGGGCACAAACCACCTATTATGGGGCTTACCTCACAGTTTTTGAATAATTGAGAATTCCAGGGATTCAAGCTCATTCACCCTTCTTTTCTTTTCAAGGGGTAGGGAAAGGGATTTTATTGCTTTTTATTTTGCTTTCTTTGCTTTTCTTTCTTTCTTCTCTTTTTTTTTTTTGTATTTTTCTTTTTCTTTTGATATTTGAGATAATGCTGAAATATTGCTAAGATGTACAAGATGATTCAAAATAACCTTTTTCTTTTTCTCATGATTTTTCTTGATTTTTCTTTTTCTTTTGCTTCCTATTCTAGGGATACTTGCTCGGATTGGCTGTAGAGCAAGGGATTTTTATTCTGGGTAGGGGTGAGCTTGTCCTTTTGTCAATTCTCAAAGATTCTAGACCATGTGCATGATAGGATAGCAGGGGAAACTTTTCGCTCAAGAAACCACTTCTACTATGTAGCATCATATCGAATGTGCAAATGAAATCATTTTAATGTGGGGAGATATACTTGGCTCAAGTAAATAACAAGATCAGATTCTCTATGCTCAAAACTTTATTTAATTCCAATGTGGACTTTGATATAAGAGAGATTAATAATCATAACAAATAAAATCAAGAGATTTATTCATGTGAATGTGAAAGTGCGGGATTCCAAATAAATACTAATTTATCCAAAATAATCTGAAAATATAACTACAAATACTTCACAAATTGAGAGGTACAAAAATAAAATATGTTTTTGAAGATTTTGATGATTTTGATGTTTTTTTTTTTTTTTTTTTATATTTTGATTTTAATTTAAGAATTGCAAAGAAATACAATGTGATTGAAATTTTGATGTTTTTGAAATTTTTATATTTTTATATGAATTTTTAGATGATGGAATTGGTGGTATATACAAGATGATCTATATACATTATACAAGGTTATTTGAGTATAGCATGTCTAAGGTTGCTTCAAAATCAAAGGAGGTTTTGAAGGATAATTTGGTTGTGTTGAAGGTAAGAACAAAAGGTGATGAATAAAAGGTAGCGATAACACAAGCTTTGTTATAATGTAAAATAATGTAGCAAAAGATTTGACTTTTATATGTATAAAATTGATCATGTTACAAAATAAAATGTCAGAAGGATAAGAAAGTTCTTCATTCTTATTACTATATTCCAAGTTTTGATAAGATGGAGAAAGTATATGTGAAAGATATGCATGAGTGTTATTTGGTAAACAAGGATGATCATATATGGATGAAGAAAAGTGAGGGATAGAAGGTAATTGTGACAATGGAGAATGTATAGAACTTGATGTTTCTTGAATTTCATTATTAAAAGATTTTATAATAACATTTGATTCATTAAGATCTTCTTCCTTTAATTTGAGTTTTTGGAATAATTGATAAGTGCATAAATTAAGAGAGGAGCCATTATCTACCATGATAGTTTTAACAAGTATTTCTTTACTAGATCCTGTAATGTAAAGAGATGAGTCTTCTTGTGGAGTAGAGGAAGGAATATCCTCATCATAGAATGAAATATGATTAACCTCAAGAGGGTTTACACCATTAATTATGTCCTTAGGGAAAATATCATGAAGGACAAATTGTTGGCTAGGTATTTTGAACAATGTTTCCTTATGAGAACTTTGTAATACTTCTAAAAGGGATATCTTTGCTTGAGGGTTAATCACTTGTTGTTGGCTATCAAAGTGGACTTCAAATTGAGATTTTGATTCTAAATATGAGCTTTCTATGCTTACATTCCATTTTGGATCATTCTCTAGAGCCAAAGATAGTTTTGAAGGTTGGTCAAATGAGGAATCCATATCTTGAATATCAGATTGAGTTGATTGAACTTGAGGTTGCTCATTTGTAGTTTTTGTTACTATATTAATAATATCATCATGATGGGACACATTAACATGCAATATTTGATTGGTTTCTTGTTGTTGATAATTGAATAGGGGTTCTTGGGAGATCCCCATGTCTTGATTGATTATTGGTATTTGTTGTGTAGGAGTTTGATTGTTTACTTGGAGATTTATAATCAGTTGTAGATTGTAATTCCTTTATATTAAAAAGACCCTCATCAATCAAATCTTGAATTGCACATCTTAAATCTTTACATTTTTTGTGTCATATGTCCATCCACTCTATGATATTCACAATGTAGCTCAGGTTTAAACCAATCTGCTGTGGTATCAAGTTGTCTTATGGAAGGGAGTTCAATCCTATTTGTGTCAAGTAAATACTTGAGAATTATATCCATTGGTTGATTGAGCTTAGTAAATTTACGTGATGAAGGTTTTCGAGAGGTTTTTGATACGTGCCTTAGGAATTCCATCATAAAAGGACCTAATGGTTTCTCACCTCTACTTTCTTTATTATGGGTTGAATGATGATAGGAATATTGCGAAGTATGAGGTGAGTGCATGGTAGAATTGGAAGAATAAGTATTTTCTTGTTGAAATGGATGTGTTGTATTGAAAGAAGAATATTGAAAGGGTGGAGGAGGATTGTATGTGGATCGATAGACATAATATGGATATATGGGAGAATAGATAATATCGTTATGAAGAGGATTGGCAAAGGGATTGTCCTGTTGGGGTAAGGATGAAAAATGAGAAAAGTGTGATGGAGGTGGTGTTGAATAGGGATGAGGTTGGTCATAATCAACAAATGTATTTAGCTGAATTCTTCCAACATTACCGATGGGCTCATATTGATTTGAGTAAAAACTCATGGTTTCTTTAGTACTTATAAAAGTAATATTTAGTATCTATTATTTAAAATTGAATCTAAAACATACAAACTTGAAATGATGATTTTGTTACTTTTTTTTTTTGTATACATATATATATATATATATATATATATTATTTTATTTTTTATATTTTTGAATCAGAAAGATGCCTATGTTATTCACGTCGGGTTCACCAAAATGTATCGCTCCAAATTTTTCGCACCCTTACCTTTAGGCTATAGGATCCGTGCCCGGAAGGGGGATGCGAGAAGGATGGGACAATACCTCGGACTGAGAGGCCCTTTGAAGGTCCCGCCTCTCGGGGGAGGGGTATTAAGGTGATTTTTCGATGGATGGTGGGGTTCACCAAGAAACTTTTAGTGGTAGTTTCCATGCCTAGGTTGGGAATGAGTTTGATGTGTTCAATTTTATCTTTAATCATTCAAATCCTAGGTTTGGCCAAATGAATCTAAGTTGACCTATTATGAAAATGCAAATTAAATGAATACAAAAAACAAAATTAAACATAAAACACAGAGAATATGCTAGATGAGAAAAGCCATACCTGATTTCGGATGTCTGATGGAGGTTCTAATTTTTGAAGCAGTCAAGATCATCTAGAATTTGACAGGATCGTCTCCGATCTGACAGGATCGTCCCTGATCTACTGATCTGACAAGATCGTCTCTAATTCGACAAGATCGTCTCTAATCCGATGAAATCGTCTCTAATCTGACGAGATCGTCTCTAATCTGACAAAATCGTCCGAAAATTTCGTCAGAGACCTGCAACTATAGAAATGGATACCAAGAACAAAAAATACAATTGCAAAAGCAAGGGAAAATGATAGAAATGAAAGTATGAATGCTAGAATGACAACTTTAGATAACAAATTAAGTAAAATGCATTGTTTTAATGACTAACTTTGACTTTATTATGCATCTAGGCTACATGAGGTGAACTCCAAGATGCAAAATAGTAATAAATCTAACTAATGCAAAGCAAAACAATAGATAATGGACAGAGAATGCAAACTCAGGGCATGGATTTGCCCCCAACGTTGGCTGTAGTTGAAATCATCTACAAAATACATAATCATCTTGAATTGTGGCGTGATCGTCCGAGATCGTACAGGATCATCTGCGACGATCTGAGCTTGCTTCGACTGAAGAATGACAAAGTTCTTGCAAGAAAATTTGAAAAGGGACAAAGGCAAACAATAGTCTAAGACATTCTAATGCATGTAAAACTCGAAGTGCAAAAAAATTCAGCCAGGGGAATGTCAAGGGGAGGGCCTAAGATTAAATAGGCATAGGAAGGAGGTTGGGAGGTTGGAGATCATCCCAATTTGGGAGATCTCCAACCAGGGGAGGTCTCTAACCGCACAAACATGCTTTTGCCCCGGTTAGAGACGTCGTTGAAACAAAAGCTAATTATGAAAAATTAGTTTTGGGACAAAATCGTCTGGACGTTCTGCTCTAGATGAATTCATTCGATCTGAGGCGATATCATCTGATCTGCGACGATATCGTCCAACGGTCACAAAAAATCCTAAAAATGGTGTGGAAAATGGGGAAAGCGGGTAAAAGGAGGTTTAACGGGCATTTTGGGGTTGAAATTCAAATTTTAATATTTTATCTTTTTACTAAGGTTTTAACTGTGCCAATTTTAGGGTGCTACAGAAAGAAAGGTAAATATGTATAGGGTATTCTTTCATCTTCCTCCCAAGCTTGGGGTATTTAGAGGTAAACATGCATGATACTTTCATAGTAACCCTCAAATTTTTGCAAAATATCTCTTATCTTGATCCCATTGGCAAAATAAGGAGATATTTGGTATGTTGCCATAGGATTTATTATGGGGAAAATGATCATATTTGTAGTGAAGTCTCACTAGAATTCAAAAGAGGAAGGGAAATTGCATCAAAATCTTGCACAAAATGAGAAAATTTTGAGCCATCACCAACCAACGGGAATCCCATGCCAAAAAATCACCAAAATAATATCTTTGGAGGCTAAGGATAGGTGTAGAAACACCCATGATGTGTGGCCAAGATAATTATCAAGTCTTAACATCTAATAGTCCACAATAATTCTACTTAACCTTTTTAGTGATAGCTAAACCAAACCCCATTATTAGTAGTTGCTCATGAGCCCTTTCAATGATAACTAAAATATCTCTACTATTGGTGAAGGATGGACCCAAATATCAACTTTGAACAAGCTAGAAAGCCTAATAATCATCCTTATTTTTTTGGGTTTTTGGCCCTAAACTCCTCATATGTCATCTCTCCACCACACCCATAGAATAACATCTAGTGGTGAGAATCAGTCGAGGAAGGATTAATAGTTTTTTAGAATAGAGGAAGATTCAAAGGGGACTTACCATCAAGAGTTCTCATTTGACATATACTTCCTCATATTCAGTCAAAAGGGGTTGCCTAGGTGAAGTTGCTTTGCACTAATGACTTTCAAAGGAATAGCAATGGCCAAAAGACACCAGAGTAGTATGCATGTAAAATACTTTATGTTAAAATTTTTGTGGACTAGATGTCATCATCTACAACCCGCATCTATGAATATTTTTGACAACTTTTTCTTGAAAGAAATTAGGAAAAAATTAAGAGTTGGAAGATAAAGTTAGTTTAAAAGTGATAAGGCAATGAGAGATTTCAGGGCTACATCAGAGACTTTACTATGCAAAATTCAAGATTTAAAATATGGAATGTCTCACAGGTGTAGGTAAAGAAAGAATATCAAAATACTAAAAGTTTTCTAAAGATCTGACCAATGTAAAAAGATAAAAGTATCAATGGACCAGCCTCAAAGAGGAAAACGACAAAAGCAATAAACATAATTTTTTTATGATAAAAAAATTTAAAGTATCCAAAGGATGTGATGGAATAAAATCTCAACAAACAAACAAACTCCTAACCATAAAATGCTGAAATATTCGAATAAAGGGTGGAAGATAATATGTCCATGAAGTACTCTTGACAGTAGCATCTAGATTGGGCTCGAAATTTCTAAAATTTCTAATGAAGAGTAGAGAAGACAAAAAAGCACTCCAAAAGTCGAGATATAATGCACAAAATTCTAGAGAAGGTAGATAAGCTAGATTAATGCATAATTACTAAGGAAGAATGTTGACTACCTACCAGGGTCACTTTAGTGCAAAAATCCAAGAAATGTAGATGATCTAATGAAAGCAAATATATGGCACCTGTTATAATAACAATCCTAGAACTTATAGGAGTAATGATGGAAGATGATGTTATTAATATTTAAAATCCCTAGAAAGGGGCAGTTGAGATTGTCAAATCATATTAAAATTTTTGGAGAGAAACTCTCCCTAGTTGTAATCTATAAAAAGTAGTTAGTTTAGAATTACAAAAGATCGACAAGTTTGTATTAACTTTCCTTTTATTTTCCTTTGTATAGCAGTGCACAAATTTCTAAGTAGTCTTACAGGCAACTCAAACCCCCACTCTTGGCATAATACTTATAATACGTTTTTGCATACATATATATACTAGAGGCCTACACATCTACTTTGAGTTCATATATGTATCTCATGCCCTGATCTATCTCTTTTGTGTGTGTGTGTATGCTTGCATTTCTATATTTTTGTGCTTATTTTATGTTGAGGAGAGGAAGTGTTTATGTTGGTGCATTATGATTAGAGTTGTTATGTGGGGGATTTTATTTAATCTTTGGTGCATCACTACCCAAATAGCTTAGGTTTTTCCTTTCTACTTTCTTTTTTTCCCTTAATCTTACCCTTTTTCATCCAAGTTGTTACCTAAGATCACATATTATAAATGAGTTTATCTTTATCAAAATACTAGAGGCCCTCGACTAAGCCAAACCCTATGCTCTCAATATTGGCCCTATTGTACCACTTTGTGTGAGATGCGATCTACCCTATCTGCCTAGTCCACTCCATGTTTGACAACCAAGATAATTAGAGAGGAAAATAATTTAATGGCACTAGTGGAACCCCATTGACTTATCATTTGGTATAAATCTAGCTACAACAGGTTAGAACAAGAACCTCCAATCACATAAAAACTATGACAAATAGAAATAAAGTGGTAAATCCCCCAATCACATAAGAGTTGCAATGGAAATAAATTGAAACATGCTTTATTTTCTCATTCTTGGATTTCACCCCCTTTACAATGCAATACCAAGGGAATATATATATCCCAAAATAAACCCTAAAACAAACCCTAAATCTTAAAGCCCTAAAGATAAGAAATTAAAATATTTTATTTTATTTATTTATTTTGGGCAATTTCATCTTTTAGTGCCAGCCAAAAAAATCTTGGATAACCCTCTAAATTAATACAAATTATTGGATTACCCATATTAAACCTCCTAGAAAATATCAACACCTACCCTTGCCTAAATAATAATTTATTCCAAATATGCTTTCTTATAGATTTAAAACAACACTAAATCCCATTTTTGAGGCACTAGATGAAGGAATTAGGGCCCAATAACACACTAAAAAGTCTTCAAGACCTTCGAAGAATTGTTGCCACGATATTGTCCACCTCATTATATAGCTCCTTGTAAAATTTCAAGCCAATACAATAGTTGAATCAAAAGTTATGCCCTCCAAAAGATAGGCTCCAGCATCATCATTGGTCCCATAATTGTAAGAATATGTTAGGCTTAGACTCGATGAGAGTCTCAACCCATTTCTACTTGTTGAAGCACTTCAAACTCACTTGATGACTCTACTCATGAACAAAGATCTAGAAGAAGCCACATGAAGGACATCGAATTAAGGTTCCAATGAAGGCTTTAATCTATCTGCTCTTAGAGCATTAGCTACACACCTAGTGACTCCACTCTAACCCAAGGATCCAAAAGTATATGAATGAAAGACCTACCACTAGGCCCTTTATTACTAAAAATTTACAAGATTTTATTCCTCCACTCAATGTCATTCCATGAATAAGAAGAGCTAGAGTTCAAAACATGGATGCTTTGCCACCACCTCCCAGAATATTACCTACATGAAATGACAGAGGTTGCTTGACACCTTATATTGTGCATGAAGTATAGGAGGAGATACCATAGTATGCTCTAAAATCCCTCACATATTTCACTAGAGAGGACTTGACTACTATTGAGCATTTGAACCACCTGGTGAGCCTATGCACACTCTATAATATATCAAAACAAAACATGGCTATAAGATTATTGACAACCTCATTTAGAGGGAGCGTGAGTGGTATATTATGCTCTAATTTAGCTCGATAGCCAACTAGGACCTACTCATCACCCTATTGATTAAAATATCCAAAGAAACGACATATGGGATGTTTCTCTTGGAATAATTATCAACTATAAAAAGAACTCCCATGGAGATAGTAGATGATTTCAACCTTAAATTTCATAAATCATGATACATAATACCTAAAGAGATTTGTCCTCCCATAGGTATGACATTTATATATTATTTAAAGGCCTTATATTTTGAATTATCATTAATAATTACGACCAAAGGTGAAAACTCCCTACCAAATACCTATGGTATAGCCATCTGAGCTTAACGCAGTCTAATTCAGATGGAAGGTTAGCACCTAGGCCTCCTATGCCCTTGTACCCCAATGCACAGTCTCCTTACTAGCCTTCCATGGTTATCTAGCCAACAACTTGTTAGTCTCACATGGAGTGCCTACCTCTCCACCACCTACTATAGCATCCCTCATCTTGAATGACTAAAATTAAAGTTTAGTGGAACAACTACTCATGTTGCTCACCAATGAATTATTGACCTTGAGAAGGGAATGGTATACCCAAAATAACCCAAGATTGCCTAACCCATAATGGATTCAGGGTAATAAAGTTCTATTTAATATCCACCTTAAGCCCTAGTTTCAAGCCAATTAAGAGAATGGTCAAGCCCAAAGTCATAATCAACAAAAAGTCCCTAATTATGCTAGGGAAATAGTGCTTATTCAAAATAACTACATAAAGGAGTCCACTTCCTGGCACTACCTAACCCCAAATTCCTACTCCACCCAAAGTAATTTGGGAGAAATCTCTCAATTCCTTGTCATTGCAATAGTCGATATGATGTCATCCCATGCATCTAATTCATATTTAGAAATGGGATATAAAGTGGCAATCCATACAACCTCATATTCATTGCTTTTAGAGTCAAATTGTGTTCCCTAAGGACAAATCATGGTGACTTGAGATGAGGACAAGGTTTATGCAGTATGTGACATAACGAGTAGTTTGATACCTAATTAGCAACAAGTATGATCAGACTATGTTACAAGGATCGAGAAGTGGGCAATGGAGAAAAAATACAAGAGTATCCCCACCCCCTTTGGTAATCAACAAAGGATGACCAAAGTAAGGTGGCAATCCCTAGTCATGGTCACCTTGAAGCCAAGCACACCTGTGCCTCCTGCTAGTTCTAGATAGAGCCACCAAGTGGCCCCTAACAATCATATCAAAATATATGACATCGGTTGAAGGGTCCCCATAATAAAAATTCCCAAGGGTCCAAAAACCTCGATGATGACCAAGCAAAGCACAATGAAAGTTTTAAAGCAACTGATAGCCCAGTTAGAACCAGTTTGTAATGACCCTCAATAATACTTATTCTTGATATGTGATTTATGTATTGATGTGTGGATATCTAATGCATAATATCTTTTTGAGTTATCAATATGTGTTGATAAATACACTTTATGCTTTGATTATACTACTTTTGGAATATGGTATTACTAATGAAAATTATGGTTGTAGGACCAAGTACTCTCACTAGTGGATTGGTATGGGACAACCACCAAAGTTGAGAGAAAATGGGAAATGATGGATGAAATTCTCATTGATAGCTCAAGGGTAAAATAAAACCCTTCATATAGATGCATTGCATCTGTATGTTTGATTGAAATGCACCATTAGTAAGAAGGTTGTTATTAAGCAAAAGATCCATCCTTAGTATGCATGTGATGACGTTTTAGATATCGTAAAACCTCTTTCTTAATAAAAAATATTGTTTGTACACATTTTGATTTACATTTTGGAGCTCTTGGGTTGTTACATGTGTTTGAAGAATTAAACTTGTTTGGTTAGTATTAATAATAATATGGCATTATTAATATTTTAATATCTATGTTAATATTTAATATTAACATTTGATATTAATTAATTAAATTGATTAATTGAGTAGTCAGTTTAATTAGTATTATAATGTTAGTAAGTGCACTAACATTATATATTGCTTCATGAAAGGAATAAATGAAATTATTATCAAATGTTAAATATTATCTAATTATTCTTATGAAAAATATTAAATTGATAAATTATTTTTGCTAAGATTGGGAATATGGTTCTTGGTAATGTTAGTATATACGTGTAGAGGGGAAAAATTGCCCTGTCATGTATGATTCTTGACTGGATCCGCTGAGAGTTGAGGTGATCGTGGAGGTGTGTTATATTCTCTACACTTGGGGGCTTGGGGATCAAGGGGTTTACCGAGAATGATTTTAGAACTTATTCTAAGTTTAGGATGGAAATGTATGATTGTATATTGATCAAACACCTATTGTTAGATTTTATAAAATCTAAGCTATGGAAAATGAAAGAACAATGCAAGACAAGTAAGAATGCAAGAAGACAAGAAACTAACCCTAAAATTATTCTTGATTTTCAATGATGACTAAATCCTAACTTGCAATAAAATAGATATTTTTCTTTTGAGAAAGGGTTTTAGAGAATGCACAAATAAAATTAACCCTAGGATGTAAGCTATATGATTTTACTCTTTCAAATGCCTAGAAATAAAAGATCAAGTATTTTCTTTTCTTGTATGATCAAAATGTAAAAAAAAAAAGAATAAATATACTCACCAAAAAACCTAAGGATATACTAGGGTACTTACCTAATTTGATGGTAGGTCCTAGCTTTAAATTGTATTCAGAATATCCAAACAAATTCAGACTTGCAAATAGTTTACAAAATCCTAGAAAATTTGATCAACTTCTAGGGGCCTACCTAGGCCGCTATATGACTAAGCTTGGAGGCACAATAGTCAATCCCTATTAGTCCTTTTAGCTAACTATTCAAAAATGAAATGATATTTGACCTTTGGAACAAGCACAAGCAATATGAAACAAATATGCAATAGTGAAATGAAATGCAGATAGAATGGGTGCAATAGAAACCTAACATGCAATATGCAAATTAGGGTTTTTAGGAAGCAAGAACTTGTCCCCAAACCCTAATTGAACAAATTTGTACCTTGAAATGGGTGGACATGAATATATATTACCAAATTTACACCCTGTATGGGTGGGACAGGAATTTGGTTCACATCAATTTTTGGGTCCTCAAAATGCCAAAAAATGCAATGAAAAATGGTAAAAAATAGAGCTAATGACTAATAATGCAAGTAAAAAACTTGGTTAGTTGATGTAGGAAGCAAGAAGCAATGAGAATATGAAGGAAATACTCTAGAATGGTATACTTCTCCAACCGTCAACACTCCTCCACTTGATCCCCAAGGGCAGCCGACACTATAGCAGAAAAATAATAAAATATCAATCTCATAGCAAAAGAGCACTTGTTAGCAAATCAAGATTAAGGTTCTCTCTAGATAAAATGTCTCTAGATTCAAAATGGATGGAAAGTAGAATTCAATCCTCTATTTATAAGAGGTTTGGAGGGCTAAAGGGCAAGAAAATGAAATTTCATTATGGGTAAGGGCTGACACCAAAATAGGCTGATGAGGGGTGGGATTTTTGAGAGAGAAACCCTAGAATACCAAATTCATGCCCAATAATTATAGGTTGTGAATTTTTAAAGTCAAATTCATGCCCTGTATGGATTGGGTAAAAATTGGTAAGGATAGGGGTAAAGGTCAAAGGAAGAGGGGAAAAGGGCCCCAAATTTGTACTTGGCAAGTTTGGGTGGCTTCCTAAGGACCTAAGGAAAATTTAATCATTTTATGGGTCAATTTTCCATGTCTACATTTTATCCCCTATTTGATGCATTTATGTCCAAATAAGTATGTCAAAGAAATATGTAGACCCCTATGGGCGAAGATAATGAACACACAAAAAGGGGTCGTCTGGTTTGGATGGAGAGGTGATGCAAAAAAGGGGTGTCATTCTGAACATCACAAATTTACATGCAAATCAAGGTATTACTACCATTAATGCATCTAAGGCTACGATACCCCCTCAAGTTTTATAAGGAATGTGAAATTCGTAAATAAAAAACAAAAGAGGCAAACAAAAGAAGTAAAAACAAGAAAAGCATGGAAGAAAAGAGAAGATACAAAAAAGAATAAGGGGAGGAGAGAGAATAAAGAGAGGGAAACAAAAAAGGAAGAGAGAGGAGAAAGGGAGGGAAAATAAAAAGCAAGAGAGAGAAGAAAGGGAGGGAAAATAAGAAATAGGGAAGAAAAGTGGAAAAGGAGCTCATGTTCACCACGCGAGGAGGAGAAAATATCTCTAGAGAAGAAAATGATAATGACGCTCACAACTCACCATAATGCCATGGTGAGAGGTGATGTTGGTACTACTATAGACCGGCAAAGGACAAATCAAGACCCACTTGTTAAAAGTAGATTTTGTAATAAATTTTAGCAATTTTTTTAATTATTTTTGTTTTTTTAAAGTAAATTTTTATAAAATTCATCATGGAGTGTGAATTTGATTATGGAAGGTAAATTTGGTCAAGTGCCCTTACCAAATTTATGCTCAGTCATTCCAGAGTGTGAATTTGATAAATTTTACAAAACAAAGCACTTTTTTTTAATAATTATCCTGATGAAATATGTGAATATTGTTATGTTGATTATGTAGCTAGATGTACTCGATAGTAGAGAGTGACAACTGAGCACACTCAAGGAGGCTATGAGAGCTCAAAATGGTAGAGAGGGAGACACTAGAGAATATGACGCTACTGAATCTAGCAAAGATACCTTGTGTTGAGGCAGACAAGACACTATTGATGACTCTAGCGGAGAGATGGTATCCAAACTTATTCACATTTTTATTACTGATAGGGGAGATGCTTATCACACTAGAGGATGTGTAATGCATCTTGAGGATATCCATTAGGGGGAGGACTATTTACATGGTACGAGTATCGATGGTGGCATTGGATATGACGTCAAGGAATCAAACACATGTGATCCAGTAGAATGGATTTCATGTCAATGAGATGCCATGTTGATATGGAGTTGGGAAACTAACATCCGTAATATGTGGGGTGGTGGTAAGGATGTTGGTGTACCACATGAGTAGGTAACACCTACCATGGGTACTGGCAAGAGTAGTGGTAGATATGCGATATTAGGGATATAGATTCACATGGGGACCATATATGTTGGTTCGCTTGTATAGTATGTTGTATGACATCATGTATAAGTGGTAGATAGATCTAATCTATACGACGTTGCTCTAGGTGTAGTGCTAGGATCACATAGCAGTATAGAGGCCAAATACACTACTAGGTCCATTACCAAACGTGGAGCAGCCAACAACATATAGGTGGAGCTAACACTATGAGCATGGGTATAAGGCATACACTGGTATCTTGCCATTAGGGAGGAAGGTGATAGATGAGTTGTGGGAGCACCAAATAATATGGTGATTGTGGTGTCTACACCTTGGTTGGATGGAGGATACGAAGGAGCTGGCTTAGGTGAGGTGGATCCAATGGATCATCATTGAAAAGGATGAGTGGGAGCTATACTAATTTGATTTAGTACAACACTAGTTCATCACTCTACAGAAGATTTTAGACCTTGAAGACTACTGGTTTAGAAGGGTGAGGAGAGATAGAGGTGCTACGAGCTACAGTAATAACTATGTAGGAAAATATGGACATCGTCCACACAATGTTATACCAGGCTCGAGAAAAGCAGGACATGGTGAGGACTTAGTTAGATTTTCTAAGAGGGGATATGGGCTAAGTGGTGCAAAAGCATTAAAAATCCTAGGTAGAGGGGATGGTTATCATTGTAGGTAGCCAATAGAGTAAGGGATGCCACCTACTACTGGTATAATTGTAGAGGGTGAAGGAGTCATATGAGATGGTGATGCAAAGGGAAGCCTTCTACCAGATGGTATACTTCCATACCATCCCATAAGATTAAAGGGTTCCACCATCATCATCTATACGATCACAGAGTCACTTGCAGTCATAGACACAATCTGGTTCATGATCTATAAACATGGCTCCTCCACCACCTCCAACAGTCAAAGTAAAGGGGATAGGCTCACATGGCTATGGTAGGTATTAGGATGACATGCCAATTTTGATTGTGGTACGCATCCTTAGGGATGGTCAAGTGTACCAAGATCTCTACTATGGTACACACTTAGTACTTTCAAGTAATACAAGCTACTTTATTTTATTGTGTATTAAATGGGTGTTCCTTGTGTGTGTGATTTTTATTATTATCTTTTTATGTTTTAATTTTAATGATGCATGATGATAAAAAATAATGCATGATGAACATGAATAGGATGAGTGCAATGCATGACGATCCTAACTAAATGAAATGCATGAATGACTCTACCTAAATGAAAAGTAATCTAAAATGTAATCTAAAAATGAATGCAAAGTGAAATGCACGAGTGAGTGAACAAAAAGAAAAAATAACGAAAGGAAAGAGAAGGGAAGAAGAAAACAAATTATGATAGAAGAGAGAGAGAGAGAGACAAAAGAAGAAGAAAGCAAAGCTCCAAAAGATTAAAAATGGAAAAGAAAATAAAAACAAGAGCAAAACCCTTGTAAGGATGTATGCTTGCAAATGATTGAGATGGAGGCTACCCCTCACATGTGGCCATGAAGCTTATTCTAAAAGGATGTTATGCTTATAAATATGGTCAAGTGTGGAGTGATACTCGCTATGGATGTAGTGCTCGTTAATGACTAGGGATGAAGATATATCCACTAGGATGTATGATCACAAATGGTTGAGGTGGAGGTTACCCCTCATGTGTGGCCATGAAGATTATTCTATATGATGTGAAGTATGAGATTGATTTTCCAAGATGAGTACCACCGATAGGGGTGTGGTGTGTGCAAAAGATGTATGAGCAAAGTAGGACAAGGTGAGTGTGTGCATGTACAAGAATAAGATGAAAGAAAGAGAGAAGCAAGAAACAAAAGAATGTGTGTGTGTGCATCCTTAGTGAAATTTCAAGATCTAAGGTGTGTGCATAGGATAGTCAGTGGTCGTATGAGTACCATAAATGATATTCATGAATTATCTAACCTATCCCATGAGGATCCCTTAACAGGTGAAATATCAAGAAGGAGAAGGTGCAAGCAAAAGCAAAAGCAGAAGTAGAGAGGAGTGTACATCCTTTTTCTTGGGGAGGAGAAGAAAATAATAAAAACTTTCAAGAATAAAGGACATACAAGAGATAAAGAACTATATTCCTTGAATTACAAAAATTATAAATGACAAAAAATTTCAAGGTCAAGGAATATAAGAGAAGAGAAGAAGAAGAGATGGACAAATGCAAAGATAGTGTTTGATTTTCCTTTAGGATAAGGTCACCAACTTCAAAAGAATGATTGCAAACTTTCTTGGAAAAATATTGCTTGAGCCTATTCTGATAGGTTCAAATATGCTCTAAGGAATGAATGCACTTTTCATCCATTAGCTCCAATTGGTGCAAATGATCGAAGCAATACTCATCGTCGACTAAGGTATCTTGCAACAAGATGTGCAACAAAGTGACCTTCTAACTTGAACAAAAAAATTACCTCAATTCCATAGACCAAGATATATAGAGAAGCATTTGTAGGAGTTTGCACACTGGTATGATAGGTCCACAAGGTAGGATAAAGCTAGATATGCTAATTATGACCAATCTTACTAACCAAATTTTAGAGGATCTTGATTAATAAATTTTTTGATGCTTCAAATTGACCATTACCTTGGGGGTAATATGGAGTTAACCACCTATGCTAAATCTTGTACTTGGAACAAATTTAATGGATATCCTTGTTCTTAAAAGGAGTGCCATTGTTAAAAATAATAATTGAAGGAATCTCGAACCTATAGAGGATCTGGTTGAAGATGAACTTGGAGACATGAGCTCTAGTCACCATGGCTAGGGGTATGTATTTGACCCATTTAGTGAAATACTTTGTCACTGTTATAATAAAATTATGACCATCAGATGATGTTGGGTTAATATTCCCTACAATGTCCAATCTCCAGTCGAAAATGACCAAGGAGAAGAAATAAGTTAAAGGTTTTGAGAAGGAGCATGAGCAAGGTTATAATGGTGTTGATACTTTTCGTAGCATCGAACATGGTCACATGCATATTTCTCCATGGAAGACCAATAATATCCCATATGAAGGAGTTTCTTGGAAATTGCATTTTTGTTGAAATGGCCTCCACATGAACCTTCATGATCATCCCTAAGAGCTAGCCAAGATTTATTAAATTTAAGGCATTGCAATAGGATGCCTTCAAAAGAATATCGATATAAAGTATTACTAATTATAAAAAATAGCACACACTTTTGCACAAAAGTTTATGCTAATTATGATCTAAACCATCAGGAATCAAACCATCCTTAAGGAAATTAAATATATCAATATACCATGGCTCAGATGAGGAAGCTTTGATGGTCAAAAAATATAACGAAACAAGACTAGAACTAAGTGACATGGGATCCCAGAGTTGTCTAATGATAATAAATGCTTGATCATATTCTAAATCCAAGGGAAACAACGATGCAACAACAACCACATCATCTACACGGTGGTTGGAGGTTCTAGGGCTAAACTCTATGATCACTCGATCGAACATAGATAAAAGATTGGTGATAATCTCTTTGTAAGGTTTTAGCTTATCATCCTAAGTCTAATAAACATCGTTAATATAATTGACCACAAGTTGAGAGTCACCAAAAAATGAAATAACTCTAATATCCAAGGCTAAGGCTACTCTAAGACCAAGGATAAAAGCTTTGTATTCTACAATATTGTTCACGTAGGAGAAATAAATCTTAAAGGACATGAGGATGAGCTATTTTTGTGGGGTAACTATAACAATTCTAGCATCAATACCCTTTAAGAATTGAGATCCATCAAAAAACAAAGTCTAAGACTCTAGCTCTTCATATTCTACACTAAGGCATTCGTTGGGAAACTCAATGACCAAAGAATGGATATCTTATAGGGGAGTGGAGGGTAACTGATAAAAAATCACCTGATCCTTGATAGCCTTTTGATCAATGAAGGTGAGATCAAACTCATTGAGGATTAAAACCCAATTAGCAACTCGACCTTAAAGGTGGGGATTAGAAATTAAGTAGTGCAAAGAATTAGACTATGCAACCATCAATATCTTATGTTTAAGCATGTATTGTCTTAGCTTCTAGGAAGCAAACACCACAACAAGACAAAGCTTATCTAAGGGAGTATACTAGGTTTCATAGCTAACCAAGGTTCTACTGATATAGTAGATAGCTCGTTCTTTGTTTTTATCATCATGTTGAGCCCATAAGGCTTACAAAGCATAAGTTGTGGCTTCTATGTAAAGCATAAAATGCTTATCCAGTTTAGGAGGAACTAAGATAGGTAAGGAAGTAAGATATGTTGGAAATATGAGCAAGTTTTGTTGTCATTGATGTCAAGAGTTGTCAAGAGTTTGTTGTTTCAGTTTAGTCATCATTAAGGTCATCAGGAGGTTTTTCCAAAAGGTAAGGAAAGGTTTAAAGGAATAGGATATAATATTTATTTTTAATATTATATGCCTAAAGTGGCCTAAAAGGTTGAAGACCCAAGGAAGGAGAAGCAGTTTTAAAAGGTAATAATAATATTATAATATTTAATATTATAATATTCCAGGTTACAGGTTGAGGTGAAGAGAACAGGTCCAAGGAGTAATTAAAAATAATTTATTCCTCGAAAGACCCATTGAGCAGGTTGCAAAATATTTAATTTAATTTATTTAAATTTAAATATTTTAACCTAAAGGTTAAAATTTAAATTTAAATAAATATTGGGTGCCAAAGTTAAAGGTCATAAAATAATTTATTAAATCAAATTTTTAAATTCGAAATAAATCATCCGACGTCGAAAGTGCATAAGCCAAAGCATATATAAAGGGGTAAAAGTTTTAATTAAAAGACATCCATGCATATTCGAATATCCAAAGGCTAAGAAAAACATGCATTGCTTTGTTGTGAGATAGAAGAAAATTCGCGTGATTAAAACCTTTGGAGGGCAAGCGACGGTTTAAGTGCATGAGGTGCAACCCAAGCATAACCAAAATGTTGGTTAGCGCAGTTGGTAACTAAGGCAGAGTTAAGGCATTCGCATGGCAAGAGGTTGGGGTTTCGAATCCCCGCATAGTCAATTTTTGAGGAGGTCTGTTGTGTTTTTTTGATCACTAGATTTTTTGGAAGTAACATAGGGAAGCGCCTACAGTTTTAGACTTGTGTGGGCATGTGGCCCAATGGCTGCTAGAGCACAACAATAGTAGCAAGGTCATGGGTTCAAGGTGCAAGGTGTGCGCTACCATTTTGCACGTGGGCAAGGTGTATAAGGTATGCACTAAAGTTTTTTATTTAAATTTATTAATAGCGCCAAGGTTGGGGAGCGCATTGAGGTCACGTAAGTTTATATAGTGCCTTGGGAAGTAGGGAGTCATAAGGTGTTTAATAGTTTATATTATTTTGTGCTTTGAGAAATTAAATAAAGGTTGGAGTAATAAGGTTTAATTAAGGGATTAATTTTTTAATATTATTTTGAGAGATTATAAAGGAACTTGGTCTTCTATACATTGATTGATTTGGAGTTGATAAAGAAAATTGACTTTTATGTGTTGAGAAATATTTTGATAAGTTTGGAGATAATAAGGTGTATTTGAGTCTTGTTAATTTTTGTAATGGTGAATTAATTTTGAGGGGATTAATTGAGTGAAAATTTTGAGAAGGATTTTTGCTATCTAACCTTTGAGATTGGCAAAAGAGATTGATTGTGATTGAGATAGGTTTTGAGATCAAATCTTCATCAAAACAAAAGGTATGGGCACATCTTTCTTGTGAGTGAAATATTGTTGGGTTGGATGTTGTGAAATGCAAAGTTGGAGTGAAAAGGTTTGTTTGATAAGCATTGTTGAGTGAGTTTTCATATACATGATTGGTGAATGTTTGTGAGAACAATTGAGTGTGAAATTGAGAACTATCTTGAACTAGGGTTTGTGAAAGAACATGAGTATCATTGTTATATGAGATTGTTTGATAAGCATTGTTGGAAATATTTGAGTAAGCTTTCATGTGCATGATTAGGGTTTGTGAAAAGATCATGAGTATCATTGTTATGTGAATTTGGAATCATCTTGAGTCAAAGTTTGAGTTCCATAGTGAGAGTTGTTGGAAGCATTGTGAAACACTTGTTTAGGGTTTGTAAGCAAGTTGTGTTTCATTGAGTGATTGGTTGAGCAAAGTTGATTGAGCATTATTGATTAAAAGTATTGGAGTGATAGTTCAAGTTCTATGAAACAAATTGTTCTTTATTCTAAACTGATTTGAGAGAGAGTTTGAAAGTGATTGAGTGTTTTGTGAGTGTGAAACATATTGAGTCTCTAACCATTCTCTATATGTTTTTGTAAGTCAAACAAGATTCTGAGTGAAACTTGTTTGTGTGATTGAAGAGGTTTTCTGTGAGAGATTGAGTTGAGTTTTTATATGCAAGTTTTGCAATTGATTTGAATAAGCTTTGGTGAAAGCTTGTGAGAAGATTTGAGTAAGTCCTAGAGGGGACTTAAGGACAAATTGAGTAAGCTTTTGTGAAATCTTAAGGATAGAATTGAGTAAGCTTTTGTGAAATCTTAAGGACATATTTGTGTGAGATTTTGTGGAAGCTTACAATTAGATTGGATAAGTCTTGGTGAAGACTTGTTGAGTATATTAAATTTGAGCATATTTGAGGTAAGTCTTAGTGAAGACTTGTTGATAGATTGGACAAGTTCTAATGAGGACTTGTTGAATTGCAAAGTTTATTTGGAACAAGTCTTGGTGAAGACTTGTTGAGTAGTTTGGACAAGTTCTAGAGAGGACTTATTGAACATATTTGAGGTAAGTCTTTGAGAAGACTTGAGAGTAGATTTGATTGATTGATTTGTTCAAGATTTGAGTTAAGGCTTGGGGAAGATCTAGCATAGTATATTTGTTCTAGATAAGATTGTTAAGTGCAAATTTGAGATAAATATTGAGAATATTTATGCTAGATCGAAGGACAATGTTTAGTGTAGATTTGAGATAGAGATTGAGCAGATTTGTGCTAGACCGAAGGACTATGTTTAGTGTATATTTGAGATAGATATTGATAGATTTATGCTAGATTGAAGGATAATATTTAGTATATATTTGAGATAGAGATTGAGCAGATTTATGCTAGACTAAAGGATAGTGTTTAGTACAGATTTGAGATAGAGATTGAGAAGATTTGTGCTAGATCGAAGGACTATGTTTAGTGTAGATTTGAGATAGAGTTGAGAGCAAGCTTTGGAGGTGATAGAGTAGAGGATAGTAGTCTCCATTGGATAGAGTTCCATAATATAGGGTAGTGAGGACAGGTATTCTGAGTGAGGACAGAGGTCTTCAATGGAGAGAGATCCACAAGCCAGTGCAGTGGAGGTAGTAGTCTTCTAGAGGATCACCAACCAGAGCAAAGGAGAAGGAGTTCTCCTGTGGATAGAGATCCATAAACTTGATTAGGGGATTGGTGTCTCCTTTGGATAGAGGTCCATAAACATTGTAATAGGGAAGGATTCCCAAGATATTTATTGAGAAAATTTTAGTGAAATATTTTCTCCATGGAGTAGCCCACATTGGGTGAACCATGTTAAATTGGTGTCTCTATTGTGTGTGGTGATTTATGCATTACTTTGATTACTAATGTTGATATTACCATTGATATATTGCATAATATTGTTTGGGAAAGAAAAGTAAAAAGTGGTCTTATACTGTTCACCCCCCTCTCAGTATAAGCTTGTGTTCTTCAATTGGTATCAGAGTGGGTTCCTTCAAAAGAGTTTAAAAACTTGAAGGAAAAGCTCATAGGAACACAGATGGATTCTCAGAATGGATCTTCAAGGAATACAACACCATTGTTCGATGGGAACAATTATGCACTTTGGAGTGTGAGAATGAAGATTCACCTAATGGCACTAGGGAATGAAATATGGCAAGAAGTTGAGGATGGATACATACCACTAGCTACTCCACCTACAGATAAATATGGTAAGCTCCTACAACTGAATAATTCAAAGGCAATGAATGGAATTTTAAAAGGTTTGCATGAAATAGAGTTTATAAAAGTTATGCATTGCACATCAAAAAAAGAGATTTGGGATAAGCTGAAAGGTATATATGAGGGAGACAAAAAGTTCAAGATGGCAAAATTGCTAAATCACAAGAAAACATTTGAAGACCTAAAGATGAAGGATGAGGAAAACATTGTTGCATACCTACTTCATGTGGATGAGGTTGTTAACTCCATGCAAGGACTTGGGTTCAAAGTTGAAGAAATAGATGTTTGTCACAAGATTTTAAGGTCACTTCCTAAGAGGTATAGTGAAAATATTTCAGCCATAGAAGAGTCAAAAGATATTGAATTTTTGACAAGGGATGAGTTACATGGAATTCTCACAGCCTTTGAGATGAGAATAAAAGAGGAACCTATTCCCTAGAAAGAAGCAACCTTCAAAGTTACAAAGAAGTCAAAGGGTAAGAAGTCAGATTCAAGTAATGAGTTATCCAGTGATGAAGAAGCAAACTATGGTAGAAGGAACAAGGACTCAAGAAAGTATAAAGGTACAAAAATAGTTAAGTGTTTTAAATGTGGAAAATATGGTCACTATGCAACTGATTGTCCAAAAGCTAGAAATAGCAGTGGTGATGAGAAATAGAGAAACAGGAAAACACAGGTATCAAAAGAAAAGTAGGGATGGTCAAAGCAAGCAAGGAAATAAGTTCTTCCAAAGGTATAAGAAGATTTTTTATGCAGACAAGGCAAGTAAGAGTTCAAGTGATAGTGATGGAAGGTCCTCAGATAATGAAGAAGAAGAAATTCTATTTCTGGTAGAAGAAAAGGGTGATGTTAGAAAAAGGGCACCAATAATTCTCAAGTGTTTTAGGTGTGGTAACTTTGGTCATCTTGAAGATAGTTGTATAAGGAATGGATTCAGTTTTAGTGAAGATGAATATGAAGATGCTCTTGAAGGTCTAGAAGAAGAAAGTCTTCTTATGGAAATAGAAGAAGAAGGAAGTGCTCCTATTGAAGATGAATAAAAAAGGAATGAAGATGATCTAAACAAAGAATAGAAAATTAGAGGAAGGAGAAGTTGATCTTGAGGGTGAGCTTATTTTTACTCTTGATGCATTAAGGAAGGTAAGAAAGCAGAACTCAAAACTCAAGCTTCAATTTCAAGAATGTGATGAAGAGAAAGGAAAGCTTATAGAAGATCTAACCAACTCAATAGCTAAGACAAGGAGATTTAAAGAGAGGTTAGAGGCAAAGGTTTTAGAATGTGAAATATTAGAGCATGAGGTAGATTCACTAAGGAAGGAAGTAAAAGAGTCTAAAAACAAGCTACACAGGTTTGGGAGAAGCTCAAAGACCTTGGATAAGATTATCAAGGTACAAAGATCTTCATCAAACAAGATAGGACTTGGTTTTGAACAGGAATATAGAGAACAAGGAGAGGAGTCAATCTCAAGCTCCAAAGAAGAAGAAGCTTCAGAAGAAGAGAGTGTAAGAGAAAGTGAGACTTATGAGGATAAGTTGGAAAATAGAAAGTTCAACAAGGAAAGGAACAATGCACAAATGAGGAATAGATGGAACAAGAAACAACACAGGGTAGAAGAGACTAAGAGACCAATGGGGTCAAGGCAAGGTTTCTTCAATGGATGTTGCTTCTCATGTCATAGGTTTGGGCACAAGGCTACACAGTGCAGGACACATGAAAGATAGGAATATGGAAATTTTAGAAATAGGCATCTCTTTCAAGGGTATTGTTACTCTTGTAATCAGTTTGGTCATAAGGTAGTTAATTGTAGGGTTCATGATAGGAATGGATATGGCTTCACCAGGAGGAACTTCAAGACATTTGCACCTTCAAGGAATCACAACATTAAGTGTTATAAGTGCAATAATGTTGGGCATATAGCCAAGTGGTGTAGAGTAGAACTTCCAGAGACAAGCAGGAACAAGAATAGTTAGAGGAATCAGAAGGATCAATTGAGGAAGAAGGTGGACAAAGGTAAATATCAGTGTATGCTGGGAGTAGAGATACTCCCACCCTAAAATTAACCACCTCAAAGAGAGGAGGTGGGGGAGGGGCTAAGCTAAGAGTCTCATTCTTAGCCCCAAGCCCCAAAGGTGGCCCTTTGCCATTGATGTCAAAGGGGGAGAGATTTGAGTTAGGGGAGAGCATTCAATCAAGGGGAGCAAAACTGAAAAAGGTAAAAGAAATGGTTAAAGGAAAATGGGTTACCATCAATGACAAAGGGGGAGATTGTTGGAAATATGAGCAAGTTTTGTTGTCATTGATGTCAAGAGTTGTCAAGAGTTTGTTGTTTCAGTTTAGTCATCATTAAGGTCATCAAGAGGTTTTTCCAAAAGGTAAGGAAAGGTTTAAAGGAATAGGATATAATATTTATTTTTAATATTATATGCCTAAAGTGGCCTAAAAGGTTGAAGACCCAAGGAAGGAGAAGCAGTTTAAAAGGAAGTCCCAAGGAGGGTGAAGCAGATTTAAAAGGTAATAATGATATTATAATATTTAATATTATAATATTCTAGGTTGAAGGTTGAGGTGAAGAGAATAGGTCCAAGGAGTAATTAAAAATAATTTATTCCTCGAAAGACCCATTGAGCAGGTTGCAAAATATTTAATTTAATTTATTTAAATTTAAATATTTTAACCTAAAGGTTAAAATTTAAATTTAAATAAATATTGGGCGCCAAAGTTAAAGGTCATAAAATAATTTATTAAATCAAAATTTTAAATTCAAAATAAATCATCGACGTCAAAAGCGCATAAGCCAAAGGATATATAAAGGGGTAAAAGTTTTAATTAAAATACATCCATGCATATTTGTGTATCCAAAGGAAAAAGGAAACGTGCGCTACTTTGTTGTGAGATAGAAGAAAATTCATGTGATTAAAACCTTTGGAGGGCAAGCGATGGTTTAAGTGCATGAGGTGCAACCCAAGCGTAACCAAAATGTTAGTTAGCGTAGTTGGTAACTAAGGCAGAGTTAAGGCATTCGCATGGCAAGAGGTTGGGGTTTCGAATCCCCATGCAGTCAATTTTTAAGGAGGTCTATTGTGTTTTTTTGATCGTCAAATTTTTTGGAAGTAACATAGGGAAGCGCTTGTGGTTTTAGACTTGTGTGGGCATGTGGCCCAACGACTGCTAGAGCACAACGACAGTAGCGAGGTCATGGGTTCAAGGTGCAAGGTGTGCGCTACCATTTTGCACATGGGCAAGGTGTATAAGGTATGCACTAAAGTTTTTTATTTAAATTTATTAATAGCACCAAGGTTGGGGAGCGCATTGAGGTCACGTGAGTTTATATAGTGCCTTGGGAAGTAGGGAGTCATAAGGTGTTTAATAGTTTATATTATTTTGTGCTTTGAGAAATTAAATAAAGGTTGGAGTAATAAGGTTTAATTAAGGGATTAATTTTTGAATATTATTTTGAGAGATTATAAAGGAACTTGGTCTTCTATACATTGATTGATTTGGAGTTGATAAAGAAAATTGACTTTTATGTGTTGAGAAATATTTTGATAAGTTTGGAGATAATAAGGTGTATTTGAGTCTTGCTAATTTTTGTAATGGTGAATTAATTTTGAGGGGATTAATTGAGTGAAAATTTTGAGAAGGATTTTTGCTATCTAACCTTTGAGATTGGCAAAAGAGATTGATTGTGATTGAGACAGGTTTTGAGATCAAATCTTCATCAAAACAAAAGGTATGGGCACATCTTCCTTGTGAGTGAAATATTGTTGGGTTGGATGTTGTGAAATGCAAAGTTGGAGTGAAAAGGTTTGTTTGATAAGCATTGTTGAGTGAGTTTTCATATACATGATTGGTGAATGTTTGTGAGAACAATTGAGTGTGAAATTGAGAACTATCTTGAACTAGGGTTTGTGAAAGAACATGAGTATCATTGTTATGTGATTGTTTGATAAGCATTGTTGGAAATATTTGAGTAAGCTTTCATGTGCATGATTAGGGTTTGTGAAAAGATCATGAGTATCATTGTTATGTGAATTTGGAATCATCTTGAGTCAAAGTTTGAGTTCCATAGTGAGAGTTGTTGGAAGCATTGTGAAACACTTGTTTAGGGTTTGTAAGCAAGTTGTGTTTCATTGAGTGATTGGTTGAGCAAAGTTGATTGAGAATTATTGATTAAAAATGTTGGAGTGATAGTTCAAGTTCTGTGAAACAAATTGTTCTTTATTCTAAACTGATTTGAGAGAGAGTTTGAAAGTGATTGAGTGTTTTGTGAGTGTGAAACATATTGAGTCTCTAACCATTCTCTATATGTTTTTGTAAGTCAAACAAGATTCTGAGTGAAACTTGTTTGTGTGATTGAAGAGGTTTTTTGTGAGAGATTGAGTTGAGTTTTTATATGCAAGTTTTGCAATTGATTTGAATAAGCTTTGGTGAAAGCTTGTGAGTAGATTTGAGTAAGTCCTAGAGGGGACTTAAGGATAGAATTGAGTAAGCTTTTGTGAAAGCTTAAGGACATAATTGAGTAAGATTTTGTGAAAGCTTAAGGATATAATTGAGTAAGCTTTTGTGAAAGCTTAAGGATATATTTGTGTGAGCTTTTGTGGAAGCTTACAATCAGATTGGATAAGTCTTGGTGAAGACTTGTTGAGAATATTTGAGGGAAGTCTTGGTGAAGACTTGTGGATAGATTAGTGTGAGCTTTTGTGGAAGCTTACAATGTAGATTTGGAACAAGTCTTGGTGAAGACTTGTGATGAGGCCTGGAAATGCCTCAATAATAACATGTTTTGAACACTAAAATTGCCTATAAACTCTTATGTTTTATCTGATATGTTAGTTAAGTTGATTCAATATGCTGTATATTAACCATTTTGCATGATCAATGTATTTGGAATATTATATGCTGATTTTTACAACTTTTTGCATAGTTTTGTGTTCTTTTTGTTATGACTTGCTAAAATGGGATATGCTTAGAATAATAGCAACATTTCACTAATCATTTTTTGAATTGTCTCAAGCATTTATTTCACCTAAATCTGGCAACAATACAAGAAAACTGTTGCTGTGCAGCAAAAATTGGTTTTTCCCATGTAAATTCCAGCTAGCTGTCCATAAATAGCAAGGCATGGAATTCACATGTGGAAAGAAATGAAGACCATTAGAATTTGATCTTAGGAGATAACCCACCTGAGAGATGCAGAAGAAATCATTGGAAAAGCACACATTTGTTCATTCTGAAGTATCTTCGAAATGAACAGATATCTTCGGAATGAGAGAACACAGCGTCTTCGAAATGAGCGGATCTTCGAAATGAAGAATGCAGTATCTTCAGAATGAAGAATGCAATATCTTCGAAATGAGTGATATTCAGAATGAGAATTGCAGTATCTTCGAAATGAGAATTGTAGTATCTTCGGAATGAGCGATCTTCGAAATGAGAATTACATTGTCTTCGGAATGAAGCCACTTATCTCTAGAATGAAAACAGAATGTGCTTTGACTTGTTGACCAATTTTTGAAGCTAGAAAAAGGGAAATAAAGGTCAAAAAAGGTAAAGGAAGATATATTCTATCTGTATTTGCCGTCATTGCCGACCAAAGCCATCATTAATGGAAATATCAAAAGATAAACCCAGGATTTGTTGCAGCATAGTAGGATTAGATCTTTTGAAATATTCATAGTTTGTACTTAGATCATAGGACAGCTATAAATATTTCTCCCGTTCAGGTTGAGCCTAGTAGGTAGTAAGTAGTGAGAAAAGAGTAAGGAAGTTAGGAGAAAGCAAAAAATATAGAGAATAGGTAGAAATTGACTGTTACAGTCCTGTAACAATTTTTTAGCAGAATTATTGTAATCATGTTCTTTAATCAATAAAGTGCACTAGTTCTATTTCATATTGCTTGTAAATGAGTGTGATTAAGATCTAGAGAGATAGAGACTCGTACATTCTTCTGGAAAAGGAGGCTGGCCACTTCCAGACCTAGGAGGAGGACTAAAAGTAGGTTTTTATTCTGATTTTGTTGCACCAGAATGAGTTGTAGAACTTGTTATTTCAATTGCTTGTAAACAGCTGACAATATCTGTAGTCTTAGTTTATTTATGCTTAAATTAATCTTGTGCTTAATGTTTTAGCTGTAATATCTACTTTCAGCAAAGCTTCCATTTTATTTTAGACTATTATTTCCAGAATTTGTTGTTTTCTACAATTTCTTGCATTTTGTGTTTTGCTGTCAACCCTTGCACGTAAGATTGACAACCTTCTGTTACTGAGCCTTGACAGGATTTTATTTTCCATGCTATAATTAGATTTACATTGCTGCAAAAGTAAATAGATTTCCTTTCTAAAATTAGAATCAGACTTTCAATTCTGCAACTGTTATTCCTGCAACATAATTAGGTCTCATTCTGCAATTGTAAATCAGGATTTCATTTATGCGATTAATGATTAGTTTCCATTTCCGTAATTAGATTAAGGTTTAATTTATGCAATTAGAGATAGAAATGTCCTAAACCCCCCACACATTCGGTTCCACCAATAAGACCTGTTGCTCTAGATTGACCTAAGTTATAGCTGTTTCACTTCTTCTTTCGTAGATAGCCTTGTACACAACCTTGGATTGACGGATTCATTGAGAATTAATGATGGTATAACGACTACGCATCAACTTGTTGAGTATTTTGGACAAGTTCTAGAGAGGACTTGTTGAGCAGATTTGGAGCAAGTTCTAGGGTGGACTTGTTGGAAAGATTTGAGACAAGTCTTGTTGAAGAATTGAGAGCATATTGAGCAAGTTCTTGAGTGGACTTGTGAACATATTTGAGGCAATTCTTTGAGAAGACTTGTGAGTAGAGTTGATTGATTGATTTGTTCAAGCTTTGAGTTAAGGCTTGGAGTAGATCTAGAAGATTTTATTTGTGATTGAGTCAAGCTTTGTGTTAAGGCTTGAGGACAAATTTGAGATAGATATTGAGCAGATTTGTGCTAGACCAAAGGACTGTGTTTAGTGCAGATTTGAGACATAGATTGAGCATATTTGTGCTAGACTAAAGGACTATTTTTAGTGCATATTCAAGATAGAGATTGAGCAAATTTATGCTATACTGAAGGACTATGTTTAGTGTAGATTTGAGACAAAGAATGAGTAGATTTGTGCTATAATGAAGGATAGTGTTTAGTGCAGATTTGAGATAGATATTGAGAAGATTTGTGCTAGATCGAAGTTTTGTGTTTAGTGCAAATTTGAGATAGAGATGAGAGTAAGCTTTGGAGGTGATAGAGTAAGGGATAGTAGTCTCCAATGGATAGAGTTCCATAATCCAGGGTAGTTAGGATAGGTCTTTTGAGTGAGGATAGAGGTATTTAGTGGAGAGAGATCCATAAGCTAGTGCAGTGGAGGCAGTAGTCTTCTAGAGGATCATCAACCAGAGCAAAGGATAAGGAGTTCTCCTATGGATAGATATCCACAAAATTGATTAGGGTATTGGTGTCTCCTTTGGACAAAGGTCCATAAACATTGTAATAGGGAAGGATTTCCAAGATATTTGTTGAGAAAATTTTAGTGAAATTTTTTCTCCGTGGAGTAGCCCAAATTGAGTGAACCACATTAAACTGGTGTATTTATTATGTGTGGTGATTTGTGCATTACTTTGATTACTATTGTTGATATTTCCATTGATATATTGCATAATATTGTTTGGTAAATAAAAGTGAAAAGTGGTTTTATACTTTTCACCCCCCCTCTCAGTATAAGCTTGTGTTCTTTAAGATACTATTTGAGTTCATCAAAATCTTGTTGACACTCAAAATCCCACTAGAACACTACATATTTCTTAAGAAGCTTAAGAAAGGGCTGAAACTTATTAGCTAATTGATCTATGAACCAAAAAATAGCTTGAATTCTACCTTGCAAGCTACAAAACTTGGTTAGGGTATGGGGAGGAGGTATGTCAATGATAGTTTCTATCTTAGCAGGTTCTACCTCAATACCTCACCTAGAAATTATGAAACCTAGCAACTTGCTAGATGTGACTCCAAACACACACTTGAAGGGCTTAAGATGAACCCTAAACTACCAAAGCCTTTCAAAGATTCATCTTAAATAGTGAACATGAGCCTATCAATGTATGGAATTATCCATAATATCATCCACATATTCTTATAGAATATCATGCATCATATCATGAAAAATATGCCATAGCCCTTTGAAATATGGCATTAGAATTCTTTAAGCCAAGAGGCATAACTTTATAACTGAAGGTACCCCATCATGTTATGAAAGCTATCTTGGCTTGATCTTCAGGGGTAACCATGATATGATTGTATCCCAAAAAACCATCCATGAGTGAAATCATTCCATATTTGGTAGTGAAATCTATGATCATATATGTTGGGGAGAGGAAAATCATCCTTGGGATATGCTGAGTTAATGTCCCAAAAGTTAGTACATATTCTAAGTGTTCCTACCTTCTTAGCCACAGGAACAATGTTGGAGATCTAATAAGAATAATCGATAGCTTTTATGAAACCAACATCAAGGAACTATTAGAGTTACTCCTTGATCAAAATGGTGACCTTGGAATGCATATTCCTACGTTTTATCTTAATAACTTAGCACTAGGCTTCACTACTATATGATGCATAAAAATGGAGGGATAAATCCCTAGTATATCGGTATATGACCAAGAAAAAATATCATGAAAATATTTCAACAAATTGGTCAATTTCTCTTGCTCATCCATGGACAAGGCTTTGCCTAACTTAAGAATTCTAGGGATCTCCTCAGAACCTATGTTAACATCTATAGTCTCCTCAATGAGAATATGAGACTCATCCTCATAAGGAGGCGGGGCAAGGATCACTTATAGTTTCTCAAGGTCCTTGGGAGACATAGAATCAAAATCCTCTTGAGAACTAGAAGACTCGACATGCACAACACAAGGGACTTACCCATCAAAGAAGGAGCTATTTTAAAGGATATCCTCATGATCCATGTCACAACGAGTATCTCCTTTAGCATACTCCTCTAGGGTCACAACTCACTTAGGATGCAACAATGTTACCACATTGCAAAATATAATGTTAGTGGGATAATGTGGTCCCTCATCCTCATCATTCCACTCCAAGCCTTGATGATATAATATTCAGCATAAGTAGTAAGGTGATCATCATTATCAAAAGGTAAAGGTTGGTTTTTATTAGGGATGCAGACTATGTCACATATCCTAGGCCAAAGCTCAACCTCCAAAGGCTCTTGAATACCTTTCTATTATGGTCCCAAACCTTTACTTATATATCCCATGCTAGATAGGATTTTATTGGGAAGTGGGTAATCATTGTATAGGTAAGAACAAGAAAAATAACACTCTAAGGAAGAGTGTTGCTACCATGGATATTTTCTTCGAGGGTCGTACCTATGAATATAAAGGTACACATACCAATTTGTACGACTTCACCTTTATTATAAGGTAAACCCATAGTACTTGGTGAAGGTGGTAGCTTGGAAAGATTCAAAAGAGGTTCTTGAAGAAACAAATTTATCCTATGATGAAATATTGATTAACAGTTCCTCACTCACCTTTGAATTTTCAAGTTGCATAGTGATGTAAGATGAAGAAACTGGTGGATATAAATTGAGATTAGATTGAGCTTGCTCAACCATTGAACAATATTGAAATGGATGAGGGTCACCTAGAATGGTGAAAATTTTATCTTTGAATTCAAATTTCAAACATTGATGGAAAGTAGAAGGGATAACCCTCATTGCATGAATCAAAGGGTATCCAAGAAGAATATTAAAATATGTAGGGAAATATACCACATAAAAAAAGGTATCTAAGATATTTGGTCCAACCCTAAGGGGGAGGGATATAATGTTGTAGGCCTCTTGGGGCTCATTGTTGAAAGATTTGATGATAATAACATATTTAGTTAAATCTTCCTCTTTTAATCCAAAATTTTGGAAAATTTGATAAGTGCATATATTGAGGGAGGAACCATTGTCTATAAAGATTTGTTTGATAGATGTTTTAACAATAAATTTAGTTTTGTAAAGGGAATAATACCCTCACAAGTCTAAGGAAGAAATATCATCATCTAAAATTGTGATATGATGTATCACAAGGGAACCTACAACATCAGCTATAGCACTAGGGGAAATATCTTGAGGAATAAATTGTTGTCTTAGGAGTTTCAACAAAGCTTCCCTATGAATAGGATAAGTTTAAAACAACTCTAAGATAGATCTTGGTTGGGGTGCTAACTATCTGATGTTGAATGTTAAAGGAAACTTTAGGTTGTGGTTTCAACACTAAAGGTGGGTTTGCTACTCTCATGTTCCATTTTTTGGGTACTGTTCAAAACTAAGGATGATTTCGAAGGTTGGTTGGATGTAGAACTCATCTTCTACTGAGATAATTGAGCTGGTTGTGCTTGAGTTTGTTGCCTTGTATATATTTCTATCATACCAACCATATTATTGTAGGAAGGTGGCACATTATGATATGACACTTGGTTAGTTGTGTGTTTCCCATGATTAGGTAGGGGGTATTGACATATCCCCATGTCTTGATTAGGTGTGGGTTCTTGTTGAGTAGGAGGTTGATTATTTATTGGAGGATTGGGTTGAGGACCTTCTATAAAAAGGTGACCTTTATTAATTAATTTCCAAACCACATGTTTCAACCTCTTACATGAATGTGTTATGTGCCCCTCCACTCTATGATACTCACAATGTTGACTAGGCATATACGAATTAGTTGTGGTGTTAGGTTACCTTATGGGAGGTAACACGATCATATTAGCTTCCAAAAGTTGCTTTAGGACCACGTTCATAGGCGTGTTGAGTCTTTGTGAAATTCCTTAATGGGGGTTTTTGAGGTCAGCTAAGCACCATTTTTTAAAGGGTGTTAACAACACTGTTAATAGGTCTACTATTTGTTACTCCATCACCAACAACATGCTTGTTCTTGTAGTGATTTTTCATGGTCCTATCCTCTTATTTATTTGGATTAATTTGACCTCTTTGAATAAGGGCTTGCTATACCCTTATTTTCAAATCTATCGCTTGGTCGAAAGAGGTAATAGTTGTTGTTTCCAATTAAAAATATATTTGCTCTTGTAAATTTCGAATAAATATTTCTAGTATGTCTTGAGGAGGTAAGGTATATCTCAATCATCCAACTAGACTCCTCCAAAGAAATAAGAATTTAAAAAGCTTTCATATTTACCTTGTTTGAACATATAAACATATTTCATAGTAATATTTTTCTCAACATAAGCTCTAAATTGCTGAACAAACAATTTTGGTATCTCTTCAAAATTACTCAAATAATGATGAGGCAGTTGATAATACCATTTCAATGCCATAACACCAAGGGTCTTAGGGAATATATTTACTAACAACAGGTCATCATATATAATATCATGGCATACTGCCCTAAACATCCTTAAATATTCAATTGGGTCATCTATTCCATTATAAATAGGTAAAACCAATATTGGAAAATGCTTAGGGTAGGGCCTAGAGGTGACAACAGGGTCTAAGGGCTGATTACAAATCTCTTTATAGTTGTAGGTGAAACTTGGAGGTTGAATCATATCCACTCTTGAAACCAATTGCTTCACCACATTTGTCAAACTTTGCATATGAAGGTTTTGTAATGACCCTATGTTCCCTAAGGGAGGGGTGTAGGTAGGTTGTTGAAAAGGAAATTGGCCAATATTGGAGGTATTAACACTGTTATGGTATGGGTTATGATATGTGGTATCTTGTTGTGAAGAATAAATGATATTTGCTGGGATAAAAGCATGAATATTGAGATTAGAAGAATAAGGAGGAAATTGAGCATAATTTTGGGATGCACTATTGGTTTAGAGGAGCTTGTTTAATTCCCCCAATGTTGGTGGTCATGGTAGTAGCATATATTAGTTTATGAAAAGGATTAACATGATGTGAAGATTCAAATAAAGGGTTGTTATGAACATTCCTAGGATATATGGTTGGAGGAGAAGGCATCCCACCTCTTTCAAGTGAGGCTTCCTCTTCCATAGCCTTAACCAAAGCCTCCTTATGGTATTTCATAAAACCCCATATGCGATCAAATGATGAAAAAGTGAAGCTTTCATTGGCCCACTCAAAAGGATCAAGACTATTACCAGTTTATTCATGTTCTTCCTCTTATGCATCTAGATTAGGATTCTCCCTATCAACCTGATCATCTTCTTGAAAATTTTGATTATATTCTAAAATATTTTGGTTACTCCTAAGGTTGGAAGCAAAATCAAATGGAAGAGGCTTCCTATATTGGCCACTAAGACATATTTTCATGTCAGGTTTACCAAATATGTAGAGGGGGAAACTGCCCTATCATGTACGATTATTGATTGGATCTATTGGGAGTCGAGATGACCATGGGGGTGTGTTATATTCTCTACACTCAGGGGCTTGGGGATCGAGGGGTTCACTAGGAATGATTTTAGGACTCACTCCAAGTCTAGGATGGAAATTTTTGATGTGTATATTGAGAAAACACCTATGTTTAGATTTTCTAAAATCTAAGCTATGGGAAATGAAAGAACAATGTAAGATAAGAAAAAATGCAATAAGACAAGAAACTAACCCTAAAATGATTCTTGATTTTCAATGATGACTAAATCCTAACTTGCAATAGTATAAATATTTTTATTTTGAGCAAGGGTTTTAGAGAACGCAAAAATAAAATTAACCCTAGGATGCAAACTATATAATTTTACTTTTTTACATGACTAGAAATAAAAGATCAAGTATTTTCTTTTCTTTTATGATCAAAATTTAAAACAAAAAAGAACAAAGACACTCACCAAACAACCTAAAGATATACTAGGGCACTTACCTAATTTTATGGTTGATCCTAGCTTTAGCTTGTGTCCAAAATATCCAAAAAACTTTAAACCTACAAATAGCTTACAAAACCCTAGAAAATTTGATCAATGTTTGGGGGCCTACTTAGGCTGTTATATGACTGAGCTTGGAGGTGCAACATTCAAGCCCCCTTGGTCCTTTTAGCTTACTATTCAAAAATTAAATGATATTTGACCTTTGGAATAAGCACAAGTAATATGAAACATATATGCAATAGTGAAATGAAATGCAGATAAAATGGGTGCAACAAAAACCTAACATGCAAGATGCAAATTAGGATTTTTGGGAAGCAAGAACTTGCTCCCAAGCCCTAATTGACCAAATTCATGCCCTATAATGGGTGGGCACAAATTTGGCTTACCAAATTTTTACCCTATATGGATGGGATACGATTTGGTTTAGAGCACTTTTTTGGTCCTCAGAACACCGAAAAATGCAATGAAAACAACAAAAAATAGAGCTAATGAATCTCTTTTTTGAATTGGACTCACAATAAAAATTATCTAAGCTATCAGTCTTCATGGATGCTGCTTGGAAATACCACAAAGACTAATGGAGATAGTCACATGTCAGATAACATGGCTCCTAGTCATATTAGTAATTTGAGGTTGGTTGATAATCATAGGGAAGGAAAGAAACACAATATAAGACTTTGAACCAAAGCCACGTGGACCACCAGATAGCCATCGCCATAAATATAGCCATCAGGTTCACTTCTCCAAGGTTGATTGGCCAAGATAGTATGTGGTACCAAAGCATGTCATATATAGAAGAAAGCAATTACCAAAGAATTATTAAGAGTAACTGTCAATACAGAGCTTGTGGGAGTTTTTTTCAGTACTCTGCTATGTGTGTCTACAACTTTTTGTTTCTCCATTTTCTCAAGGAAGGGATCCGTGTCTGTTTCTTTTTTGTAATTATGATGCATTTGTGTTTTCTTGGGGTATACCCAAAATGTTGTATGGGAAGTTTCTTTTTGATAACAGGCTATGTGCCTTACCGAATGTAATGGCTTTAGCGGCATGTAGATTTTACATATATAGGATCCTTAGTAAGGATATGTTCATCAACAGCCCTGGGCTAATTTTTGTAAAAGGTTTTGGGTCAACCTATAAAACCTGGTATTAATGCTATAGTATCTTATCTACCAAAAAAAAAAATGCAAGTAAAGAACCTAGTTAGCTAATGAAGGAAGCAAGAAGCAATAAGAATGTGAAGGAAGCACTCCAGAATGGTAGACTTCTCTAATCATCAAGACTCCTCCACTTGATCCCCAAGGGCAGCCAACACCACAATAGAAAAACAACAAAACAACAATCCTACATCAGAAGAGCACTTATTAGTAAATCAAGATTAAGGTTCTATCTAGATCAAATATCTCTAGATTATAGATGAATGTAAAGATGGGATCCAATCCTTTATTTATAATAGGTTTGGAGGACTAAAGGGTGAGAAAATGAAAGTTCACTGCAAGCAAGTGCCAACACCAAAATGGGTCAATGAGGGGTGGTGTTTTTTAGAGGAAAACCCCTAGAATGCTAAATTCGTATCGAGTAATTACAGGGCAAGAATTTATTAAGCCAAATTTATGCCTTGTATGGACCGAACGCATATTTGGTAAGGGTAGGGAAAAAGGACAAAGGAAGAGGGGAAAAGGGTCTCAAATTTACACTTGGTAAGTTTGGGTGGCTTCCTAAGGATCTAAGGAATGATTGAATCATTTTTATGGGTTATTGTTCCATGTCTACAATATGTTACCATACTTTGTAACGATTGAATGAATAAAGGCCAAAAAGGATTGGAAACAAGTGAATGTTTACACTTTTAATATTCCATACCCTTGAATTTATATTCTGGCTAATGTTGTTGAGGAGGGTGATAATTGATTGAAGGAAGGATTACTGAGGTAAAAGATCAGGAAAGGGATGAAAAAACTATGCTAGATACAATCATTGTAGAGGTATTTATCTTATTAATTCTTCTTGGTATGTTGTAAAAGAAAAAGAGAATTCCTTGTTAAGATTTCCACTGAATGAATGTAGATCTAGTAGTTTTGTTGTAGACATTCTAGGTTGGGCTTTGTATTAAGGTTTAGACTCTCCACTATGGACCCTGTAATTCCTTTAACGTTATTTAGCTTGAGGTAGTTGTATTTTATTTTGTCTCTAAAATAGATGTTTATATTTCTATTTGAGTTGAGTGCCTTCTTGTTTCTTGTGCTAGTTACCTCTTATTTTGTGTGATCCGTAGGTGGCATTGCCAGAGTTGTAGTAAGTTCTTCCTTTGAGGGTGCTTTTGCTTAAGTAGTTTTTAGTTAGAGCTGAGTGCACTGGTTTTATTTCCAAGGAAGATGGCAATAGTCTTAATCAGTTTGGCACTCTTATTTGGGAGCACTGTCCAAGCTTATTTTATGTTTAGTATTTTATGTTCTTTTCTTCTAAGATGTTAGAGAATTGATCATCTCTATTTTTAGGAGTGCTAGGGAAGAATTTTTCCTTTTTATTGTTAGCTTAGGGGGTTTATGGATTTCAATGCACATCATGGCATGTGCTTAACATCACCATAGTAAAATTAGGGATACTTCTTTACCTCATTTCGGGTCATATTAACCCTATATTGGTAAGAGTAGCTGGTGGCATTGTTTTTGAGGCTTGGTTCCTGAGTTTGGTTGTCAAAAATTTTGTTTCAATCTTCTTTTTTATATTAAAATTTTGAGCAAATCAAAGTTTTATTTAACATTTTTTGAAGCTATCTATGAGTAAATAATTTGTATTATCGTCTTGATTATTAAATAACTTTTTGGGTTATTCGAGAACAGAGCTATTAATCAAAAGGAAGGTTTTATCTGTAGCAAATTACTTGATTTTTTAATAGTTATTTTTAAATTTGAGTTGGCAGGCCAAAAATCAATATTAGTTATGATAAGATATAATTGTAGATCGTAGGAAGAGTCATAGTATTATTATTTTCCTTTTTGCTTATGGCTTTTGATTAACTAAGAAAATGTGAGTTATTTATTTTTATGAATTATCATTAGGAAGAAATACTTGATGTATAAAAGAAGTGAATTTCATTTAGTTGTACGGTTAGAAACTTGAAAACATATTGGGTTTTTATTTTAAGAAGAGATGCATTGTAATTTATTAATGGAATGAAGCATGCTAGTAATTTCACATTTTAGTTACAATTTTTTTTTTGTTGATGCAAAATTTATGAATAACTTGTGAAAGTTAATATTTACTTTTAATAGTGAATTCTTGAGGCTTGAGTAGATAAGGAATTCATTATTGAGAGAAGTATGGGATTCTCTCTTTGGTTGCATGGATTGTATCTTGCATGGATGTGTGAGATGCATAGTACATATAAGTTGCATATGCATTTTTATGAGTTGTCCTAATCCCTAAACTTCTTGAACAACTTCATGGAAAAGATCATCTAGAGGAGGACCTTGAAGGGAAAGATGATTGAGGACCATTATATATTTGAAAATTGTAATGATGTTAGTGAAGAAGTATATTTACTTATTGAGTTAATGTATTGAAATTATACAAACTTGTGATGTAATCTTGTTATGTTATACCTAGAATGGAGGATTAAGTGTTGATATTATTGAATGTTAAGATCTTAATATTTTATTGGATGATATGTATATTGAGTAGGTATTTTGGAATCTAGTTAATGAAATATAGTTTTATTTCCTTTTAAATGTTGGTTAATCTTTACATGGAATATTAAGGAAACACCAAATGTTAGTTTTGTAAATGGAAGTATTTTTACTTTAGAAAGTGTTATGATGCATTTATTTATATTCAATTATAGCACTTTATTTCTTTTGAGAGATGTAATATTTTTTTAAAATTTTAGACTCTTAGGTTGAATGGGAATCTTTGGGAATGAATTTAGAGCCATATTAGGACACTTCAGTCAATACGTATCCCAAATCTTGGGAGGCGTTGCAATGATGAAATAACTAGGAATATATTTAGGAGTTTTGGTGATGCAATAACCATATATGTATGAATAATAATCCTTGAAGGGTGAGACTTGAATGTACCCAAAGCAATGAGGACTAGGGATCATTCACATAATAGTATAATGGTCTCACCTTGAATAACGAGGATCGAGTGACCATGAACATTTCCATGTGAGTGGTGATGACCTTAGTTAGCCCATAGAGGTGTGGTAACTAAGCACTAAGTCATTATGCTAGAATAACCCTATATAGATGGAATTATGTAGGGTTAGATAAAATACAATCCCTTTATGTGTTATGGACCTTAAAGGATATTCCCTATATCGTGGTCAAGTTTTCCAATATCGATAAGGGTATAGGAAATGTGGGAGGACCACTATTGGCATATTTTATAAAAGTGAGGTTTAAAAAAGTGAACCCACAAAAAATGGGGTGTTGGCTAGTCCTATCCACTTGAATTTTATCTACAATGACATTAAAATTAAAATGTGGTTATACCTTATAAATGTTGGAAAGATATTGGGATTTTTTTAAACCTTTTCTTAATTTATTTTAATATATCTCTCTTGGTTTGGTTTGGTGGTTGTTACAGTTAGTATCAGAGCCTAGGTCATAGGACTAGAAGCTTCCATGGAGAGAACCTAGGTTGAGCCTTGAATTGATGTGTTACTTTAGAGAGACTTACTCTTCTAGGGACCTTAAATTGATTTGGGATAACACATGTACTGCATGCCATTCGGACCAGTTAGACCAAGGTGTAAAAATCCTAGGGAGTATAGTTTCTTATTGGGAATGACACCTTGCAGTTAGGAAAGCATGACCATGATCATTATAAAGTGAGTGATAATGGTCTAAGTTAGTTCATGGGGAAATAAAACTAACTTATTTTAAGTACAATTTGGGATAAATTATAACTTACCTAGCTTCTTTTTATGGATAAGATATGGCACTTATTTTGAGAGGAGTATCATACAAGAAAGTGGGGTCAACTACACATGAGGAAGCTATAGTAAATCCCCCAAAAAATTCTAGAAGAACAATGGAATCCAAAAAGAGAATTAAAAAAACAATAGACTCAAGTAAGAAGTCTAAAAGAACAATGGACTCCAACAAAAAAACTGGAAGAACAATGGACTCCAGTGAGAGGGTGGAAGATATTTCTTTCATAGTTAAGTTGCTCCAAGAGTAGATGGAACAAAAAAAAAATTTAGAAACCCTAATTAATAAAGAAACAAGTAATAAGGATTTAGAGGGTAGATGATAAGAGAATCTTGTTAGAGGAAACCATGAAGGCAGAGCTCAGATCGAGGTTGAGCTTGGAAAGGATCTTAAGAATGTTAAGGTAGCTAAATTTAATAGAAAATAAAGGGATGATGCAACAAAATCATGGTTGAATGAGTTGGAAAATTTCTTCTCCATGAATAATTACTCACTCGAAACCCAAAAATATTTGGGCTACCCTTCATATTTAGGATGCAACCTTCAAATGGTGGAATATATTCAGGGTAGGCAGAGGAATGCAAGTCATGGAACTTAAATAGGATAGTTTTGTAAAGGAATTAAAGAAGATATTCCTATCAAATCATTTTTATGTAGAGAATTTTGAGGAATTCTCTACGCTCAAATAGGGTACACTGATGGTGGAGGTATATTATCAAAGATTTGTTAAAATATTGAAATATATTCCTGAGTACGAAATCAATTAACAATTGGAGGTGCATAAGTTCATCTTGAGGGTGGATCCTAAGATTAAAATAATGATTAATTTTACCAAGCTTAAAACCCTTCAAAGCACATATGATTTGGCTCGATAGTAAGAGACCAATCTAAAAACCAAGAAGACATTCTTCAACTATGTAAAGGGAACTCAAGAAGAAGAAGAGTGTGGGTTTATGAAATGGGATAAGGAGAAAAACAAGAAAATTAAAGGGAACCCAAGGTTCGGGAATAAGAACAATGGGAACCAAGGAAATTATAAGAAGAAATTCTAAAAAAAAGACAATTCAAAACCTTAACCTCAGAAGAAAAATGTTTCAGTTCAAAAAGAGAAAACAAAGGACAAAAGATAGGAAATATCTCAGGCACCTAGAATAGGTTGTTTTATTTGTGGGGATCCTCATTATGCTAATAAGTGTCCCCAATGACCATATTCAAGTAAAAAAGCCAAGGAGCAGTCACACCAAATCTATGCAACCATAGGAAGTTAAAACCTAGATGGACAAGTAACTCCCATGTTATTGAATGGTAAGTTGTTTAATAAGAATGTTAAATTTTTAATTGATAGTGGAGCTACAAATAATTTTATTTCCACTAGTATTATTGGGGATATGCTGGAAATATATATTTTGGCACAAGGGTGGAAAGTTGAGTATGGGTTTGGACAAACTTACTCAATGGATCAATGTTTTGCTATGATCGAGATCACCTTACCCAATGGATCCACTATTTGGAACTTATATATAGCCCCACTACATGCCTTTGATATTATCCTAGGGATGGATTGGTTAAAGGATCATGGAGCCCTAATCAACTTCCAATAAATATGGATGGACTATATTGATAAGGATAAGAATAGAGTAAGGTTCAAAGTAGGCAAGGGTCTTTTCAACCCCATTTGTTGTCATCTATGCAACTAAAGAAGTAGTCAAAAGAGGTAGTATGTTGTATGTAGTTAATATAAATGGCAAGAAATGCGATAATGGGGATGAGGAAATATTTAAGAGACATCCAATTCTACATGAATTTAGAGATGTATTTATAAAAAATCTCCTAGGCCTACCACCTTACTGAGAATTTGATTTCACCATTGAAATAATGCTTGGATTTGAACCTATTGCAAGGATACCTTATAGAATGACTCCTATTAAGTTGCAAGAGCTAAATATGCAACTACAAGATTTGATGGATAAAGGTTTAATTAAACATAGTGTATCACCTTAGGGTGCTCTGGTATTATTTTTGAAGAAGGATGGTTCCTTAAGATTATGCATTGACTATAAGATGCTGAATAAGGTGACCATCAAGAATAGGTATCCTTTTCCAAGGATATATGATCTCTTTGATCAGTTAAATGATGCCACTATATTTTCAAATATTTATTTGAGATTAGGATATAATTTTTTGAGGACTCATGAGGAGGACACTCACAAAATAACTTTTAAGACTAGATATGGACAATATGAGTTCAAAGTGCTACCATTTGGATTGATAAATGCATCAAGAAATTTTATAAATTTTATGAACAATATGTTCAAAAAATATCTGAATCAATTTGTGTTGATGTTTTTGAATAATATCTTGATATATTCCCACACCAGAGAAGAACATGACCAACATTTGAGGTTAGTGTTAAAGGTGTTGAGGAAAAATCAACTTTATGAAAAGTTGTCTAAATGCGAGTTCTATGCCTCACAAGTTCAATATTTGGGGCATATTATATCTACAAAGGGTTTTGTTGTAGATCTTAAGAAAATTGAAGCCATTTTGAGTTGGCCTACACCCAATAATGTGTCTAAAATTAGAAGCTTCATGGTAATCACTGGTTATTATAGGTATTTTGTGAAGGACTATTCAAAAATTGCCTACTCTATTACCAACCTTCAAAAAAGGAAAAGAGTTCAAATGGATGAATAAATGTGAGATCACCTTTGGGAATTTTTAAATTAAGCTAACTACAACATCAATTATTAGGATGTTGAATCCTCTTGGAAATTTTGCAGTATGTACAGATGCTTTCTTAGAAGGTTTGGGAGGGGTATTATCCCAAAATGAAGCTACGTTAGCCTATGAGTCTAAAAAACTCAAGAAGCATGAGCTATATTATGTTACACATGACCTAGAGTTGGCAATAGTTTTGCATGCCCTTAAGTTTTGGAGACACTATTTTCTAGGGAAATATTTTGAGCTAAGGATATACCACCAAAGTCTAAGGTATATATTTACCCAACCTATGCTGAATATAAGGCAAAGAAGGTGGATAGAGTTCCTAGATGAATATGACTTTGGTATTGAGTATATCAAATGAAAGGAAAACAAGGTTGATAATGCCTTAAGTAGGATAAGGCATATAATAGCATTAACCCAAATTCATGTAGAATTGATGGATAAAGTCAGGGAAATGCAACTACAATATCACTATTGTAGGGTTCTAAATAATCTCAATATATTTCTTTTATATTTCTCGAGGCTTTACCACATTTGATCTTAATATGGCTACAGACGACACATAGTGGATAGGAGTGGCCAACATACCATATTTTTTTGGGTTCACCTTACTAAACCTTAATGTTTAGAAGGATGCCAAAATAGTCCCCCCCCCACATTTCCTATACCCTCCTTAGTATAGGATAATGCGACCATAACATAGGGATTATCCTTTAAGGCCCATAATGCTTAAAAGGGTATGACTATTTCCTAACCTTATACTAAGTTCATATAGATAGGTTAATTAGGAGTCAAGCCTTGGTTCTTAGTTACCACACCTTGGTAGGCTAACTAATGTCATTACCACTCATTTGGTAATGATCATGATCACTCAAACCTACACATTTGAGGGACCACCACTGCTATCTTGTGAATGATCCTAATAAATTCTTAGCTATGGAACACCCAATCCTCAACGTTCAAGGTGCATTAATTCATAAGAATTTGGCTATTGCATCAACACAACTCCTTCCATATTTGTGAGTTCCTAGCTATTGCATCCTTGCAACTCCTTCTAGGACTCACATCTACCTGGTTATTACATCATCGCAAATCCTCCTAGGATTGGGATATTTTATTGAATCAGGTCCTAAAAGCAGTTTTAGATCCATCCCAAGAACTCTTCCTTAACCCAAGATAGCATTAAAGTAATAAATAGCCACTCTCTAAAAATAAATTCTTCACTTAAAAAAATCACTTTAAACCATAACATAAAATTGAATCATGAAAGAAAGGAGGATATCATACATTTCAATTAACATAAGCTTCAAATAATGTTACCCCTGAGAATCAGCTCACCAATTTAAAAGCCATAATTTAATTGATCCAAGTGCTAACATAAAGCTATGCAAACAAGCATTGCTTTAGAAATAAATATGATAAAATACAATGCTATCTACTCCACTTAAATATTATAATAACATCTCATTAAAGTAAATTAGATAACATTTAACTTAATCAATAAGACAAATGAATCCATCCTTGGTTTTGTTCAATGATCAAGCTCTCATTGTCCTACAAAAACTGCCTAGCTATGATTAACCAAAAAGTTTCATCTATGTAACTTTATTTACATAATATCTTTACATTCCAAGGCACAATAAGGCCACCCACCTAAGTGACCTCTACTTCACCTTCTTTTAGTGACCTTCATGAAAGGGATTACTTGTGAGATTGAAGAATACTTAGGGATCATAACAATCCCATGCAATGCATCTACCATGCTTTAGTATAATGCAAGCAACCATGCATAAAAAATTGATAAACAAACAAGGAGAGAATCCCATACTTCTCTTTATAATGGTTCCCTTACCTGCTCAAGTCTGAGGAAACCATTATAATTATTTCCAAGCCAAAGTTCTATCATCAAGCAAATATGCAAAATACAAAGCAACACACAAGGAGAGAATCCCATACTTCTCTCTATAATGGTTCCTTTACCTACTCAAGTCTCAAGAGACCATTATAATTTATTTCCAATCCTTTCAAGCTAAAGAACCAACTAACTTTTCTTTTTACAAGAAAATTCATCCATAACCAAATATTTTTATATAATAAAGGTACTAACTTCATATTTTATTGCAAAAATAATACTAAAAGAGATTTTAATTTCCCCTTTGAGAAGGAAGGAAATAAACAATACTCTACTCAATACTTTTGCAACATTTAACTCAAAAATAATATCTCTATTTTATTTCTATTGAATTCAACTTTTTCTTTAAAGAAGAAAGGAAACAAAACAATACTCTATTCAAGTATCTAATTTCAAAAAAAATATCCACTATATCTTCTATTATTTTTTAGCTTGTCCTTTGAAAAAAATAGAGGAACAAAACAATACTCTATTCAATATTTTTGCAACATTTAAATAAAAAATAATATATTCATTATATCTTCTATTCTCAACTACACTTACTGATAAGATTTCGGTAGCTATGCCTATTAAACCAATACACTCAACTATTAAAATATACAGCATTTCCAAAGCAAACAACATCTATTTATCCAAAATATAATATAATACACAAGGCACCCTGTGCATGAATGGAGTCAAGCATTAACCTGGGTCCCATCCAAAAACCAAATAACACTATTCTAAAACTCAAGCCCAATGATGTCTAGGTGCTATCCCAGATAATTGAATGGCTATCTAGGAGAGGGTGAACAACCTCCTAAACAATAATACATAATCGAGTAACCAAAACTATCCCAACTCAGATCAAGGCATAAAGAAGGCTAGGATAGATGCTTAAAATACAAGGAACCAACTATTGACATATATAACTATGAACAAACAATAACAATACCTCAGAGAGTTCACTTTTGACACCCAAACTAGAGATAGCATAGCAAGGAGTAAACCAGAGGGACGATAAGTCTAAGTGAAACATTGTCTGGTTTATTTGGAAACACAACTAGATATCAACAAGAAAAGGAGAGATCAACACATAACTAAAGAAACAAACAATGACTAGACTCAACACTAGTCTATAGGGATTCTACAACATCCTCGTAAGGAGGATCCACTAACATAGCAACCGGTTCAACCAAAAATAACTTAAAGGAAATAAACTACAATGCTATCATACTTAGCAAGCAAGAAGAATTACAAGCATTAAACAAAGTGATTCTACCTTTTACAAACTTCCCAATGTCTTCTGCTCCTAAACCATGCTACAATATTTTTTTCTCCTCAAGATCGAGATTGTTTTTCTCCCTCTAACATTCCCAAGAAAATGATACAGTTGGATTTAAATAAGTTTTAGAGCATGACCTTATTGCATGGCCAGAGTAATGCATGAAGCATTTCCAAGGGAACGTTGCTCAATCTTACCACCTTTAATTTCTTTATTTACAGTGCCACTATGCATGATAAATTTATAAAATTTAAAATATCTACCAAACCTAAGCACCTTATTATTATTATTATTATTATTATTATAGTAACCATGCATCTATTGAATTCATTGCTAAATCAATATATACCAATGGTTAATATTAATTATTAACCTTGATAATAACATTTTCAAGTATTAAATTGCTAGTAATAATAATACTCTTTTAGATTAAATGATTCCACACTTTAAACAATATAAAACTTCACCAAGTCCCTAATAAATCATGTTGCTTTATCCTTGAATAGGTGGCTTATTAATATAACCATATGTAATCCCCTACCTACTAAGAATGACTTCTTTGCCAATAGCAAGCTCATGGCCTAACGATTTATTCAAACACAAGTAAAATATAATGTAATTACATAAATGGTATACTTTATCATTGAGTTGTTGATGAGCAAGTCATCAGCCATCATTTTCCTAAATTTTCTCTCAACTTGGTGGTTGTCCCTATTCAATCCACTGGTGATATTACTTGGTCTTACAACCACAAACACATCAATAGTACCATATTCCAAGAAGTAAAATCAACCCTAGAGTACCATTATCATTTTTTTTGACATCATACAATGAGACTATGCTTAAAATTCCCATACACAATACATAAGTCATTATTCAAAATAAGTCCTGCCAAGGAGGGTTGTTATAGACATACCCAAAATTGGTGATTTAAGAAGAATGAGTATGCAAGAGGTGCACAGTTCTCCCTATTCTGCTCATTCAGGAATTGCAAAGATGAGAGAAAATATGAAAAATATATTTTATTGGTTAGGAATGAAACATGATATCACTAGTTTCATTGCTAGATGTTTGGAATGCTAGAAGGTTAAGGTAGAACATCAAAATTCAATAGGTAAATTATACCCACATGACATACCTACTAAAAAATGGTAAGTTATATCTATGGATTTTACTGTGGGTTTACCTAAGACTAGGTACTAACATGATGCAATACTTGTGGTAGTAGACAAGTTGATTACGATTGTACATTTTATACTTGGGAACATCAAGGATGATGCATCATTTGTAGTAAATAGGTTTACCAAGGAAATATTCAAGTTATATGGTTTTCATGAGGTGATCATATAAGAAAAATATTCTAGGTTTACATTAGAATTTTGGCAGACTCTTCATTGTGCAGTGGGCACTAAGTTGAATATCAGTTCATCTTACCATCTATTTCCATCTAGAAATAGATGGGAAAATAGAGAGGGTGAACTAAGTTTTGGAAGACATGCTTTGCATGTATTGCATGGATCAAAAGCCTAAGTGAGAAGACTATTTGCATCTGGTTGAATTTGCATATAATAACGGATACTATGCATCCTTGGGAATGGCTCCATTTGAGGCTTTGTATGGTAGAATATGCAAAAAACCTATATCATAGGATAATCCAAAATAGTAGGTGGTGATAAAGCCAAAAATTATGAGAGATATGGAGTAGCTTAGAATGATTTGATAGAGGCTCAAGGAAGCAGTCAATCACTAGAAGAGCTATGCTAATCTAAAAATATCACCAAGATAATTCTCTATGGAAGACAAAGTCTTCTTGAGGGTAAGACCCATGAAAAGTTCCATCAAGTCAACTAAGTTGGATCCTTGTTATGTTGGGCCTTTTGAGATCATTGATAAGATTAATCCAGTAGCCTATAGGCTCGCCTTGCTATCCAACCTATCAAAAATCCATGATAATTTTCCCATATCCATGCTTATAAAATATGTTGCTAATCCATATCATGTTTGAAATGTTTTAAAGTTACAGATGATAGATCCCTCAACCATTGAGGTGTGACTAGTAAGAATTCTAGGGTGTCATTTCAAGATGTTGAGGAAATGAATCCTAGATCAATGTAAGTTCCAGTGAGACCATTATTCTAAAAATTGTGCAACTTGGAAAGATGCTAATGAGATGAGGAAGCAATTCCCATATTTATTTGAATGAAATACATATTCTTATTTTCAAGAAACATAGAGGACTATGTTTAATACAAGGGGGGAGTATGTAACGCCCCTTGTTGGCAGGACTTGTTATTGATATTTGATTTATGTATTGATGTGTGGATATCTAATGCATAATATCATTTTATGTTATCAAGATGTGTTGATAAATGCACTTTATGCTTTTATTATACTACTTTTGGAATATGGTACTGCTGATGAAAATTATGGTTGCAGGACTAGGTACTCTCACCGGTGGATTGGTATGGGACAACCACTAGAGTTGAGAGAAAATGGGAAATGATGGATGAAATTCTCATAAACAACTCAAGGGTAAAAAAAACCCTTCATATAGGTGCATTGCATATGTGTATGTTTGATTGAAATACACCATTGGAAAGGAGGTTGCTATTAAGAAAAAGAGACATCCTTAGTAGGCGGGTGATAGCATTCCAGTTATCATAAAACCTCCTAATTAAGGAAAAATGTTGTTTGTACACATTTTGATTTACATATTGGAGCTCTTGGGTTGCTACATGTGTTTGAAGAATGAAACTTGTTTGGTTAATATTAATAATAATATGACATTATTAATATTTTAATATTGATGTTAATGGTTAATATTAACATTCAATATTAATTAATTAAATTGATTGAGGAATCATTTTAATTAGTATTATAATGTTAGTAAGTGCACTAACATTATATAGTGTTTCATGAAAGGAATGAATGAAATAATTATCAAATGTTAATTATTATTTAATTAATATTAGGAAGAAGATTAAATTGATAAATAATTTTTACTAAGATTGGGAATATGGTTCTTGGTAACGTTAGTGGATACGTTACCATCCTTTATAATGATTGAATGAAAGAAGGTCAAAAAGGAGTGGAAACAAGAGAACATTTCCACTTATAATATTCCATACCCTTGGATTTATATTTTGGTTGGTGTTGTTGAGGAGGGTGATAACGGATTGAAGGAAGGATTTTTGGCAAAAGATCAAGAAAGGGATGAAACAACTTTGCTCGATTCGGTAACTGTAGAGGTATTTCTCTTTTTAATTCTTATTGGTATGTTGTAAATGAAAAAGAGACTTCCTTGTTAATATTTTCTCTAAATGAATGTAGATCTAGTAGTTTTGTTGTAGACGTTCTAGGTTGGGCTTTGGCTTGAGTTTAGACTCTCCATTACAGAACCTACAATTCCTTTAACATTCTTTAGCTTGAGGTAGTTGTATTTTGTTTTGTCTCTACAATAGATGTTTATAGTTCTATTTTGTTTTGAGTGCCTACTTATTGCTAGCATTGATTACCTCCTATTTTGTGGGATCCATAGGTAGCTTTTCCAAATTTGCAGTAAGTTCTTCCTTTGAGGGTGCTTTTGCCTAAGTAGTTTTTAGTTAGAGTTGAGTGTGCTGGTTTTATTTCCAAGGAAGGTTGCAGTCATCTTAGTCAGTTTGACACTCCTATTTGGAAGCACTATCCAAGCTTGTTTTATGTTTATTATTTTATATCCTTTTCTTGTAAGATGTTAGAGGCATCAATCATATCTACATTTATTAGCGCTAGGAAAGGATTTATCCTTCTTGTTGTTAGCTCAGGGGGTTGGTGGATTTTAATGCACGTTGTGACACATGCTTAATGTCACCATAGTAAGCCTAGGGGTACTTCTTTACCTCATTTCAGGTTGTCTTAACCCTAGATTGGTAAGAGTATCTCATGGTGTGGTTTTTAAGGCTTGGTTCCTAATTTTGCTTATCGAATGTTCTATTTAGGTCTTCCTTTTTATATTAAAATAGTTTGAGAAAATCAATATTTTATTTAACATTTTGTGAAGATATTCATGAGTAAATAATTTGTATTATGGTCTTGATTATTAAATATCTTTTTTGGTTATTCAGGAATGAAGCTATTAATCAAACGGAAGGCTTTATCTATAGCTAATTACTTGATTTTTTTAATAGTTATAATTGAATTTGAGTTGGTTGGCCAAAAATCAATATTAGTTATGTTAAGATGTAATTTTAGATCGTAGAAAGAGCCATAGTCTTATTAAAGTTTCCTTTTTTCTTATGGCTTTTGATTAACTAAGAAAATGTGAGTTAGTTATTATAATGAATTAACATTAGGAAGAAATGCTTGATGTATAAGAAAACAAGTAAATTTTATTTAGTTGTACGGTTAAAAACTTGGAAATATATTGGGTTTTTATTTTAAGCAGAGAGATGCATTGTAAATTATTAATGGAATGAAGCATGTTGGTAATTTTACATTTTAGTTACAATTTTTTTTTTTTTTATGGATGCAAAATTGATGAATAATTTGTGAAAGTTGTATTTATTTTTAATAGTGAATTCTTGAAGCTTGGGTAGATAAGGAATTTATTAATGAGATAAGTATAGGATTCTCTAATTGGTTGCATGAATTGTATCTTGCATGGATGTGCGTGTGTTGCATAGTACATGTAAGTTGCATATGCATTTTTATGAGTTGTCCTGATCCCTAGACTTCTTGAACAAGTTCATGGGAAAGATAATACAAAGGACATCGAAGGGAAAGATGATTGAGGACCATTATATTTGAAAATTGTAATGATATTAGTGAAGAATTAGATTTACTTATTGAGTTAATGTATTGAAATTATACAAACTTGTGATGTAATCTTGTTATGTTATACCTAGAATGGAAGATTAAGTGTTGAAATTCTTACTATTTTCTTGGATGATATGTATATTGAGAAGGAAATTTAGAATCTAGTTAATGAAATATAGTTTTTTTTCCTTTTAAATGTTGGTCAAATTTTACATGGAATATTAAGGAAATGCCAAATGTTAGTTTTGTGAATGAAAGTATTTTTACTTTAGCAAGTGTTATGATGTATTTATTTATATTCAATTATAGAACTTTATTTATTTTGAGAGATGTAATATCTTTTTAAAAATGCTAGACTCTTAGGTTGAATGGGAATCCTTGGGCATGAATTTAGAGCCATATTAGGAACCTTGAGTCAAGAAGCATACCAAAGCTTGGTAGGAGTTGCGATGATGCAATAACTAGGAATATATATAGGAGTTGCGATGATGCAATAACCATATATTTGTGAATAATACACCTTGAATGATGAGGCTCAGATGTACCCAAAGTGGTGAGCAGTAGGGATCATTCACAAAATAATATAGTGGTGGCACCTTGAATGGTGAGGATCGGGTGACCATGCTCATTTCTAGGTGAGTGGTGATGGCCTTAGTTAGCCTACGGATGTATGGTAACTAAGCACTAAGGCATTATGCCAAAATAACCCTATATATGGACTTATGTAGGGTTAGGGAAAAGTCATACCCCTTTATGGACCTTAAATAATAATCCTTATGCCATGGTCAAGTTGTCCTGTATCGATGAGGGTATAGGAAATGTGGGGGACCACTATTGGTATATTTTCTAAATATGAGGTTTAGAAAAGTGAACCCCCAAAAAATGGGATGTTGGCCACTCTTGTCCACTTGTGTGTCGTATGTAGTGGCAGTAAACTCAAAATATGGTTATACCTCATAAATGTTGGAAAGATATTGAGACTTATTTTTGAACCTTTGCTTATAAATAAAATTATATATTGGTTTGGTTTGGTGGGTTGTTACATGGTCAGAAGCACACTACCAACTAGATAAAAACCACAATTTGCTCCAACATATTTCATTGAGAAGGATATCTCTCTTGTATTATTTAATGTGGTGGACCATCTAAAACATTCATAGTGCTAGTATCAATTTGGGATACCTTAGCCATTCTTGTATGAAAAGAGCATCTATAGAAGTTTCTAAAAGAAGAAGAGGAGAAATGAAATCAATCGATATTTACAATATTAGAAATCCCAACCCTTATGATAGGTAGACACAAGACCTTCATTTTTATCTAACTCTTGTCTATCTAGATAAATTAATTTATAACTATATGATAGACTCAGGGAAAAACATATCTATTATGCCAAAAGGGATGTTAGATGTGTTGGGCCTAAGATATCAACCTATAGATAAGAGAGTGATACAGTTGGGTGGAAGCACAATCTAAACATTGCGAGTCATAGAAAAAATCTTTCTCTCTTTATATACCTACCCAAAATTGATAGTCATGCATGACATATCAATAGATGACCTCCATCCATCCTTTGGAATCTATCTATCAAGATATTTTATTTTCAAGTTGGGGGGATACTTGTATTTGGATTGGCCCCTCATGGTCTTAAGGACTCGATATGGGACCAGAGTCAATATTTTTTTAGAACCCCTCTACCTACACCACATGGAGCACCTACCCGTAGCTGGGCCTAATGTTAATAAAATTTTGATAGTAAAAGAATAATGGTTTGAATTATAGCTATAATAGGATAAGATACACATACCCATCCCAAATGATCAAATGAATTAATAGGAAATTAAAGTCTAGGATTTAAATCCCCCAAAGATATGAACAAATAAAAATAGGTTGAACACCCATTTGGATACAAAATAATCAAACCTATTAGGGTCATGCACACATATACATAATTTTGTTTTTTGTATATATGTATATTATACTAACTTTACTATGTAGGATGTCTTTCATAACAAATAAAGCATAAGAAGTAATCTTGGGATCAATTTCAAAGCAATAGAAATTGTTAAATCAGTTGTGGCATCCAAATTGTATAGCCTAAAATAAATGCAAAAGTATGATAGAGAGATTATGTATGAGGGAAAATCAATCAACGTCATGTAAATCTAGTACTGAAAAGAAAGATAAAGATCATCTCGCTCCACCCTAAGGAAAATAGATAGGCTTAATCCAGGTGAAAGTAGGACAAGCAAAGGGAGGGATCAATTCATAGAAGGAAAATTTAATATAGATAGGTGCCCTTGCTCCAAAAGAAATGCTATAAAAGAGTATTGTGCCTCTTTTCCTTGAATAAAAGAATAATATGAGCTAGAATTAGCTTTCATAATTGAAACTTTATATGGATGACTCAAAGTACAATAGATAAAGCCTTAATTTTTAGGTTGCATCCCCATATGCAAGTATAAATCCCCTATGATTTTCTAAAATTGTAATGAAGTCTCACTAAAATTCAAATGAGGAAGAGAAATTCCATCGAAAGCTCACACAAAATGAGAAAATATTGAGTCATCACCAACCAAAAGGAATCCCATACCAATAAATAAGTAAAAATATATCTCTTGAGGCTGAGGATAGGTGTATAAAAACTCATGATGTGTGGCTAAGATAATTATCAAGTCTTAACATCTATTGGCCCCAAAATAATTCCACTCATCCTTTTCGATGATAGCTGAACCAAACCCCATAATTAGTAGCTTCTCATGAGACCTTTTGATTTTTGGAGTATATTACATTATTTGATACATGCTAATGTACCACCTTGGGTACATCATTATATTAGGATGTGTGTCCTATATTAGAGAGTGAGTATTTATTTTATGTAATGTAATAATATGTAGGAAATGTACAAGTGTCATGTAATCAAGTGTGCAAGTGTGATGAGTGTAAATGTGCACAAGTGTCCAACATGTAAGTGTGCACATGTATCCTTAGATTAGGTAGAGTCAAGTTACAAGTGTACATCAAAGATAGCTTCATATGTGTGCAAGTGATAGCCAAGAGTCATAAGAAAAAGAAGAGTCATGGTCATCCAAGAGTCCTTATAGAAAGGCTATATATATATGTTATAGCCAAGAGATATGTGACACGATATTAGATTAGTTGGTTACTATTGTGACTACTGAATTTTATTGTATTCTTCTTGAGATATTTTGTAACATAAGTTAGTGCAATACAAGTTGCATATATTTGAGCAATTAATGTGTGAATTCATATAAATTCAATATATTGATTTGCTTTATTATTTATGTAATTAAAACCTATGGCAATTTTATTAAGTATTAAGCTTCAAAAGCTAACAATGGTATTAGAGCCACAAGGGAGAGATTGATAGGATATAGGGAGATTTATTTTATAGAATTGGAAAGTTGTATTTTTGCTAGAGTCTTTCTACAGAGTTGTAGAAAAACTCATGAAGACTAGGACTCAACATAGATTTTACCACTAGGAAAACTAGTGAAGTTTATTGATTTCAAAATTTTGAAGATTTGAATGAATTTGATTGCTATTGTCTAAGTTTTTTTCTGCAGAAAATTATTCTCAAAATTTGAGAAGCTTCCTACAACAGATAGATAAGAATTTCATCTTTCATTGCCTAAAATTCTATGTGCTTTTCCCAACAGGAATTGTTTTTGGAATTGTAACAAAAGAGTAGACATTGAAGATTAAGAAGAACCAAAAGAGATGCCCCATAGAATATTGAAGATTGAAAACTGAATATCGAGGAGACCAAAGAGAAGAGGTCCCATAGAATATTGAAGAGAGAAGAAAGAAAGAGGCTAGAGAAGCCCTATTGAAGATTGATAAAAAGGAGACCCGAGAGAAGAGGTCCCATTGAATATTTGAGAAAAGAGATAGGAGATTTGAGAGAGAAGATTGAGGAGGCCTAGGAAAAGGTCCCATTGAAATTTAGAAGGAGAAATAAGGAGAATAGAGAAGTCCTATTGAGAAATTGAAGAAGTGGCCATTGGAGGAGATTTGAAGAAAATTCGAGATAGAAGATTGCAAGAAGAAGAAACTCCTAAAAAGAGGTAATCACACCAAATTTGGGATAATTGTTACCATCTGACAACAAGCCCAAAAGGATTTGTGAAACTGATTCAAGGAGGAAGGATTTGGTAAGAAGTTTGCCAAATTTTGGAAAGTATTTTTTGAAGACTTCAAGACATTTAGATTCTTGAAGAATAATCCAGCAAAGAGGCTAAATTTGAAGAGATGATTTAGTAAGATCTAAGAAGGAGAAAGAGTATTGAAGAGGCTACCAACTTGATACTTTTTGAAGGCAGCCATTAAAGTTTTTGAAGGCTTATTTTTGAAGGAGAAGATTGCAGATTTTTGGGGCAGAATTTGAATAGTTTCGGGACAGAAAATTAGGAGAGACATAGAGCTGCACTTTAGAGAATATTTGGGCATATTTTGAAGTGTCCTTGGATAGCTAATTGAAGGAGGAATTGACAACAATTTTTGGCAGCATTTGGAACTGCAAAATTCAGAAAATTTGAACAGCTTTTTGAGGAAAAGTAAAACTACAAAATTCAGAATTATTGGACATCAAACTAAAGGAGAAGAAAGCAATTTTTGGAGAAGAATTTTTAGGAGAGAATAGTTGCATATTTCTATGTTATTTGACATAATTTTAGAAGGAGAAAGGAGAAGTTTTGGACAACATATTTGAAGAAGATAGAAGCTGATTTTTAACAACATTTTGGAAGGAGAGGAGAAAGTAGATTTTTGGGTAGAGCAAATGAATAGCTGCAAATTTGAAATCTTTGAATAGAAAAATAGTGAGGAAGATAATCAATAAAAAGATAAGAAAGTAAATAAATTTTTTACAAATAAGTGTTTATAGTTTCCTTGTTTAAGCATTCAAGGAGAGTGTTTATATTAAGCATTATAAGCACCATTATCATTATTAAAGGATAGAAAAAAGGAGAAGCTAAAGTTCTAGTTTTTTGAAGCAAAAATTTAGAGCTTGCTATCACCATCGAACTTGCATCAAACCTGCAAAAATAACAAGTTAATAAGCTAGTTACTAGCTTGAAAAAGGAGCAAGATAGTATAAGGAACAAAGCAAGTAAGTTGCAGTCTTGAATGGAGGAGATAAGATAAGGAGAAACCATCAAGCGTGTGGAGGAACCACCAAGTTTGAAGATAGTAAGCATGGAGGTAGTCAAGCAGGTTAGAAGTCAAAGAACAATAAGGCAGTTTGGAGTAGACCCGCATAAGACCATCATGATAAAGTTACAATCGTAGCATAGGGAGTAGGCATCCAAGAGCCATCATGTTTGAGAATGGATCACCCTACAAGGGAGGAGGAGCCATCACATTGAAAGGTTAATCCATTGAACATGCAAATGGTGAGCCACTATAGTAAAGGTAGAAGTCACTAAATGTGCAAATGAGGTGCACCATTTTAGAGTCACCAAGTGAGCCAAGGAGAAGGTGCAAGTTTTAGAGAGCCATTAGTGATTGGAGAAGCCATTAGAACCCCCATACCAAGGAGTAGAACCATTGCCTATGTATGCTGGAGAGTGAGAAACTAAATAGACATCGTTTAGATGTTGAAAGGGTGTAGAAGGGATAACTGAATCATTACGTATTATAATAGTTAAGGAGAAAGTAGATGTTGGAATTCATAACCACCAATACATTGAAGAACACATGGCATTGAATACCAAGTAAGGTGAAGAAATTGCATAGTTGGATGAGCATTGAGTTAAGTAGGATAATGCAAAAATTTTGAGTGCAAAACAAAGGAATCAAAACATCACTAGGGAGCATGAGCATTGAAGAGAGTTCATTTACCATTTTTCAAGTCAGTTAAGAAGGTGAAGAAACCTTATGCCACTTGGCACATTGAAATAGAGAGCACCAACAACTATTAGAAGGAGATAGAACATCTCAAGGTAGTCATTAATTGCATGGGTGAGTCAAATGGTAAAGCATTCAACAATACATTCACCAAGCATTGAATGAGAGGTATGAGCACAAAAAAAATGAGGATATTTTACAAGAAGCACCTTGAAGAAAGAGAAGCTCGTTGAAGAGTCAACAAAGTTGAAGAAGCCAAAAATTTGTGTGCCACTTTGGGAGGTAAAAGCAATTTGAATTGTTTATTGATTTATTGCTAAAAATAGGAGTTATAAGGTTGGGAAGTATTATTTTATCTAAGGTTTTACAAATTACATATAGATTAATTGGATGATTGGAGAGATAAGTTTTCAGTATTATTTTATCTAAGGTTTTACAAATTGCATATAGATTAATTGGATGATTGGAGAGATAGTTAGAATATTGAGACCCTAGAAACCTTATAAAGGTATTTTTGAAAAGTTTAGAAGATTTTTGAAAACTGAATTTGGAATTTGAAGTTTTGGAAAATTAATTACAAGTTTTGTAATTAATATATTAGATTTTGTAAATCAGATTTTAATATTTGCAAGTTAGAAATTTTGGAGAAATAAGGATTACTACATCAAATTGGAACATAGAATTTTTGCAAATATTATTTTTACAAAATTGATAAATTTATAATTTGGGAGTTAAAAGGAATTCAACATAGAAAGTTGAGAATTGAAACCTTCATCAAAAACTATTGTTTGATCATATATTCAAACTTAGGGAGACATAAGGAATTCAACTCAAAAGTTTAGAAAAATTTGGAGAAAATATAAGGAGTGTCACCATGACAACAAATAAATTCTTTCTTTTCAAATCTCAACTTCTCAAAGGTCCTAATTACACTTCATGGAAAAACAAAGTGAGGTCAATATTGATAGTGGAAAAACTTTGGGATATTGTTAAAGGAACAAAAACTAAACCTACTAAAGATGTTAGAGAAATTTAAAAGTATGAAGAAGATGAAGCAAAAGCTCTCATGATAATAAAATTTGCAATTACATATGATATAAAACCATAACCTCTATAGAAGCTTGGAACACTTTAGCCAAAATATTTGAAGGAAAGAATAAAGCCACTATTTTGAATCTTCAAACCCAATTGCACTATCTAAAAGTTAATAGTGGTGAAAGTATAGAATTATTTCTAAGGAAAGTGATAGATATAAAAGGAAAATTGTTAACCTTAGGAGAGAAAGTAGAAGATAAATTTATTGTTCAAGTAATTCTAAGAGCACTTCCAAAGAGCTACAAGCATCTAGTCACATCTTTACAAGTTCTAAGTAAAGATACTTCATTTGATGAGTTAGTCAATATTCTACAAGAGTATGAGGTAGAAAATTCTGTCAAAGATGAAATGACTAATAATGCCTTAGTATCAAAAGATAATCCACAAGAAAATGTTGCTTCATTCTCAAGAAATATATCCAAATGGAATAATAGATATTGCTAAATATGTAGAACGAGAGGGTATAGTACAAATTTTGTAGGTTCAATCCAAGAAATTAGTTCCAAGGGAATCAATTAAATCAAGGAGGTCAATCAAATAGGTCATTCCAACCTAGACAATATTAGAATCAATACATACCACATCAACAATAATTTCAATATCAATATCCTTCTCAAAATCAATATAATCAATCTCAACTACAATATAGAGAAGGAAACCAAAAGGGGCACTTAGCTCAAGAAATTCAAGAACTAGAAGAAACAAAAGAAGAAAATATTGTTATACTATTAGAAAAATTAATACTTTATGAGGATACTAATCATATACATGATCATGATACAAACAAGGAGTAGACTAAATAAAGCATGAGAAGACAACACGAGCTCTAAGATCAAGATGAAGATCATATTGAAGACTAAAGTCTTCAATAACCAAATAATTTAATACAAGGGGGTGTTGGAGTATATTTGATAATTTAGTACATACTATGTACCACCTTGGTTACATCATTAGATTAGGATGTGTGTCCTAGATTAGAGAGTGAGTATTTATTTTATGTAATGTAATAATGTGCAGGAAATGCACAAGTGTCATGTAATCAAGTGTGCAAGTGTGATGAGTGTAAATGTGCACAAGTGTCCAACATGTAAGTGTGCACATGTGTCCTTATATTAGGTAGATTCAAGTTACAAGTGTACATAAAATATAGCTTCATATGTGTGCAAGTGATAGCCAAGAGTCACAAGGAAAAGAAGAGTCATGGTCATCCAAGAGTCCTTATAGAAAGGCTATATATATGTTATAGCCAAGAGATATGTGATGCGATATTATATTAGTTGGTTACTATTGTGACTATTGAGTTTTTTATTCTCCTTGAGAGATTTTGTAACAGAAGTTAGTGCAATACAAGTTGCATATATTTGAGCAATTAATGTGTGAATTCATCTATATTCAACATATTGATTTGCTTTATTATTTTTGTAATTAAAACCTGTGGCAATTTTATTAAGTATTAAGCTTCAAAAGCTAACATTGATGATAACTAAAATAACTCTACTATTGGTAGAGGATGGACCTAGATATCAACTATAGACAAGCTATCAAGTCCAATTATCATCCATATTTGTTTGGGTTTACAACCCCAAACTCCTCATGCATCATCTCTCCACCACATCCACAAAATAACATCTAGTGGTGAAAGTCAATTGAGGAAGGATTAATCACTATTACGAATAGAGGAAGATTCAAAGGGAACTTACCATCAAGATTTTTTATTTGATATCTACTTCCTCACATTCATTCAAAATGGTCCACCTAGGTAGGTTACTTTACACTAATGACTCTTTCAAATGGAATACCAATACCCAAAAGACAATAGAGGAGCAGGCATGTGAAACACTTTACATTGAACAATTTGTGGGCTAGATGTCATCATATACAACTCACATCTATTAGGATATTTGAAAATTTTGACTTGAAAGAACTTAGGAAAATATTAGGAGTTATAAGTAAAATTTGGTTTAAAAGAGATAAGCCAATGAGATATTTTAGGGCTACATTAGAGACTTTACTATGCAAAATTCAAGAGTCAGAATATAGAGTATGTCTTAAAGGAATTGGAAAAGAATGAATATTAGAAGACTAGAAGTTTCTAAAAGATCCAACCAATGTAGAGAGATAAAGGTATCAACAAACTATCCTCAAATGAAGTAATAAAGGTAAATATTTGATGATAAAAAGTTTTAAAAGTATCCAAAGGTGATGAAAGAAAGTCCTAATAAGTAAAAAAAATTCCAAACACATAATGCCAAAATATATAACTATAGGGAATAAGATCATACGTCCATGAAGTACTCTTGATAGCAGCATCCAAATTGGGCATGGCAGTTCTAAAAGTTTCAACAAAGAGTAAATGAGGCAAACAAACACTCCAAAAGTTGAGAAATAATGCATAAAATTCCAAAGAAGGTAGATAAGCTACATTAATGTACCATTACTAAGAAAGAATGTTGTTAACCTACCAAGGTCACTTTAGTGCAACAATCCAAGAAAGGTAGATGATCTAATAAAAGCAAAGATATGAAACCTACCACAACAAAAATATTGGAACTGATAGGAGTAACGGTGGAAGATGCTATTATTAATCTTCAAAATCCCTAGAAAGGGGTAGTTGAGATTGTCAAATCATCTTGCAAAATTCATAGGAAAATCTCCCTGGTTGTGATCTGTAAATAGTAGTTAGTTTAGCATTTCAAAATATCGACAAGTTTGTATAAGCTCTCCCTTCATTTCCATTTGTATAGTAGTATGCATATTTCTTGCAAGCAACTCAAACCCTTGCTTCTGGCATAATCCTTGTAATATTTGTTTCACATGCATATATATATTAGAGGTATATACATATACTTTGATTCCATTTATGGATCTCATGATATGACCCATATATTTTTTGTGTGTGCTTGCAATTCTATATTTTTGTGCTTATGTATGTCGAGGAGAGGAAGTGTTCATGCTGGTGTATTATGGTTAGAGCTTCTATGCAAGGGGATCTTATTTGATCTTTGGTGCATCACCACCTTGTTATATTAGTTTTTTTTTCTTTCTATTACAATTTCCTCCCAAGCTATTAGAGTAGGAAGTGTGCTCTTGAGATCACATCTTATAAAGGCGTTGACCTTTATCAAAATATTGGAGGCCCTCGACTGAGCCAAACCCTATGCTCTCAAGATTGACCTTGTTCTGTTGCTCTATGCAAGGCATGATCTGCTTTGTCCACCTGGTCCACCCCACATATGATGAATGAGACAATTGGAGAGGATCACAATATCAAAGCATCATTAGAAAACTAAAAAAATTATAAGAATGTGAAGGGAAGGTTTATCGAGTCTTATGGTTTACATTCCCTAGTTTCTTTATTACTATTTGACTGAAAATTAAAAAGGATATTTGGGACTATTTGTATTATTTTTTCTAGAATCAATTTTGTAAAATCCTTGTGTATTGCATTCATAATTTATTATACCTAAAACTCATTATAAATTTTTATAAAAAATTCTTGAAATTATTTTTTATTTTTGCTTGTCTCTTTGATTTTTGTAAGAAAGGGTTTTGGTTGAATGGAAATATGGCCTTTTACAAATAGAAAATATCATATATTTAAAGTGTTGATGGTTGAATGTTAAAAATATCAAATTGAAAATGTAGGAGGATTATTTGCAAACCCCCAAAGCCCATATCAACATTTTTTAGAAAATTATTTAGGACTTTAATATTTATGTATTAATATTTTTATTGTTATAGATTAAGAGTATTGCATTCATGGACAAAGTGATTACAAGATTCTATAATGGGTATCTGCTAATTGCATGAGGACATATATGAATTATAGAAAAGGGTTTTGGGTTTTAGAGTGAATGCTACATAATTTTTTTATTCATACTTTATGCCTACAAGATAATATTATGTACATTGCATGTTTGGTATGCATGGTTGATGAACTCCAAGATATTACATGTTTTTATCACGATTTTTCCATTTGACTTTCATTTTTAATCGTATTTTTGTATCTTATTGGAAATTACCATATATGATAATTTATTATCCATGGTAGTGAATTTGATGTAAAAATGACAAGTTATGTATAACCATGAATATGTAAATTTGCATGGATTAGAAAAAATATGTCTAGGATTCTCCCATTCTTGTCTCATGAGATTTGTTTCCAACACATTACAAATTTCAAGGTGCTAATACCTAGATATAGGTGGCCCAAAATAAATGCATTTTGGTCTCAAATTAATTGTAAACATAAGTTTAACTTATAGCTTTTAAATAATTACAAAAATAATTAGCCTTAGAAAAAGATTCTCTTTTTAATCTTGCTAGAGGAATAATAGTTTGTTATCTATAGTTGGCTTAAAATTCCTATATGGGATTTATTCCAATGCTTAGAAATTATGGATTGGGGTTATCCAAGTCTCTTTATATGCAATTTTAAATATTTACGGTGTTGACATGAGTGTATTTTATTGAGAGTTGTTTCACTTCAATAGAGGATTTATGATTACGATTTGTAAGTTTAGCTTGTATGAAATTATAAGGAGTATGATTGTGAGTTTGACTAGTGTGCTTTGAATGCCTAAATATATTGTATATCCAAACCAAGCATAGGGTTGGTGAACCTTGTTTGGTTATAGTTAACTACTACATACATCTTATGTCATATGGACTATGATTGTTGTAACCTAAATTTTAGAAAGCATTGTAAAGACTATAGTATTTAGTTAAGTGATTGCATATTTTTTATATTTTGTTTTTATGTAATATTTGATTTTAGTACTTGCATATAGTATAAAGAAAGAAAAAGTATATAGGCTATCATTGAATAATAATTAAGACTATATGAGTCAAATGGTGGTTCATTATTATTTAAATACTTGTTGCGTTTCTACTATTATGGAACTAGGTATCATTATGAGAGTAGACCAAATGCATCGATCTGTGTGGATGAACATGAGGAATATACATTTTGAATTTATACCTATAGGGATAGTTGCATTCAAATAATAACATTAAATTGTGTATCAAATATTGATGGGTGTTGATATAATGCATAAAGTTACATATGCTATAGGTACATATTTGATCACTATACATAACTTTTTATGGCCAAGGTTACGATTATATAATAATATATTCATTGTGTATAGGTACATTCTTGTATGAGTGCATGAATATGGATGCATACTCACATGTTTTTCTTTCTATTCCATTGATGTTACTCATTTGCATCTCCATTAAATGGTCAACAATATTGTAGAGGGAGATAAGATGGGTAACTCCTTTTGGGATTATTTTAGTTGGGTGGATAACTTACTCAATGATAATACATTTTTCCTTTTTGAAGTAATACTGATGGCCTTTTATTTGTAAATTATTCTATAGAAAATCTGTCAAGATTGTTATAAATCATACCAAGTAATAAAACTAGTGATGTAATTATGCTAAAATGCTAAACATTGAGTTGTTTAACAAATACTTATTGGAACCATTATACATTTTATTATATGAATGAAATCTAAGGATAATTACAAGTAAGTCTATTGGTGTTAAATATTTATACTATTAGATCTAATAATAATCTAGTGATAAAAGTTGTATGCTTGATTAAAGGATTATCACATAATTGTTTTGAGTAAGTTTATAATGCATGATATTTTATACTAAACATGCATACAAATAAAAAGCATTATAGAAATAAACCACCATATTCTACAATATCATGTATAATTATTGTAAGTAAATGATGAATAATAAATATGATTTGTTTTTGAATCATGGTTTAAAGTGAATCAAATTAGAATTGGACAAATTACATTGATATTATGAGACTGGATACCCTATCTTGAGTTATAAACTTAATATTTACTCATGTTGAAATGGTTCTATATGAAGGTAGGCAAAAATAACCCGATACCTTTAAGTGTATTAGTTTCTATCACCTTAGTAAGGGTATAATCTATTGTATCATTAATAATGACAAACCTATGGTAGAGATTAAAAACAATGTTGTATAAATATTGGTATTGATTGAGTACTATTTCGATTGAGACATGTTTACATACCTATATGCAAATAGAGGCACACATGGTTCATGCATAACCTTAAGACCCTTCTTTTCAAGCTTGATGATTAGTGACTTAATGAACTTGTATTTAGGTATACTTGGTTTATGCCAAAATAATTTATAACATATTATGGAATGGGTTGGCTATAGTATGTGCACTTGTGATTGCTATTGAAAAAAAATATTATAGGAAACCAAATATTCTATCCAACTTAGGCATGTTATCTAAAGTATTAAGTGAAAACAATCTCTTAGACCTAGACATGGTCATAATCAATTCAACCCAGAAATAATTTTTTTTTTGCTAGATATGAATAATGTGAACACAAGATTTGATGAACCTAAAGGTTGGGAATGATTATTCATAATAAATTTTAAACTATGATAAATTATTATTAGTATTAATGTATACTTTTAAGTGAGTGGGTAAACATGATTTAAAATAAGATGTTTCAAACTTACCAATTGACTATATTCTAGTTCGATATCAAATAGATATGAATAATATAGTATTTCCTATTTATAAAAATGATATTTTATGGAAACCCTAAAATTGGATTGTTACTGCTTCACAATCCAATTTTAGGGTTTCCATAAAATATCATTTTACCAAGAATTCCAAGAATGATAGTCGAATTTACCAATAGGGAAGGCACTGTAAGTTCGAAGGCTAGGAGTATTCCCGTCTCTTTTTTGAATTGGACTCACAATGAAAATTATTTGAGTTGTCAGTCTTCATGGATGCTGCTTGGAAATACCACAAAGACTAATGGGGACAGTCACATGTCAGATAACATGGCTCCTAGTCGTCTTAGTAATTTAAGGTTGGTTGATAATCACAGGGAAGGAAAGAAACGACAATATAAGACTTCAAACCAAAGCCACACGGACCACTAAATAGCCACCACCATAAATCTAGCCAGTAGGTTCACTTCTCCAAGGTTGATTTGCCAAGATAGTATGTGGTACCAAAATATGTCATATACAGAACAAAGCAATTACCAAAGAATTTTTAAGAGTAACTGTCAGTACAGAGCTTGTGGGAGTTTTTTTCGAGCTACTGCTATGTGTGTCTGCAGCTTTTTGTTTCTCCATTGTCTCAAGGAAGGGATCCGTGTCTGTTTCTTTTTTGTAATTATGATGCATGTGTGTTTTCTTGGGGTATACACAAAATGTTGTATGGAAAGTTTCTTTTTGATAACAAGCTATGTGCCTTACCAGATCTAATGGATTTGGCGGTATGTAGATTTTACATATATAGGATTCTTAGTAAGGATATGTTAATCAACAGCCCTGGGCTAATTTTTGTAAAAGGTTTTGGGTCAACCTGTAAAACCCGGTATTAATGCTATAGTATCTTATCTACCAAAAAAAAAAAATTGGATTGTTATGTATGGTATTAAATCCTAAATTAAAATGTTAGGTCCTAACAATATCACCATAATTGAGTTGTATTGTTTTTTGATTGGACTAACAAAATGGTAAATACCAAATATTCAATTAATGTCAACCAAGGTAGTCTGCACCAAATAAAATAGATAAGATTTATATTTGAGGAAGGAGATATGGGATCAAATGTATTTATTGGAATGAAAAGTTTAGGAAATAAAAGAAGAGAAAGGGAAATCTCATTTCATGGGTGAAAATCCTTCAAAAAACTACAATGTAGTGGACAATGGTCAAGGATCCACACAAGTGGAACATAACCATGAATAACATCATGTGCATAAAAAATCCCAATTTGAGGCTAGATTATCTAAATATATAAATAATATTTCTCCACCTAAGTATGTTAGAAAGACTCTTGGGGGTGGAGATGAGACATGGATCATATAAATAATGAAGGATTTTGAGCTTAATAATTTTTCTAAGGAAACAAAAGCAATGTAAGCTACATATTAGTTGACTAGCGAAGCACCTTCTTAGTGCAATAACTTAAAGGCCAAAAGAGGATTGAATGTGGAAAGTGTCACATGGGAGAGTTTGTTAAATTGTTTTATTAGCAATGGTTATTACAACTATATTTTGATAAAAAAATGATAAAATTTTAGAACTTTGGTCAGGGTGACATGACCATTACATAATACTAGGACACTTTTACTAAGCTTCTCAAGTATGTTTTCCAATACCAATAAGATGGAATTTTTACAATTCAAAAGTTCATCGTGGTGTTAAATCCTCAAATTGAAAATGATGTCAATATCCATAGTCCAACTATGGAATAAGTATTTGAAAAAACAATAAAGCAAGGACATAAAATGCATGTAATATATATTTATTGTAAGAAGAAAAAAGAATAAGGTACTTCAATAACCAATATCTTCCTTTAATAAGAAATCCCTAAATGGTAAACATTACAATGGAAATAAGTGTAAGTTTAGTTAGAATTTTAATAGAAATGGAAATAAAAAATAATAAGGTTCCATAAAAGAGGAAAAAATAGCCATAAAATTGGTGGGGTAATGAAAGGAAAGGACCCATGGGAGGTTGTTATAGTTATGGTAGGGATTAGTATGATACTTAATGTTAGAAAGTAGTTATTCATTATTTTTTGTTATCCTCATGAAGGCATAGAATATGAAGGTATGTCATGCTAGTCTCCAAAACATGAAGGGTCTCTTGAATCCAAGAGATGCCATATTTTAAATATTTGTAAAAGTTGTACACTACTTTTAGCTGGTGAAATATTTTCTATTAATTTTTTAAAATATTTGTCTCCCACTTTCTCGATTACATCATATGGTATTATGTCAAAGAAGATTTTGTGTGAGGCAACAACCAAGAGGGGATTTGTGGGCTAAAATACTTAATTTTTTTATGCTTCATGTTGTGACTAGTTTCTTAACATGAACTTTCTAGTTTTATGGTAGGTGGTCAAGAGACTTGAAGGTAATGACTCAAGAAAATTTAATGCCTAGTGAAATTTTGAATAAATGATGGAGAGAAACTTGAAAAATTGTAACACTAACATTCAGGAGCCATGTGGTGGTGGAAATATTACTTGTCTTAAACAAGACCATGCTTGGAAAGTTGCTTGAAAGAGTTCAGTAAATATGGTCTAGTGGCTGAAAAAAAACTACTTATGCAAACCGAGATGAAACATTGACCTGCTCTTGAATATCAAATATAAGCGTGTGCAAAAATTTGGTTTTGAAACCAGTAAATAGGGACACCAGTTGATGTTTGAATACCTCAAAAACATTCTTTGTGACTACTAGGAACATTTTCTATGATGTTCAAAGGATCTAGAATGTCTTCCATATTTAAGACAATAAACTTTTTTCTTTATTGCTTGAGCTAAAAGGAAATGCCACTTCAAAGACACATGGTAGTGATTGAGGTGGCCACATTGAAGATAGGTAGTGGTGTTGAGTTGACCATTTTTTCTCATGCATGAAAAGGAGGCCTAACTACCACCTACATATGGCTTATTTGCAAGGTATTTCCTTTCCATTTCTCTTTTTAAGTTGCAAAATACATAGTAGAAAAATTGGTCTTTGAAAGAAATATTAAAACTTTTGAACGAAGGATTATGAGTTCAGATATCATAAAAACATATTTTGAAAGAAGAATACTACCCTAGAAATAAAAATTATACAATTGCCATATTTCCTATAGTTATTTTAAATATTTTTTTTCCAAAAATAAAATATAGTAAATATTTTACAAATAAAAAGGCAGTAATTTTTTTACTGTAAAAAGGTGCATTTTTGGTAGTGAATGACACCTTAGTTTTGAAAATCAAAATTTTGCAGCATTTTTTTTCAAAAACTTTAAACATGTGCTTAGCACAATCACAACATTCGATATAAATGACATATTTGTCTTGCATTTACAAGTAAAGTTGTATTAAGATATTGTGTTTATAGTCCAATATAGCTTCCATAATGATGTCTAGGGTTTGACCCTATAAATCATTGAGGAGAAATAACAAAACGTCTTTGTGATTCCTTCCACTTCAATTTTACCCTATTTGTCACTATCATAGATATAAATCCTAAAATTGAGAAATTCCAAGTATATAGGGAAGTCACACCCATGTACAAGGATTTCTCTTTAAAGGAGAACTGTAGACCCCAAAAGGCTACATACTTGGCCAAATTATAAATATGTTAAGTAATAAAAAAATGGCAAAGGCTATGTGAAGTTCTACTGGAGACAAATTCCATAGTCAGTGAGGTCAAAGTCGGACAAGAAGAATTCAAAATGGTGGAAAACAAAGCTATGGAAAGTTTTCATGTCATAAGAAGTGAGATTTTAAAATATGCTAAAAGATAAATTCTGTAGTCAACATGGTAAAATGACGTAAGGTGAAATACGGATTTGTGGATCCTAGAAAGCAATGTTAACATCTTCCAAAAAGCTAAAGTAGAATAAGAGTTCCACAATCAGACTGACCAAACCTAATTTAGTAGAAATTAAAGTAGCAAAGTTTGCAAGAAGTCATTGGCAGCCACAAAAGCCAATTCCACAGTCAACATAGTCAAACCTTACTCAGTGGAATTCAGAGTTGTATATTCTTTGAAAGGTTGTGAGATATTTAAGAACCCATACTCCGTATTCTATATGATCAAGCTAGGACTAGCAAAAAATGTACCAACAAATTTTGAACCAGATAAAGGCAGTGTAATTTGATAAAGGTAGCAGAAAATATTTGGGAAGACCAAACATCACGGGAATCAAGATCCGACTGTATTTTTAGTTGTAAATCAATAATGGAAGATGCTTGCAATAACGAAGAGTAGTCCAAATTGATCTGTAACCTCTCTAGCCATGGAAGTTAGTTGAGGAGATGAAAGCTTGCAAAGCGTAGAGATACAACATTGATGGAGGACAACTTAGTTTCCTTCTTGAAGATTCATGAGAGACCACCACCTTAGTACTTTGCTATTTTTAATAGGGAAGATCCTTGTAATGTTCCAGTGTGTTAATCATTGTAAAATCTATATAAGGAGATCAAACCCCCATGATTAAGGATTAACTCTAGATTGTTTGCCTGATATATTACTGTAACTATTATGAGATCAATAGAAGGAGCATTACTTGGATGTTTACCTCTAGCTTTTCATCTTTACCAACTATGAATTCATTCTATGAATGCATTTCTATTATTGCTTTATGGTTAGTCAATTATGATGATATTGAATTGTTAATTTAGAGCACCTTAGAATGGTTCATGCCTAAATAAATATTGTAGAAGACTTCTATTTTTGTTAGCCTAAGTATTGATCTAATTATGCTATTTGGATTATTAGCATTTAGATGTTTGAAATAGTTTTCTAAGCATTTTTTTATTTTAATGGTGAAGATGTTGAGTTTTGATTGCTATTAGTCCCAAGTGTGGCATATTGGAAATGTGATTGATTAAAAAACTATTGCTATTTGTCAATGTTGTTAGCTCTATTTGGCCATCTAATTTCTTAGTTGTTTTCTAACCCTCACCCTATTTCTATCCCTAAACTTACATTTTTTTAATTGAGCTTAATTGAGTCAACACCTAAAAAGTTGACAAGGTACCAGCCTACTCTGGAGGTTGGATTGAAGTATATCTCTAATCCATCCAATGTCGGGGTTTGAGCTATGATTAGTGGGTATGCACCTACCATAAGTCATAGATTCATAGTTATAGTTCAAGGTTCCCTTGATGTCAATTTAGACCCCAACAATTTTGGCATGCCTAGTGGGATCCCACTTACAAGAAGCATTAGTTAACCCACAAAATTTTATTTTATTTACCCCTCTTAGATGAATCAAGATTTGGTGAGTTGTATTGACCTCGTTAAGAGGTGATTAGTAAATTCACTTAGTGACTCCCCTAATGCAAATATCTATAAAACCATTCTAGTAGCTTGTAATTCTTTCATGAATACTAGGTCAGATGCAAAAAACAATCCAAGTTCATTCATTTATTATGTGCTCCCTCTTAAAGGATCTGCCATCATAAGAGATTTAAACCAAAAATTCCATTCAAACCAGACTCCTCCTGAACCAACCCCTACAACACCTTTACAACCACCTCCAACTAGAATATCACTAATAAATATGGCTCAAAATGTACCTCCAAATTAGTGTGAAAGGTGAGTGATTTGCAAATAGGATTAATTGAATTAACGTTGAATCAAAGGTTACAAAGCTTAAATACAAGGTAAATAACCTATTCGAGAAAGAAAGGGGGGAAAGGAGAAATTGGGGGAAAAGAAAGTTAACTTGAGTTCTCTTGCCGCCCAAATGCTGCCGTCCACTGCCGTCCAGGTAAGGTAAAGGTAAGTTACCTTTACCCCAAGTAAAATCAAATATTTTTAACTTTTACTGATGGTAATTTCCAACATTCTCCCCCTTAAAGTTGAGAGGACTAACTATATAGTCTCTCAGCTTTATAAATTGAGCTTTAGCCATGCCTTTGGTGAAGATGTCTGCTAGATTATCCAAAGTGCTACAATATTGAAGCTCAACTGTCTGCTGTTCCACCATATCTCTTATGAAGTGATACTTCATATCAAAGTGTTTTGACCTTTTGTGGTGGATCGGATTATATGCCAACTATATGGCACTTATATTATCACAATTCAGTTTGGTTGGACCAATTTGTTTTTTCCCAATCTCTTCAAGTATTTTCCTCAACCAAAGGATCTGAGTACTTGCATGAGTTATGGCTATGTACTCAGCTTCTGTAGATGATAATGCTACAACAGATTGCTTCTTGGAACTCCAAGTTATTAGTCCTAATCCTAGACTAAAACAGTTCCTTGATGTAGATTTTATGTCATCTATATTACTGCCCCAATCGCTGTCACTATAACCAAATAACTTCACAGAGTTAGACTTGTGGTAATGGATTCCAAAATCCAATGTACCTTTTACATATCGTAAAATTCGTTTGGTTGCTTGAAGATGCATCTCGGATGGGCATGCCATAAATCGTGATACAAGAGAAACAACATACTGTATATCTGGCCTAGTGTTGGTGAGAAACATTAAACTCCCAACCATGCTTCTGTAATTGGTCAAGTCAACATTAGGTGCTCCATCTTCTTTGCTTAGCTGGATTCCATGTCCAGTTGGTGTTGCAGCTGATTTGCACTACTGCATAGCAAATTTCTTGATCATTTCATGAGCATATTTTTGTTGACATATGAAGATCCCATTCTTTGATTGATGTACTTCCATTCCTATAAAGTATCTCATTAATCCGAGATCCTTCATCTCAAACTGATTCATCATGGAGTTTTTGAACTCCATATTCATTTTATCATTACTACCCATGAATATTAGATCATCCACATATAAACAAACTATGAGGATATCTACTCCATTTTTTAGGTAGTATAATGTTGGTTCACTCTTGCTTTTTGTGAAACCATATTTGCTGAAATAGCCATCAATTCTTGAGTACCATGCTCTTGGTGCTTGCTTGAGGCCATATAGTGCTTTTTTCAATTTATAAACAAGGTTCTCTTTTCCTGGTTCTTGGAAACCTTGAGGTTGTTGAACATACACCTCTTCTGTCAGGTATCCATTTAAAAATGCACTTTTCACATCCATGTGTTGAATCTTCCATCCTTTATGGGCTGCCAAGGAAAGAACAGTTCTAATTGTTTCTTGTTGAGCAACTGGAGCAAAAGTTTCCTCATAATCTATTCCATATTTCTGAGTAAAACCTTTAGCTACTAATCTCGCCTTGTGCCTTTCAATGCTTCCATCAACATTGAATTTGGTCTTATAGACCCATTTACATCCAACTCATTTTTTTCCCTTGGGAAGCTTCACAAGCTCCCAAGTATCATTCTTTTCAATAGAGGATATTTCCTCTTCCATGGCATCCTGCCATATATTTTCAATGCATGCTTTTTCATAGCTAGAAGGTTCTAGCTGTGCAGAAGCCAAAAAAGCATAATTGACTACATCACCCCTTGGTTCATGAGACTCATCATCCCATGACATTTGAAGATTTTCAAGTCTTGACAAAATGTCATCCATCTCACTAGCTTGACTCCTAGTGTATCTTTGTTGGAAATTCCTATCCAACATTTGAGAAGATGGATGACTCTGTAGTATGCGCTTTCCTCTATTTGTCTCTTTCCTTTGAGAAATTGAATCAATATCCATCGGACTTGGAGCGCTTACAAATCTTTGGAATCATTTTGGAGAATTTGGGGGTGCCAACAAATTCCTTCTTGGACTTGGTGTACCACTTGATGTACTTGATGAAGTTTCCTGATGTGGAATCTATGGAGGAGGACTGCTTTTCTTGGGTTGTACCATTATGGGAGGTACTGGTGTGGTACTGTCCAAATTAGAGTCAAAATCAACAAATTTTTTATGACCCCATTCTCCCCCTTCATCAAAAATTACATCTCTGGAGATAATGATTTTATGTGTCATGGGATTGTACAATCTATACCCTTTGGTTGAATCATAATACCCTACAAAAACACATGCTTGAATCTTTGGATCAAGCTTCTTTCGCTTCTCCTCAGGAATGTGTGCATAAGCTAAAGAACCAAATACTCCGAAATGTTTGACATTTGGTTTCTTACCGTACCATCCTTCATAAGGAGTGATACCATCTAAACTAGAAGTCGGACTTCTATTTAGAATATATGCACTTGTTCTCACTGCATCTGCCCAATAGCTGTTTGTGAGATGTTTTGCCTGAAGCATTGTTCGTGCCATTTCAACAAGGGTGCGGTTCTTTCTCTCAGCCACACCATTCTGCTGTGGGGTGTAGGCAGTGGTGAACTGCATTTTTATCCCATTTTGCTTACAATAATGAAGAAATTCATTTGAGGAGTACTCTCCTCCTTTATCAGTGTGAAGACATTTGACATAGTAGTCACTTTGCTTTTCTACATTATTTTCAAGTCTATGAAGCAATCAAATGCTTCATCTTTGTGTTTCAGAAAATACAACCAACACATTCTAGAATAATCATCTATGAATGTTAGAAAATAATAATTGTTTCCAAGACTCTTTGTTTGCATTGGACCACAGATGTCCGAATGTACTAGCTGAAGAGGATAGCTTGCTCTCCATGCTCTACCTCTTGGAAACTTCATTCTGGAGTGCTTTCCCAAAGCACATGCTTCGCATACCTTTTTATGTTATGGTATTTTTGGTAGTCCTGTCACCATAGCTTGTGATGTTAACATTTTCAAGCTAGCGGAATTGAGGTGACCATATCTCAAGTGCCACAATTCACTTGGATTTGTAATAGCAATGTTTACAAGTTGAGCTCCCCCTGGCTCACCAAACTTTAGAGGGAACAACCTATTATTTGTCATAGGGACTTCTGTGATGACCCGGTTACAATTGTTTTTATCAAATATTGTACATTTTCTTTCATCAAAAACTAATTTGTAATGCTTCTCCATCATTTGGCCAACACTTAACAAATTGTGTTGTAGCTGTGGAGTATAGTATATGTCATTCACATTTTTAATACCTTCTTTTGTGGGAACTTCCATAGCTCCTATGCCTTCAATTTGCAAGGATTTATTATCCCCTAACTTAACTTGAGATTTGTAATTTGAATCTAATGTAGCAAAGAGATTTTCTTTGCCACTCATGTGGTTGGAGCAACCAGTATCCAGAATCCATGTATCATTTAGATTTTGATCTAGCTGTCCATAAGAGAGAAAAAGATTTGGTGGACCTTCTTCTTCTCCATAGAATGAGCCATATTTACTGCTTTGATCTTTTGAATACTTTGACCAGCAGTCACGAGCGAAGTGGCCTTGTTTCCCACAATTGAAACATGTTGTTTTAGGCTTATTACTTCCTCGTCCTTGATTTCCATGGCTTGCATTGCCACTTTGGTTCTGATTGGCTCCTCTGTTTTGATTTCCACCTCTGTTTGGATTACCTCCTCTGTAGGAGTTGCTTTGGCCCTTGCCTCTTTGTTATTGTCCTCTGCCTCGTCCTCTTCCTTGTCCTCATCTTACACTTTCATTCGAAGTGAAGGCTTTGTCATCACCTCCATAGCTTGTTGAAGGTGCACCTTGAAGTCGCTCTTCATGTGATGTTAATGATCCAATCAAACTATCAAATGTAAGAGTAGAAAGATCTTTGGATTCTTCAATTATGATTGCAATGTGATTCCACTTAGGAAGAAGTGTTCGCAACACTTTCTTCACAATTGTTTCATTTTTTGTGTCTTCACCTAAAGTTTGCATCATATCAACTCCTGCTTTAACACGAACACAATAGTCTCCAACTCTTTCATTGTCCTTCATTCCGAGATTTTCAAAATCTCTTTTCAAAGTCCGAAGCCTGACTTGCTTTACTTTATCACTTCCTTGGAATCCTTCTTTCAAGGCATTCCATGCATCTCGTAGTGATTAAGTAAGATGCAATTCTTGGAAAGATACTAGGATCTAATGTTGATTGAAGATGGTATAAGGCAAATGAATTATTTTTCTGTGCATCTTTGTAGATCTTTTTATCATTTGCACTTAAAGTAGTCCAATCTATTGGAGCAATGTAACCGTCTTCAATAATATCCCATAGTCCTTTTTCGATGAGTAATGTCCTCATCTTGATGGACCAGCACTCATAATTATCCCCTCTGAATTCGAGAATTGGTAGATTATTATGTGATCCCATTTTTTAATCTACTAAAACAAGAAACCTCTCTTTTATAGTCTTATTGCAAAAAGACTTTACAAACTATCAAGCCCTGTTGATTTACAATCATGAACAACTCAAACTTGTTCAGCAATTATAAAATTGTCAGCAACTTGTTCATCATCGTCACTGATCAATATTATTTCAGGAGAAGGAGGTTGAAGGATTTCAACTGAATTACTATAATGAGTATATTCGGATCCTTGTGCAGCAATTGCAACTGTGTCAGATTGTTCAAACTTGTTGTCGAAGGAGTTATCTTCTGAATCGGCTTCGTATCCTTGATCAGGATTTCTCTGGTGTGCAATAACCGCGTTTTGCAACTGTGAAAAAACTGTATTAAGACTTAGTGTTTTCACGCTCCAATCAAAGTTTTCAGGAGTTGTTCTCAATAACAACTTGCAGAGGGCATGATAACAACCTTCCGATCTTATCATTTAAGAAAATTTCCCAGAAATTTTCTTTTACAAGGATTTCCTCTTAGGAAATAGTAAAAAAAATTTAACTATCCAAGTTTTTTTTTTTTTTTAAACTTTACATATATTTCCTCTTAGGAAATTTCAATCAATAAAAACCTTCACATTTATTTCCTCTTAGGAAATTTCACTCAACTAAATTTTTTTTTTTATAAAAGCTAATGAACAGTTTAAAAAAAACTAAAAAAAAAAATATTTTTTTTAATTTTAAACTTATTCCTTAGTTTTTCTTTTGATTAAAAAAAAATTTAATTAAAAAAAATTTGATTTTCTATCGACCCCGCCGAGAGTCGATCCTGCGACCTCGCGGGTCTCAGGGCTGAGGGTAGCCGCTGCGCTACCCGGGCTGATCCGGGAGCAACGCGCGCTCCCCGCCTCTTGACTTTCACGTCGAGCGCGAAGCAAGTTTTGGCTTCGCGCTTCGACATGAAGCTTTTATATTCTTTGGGACTATTAGTCCCACATCGCTCACAGAGCGATGTTTTTGTTGTTTAAAAACAACAAAGCACGCAATGTGCTTTGACTACCTACGGGCAGTCACCAATGCCGTAGCCTTTTGCCATCGATGATGCACGCGTAGATTGACACGTCACCTTCTTGGGCCGCGCACCAGTGCCATGTCAGCTCAATTTGTAGATCACAACGTCAGCACAATTTACAGATTGCCATGTCACCTTCTCGGGCCGCGCACCAGTGCCACATCACCTTGCCTCGTCAGCCTCCTCGGGCCACGTGCCAGTCTCACATCGCCACGCGTTGTGCCACGTCGATCTTGCACCTCGGGCTGCATGTAGCAGATCGCCACCTCAACTCTGCCTCGGGAATCATGCCGATGCCATGTCAACAGCACCTCGGGAATCATGCAAATCTGCTGCTCCTACGGGCCGCGTCGTCCAGTTCCACCAGCGCCTCAAAAATGTGCCAGTCAGCTCCTACGGGCCGTCTTGAGATCTGTGCCGCATCGGCTCCTGCGGGCTACCTCGATATCCATGCTGTTGCCTCGAACTGTAGGCCCCATCGCCTCAAGAATCGTGCCGCTCTGATACCAAATGTGAAAGGTGAGTGATTTGCAAATAGGATTAATTGAATTAACGTTGAATCAAAGGTTACAAAGCTTAAATACAAGGTAAATAACCTATTCGAGAAAGAAAGGGGGGAAAGGAGAAATTGGGGGAAAAGAAAGTTAACTTGAGTTCTCTTGCCACCCAAATGCTGTCGTCCACTGTCGTCCAGGTAAGGTAAAGGTAAGTTACCTTTACCCCAAGTAAAATCAAATATTTTTAACTTTTACTGATGGTAATTTCCAACAATTAGTCCCTATAAAAATACCCTAGTTAGAATACAACTGGTCCCCTAAGACTTGCCCATATGCATGATATTATGTAGGCTATATCAAAATATATACCTACATATGATGGGTCAGGTAAAACTACCTACAAGAACTACCAAGATATATTGAATTTAGCAGCTATTCATAATATAAAAAATGAGGATGTCATTGTTCAAATCCTAGCCCTATCCTTTAGAGGGAAAATTTTGCACTAGTTCAAAACTTTAGAAGATAACACCATCACTTCATGGGCCACTGAAGAACACAAGATTATAGTGAGAGGGGGGGTGAAAAATATAAGACCAAATTTTACTTTTCTTTCCCAAACAATATTATCCAATATTAGTAATCAAAACAATGCACAAATCATCACACACAATAGAAACACCAATTTAACGTGGTTCACCCAAAGTGGGCTACTCCACGGAGAAAATATTTCTACTAAATTTTCTTAAAAAATATCTTGAGAATCACTTTTCTATTACAATGTTTATGGACCTCTGTCCAAAGGATACATAAATCCTCTAATGCTCTTATTTGTGGATCACTCTCCACAGAAGAACTCTTTCCTCTTTTCTTTGGTTCGTGGAACTTGATCCAAGAGAACACTTTCTCCTCAACTGGTTCGTGGATCTCTCACCATAGAAGAAAATCTATCTTTCCAACTGATTCACATATCACACTCCATAGGAGAACTCTTTCCCCTTGCTTTGATTTATGGATCTCTATCCATAGGAGAACTCTTTCCCCTCTACTCGGGTTGATTATCTTCTAGAAGACTTCTGCCCCCACTGATCTGGCTTGTGGATATCTCTCCATAGAATACCTCTATTCTCACTACCCTGGCTAATGGATCTCTATCCACTAGATACTATTGATATTTGCTCTATCACCTCCAATTTTTTCTCTCAACTCTGTCTTAGATCTACACCAAACTCTATCCCAAGTGTAGTACAAATATCCTCTAACTCTGTCTTTGGTCTAGCACAAATATACTCATAAATATGTACCAAAATCTATCCTAAAGCCTTAACATAAAGCTTTATCAAATCACAAATCAACTCTGCTTAGATTTTCCCCCAGCCTTAACACAAATCTTGAACAAATCAAGCAATTAAATCTGCTTAGATTTGCTCCAAGCCTTAACACAAAGCTTGAACAAATCAATCAATCAAATTTGCTCTCAAGTCTTCAAAAAGACTTACCTCAAATATACCTTCAAGTCCTCTCTAGAACTTTCTCAACTTGATCTCAAGTCTTCACAAAGACTTACCTCAAATTTACCTTCAAGTCCTCTCTAGAACTTGCTTAACCCGCTCTCAAGTATTCACAAATACTTGCCTTAAATCTGCCTTCAAGTCCTCTTAAGAACTTGCTCAATATACTTTAACACATGCTCAAAATAGCTCACAAGATATGCTAAATAAATGTCAAATATCACACACAATGCTATCAAATGCTTTGTCTAATATTCAAAGTAATTCCTTTAACTTGAAGCAGTTTAGACATATTCTATTCAAAACCTTTTAACATCTGGAACATATATAGAATGATGTACTCTATCAAAAATTCAATATGTTCTACTCAATCATCAAGTTAGTTGCTTTCACAAATTTGGTTTCTAGTGTTTGCACATTCACTTTCAATTAACTCAAATCCAATGCTCAAGAATTTCACTCAATCATTAAATCAATGAAACACAACTTGCTCACTAACCCTAAAAAAGTGTTTTCATAGTTCTTCAAACAAAGTGCACAATGTGGATTTAAAACCCTAACTCAAATAATCTTTAGTATCTATCTCAAATGTTCTCTAAACATTCACCAATGAAGCATCTAAAAATTCACTCAAATATTTCCAACAATGCTTATCAAACAATCCTTTTCACTCCACCTTATATTTCACAACATTCATACCAATCACTCTAAACAAAAAGTAATGTGCCCATACCTTTTTGTTGTGATGGAGATATGTCTTCAAAACTTGTTTTACTCATAACCAATTCCTTTTAATTTACTTCCAAGGTTATATAACAATGGTCTATCTCAAAACCTCAAAGAATATTTACCTCAACAAATATTTCACCATACTAGAAATACAATAAAATGTCAAGTCACAAATACACCTTATCACTCCTTCACTTTCAAAATAATATCCAACACATATCAAAAATAATTTTCCTTGTTTACACCTTATAATCTCCTTCTATTTCAAAATAATATTAAACACACATCAAAAATAAATTTCCTTTGTTTACACCTTATAATCTCCTTCTCTTTCAAAATAATATTCAACACACATCAAAAATAAATTTCCTTTGTTTACACCTTATAATCTTCAATACTTAGTTTAATTTCTAAGCACCCAAAATAAAATATTTAATTAACATCCCTTATGACTCCCTAATCAATTTCACTTATTTTATTTTCATGATTTCAAAGCCTCAAAGTCAAATCACGTATTCCAAGCACATTAATTAAAAAGCATACCTTAATATTCTGCTTGCAAAAAATATTGCACAAGTCTCAAATGACCAACACTCAAGCTCGAACCCACAACCTAAGCCACCACAATGCCCTAGCCCAAGGCTAGGCTATCGCTTGGGCTACACGCCCGCATGAAAACAAACATCCATGATTTCATGTTTGAAATCTCCTTCACTAAAAATGAAGAAGGCTTTACCCTCTTGCAAAAACAACTCGGTAGGATTCAAAACTGTAACCTTTCCTTCGCAAGAACCTTAGCCACATTATTCCTACCACTTGCTCTACCTAGCACTATGGAATATAGCTTTTGCTCCAGAATAATTTAAACACAACTCTGTCTCCATTGGAATTTATGACTCATGAATGTCTTCTCCCTTTCAAAATTTGAGCACACAATTTATCTCATCACTTGGGCATACGAATGTCTTAGACTTTGGAAATGAAAAATCATTTCCTTTAAATATTATTTCCTTGGGATTAAAACACGTCGACCCTCTCTTTGCTTTTGAATTCGATTTGAAGCTTTGAAACTTTGGTGCCATAAATATTTAAATTAAAATTTTAACCTTAGGTTAAAATATTTTAATTTAAATAAATTAAAACCTTTGCCAACCTTTATAACTTTCTCAATGGACCTTGTCAAGGATATATTTTTTATACAATTTAGAACCTTGTTATTTCACCTCTTCCTTTTGCCCAAATATTATAATGTTATTATTTATTTTTAAGATTGCTTATATTTTCTTGGGTATTCAACCTTTTTAGCCTCTTTAGGCATATAATATTTAAAATAAATATTATACCCTTTTATTTTAACAACTTTCTTGCCTTTTGGAAAATCAACCTTTTGACATCAGTGACAACAACAATGGACATCAAACCTCTTGACATCAATGACAAAAAAACTTGCAAAACCTTTTGTAGAAGAGTTCAATGAGTCATCTAATCCCTTTTCCCTGCTTATCTAGTTTACATCTATGAAAAAACATCAAAATGAATCCATTTAAAAATTTAACCTAATATTTAGTAGAACTTGGAAAATAATTCCACCAGAAGCTAGACCCACCTCCCCTCTTGCTTTTATGTACTATATCAGAGCTTTGGGATTAGAGCTTGGGTTACAAACACAGCAGTTCAAAGTTAGCACCTTCTCCTACAATGCAGCTATGTAGGTTGAGAACATCCTAATCAATGTAGGAAGGTTACCTCAAAAAAATAGTCATGCCTTATTGTTATGAGATATCTCATGCCTTGAGTCAATCTTCCACATCTTCATACATGGATCCCCCTCCTCTGTCATCACCCCTACCTCATATGACTGAATCCCATTCTACTGCAAAAAATACCAATACCTATAAATTCCTTTTTGCCACTCCCACGTCAAGCTCCTCAAGAGTCCATTGTGCTTCTTGACATTCAAAGTATGCTTAATATACTCAGTAATAAAATGAATGCTATGGATAAGAGATATATATAAATATTTCAACCAAGAATATTCTCTTATATAGGCAAATATAAGAATCCTAGTCCCAATAATAGTATGAGGATAAGAGTTAATGCAAATCAGGATGACCATGATCACACTTCTGAGACCAGTCTTGTCAATGTATGGTGTCTAGTATGAAATGATCCATATGATTCAGAATCTTGTACCATGTACCAAAACCATGTGTAGCAGGCCATGGAAAAGGTCGAAAGAAACCAGAAGGGAAGAGTTAACATGCTTTGGTAGTATGATCAAGTCATGACTGGAAAAAGTTATTTCAAGGAAGAGCAAGTTTCGGTAATGACAAGGTCCAAAAAGAAGCCCATGTAAGTGGACGCACATAAGATGGATAGTCTCTAGGTTTCTTCACAAAAGAGGATAGAAACACCACTACAAAGTGAGGACCGATTTACCATTCCACAAGTAGTAGATAAAAGTAACGCAATCCCTTGAAGATAGGAGAGAGAGGTGAGATTTTCACGTGGAGGTGAGAAAGAAAGAAATAAAGAACAAGAAAGTGCAAGAAAAGAGGCCCAAGAAAAGTTAAGTTTACATTCAATTACAAAGCACCAAAGGATCGAAGCTACACAAAAGGTAAGAAAGAACTATGGAGATCTAGAAAAGAGTTATGAAAGACCTCCACCAATTCATATGGAATATAATATCATTGATGAATTAAAAAGAGTTCCAGCTCGAGCAAGCCTGTATGAAACTATTTTTCTTCCCGACCAAATTGACTTGTTGAATGCCTCCCTACATAAAAGGTCTCAAAGAAAAGAAACTACCACATTTTTCAATATAGCACAAGATAGATAAAATATGTCTCCTGCCACCCTAAAGAATAAACCACCATCGTTCTACATCTCTCTCATAATGGAAGGATGGATAGTCCACAATTGTATGATAGATTCAGGTGCCTCAACAACTGTTATGCCAAAAGTAGTTTGTGATGAAATGGGGATGGAGTACACAAGGTCTTGCCAAGGTGTTTTACAACTTGATGGCACCCTTGTAAAGACTATGGGAGTTATAAAATATGTATTGATGAGGTTACACAAGGCCCTAAAAATTACAATTATCCAAGAAATTGTGGTAGTAGACCTCGAGCCGTATTTTGGCATTTGCCTTTCGAGAGAGTTCACGACCAAAATGGGTGGAATCATGTATCTTTATTACTCTACAATGATAGTTCCTTACAAAGGCAAAAGAATAAGAATAACTCTAAAAAAGCTGATGTCCTTCCACATTGGAAAAATTGAAGAAGATTTATACAATAATTCAGTGATGGAAGAACCATAAATGGTAGAAATCTTAGAAGATCTAGAGATAGAAGATGAATTACCCTTTAGAGATGACTACAATCTATCAAATACTGGTATGGGCACATACAATATATCCATTGAGGTTGAAAATAATGTCCCTGCCATATCCAATCAATCGTTAAGATAGACAGAGGTTTGGACTATGCATTTTGATGGAGCAAGGTGCAAAAATGGAGCCAGAGTTGGTATAGTGCTAAAATCTCCCTCAGAAGGAGTAAAAAGATTTTCCTTTAGATTCACTTGGGCTTGTACAAATAATGTATCAGAATATGAAGCTCTATGTTTAGGGTTGATGCAAGAAAAAAATATGGAAATAAAAATATTAGACATATTTGGTGATTCAGAGCTAGTGGTCAACCAGGTCACAAAAAAATGCAATAGTAAACATCACTATATGAAAACTTATAGGAATAGAGTGTGGGATTTAATGGATTCATTTGATGCATTGAATCTTCACTCCATTCCTAGGGAGTGGAATACACTAGCTGATGCTTTGGCTATTAAAGGAGCTAATTTCAACCCTTCCTCAGATTTGGGCACAACTGCAAGTAAGAAGGTCAAGCTAGTCTTCAGGCTAGTAGTCCCAGATAGGTAGATATTTTGGCAAGTCTTCGAAAGTGATGACCAGATAATTGATTTTCTAGTTAGAGAAGCTTATTTATTAGAATTTCAAGAAGATCTTTTTCAATAAATAGAGCAACAAGATATGATACATCTCAAGAACAATCATATTCCTAAAGGTTTGATCACATTAGAAAGTCTATTTGATAATGAGGATGGCAAAAAATAGAAAAGCTATGAAAATAGATGATAAAATATGTAGTGAGGTGGAGATAGGAGTAGATAAGAAAATCAATGTAGGAGTAAGATGCTCTCTAGAAGAGGTGGAAGGAGTTAAGACATTATGTTCCAGATATCCGGATATCATCGCCTGGTCCTATGATGACCTTAAAGTCTATGATAAGAAGATCATTTAGCATACCATTGAGCTGGAACCTAATGCAAAACCTTTTTGGCAAAGACAAAGGCCCGTCAATCCAAAAATTGAATCCATAATGAGATAGGAACTGATTAAAATTTTGAAAGGTAAAATCATATATCCCATCAAGCATTCCACATGGATCGCCAAATTGGTCCCAATGAGAAATAAAAATGGAGACATTCACCTATGCATGGATTTTAGGAATTTAAACAGAGCCTCATTAAAATATCACTATCCTCTTCCTCATATGGATCATATCCTTCAGATGGTGTCAGGAGTGGAAAAGTACTCTTTATTGGATGGATTTTTTGGGTACAACCATATTTGGGTTAAGGATGAAGATCAGTTCAAAATAGCTTTCACTACCAAATGGGGCACATTTGCTTATCAGAGGATTTCATTCGGTCTATCCAATATAGGAGCCAATTTCTAGAGGGCAATGGATTATACCTTCGATGAAATCATCAATAAAATCATTTTGATTTACCTGGATGACATGACAGTATTCTCTCACAGAAAAGAGTCACATATTGAACATTTAGAGAAAGTTTTCCATAAATGTAGAGAGTTTGGTATATCTCTTAATCCCAAGAAATATTTCTTCGTAGTTCATGAGGGCAAACTACTTGGACATATAGTTTTCAAATAAGGGATGGAAATATATCTAGATAGAGTAAAGTCAATCCTATCCCTTCTCTTAACCACAAACAAAAAGAGTTTACATTCCTTTGGGTATATTAACTTTGTGCAAAATTTTATTTCAGATTTTTCCTAGGTAGTTAGGTCTATCTATGAATTACTCAAGAAAAATATGGATTTCAAGTGGACTAAAAAGAGGAAACAAGCCTTTGAGGCTATTAAACAGGTAGTTGCCATTGCACCAGTGTTGATAAATCTAGATTTCACCAAATATTTTATTGTATATGCCTATGGAGCTAAGGAAAGCTACGCATCTATACTTACTCAAAAGGATGAGAGTGGAGAGGAACACCCCATATTCTTCTAGAGTCAAATATTGCATGAGTATCAAACTAAGTACAACTTCATTGAAAGATAAGTATTCGCTATTATGAAATCTCTAAAAAAGTTTAGGCAATACTTGGTCCAGAGCAAAACTCTAGTCTACGTGGTTCATCTAGATGTGAGAAAATTCATCCTCCAAGGAGAATTGGGTGATAAAAGGGTTGGCTGGATTACTAAAATACAAGAGTATGATGTAGAGATCCATCCTACCAAGCTAGTTAGAGGAAGAGCACTATGCCAGGAGCTAGCAGCTAAGGCATATTTAGAGCAAACAGTGGCCTATCAGGAGGTTGAGGATGATCAAGATGATAGTCTCTCAGAAGGTGCTGATTGGGTAGATCAATTGACAATTTATTTTTGGTTAGGAGTGTGTCCTCAAGGGCTCAACCCCTCACAAAGGAGAAGGTTTAGGTTGTAAGCTCTTAAATATATATCTCCAGAAGATAAAAAAAAAAGAGGGGGTAAAAAAAAAAAAGAAAAAAAAACCTCATGAGGTGGTCACTTTTCTGGAAGAATAACTACCATGAAGATAATAAGGGTAGGATATTATTGGCCTACCATATTTGTAGATGTTTTCAAGGTAGCTAAGTCTTGTGACAAATATCAAAGATATGTGGGAAGAACCAAGAATGTAGCATTTCCGCTCAAACCGATTCAAGTAGAAGAACCCTTTCAGTAGTGGGGACTTGACTTTGTTGGAGTTATCAGTCCAAATTCATCAGTAGGGCATAAGTTCATCCTTACCACCATGGAATATTTCACTAGATGGGTTGAAGCTATTCCAACTAAGAAATATGATCAGGGGGTAGTGATTGATTTTCTAGAGAATCTAATTACAAGATTTGGAATACCAGAAGCACTAGTGAGTGACAATGGTCTGGATTTTATAGGTGCAAAATACATTGAGTTCGAAAGCAAGTATGGTATAAATATCAAGAACTCTTCTAACTATTACCCTCAGGGAAATGGGTTAGCGGAATCCACCAATAAGAAATTTCTTAGAATCATGAAAAGGGTATTAGAGGAGAACAAAAGGAGTTGGCATCTATTGCTTGACCAAGTTCTATGGGCTGATAAAATCACTATCAAGAGATCTATCAAAACATCCCCTTATGCATTGGTTTATGGTAAGGAGGCTCTCCTGCCCACTCACCTAGAAATACTAGCTTTAAGATGGGCCAGTCATGATACGAAACTTGATCAAAGTCCACTGGAGGCCAGATTGATGCATCTACTACATTTAGAGGAACAGAGAACTCATATATACAAAATCTTTCAAAAGTACTCCATAAACACCAAGGAGTGGTTTGACAAGAAGGTAAGGTTCAAAAAGTTCAAGGAAGGTGACCTGGTGCTAAGATGGAATGCTGAAAAGGCTAAGCCAGGAAATCATCAAAAATTTAACTCTTTTTGGGAAGGACCATTCAAGATCATTGAAGTAAAAGAGAGCAATGCATTTCAGCTCCAGGATCAAAGAGGAAACATATAGCCCATTCCTATAAATGGGTACCATCTCAAACTCTACTTTAGTTAGAGAAAATCCTCTTATTGTAATATATGTACATATGATGTATTATATTTTCTTTATGTATGCATTTTGTATTGTATTTTTCGTACCACATTCAAAAGAAAAAAAGCCAAAGTAAAAAAATAAAGGGGAGAAGTAAATTTCCGCTCCCAGAAAATATTGTGATACATTCTACAAGAGGGTAACTCAAGGGGGAAATCCACAGTCAAAGTAGTCAAAGTGGCATAGCAGAATTGCAAACTGGTGGAATTTCAAGAGAGGAAAGCTGAACGCTAAAAAATCTACTTTGTTCGATATTTTACCGTAAGAGATGGAAATTAAATACACTTTGGGAAGTGTACCAATGGTTAGTTTTCCACCATCTACCTCAAACCTCATCCAATTAGAGACTCACCCTTCACTGACAAGCCACGCTCCACATATTTTTATTCATCTATTTGAAATCATGGGAGGGCAACTGCCCACTCACTTTCATTAATGATGAAGGGATGCAAAAAGGGCTATTTAAATAGGAAAATTCAAATACTCAGTCATTTACAAGAAACTGATCAGAAGAAGCAAAAATGTTGTTGAGAACGGTCTACAACTTATCACCAGGGAATTTGTGAAAGAAAAATTGAGTGGAAGCTAAAATGGCATCATCTTCAGCAAAACAGACAGATAAACCATGCTACATAGACAAGAAAGTAGGGGTCATGGATACAAAGATGACATATATGACTAGAGACAACCTAATATTGAAGTACAAAGAGAAATTTTTCAAGGGTGAGCCACTTTCAGACCAAGGTATGGGAGCCATGTATTCTTTCCTTACCTATTACATTTGTGATGCAGTACATCCATACCTTGAATTAGTCTCTAGTATAGCTAAGTTTTATGACCCTGATTCAAGGTTTGTAAGGACATCCCATGGCAGGGTTTTTTTCCATATCACTGAACAAACCTATCGAGAGATGTTCATAATAGGGCAAAAACCTTGAACATCCCCTAGAGACTTTAGCTTAGAGCAACAATCTAAGTATTATACCCTAAGGAATTGAAAGCAAAATGGAAGTCATTTTAGATATTGGGTATACAACCAGCTCAAGAACGCCAAGCCCATTCAAGCCCTGCCTGTGACTCCCATTCCCATGAGTGAGTTTATAGAAGTAGAGCTTTATTCTATGTTAGTAGTTATAGCTAGCCTTGAGTCAGATGTAGAGGTGAATGATTGGCAATTAGCTACTGCATATTGTATTTCCAATAGTAGGATGTACACCCCACAACCATGTGATAATAGTAGTGCCCTAATTTACTTCAACTGGCCCTCATTCCTTGCCAGAAGAATGCATGAGCAACTAGTGGAAATGTAGTGGGAAGTAGAAAATTTGGTATTCAGACATTGTTCTAATATGATCTGGATGTTCTTTGGTGCTACCAGAGAGGAATATCCATGGATATCAATAAATGATAGGGACGCAGATGGACACATATTGCTAGTATATCATTGGACTAGGGTTTTGAGCAAAACTCAATCATATTACCCTTTCAACTTTGAATTTCTTGGACCTACTCTCAAGGTTATGTATGGTGATTTTCCTAGACTAGCCCCAAAAATTGAAAAGAGAATTAAGGTAAATGGGGTAGAAGAAGGAGATTGGTACATTCTAATAGAAGGCACAATCATCATATTATACGATTTTACAGAGAAGCCCTTCTTATTGCCACATTATGTCACTCACCGCTTATTCACACTAGAATATTGTAGGTAGGTTGATTATATAAACTATAGATTTGATTCTAAAAACAAAAGGAGGGCAACCATTGAATATGGTTTCAATGAGGGTGACATCATTGTGTGGAAGAAATGGTAGTGTGAGAAAATCATGGCAACCATGGAAATATTAGGCCTCATACAACTTCCACATAGATGGGGGTATGACCCAAATGATTTTTTCATAGTAAGAATCAAGGAGCTGCATGGAGAAAAAATGGCCAAACTGGTGAAATTTAAATGCACGCATATGGAGAAAAATAGAAATAATAGAGAGTAGTCTCCTATTAAATGGAATGTGAGTAAAATGGAACCACTTCCACCATGGAGATATTTTTACGTGCATGCAAATGATTATGATCCAACCAAGGTCTCTCACCAGCTCAACCAAGTAAGAGAAAAGGAAATGGAGGAAACTCACAAGTGGCCTCCAACCAAAACCCTCGAATGGTGGAAAATGAGAGTGGAAAGAAATGCAATGAAGAACAAATACCCCACTCCCAAAATTGATGATGAATTTGAGAAAATATATGATGAACATGCTGCGACTTGGAAGGCTCAACCAAAGAAAATCTTAGCAGTGGTTCTAGGAAAAGTGGAGACAAGCGAGCCCAAAAGGGGTAAAACAAAATATAAAAGGTTTGGAACAACCAAGAAGCAACAAGAATCTACCCTGCCATCCACCAATTCTCTACAATAGAGAGAGGAAAATGTACAAGAAACTAGGGCAAAAGAGGATACTCCAAGGAGGAGAAGATCCCAATGCAAAGCTGTAGAGGCAAAGACCCCTATAAAAGAAAGTCAAAAGAAAAATGGGAAAGTGTTAGACCAGATGACTGTCACCCCCTCTAAAAGGAAAGGCAAGCAAACCCCAACCATAGAAGCTACTGAAATACCTCCTCAACAAAAAAACATAGCCAACTATACCATTCAAAAGGAAGGTAGAAGGTGTAGTACTAGAGATTGATGTCGAATCCCTGAAGAAGTAGAGATTGGATGAAGTGGAAGTATTGACACAATCTCCCATTATATCTGATAGATAGAAGATCCAAGAAGATAGGGAAAAAAGTGTTGAAGAAGTTCTCCATCAGGCTACAATAGTAGGTTTAGGTATGATTTTTGATCTCCTTCCCCCTTCTTCTCCTACTTATTCCCCAAAGAAATCTCATTCCCCTTCTCAAAATAAGAATGTAGTGAACTTATCCTCATCTGAACCAAATTTCCCTCAATCATCTCCTCCTCATCACCATTCCTCTTTCTGATCAGTCAATTCTCCACTCAATATCACCAAGAGCCCCAAAGTATCATCTCCACCTCCAACTTCCATAAATCCAACTTTTGCATCATCATTACCCCTAGTAACAGTGGTAATATCATTACCATTTACCCCTCCATCAACAATAGCAACTAGCTTTATTCCAGTTGCCATTTCTGCTGTAAATATTGATTCAACTCTTATTACCTCAACTCCTCTTTCTGCTACAATGGTCCCTTCATTTCCTACCAATGTCACTCCTACTACCCCTATGGATCATCCCACAGTGGCATCTCTTCAGAGGATCATGAGCTCTTCACTAAAAGCACAAAATTTCTGGAGCATGAAGTTGGCCCAATCTTCCAAAGGAGCGACTAGGGTGAGGAAGACAATGGTGGTTGATCCATGTATCTCGATAGAGGACAAAATTCAAAATGCTTCCTCTGGTCGACAAACCAAATGAAGATATGATAGTTGAAGATTATCAAATAGTGGAGAAAATAGAAGATATAGAGCAGCTGGCCACAGAGGATGTGATGATTACAGCCAAGGCTGGACTAGAAACCATGTTTGTCAAAACTGATATCTATCGGGAGAAGGCTACCAAATTAGAGGAAAAGGTTGCCAGACTCCAAGCTACCATCAAGGACCAAAAGAAGGAGATGCAAGCCTTAGAAAATTATGCTAAGAAATGGTAGAGTAGGTTTGAAAATATGGTAGATTTCAAGGAACAATTGTAGTAGCTGCAAGAGTAGAATAAGCAGTATGCAGAGCAAATACAAGTTTTAGAGCAACAACTGCAGGAGGAGAAAATGAAGTCTACCAAATTTTCTAAGGTTAAGGTAAAACAAGTCAGGAGAGAAATCCTATCCGAGGTCTTGGAGAGGTGCTCTAAAATACAACATATTTTTGACTTCCTGAACAAGGCTAGTGAGGTGTTGCCAGCAATGAAGAGAAGCTATAGAAGCCACCACCAAACTCATACAACCAATTGCTCCTAAGGCCAATGAGCTCCTAAATCTATCAGAAGCTACGTGCATCTAGTTGGGTAAGCCTATTTCCAAAAAATATTGGAGCACTTCAAGAATTATAGCTAGAATCATTCTTAAGAAGAATAATCTACTCTAGAAAGGGTGGCCATTAATTGAAAAATTGGATGAAGAATTGCAAAGGATTGTTGATATCAATGAGGAGATGGTGCAATGTGGTTTCAATAGATTTTGGAGGGAAAATGACTTGATGATATCAAATGAGGATTTCTAGAGGAGTATACAAGCATTGATTCAAGAAGAATCAAAGATAGATGCATGGCAAGAGCCAATCGATCAAGAGAAAGTTACTCAGCTGATGAAGAATGCAACCAAACTAAAGGATCTGATGATTAACCTGGTAGAAGGGGGAGCTTCCTCCTCTTATGATACAATGGTGGAATTGTGATATGTTCATCATCAGCTTTCAAAAATCCAAAATCCTACATTAGCATCCTGGAATAATGCTATGGATATTTTGAATTTGGCAAAACACATTCTGAAAGGAGAACTAGAATCAGAAAGGACCAAGGAAAAATATATGCAACAACATTTAGGAGAGGAAGAGGAGGAAGAAAATAAGCAAAAAAATCAAGAGGATGAACAGGCAGAAGAGCAAGAAGAGGAGGTAGTGAAAGACACTGCCCAAGAACAAGATCAATAATAAAGGCATGATAATGCCAACAATTTTGTTGTGCTTTTAATTCAAGGTTTGCATAGAGTTAGAGTAATAAAATATAAAGATCATTTTTGGGAGGAGCAATTTTGAACCTGACACTATCAGAGAGCAAAAGAAGCATGGGTTTACCCAGACATGTGAAAGGTGTGAGGCTTGTATCGATCATGTATATATATGATAAAGAGCATACTCCCATGTATTTTGAGTATGGCAATAGTTGTTCCTAAATATGGCCTCCATGTGAACCGTTACTCTCTGAGTTTTCTTTTAGTGACTTTAGAGAGTGGGGTTTATAGGGAAGTTTTCTTTGGAAACATAAGTCTGCAACCAGTGGACAACATTGGATTGTAGAAGACTCATGAGGGTAGAGCTAACTCATTTTATTTTTGACTCCAGTGCCCAATGGATAAGGATCTGAGTTCGTAGCCTTGCTAGCAATGCTCCCCAGGAGGCACCAAAATGTAGACCCCAAAAGGCTACATACTTAGCCAAATTATAAATCTGCTAAGTAATAAAAAAAATGGCAAAGGCTATGTGAAGTTCCACTGGAGACAAATTCCATAGTCAACGAGGTCAAAGTTGGACAAGCAGAATTCAAAATGGTGAAAAACGGAGGTGTGGAAATTTTTCACGTCAAAAGAAGTGAGAGTTTAAAATCTGCTAAAAGATAAATTTCATAGTCAGCATGGTCAAATGATGCAAGGTGGAATACGGAGTTGCGGATCCTGGAAAGTAGTGATAACATCTTCCAAAAGGCCAAAGAAAAATAAGAGTTCCAAAGTCAGACCGGTCAAACCCAACCTAGTGAAAGTCAAAGTAGCGAAGTTTGCAAGAAGCTATTGGTAGCCACATAAGCCAATTTCATAGTTAGCGTAGTCAAACCTTACTCGATGGAATTCGAAGTTGTGGATTCTTTGAAAGGTTGCGAGATATTTAAGAACCCATACTCCGTAGTCAATATGGTCAAGCTAGGACTAGTGGAAAATGAACCAATGGATTCTAAACCAGTACAAAGGTAGTGGAACCTGATAAAGGCAACGAAAATATTTGGGAAGACCAAACATCACTGGAATCAAGATCCAACTACATTTTTAGTTGCAAATTAATGATGAAAGATGCTTGCAAGAATGAAGAGTGGTCCATATTGATCTGTAACCTCTCCAACCATGGAAGTCAGTTGAGGAGCCGAGCGTTTGCAGAGTGCAGAGATACAACATTGATGGAGTACAACTTAGTTCCCTTCTTGAAGATTCATGAGAGGTTGCCACCTTAGCACTTTGCTATTTTTAACAAGGGAAAGTCCTTGTAATGTTCCAGTGTGTTAATCATTGTAAAATCTATATAAGGAGATCAAACCCCCATGATTAAGGATTAACTCTAGATTGTTTGCCTGATATATTACTGTAACTATTATGAGATCAATAGAAGGAGCATTACTTGGATGTTTACCTCTAGCTTTTCATCTTTACCAACTGTGAATTCATTCTGTGAATGCATTTATATTACTGCTTTATGGTTAGTCAATTCTGCTGATATTGGATTGCTAATTTAGAGCACCTTGGAATGGTTCATGCCTGAATAAATGCTGCAGAAGACTTCTATTTCTGTTAGCCTAAGTGTTGATCTAATTCTACTATTTGGATTATTAGCATTTTAGATGTTTGAAATAGTTTTCTAAGCATTTCCTTATTTTAATGGTGAAGATGTTGAGTTTTGATTGTTGTTAGTCTCAAGTGTGGCATACTAGAAATGTGATTGATCAATGGATTCTTGCTATTTATCAATGTTGTTAGCTCTATCCGACCACCTAATTTCTCAATTGTTTTCTAACCCTTACCCTATTTCTATCCCTAAACTTACACTTTTTAATTGATCTTAATTGAGTCAACACATGAAAAGTTGACAAGGTACCAACCTACTCTAGAGGTTGGATTGAAGTATATCTCCGATCCATCCAATGTTAGGGTTTGAGTTGTGATTAGTGGGTATGCACCTCCTAGTTTCATAGTTGAAATTCAAGGTTCCCTTGATGTCAATTCAGATCCCAACAAGAACCATTTGGGAGACATTAAGAACCCTCATTGTTGTGTTGAAGAAAACAGATTCCAAAGTGTATTAAAAATTTACTACATTAGACAAATCTCGCCAAAGAAGTAATTTGAGTGATATTTCCATATAATATTAATTTTAAAAAAATAATATGAGAGGACTTGAGGATCCCTCAATCTATCAAGTATTCAGTATTGGAAATATGCCAAAGGTGCTAACAAGGAAAGGCCTCCATCATAAGCTAAAAGTAAATTTTAAGCTCCCTATGCCATGAGGTCACACTGACCAACCAAACAAAACAAATAATGGCCCATAGTATTTCTAGTGGTAGCTAAGCAAGACTACACCATTGGTAGTTGGAAGCCTTTCTAGTGATAATTAAAGGGGATCCACCTTTGGTAGGATTTTGACCCATACAACGGCTAAGGAAGGATGTATCCATAGATTGAACCATCTTCCATATTTGATTGATTTTGCATTGACTATCCAACTAGGCACTATTCCTCAATGTAGTTACAAGAAAAACATCAAAAAAGGACCCTGGGGAATAAAACCTACTAGTCATAGAGGAAGAAGAGAAATTTGAGATGTTTGATCAAGGAATCAACAAGAGAAACTCTTATTTTTCCATCAGAGGGATATTAATACTTAGCAATATATGGAAAAAACAAAATTTTTGAGATGATACTTGAAGTTGTGAAACATCTATAGACCAAATGAGGTTGTTGGTCCCTATGAAGGTCACCTTAGAAAGCTAAAAGAGAAAAAATGGGTGAATTGGCTAAAACCAAACAAGGAGAACAACTTAGATGCACCCATAGAATCAAGATGGTCGATAGTATCCGTTAAAAGTAAATAATTAGAGCACTAAAAGGAAGCTTTTTGGACCTATAATTATTTCAATTGTTTTTTTTAGATCCCAAAAAAACAATTCTAGACATGAAACTGCTTAAACACTGCTCACTCATTGAAGCAAAAATATTTTGTTTGAACTCACATCATATTCTTTAAAGCCAAACTTGCAAAGTCTCAATAGCCAAAGATTTTTTGTAGACATCAAATAGGTGCTATAAATATGAAGGCCCAAAAGAAAGCAACCTAGAACCTTTTTATAATGATGCCAGCCTGACCTCCAAAAGGTTTTGATCTAATAAAAATACTACATCAAGTGAGAAGAAAAAACTAAAGTGAAAGTTGAAATAAAGAAGCATCCTAAACCAGAGTTTCTTAGCAAGGAGGATGACATCAATATTTAAAATATCTAGCATGCTTGTAAATAAAAATTATTTTAAGAAAAAATGTGCCAAACACTCCCAAACCAAATTAGTTAAGCTAGAATTAAAGATGTTGGAACATGAAAGTGGTAACCATCCTTGCAATCCATAACTGCAAGAGGGCCAATAGAAAATATTCTGAAGTGCTAAATGGTTCCAAATCATCTATTATTGTGCATGATAATTATTTTTTATGGTTGTAAATAATAGGCAATTTCATTTCAAGCTTAGAAACTAGTATGAATAAATGAATGTTTCTCATTATAAATGGTCAGATAATTTAGGGCTTGTTTTATGTAAGTTGTATGTTCATGTTGCTCTAAAGCAATCAAGGGCTATTAAACCTATTCCAGTTAAATTATGTAGAATCATGATCATAGTGATATTTGCACTTTTAGATATTTCTATTGATGCTTTAATTGAAGTATTATTTGTTAGGCTTGAAGCTATTTCATGTGTTTAAATTAAAGTGCTTGGAATATTGGATGTTATAGTATATGAGTTTACTATATTTTATGCATTGCATTGGTTGGGGTTTGGTTTGTTAGGCATTGATTGTAATAGACAGTTAATGCTCGTTCAACTAAAGTTTGTGTTGTTATTTGAGATCTAGCCTCAATTATCACTCTCTCTATCCCTGCTCTTATCTCAACCCTAACCCCTTTTTTTATCTTTGGTCTTTTACATAGTAGGATTTAGATAAGGAGCCAACCTTCTCTAGAGATTGAAGCAATTATGAATCATTCAATCTTGACCTTGATTTAGGGCATATATTTTTATATTAGGTATATTGAAGGATTAAGAGTTTTTGGCCCACCTAGAGGGATAGAATTGAATCATATTAATTCATATTGCTAACTAAATAAATGCTCACCATTCAATCAAGATTTTTTTGATATGCACGATGGGATGAATCACTCAATATTCATCCCATAATTGAGCTTAGTTCATGAAGGAATATTGAGTATCAAAGCTAGAATCCATCATATGACTCAAAATTTTCCTAGTAGGACTGAGCAATTTCATCCCATAGAGTTAACTCATAAAGAAATATTGCTAGATGATCAATATTACAATAAAAATATTGGTCTCTTAAGAAAAAAATTATTCACTTGGCAACCTCACATCAAGAGAACTTGGGAACAATTGGCAACTCTATTAGAAGGAATAGATCTAGAATCTTATGATCACAATATTAGAGGCCAAGAAGCAGAAATAACCTCTTTAGTTTATTAAATGATCAAATTTTAGGGCATCTAGAAAAGAAAAATTGCTTTCACCCATCTAAACCTCCTCCATCTAGAGTTCTATTTCTCTACAGGCTATATCCCATGAATCACCTAGAACTTCCCCACCTAGGACCATGGTTGAAAAACTCTACACTAGTTGGAATAGTATTGGACCCCTTAATATGCAAAATATTCTTGATATTCCATAGGTTTCTCTCATATTATGATATCAAGAAAATTGCTTATGAAGATTGCCAAGATAAGATACTCTAGCTACTATGCACAACATCATACATGAAAATGTAATGGTGTGGTTCTTAACCCTATCTTTTAGAGGTAAGGTACTGGCTTGGTATCTCTCCTTAGAATAAAATATCCTTATTTATTGGGATGAATTGACTAAGCACTTTATCCTAGAATTCAATGATGTAGGGAATTCCTTTTCACTCCTCACTCAATTTACTTTTATACAAAGGTATCCTCAAGAGAACATCATTGTTCAATATATGGTTCAAGAAGACAGAGAGGAGAATCCCTCAAGAGTGTTGAGGAATATTATATTATTTGGTACATGCTAATATACACCCATGGTACCTTCATAGTACAAATTATAAATATGTAATAGATTAGAATTGAGTCTTTAGTTTAGATGTGTGATTTATATTTCCTCCTTCATGTAAGTGTCAATGTGCAGGAAATGCACAAGTGTCATGTAAGAGTGCAATGTGCAAGAAATGTACAAGTGTCATGTATGTAAGTGTGCAAATATATAATGTGAGGATGTGCACAAGTGTCTTATATTAGGAGTGCATGTAGAAGTGTAAGAGTCATATAGAAGTGTGCAAGTGTCATAGAGTCAAGTGTGCATGCAAGAAGAAAGTGAAGAGTCTAGTATGCAAGTGGCAAGATGATAAGCCAAAGGTCATGGGACTTGTCATATGAAGAGCAATATTCAAGTACATGAAGAGTCATATTCTATGTCTATATTATGGAGATAATTCTCCATGATAATTACAATCAAATATCTTATTATCTGATTGTAAGAGGAAGAAAAATGAATAAAGCTTGTATACAAATTTTGAGCAATTAATATTGTAATTTTTCTTCATGCATAGTTCATGAATGACTTAGGCCATTTACATTCATATTTGATTATAAGTGAATGTTATTTTTAGTATTATATTGGCCTTGATATACATATTAAATTGCTCATATATAATTCTACTCTTCATTATTGATATTTTGACCTTTAATATTGTGGTTTCTTTATATTGGGACCTATGATATTCTATGGTAGTAAGGATTAAAAATCCAATAGTGGTATTAGAGCTACCACCTAACTCTATCCATTTTTATAGAGTTTATTTTATTAGCCACCATCATCAATATTTAACTTTATCTATTCTTGATAGAGTTAATTTAGAGTCTATCCACTTTGAAGGTAGTGTAGACTTGAACTCTAATTTTAAAGGTCTGATTGAGTAGAGATTAAGGGGACAAGGATTAGTCACCTTGATTTGAATGCTAGGGTCTTTCCACTTGGTTGAATGAAAACCAGTGAAGACTAGGAATCAACTATATTTATAGAAAGGGACAACTTAGGAGGAAAGTTGGGCATTGATTGATTGGAAGCCAACTCAGAAGATAGTTGGAGTTTTGGGGACATACAAATGAAGAACACAAGCTTATACTGAGAGGGGGGTGAACAATATAAGACCACTTTTTACTTTTCTTTCCCAAACAATACTAATCAATATAATCAATGGCAATATCAATAGCAATAACCAAAGCAATGCACAAATCATCACACACAATAGAGACACCAATTTAGCGTGGTTCACCCAATATGGGCTACTCCATGGAGAAAATATTTTACTAATATTTTCTCAATAAATCTCTTGGGAATCCTTTCCCTATTACAATGTTTATGGATCTCTATCCAAAGGAGATACCAATCCCCTAAATCAAGTTCGTGGATCTCTATCCACAGGAGAACTCCTTCTCCTCTGCTCTGGTTGGTGATCCTCTAGAAGACTACTACCTCCACTGCACTGGCTTGTGGATCTCTCTCCACTGAAGACTCTTGTCCCCACTCAGAAGACCTATCCTCACTACCCTGGCTAATGGATCTCTATCCACTAGAGACTACTATCCTCTCTCGCTCTATCACCTCCAAAGATCTATCTCAAATCTGCACTAAACACAGTCCTTCGGTCTAGCACAAATCTGCTCAATCTCTATCTCTGGTCTGGCACAAACTTATCCTCAAATCTGCACCAAACTTTGCTCTCAAATCTGCACTAAACACAGTCCTTTGGTCTAGCACAAATCTATCCTCAATATCTGTCCTCAAGCCTTAACTCAAAGCTTGACTCAACTCTGTTGGATCTACCCTAAACCTTAACTCAAGGTTTGAACAAATCAATCAATTATGCTCTCAAGTCTTCTCAAAGACTTGTCTTAAATCTGCCTTGTAAGCTTCCACAAAAGCTCACACTAATCTGTCCACAAGTCCTCTCTAGAACTTGCTCAAATCTGCTCTACAAGTCCTCTCTAGAACTTGCTCAATCTGCTCCATAAGTCCTCTCTAGAACTTGCTCAAATATGCTCTACAAGTCCTCTCTAGAACTTGCTCAATTGCACCATAAGTTCTCTCTAGAATTTTGCTCAAATCTACTCTACAAGTCCTCTCTAGAACTTGCTCAATTTGCTCCACAAGTCCTCTCTAGAACTTGCTCAAATATTCTCTACAAGTCCTCTCTAGAAATTGTCCAAATCTGCTCAATAAGTCCTCTCAAGAACTTATCCAAATCTGTATTGTAAGCTTTCACAAAAGCTCACACAAAATCAGTCCACAAGTCTCCTCAAAGACTTGCCTCAAATCTGCTCAACAAGTCCACACAGAACTTGTCCAATCTCATAGAAACATAAAGAGAATTGTTAGAGACTCAATATGTTCTATACTAATCACAATTCTCAATTACTTTCAATCACTCTCTTAGAAACATAAGGAGAATTGTTAGAGACTCAATATGCTTCAAATTCAACTCAATGCTCAATCACTTTCTCAACTCAATTCAGAATATAGAATAGTTTGTTTTATGGAACTTGAACAATCACTTCACACATCCACTTGACTAGGCTCAACCAACTCTACTCAACCAATCACTCAATGAACTAATCCTTGCTTACAAACCCTAGTCCAAGTATATCAACTCAAAATGTTTCCAACAATGCTCAACAACAAATCTCACATAACAATGATACTCATGATCTTTGCAAACCCTAGTTCAAGTTCTTCACTCAACAACTCACTTCAACAACAATGCTTATAAAAAACTCTCACAAAACAAAGACACTCAAACCCCAAACAAACCCCACCACAAAAACACGCAAAAAAAAAAACAACAAAAAAAAAAAAAAAACCCAAACCCAACAATTCTTTATTCCAGAAAACCTTGAAGCATTAACTCAACACACTCAATAGGAAACCCTAATCAAGTCCTTTTCACTCCAAACTTATTTTCCAGAAAACCAATCAATCAACTCAACTATGGAAGAATGTGCTCATACCTTTTCCTTGATGATGAAGTGCTCTCATAAATCTGTCACAACCACAAACACTTCTATGCCAAGCTCAAAGAGGTTAGAAGATAAATCTTTCTCACAATGTAATGTAAAAACTCAATTACACCTTATCACTCCTCCTTTCAAAACAACCATCAACATACATAAAATATTTTCCAAATAACACCTTATAATCTCCCAATTAAAAATAAATTCAACATCCACCAAAATTAACTCAAAACCTCTTTAAATAAAAATTTTAATGGCAAGAAGAACTTTGGCAAAAATCAAATCCACTCCAATAACATAAATCAATTATCAATCAAATAACCTTTCATAAACCCTTATAACTCCAAATAACATAAATAAATTATCAATCAAACAATCTTCCATAAACCCTTATAACTCCAAATAACATAAATCAATTATCAATCAAACAATCTTCCATAAACCCTTATAACTCCAAATAGCACTTTATAGAAAACCTTAGGCAAATAAAATTTTAATTAAAAATACCTTTGCCACTAGTGGGATTCGAACCCACAATCTCTGCCTCCGTGAGCGCTCTAGCCGTGGGCTTGACCATCGTGTGTGCTAGACGCACGTTTGAGATCTTAGGAGCACTTCGTGCTCTTTCTCCTAAGTTGGCACTCAAAATGAGTGCGTCCCAAAAACTTTCCCCTTGGCGCTCAAGACAAACATGCCAACTCCATGCGAATTGATCGTGGATACTTCCACTCCCAATGCTCTTACGAAATGCGTGCTGCCAATGGACCACCGTGTCCTATGGGAGTGAGGCCTTCTCCTCCCTTTTCATATTTTTCCCTGGCGCTAAAAACAACACGAGTTTGTCTTCTTCCTCAACAATCGCACGAATTATTTTTCTCTTTGGTCGCATAAAAATAATCGAAGAAGGGTAAGTTCTAATGTCCTTTGGCATGGTATTTATACATGATTTTCCCTTTTTCCATAGACATCGGCGCTCCACTAAGATGATGTCGTGCTCCTTTAAGATGACATCGACACTCCTTTTTAAAACCTTTTATAATTTATAAATTATTTAAATTCTAAAAGAATTTAAATTTTATAAATTATATTTATAAACCTTTGACTTTAATAAAAATTAAAGCCTTCCTTGGGATGAAATTTAAACCTTTAACTTGTACTCCATTGACTTGATGAAGATTATTCTGCCACCATGGTTTTAATAAAAACCTTAATTCTACCATCACAATATTTAATGAAGCCTTTATATCCTTATAATGATTTTAATAAAACCTTTTAATTTTCACCATGGTTTTAACACAAACCCTTATAAAACAATATTTTGACAACTTTTTCTTCAACTCTTTGCATTGTTCCTGGTGACAATAATGGTGTACTCCATGGTATTAATGATAGCTTCATGTGTTCACTTTGGCATCAATGACAACTTCTCACCTTGACATCAATGACAACTAAATGAGCTCAAAATGTCCAACAATCTCCCCCCTTTGTCATTGATGGCAACCCAAATTATTTTTACTAAAAACTTGACCTTTCCTTTGTTCTGCTCCCCCTAGGACATTGCTCCCCCTGGCTCAATGCTCTCTCAAATACCAAATATCTCCCCCTTACTCAAATATCTCCCCCTTTGACATCAATGGCAAAGGGTCACCTTTGGGGCTTGGGGCTAAGAATGAGCCTCTTAGCTTAGCCCCTCCCCCACCTTCTCTTGAGGTGGTTAATTTCGGGGTGGGAGTATTTCTACTCCCAGAAAGCATTGTTCTTTACCTTTATCCTCTTTTCTTCTTATCTGATCCTTCTGATTCCTATGATTATTTCTTTCCATGTTCCTATCCATGTCTACATTCCTATCCATGTTCCTATTCTTGTTCCTATTCTGTTCTTGTTCATATCCATGTTCCTATTCTTGTTCATATCCATGTTCCTGTTCCTATTCATGTTCCTGCTTGATTCTAGAATATCTTCTCTACACCACTTTGTTGTGTGACCATCATTATTGCACTTATAACACTTAATGTTATTATTCCTTGGAGGTGCAAATGTCTTAGGATTTCTCCTAGTGAAGCCATATCCTCTTCTGTCATGAACCCTGCAATTCATTGCCTTGTGACCAAACTGATTACATGAGTAGCAATACCCATGGAAAAGTTATATGTTCCCATATTCTTATCTTTCATGTGTCCTGCACTATGAAGCCATGTGCCCAAACCTGTGACATGAAAAACATCTTCCATTGAAGAAACCTTGCCTAGACCCCATTGGTCTCTTAGTCTCTTCTACCTATTTCATGTTCCATCTGTTCCTTACTTGTGCATTGTTCCTTTCCTTGTTGAACTTTCTATTGTCCAACTTATCCTTAGAAGTCTCACTCTCTCTTTTACTTATTTTTATGCTTCTTATTTTCTGGTGTTTGAGCTTGACTCTCCTTTTTCTGCTTCTTATTTCCTTTGTTCTTCTTTAGAACTAAGTCCTGTTTTGGTGATTGATGACTTTTGTGCATTGATAATCCTGTCCAAAGTCTTTGGATTTTCCTCAAACTTGTGTAGCTTGTCCTTAGAGCCTTTTACTTCCATCCTTAGTGAAACTATCTCATGCTCTAATATTTCACACTCTAGATCTTTTATCTTTAATTTTTTGGCCATACCTTCTTCAATTTTTCTTGCCTCTTCAACCTTGATTTTGAAGTTGGTGAGTTCCTATAGAAACTTTGCTTTTGCTTTCTCATATTCTTGAGCTTGAACCCTTAATCCCGAGTTCTCCCTTTTTAATTCTTCAAGAGTAACCATAAGTCTTTCACATTCTATCTCTTTTACCTTTTAATTGTTCAACCATACCTTCTTCAACTCTTCTTGCCTCTTCAACCTTATCTTTCAAGTCAGAGAGATCTTGTAGAAGCTTTGTCTTACATTTCTCATCTTCTTGTATTTGAGCCTTCAATTCTAAATTCTCTCTTTTCAATTCAACAAGTTCCTTAAGAGTGGCTTCCTCCTTTTATTTTTCTAAATTTTCCTCTTCTTTATTTCTTTGATCTTCTATAGGAGCATTATTTTCTTCTAATACTGAAAGTAGAGTTTTTTCTTCATACCTGTTTTGATTGTCCCTGTTATCCTTTCTTGAACCAACCTCTAGGATTTCATTTCTAAGAATATCATCTTCATATTCACCGCTACTAAACCCATTGCAATAACCTGCATCATGACCAAGTTGACCACAAATAAAATATTCTTCACCTTCTTGTGGACAATAAGCTGCATGGTGACCTGTATTCCTACATCCGGTACAAAACTTTATCCATCTGATATTTTCTCCACTGCTTGATTCATCTCTTGAATCTATTTCCATTCTTCCTCCCAAAACAACAATATCAAATTCATCTTCTTTTTCTTTCATGACCATGTGTGTTATTTTCTTCTTGTGTCTCATGGTTCTACCTTTGCCTTTCTTTGCCATTTATGTTCTTGTAAGATCTTCCTTCAAGATGTTAAACCTTTTCTGAAGGAACCAACTCTGATACCAATTGAAGAACACAAGCTTATACTGAGAGGGGGGTGAACAATATAAGACCACTTTTTACTTTTCTTTCCCAATCAATATTAATCAATATAATCAATGGCAATATCAATAGCAATAACCAAAGCAATGCACAAATCATCACACACAATAGAGACACCAATTTAACGTGGTTCACCCAATGTGGGCTACTCCACGGAGAAAATATTTTACTAATATTTTCTCAATAAATCTCTTGGGAATCCTTTCCCTATTACAATGTTTATGGACCTCTATCCAAAGGAGATACCAATCCCCTAAATCAAGTTCGTGGATCTCTATCCATAGGAGAACTCCTTCTCCTCTACTCTAGCTGGTGATCCTCTAGAAGACTACTACCTCCACTACACTGGCTTGTGGATCTCTCTCCACTGAAGACTCTTGTCCCCACTCAGAAGACCTATCCTCACTGCCTTGGCTAATGGATCTCTATCCACTAGAGACTACTGTCCTCTCTGCTCTGTCACCTCCAAAGCTCTGTCTCAAATCTGCACTAAACATAGTCCTTCGGTCTAGCACAAATCTGCTCAATCTCTATCTTTGGTCTAGCACAAAATTATCCTCAAATCTGCACCAAACTCTGCTCTCAAATCTGCACTAAACATAGTCCTTCGGTCTAGCACAAATCTATCCTCAATCTCTGTCCTCAAGCCTTAACTCAAAGCTTGACTCAACTCTATTGGATATACCCTAAAACTTAACTCAAGGTTTGAAAAAATCAATCAACTCTACTCTCAAGTCTTCTCAAAGACTTATCTCAAATCTACCTTGTAAGCTTCCACAAAATCTCACACTAATATATCCACAAGTCCTCTCTAGAACTTGCTCAAATATCTACAAGTTCCTCTCAATCTCTCTACAAGTCCTCTCTAGAACTTGCTCAATCTGCTCCACAAGTCCTCTCTAGAACTTGCTCAAATCTGCTCTACAAGTCCTCTCTAGAACTTGTCCAAATCTACTCAATAAGTCCTCTCAAGAACTTATCCAAATATGTATTGTAAGCTTTCACAAAAGCTCACACAAAATCAGTCCACAAGTCTCCTCAAAGACTTACCTCAAATCTGCTCAACAAGTCCACACAGAACTTGTCCAATCTCATAGAAACATAAAGAGAATTTTTAGAGACTCAATATGTTCTATACTAATCACAATGCTCAATTACTTTCAATCACTCTCTTAGAAACATAAGGAGAATTGTTAGAGACTCAATATGCTTCAAATTCAACTCAATGCTCAATCACTTTCTCAACTCAATTCAGAATATAGAATAGTTTGTTTTATGGAACTTGAACAATCACTTCACACATCCACTTGACTAGGCTCAACCAACTCTACTCAACCAATCACTCAATGAACTAATCCTTTCTTACAAACCCTAGTCCAAGTATATACCAACTCAAAATATTTCCAACAATGCTCAACAATAAATCTCACATAACAATGATACTCATGATCTTTTCAAACCCTAGTTCAAGTTCTTCACTCAACAACTCACTTCAACAAAAATGCTTATAAAACAACTCTCACATAACAATGATACTCAAACCCATCATTTTCACAACAAAAAAAAAAAAAAAAAAATTTATTCCATAAAACCTTGAAGCATTAACTCAACACACTCAATAGGAAATCCTAATCAAGTCCTTTTCAATCCAAACTTATTTTCCAGAAAACCAATCAATCAACTCAACTATGGAAGAATGTGCTCATACCTTTTCCTTGATGATGAAGTGCTCTCATAAATCTGTCACAACCACAAACACTTCTATGCCAAGATCAAAGAGGTTAGAAGATAAATCTTTCTCACAATGTAATGTAAAAACTCAATTACACCTTATCACTCCATCTTTCAAAACAACCATCAACATACATAAAATATTTTCCAAATAACACCTTATAATCTCCCAATTAAAAATAAATTCAACATCCACCAAAATTAACTCAAAACCTCTTTAAATAAAAAATTTTAATGGCAAGAAGAACTTTGGCAAAAATCAAATCCACTCCAATAACATAAATCACTTATCAATCAAACAACCTTTCATAAACCCTTATAACTCCAAATAACATAAATCAATTATCAATCAAATAACCTTTCATAAACCCTTATAACTCCAAATAACATAAATCAATTATCAATCAAACAATCTTCCATAAACCCTTATAACTCCAAATAACACTTTATAGAAAACCTTAGGCAAATAAAATTTTAATTAAAAATACCTTTGCCACTAGTGGGATTCGAACCCACAATCTCTTCCTCCGTGAGCGCTCTAGCCACGAGCTTGACCACCACATGCACTAGACGCATGTTTGAGAGCTTAGGAGCACTTCGTGCTCTTTCTCCTAAGTCTGGTGCTCAAAATAAGCGTGTCCCAAAAACTTTCCCCTTGGCGCTCAAGACAAACATGCCAACTCCACGCGAATCGATCGTGGATACTTCCACTCCCAATGCTCTTACGAAACACACACTGCCAATGGACCACCGTGTCCTATGGGAGTGAGGCCTTCTCCTCCCTTTTCATATTTTTCCTTGGTGCTAAAAACAACACAAGTTCGTCTTCTTCCTCAACAATCACATGAATTATTTTTCTCTTTGGTCGCATAAAATAATCGAAGAAGGGTAAGTTCTAATGTCCTTTGGCATGGTATTTATACATGATTTTCCCTTTTTCCATAGACATCGACGCTCCACTAAGATGACGTCGATGCTCCTTTAATATGACGTTGGCGCTCTTTTTTAAAACCTTTTATAATTTATAAATTATTTAAATTCTAAAAAGAATTTAAATTTTATAAATTATATTTATAAACCTTTGACTTTAATAAAAATTAAAGCCTTCCTTGGGATGAAATTTAAACCTTTAACTTGTACTCCATTGACTTGATGAAGATTATTCTGCCACCATGGTTTTAATAAAAACCTTAATTCTGCCATCACAATATCTAAGGAAGCCTTTATATCCTTATAATAACTTTAATAAAACCTTTTAATTTTCACCATGGTTTTAACACAAACCCTTATAAAACACTATTTTGACAACTTTTTCTTCAACTCTTTGCATTGTTCCTGGTGACAGTAATGGTGTACTTCATGGTATTAATGATAGCTTCATGTGTTCACTTTGACATCAATGACAACTTCTCACCTTGACATCAATGACAACCAAATGAGCTCAAAATGTCCAACAACAATGTCACCTTGATAATATTTAGGATTCTCTAGAGAAGAAGAGAAGAATCACTATTGAATATTTTAAGAAAGCCAATGTAGGAGAAATTTGATCATTTGGGGACATTCAGAGTCACCCTAACATTAATATTGAGTTCTCTGGTAAGGAGGAGAATCATATTGAGTTATTAGGTGTGACCTAAGATATTGCAAAATATTTCATTAATTGGTAGAAGACTATAGTAGATTGAGAAACATCATAGCTTCCTACAGAGACAGAGAAGCATTTTAGCTTCCAAAAATGGAGGAGCATCATAGTTTTAGAAGATAAAAATACAATAAATTTTTGAGAAGGAGAAGCAATATAAATCTTCTATAGTAAAAAGTTTTTGAAGCAACAAACAATAGTAAGCATAGAGAGAACAAGAAGAATAAAGCATTGTAAGATTTTTAATATAAAGGAACATTGAAAAGCTAGGTCAAGACTGAATTGACCTTGATATATTTTTTAAAAGAGTTTTCTATAGTAGTCCAAAGACAAAAATCATGGTGCAAATATATATTTGGTAGAGCTATAATCCACATTAAAAAGAAAAGGTTTAAGAGGCATGCATTGGAGTAAAAGGTCCAAGAGGCATGCATTATAGGAAAAGGTCCAAGAGGCTTGCATTAGAGGAAAAGGTCCAAGAGGCCTATATTAAAGAAAGAGGCCCAAGAGGCCTGCATCAAAGAAGAGTACCAAGATACCTATATTAAAGAAAGAGTTCCAAGAGGCCTACATAAGAGAAAAGGCCTAAGAATCCTGCATTAAATAAATAGTTGTAAGCAACCTATGTTGAAGAAGAAACTAGAGAAATGACAAAATAAAAAAACCTAAGCAACTGTATATAAGGAAAAAAGTCTATCAAGAACATAATATAAATAACAAGCCAAGCATACTAATTAAGAAGCAATGCTAGAGCACCATATAGAAGAAAAAAATGTAGTAAGAAATCCAAGGTTACTATTAAAAATCATATAAGTCTAGAAGGGCTCTATCCAATGATCTAGCACTTCAGTTCCCAACATTAGAAGATCAAACATAAAGGAACGTGTTGTATTCCAAAGAGTAAACACAATTTATCCACCTTTCAATGAAACATCATTTGACCACCTCATAGGTGGAGAGGTGTTTAGCCATCATAAAATGGCGTGATATTCAACTATCATAAACTTTAAAACACAAAAAATAAACCTGGTCATCTCCAAATGAGATACATTCTAACATCACTAGAAAATAATAGATGCTTGGCCACCTTCAAAAAGAGATGTCTAGTCATTTGAAACAAAGAAAGATGCTCAAAAACCAATCTAGAGCAGAATTATCCCAACTAAGGAGAGTTTCTTGTTTGAAAGATGTTTGAGGAGAGAACAAAAGGATTGGAATTATTTCAATAGTCCAACATGTTGTGGCTACTCCACAACACACCCCAAAGCTTGGGGACCCACCTTTTTAATTTTTGTGTTGAGGATTTTGGTTTGATTGATGGTTTATAGGTGTCCTTCGCAAATATCACAGGGGCTTCTTGATTGATATCCTTTGCATGCGAACCTTAGCATTTGATTGATTTTCTCAAATATTTGTTTTGTGATGATAGTTGTGGATTGGGTCTCCTTAATCATTCAAATCCTTGCTTTCATTTGTTTCTTTTAGTTTCCTTTAGAGTGTTTTTGATTTGGTCTAGTTTTTGATATTGTGGTCAGTATCATTAAAATAATAAAAATAGAAGAAAAATTAAAAAAATAGTTATTTTAATTTCTTTCTTGTTTTTGGTTTTTGATTACATTTTATAACAAGAAGGAAATTATTATATAAAATAAAATAAAATAAAATAAAAGAAACAAAATATATATATATATATATATATATATATATATATATATATATTTATAAATATATATACATCTAACTCTAAAAATAAAAATTAAAAAAATTAAAAATAGAATAAAAAAAGCTTAATTATAAATAATATATATATTATATTAATATAAAATATAAAATATATAGGAATAAAATGAAAGGAAGAACAACATAATAACATGAAAATACATTTGGTGTTATAATGCCTTCCTTGAACATCAAAAATAGAGTTCATGTTATATTGTTTCCTTTCTGGCTTCAACATACATGGCATAACGATTGTCTTAATGTGCAGGTAGCGGGCCATGTGGAAGGCAATAAAGACGAGGTGGATTAATAAATAATGTTTAGACATGGATAGACTCTAGGATGATGAAGTGAGGATGACATGGACGCTTCCATTGTACATGAAGTGGACCTCTTGTTGACATATCGAGCACCAGAGGTTTCAATGCAATTTGGAGGATGTGGACCAGTGCATGACGCATATGGAGATTGAGTTGGATGACGGTTGCTCCAAATAGATACGATGTGAAAAAAGTGATAGTGTAGCCTTAGCAAACACTGAATATTTGGGACTCGATGCATACTCTAAAAGTGGAAAAACAATGACACGTTGGCTGTGCATGGGCAAACACCTTTGCGAAAAAGTGTGATGACTACACAATAGATTGAGTCACCAACAAGATAGTCCCAGTTTGATTTCAGCATGGGAGGTCATGAAAGGAAACCCAGGTAGTGGATGATGATTATAGAGGAAACATTCGACACCCATTCATTGTATGTAGTAAAGAAAGGATGACCGTGCAGTGTTCCATAGTCAGTATCATCCATTCAGATAGTTTTGAAACTGATGTAGAGGATGTCTCAAAAATGTTCATGTTACTATAGTGATGGGAGGTTCAAAAAATACAACATGTTCACCATTGGGTGATTGTTAGAGTCAAAGAAAGCACATAAGAATTGCATGAATAGCTGCCATAGTGTGTGTGCAGGTTTCAACAGTTTCTCGATGAAATATTCACGATAAGAGGAAAAAACCGAATGGGAAGCAAAGCAGAATGACAATGAATACTGCCACGATAGATAATGTGGATGAAAATGTGAATTGTCGGGGTTCAAAATGCACAATGGTCACTAATGATAACAATGGTGCAGTGATTACACTTCGTTAGAGGTATATTTTCAAAAAGGTCATGACGAAAGTTGTGGGACCTCAAAAACCTAAGAAAACAACAAGATAACTTGGATGACCACACTTGAACATCTAACGTGTTATAGATACATATCACAATGTACAATGGATGCCTTTTGATGATGATGATAGGAGTATTGTTGACAATGGGGTTTAATAACAACATGCATCGACATTGAGGGTATTCTCGGTAGGATACTAGGTGAGTTGTCATAGTAGAGCGCAACTGGCTTGGGGTGATTTCAATGCAACAACAAAACCAAGCAATAAACATGGACTTACTGGTGGATAGAATAACAACATGGATACTGAGACCTATATGGGTGTTGATGTGGAGGTTGAACTGAATCAGAGTGTGGAAGACGTGACACACGACACCGATGGAGTAGAGAACGACCTAGCTGTAGAAGATGATCATGACTTGTAACAATGAAAACATTTGTTGTTGGATAAATAGTTTACAACCAAGGTAGATTGGTGATAGGACCCGTATCCCATTGCCATAGGGAAGATGGACAATTTCATTTATTACTTTCATAAATGGAATAATAATAACAATCAGGGTATGATATCGATTTTATATCCACTGCCTTTGGGTGATTATACCATAGGCCATGGAGACCCACAATATGGTAAGTGGAAAATGTTTTATTAGGCCGTAACGCTCCAAAAGGATAGTTACACTATATTGGAATTATAATGTTCAAGGCATAATGCTTGGCAAGCAAACTGTCTCAAAAGAATATAGGGGAGAAACAAAATGAAGGGATAATAAATCAAAAGGTGTAATGAAATTTTAAATACACAGCGAAAGAAGGAATCGAGGCTGGATCCTCTTGGAGGCCAGATACTGTTGGAAATATGATGTAAACATAAACTTTTTGGTTTGTTTTTAATGCAAATTTTTGCAGGATTTCTGCACCTTGTGAGCAAAATAAGAGGAGAATCATTTCTGAATGTTTTGGGTTTAATGCTCATTTTTTTTCTTAGTTTTTAGATTTATAGGCAACATTAAATACATTTTATGGTTGCATTGTTGAATATCTAGAAACAAAGAAGTCATTTTGTTCCTTAGAAGCTTGCACCTAACTTATTTCGGGATGTGCAAATGCAGTTTCGGTTAGGTTGGGTTATGTTCAAAAACTCTCATATCTCAAGTTTTGCATGATAGGGTAGCATGGAACTGCCATTAGTTTATTTTTTGAATTTTCTGCATTTTATTTCCATTTCTAGATTTTATTTTATTGTTCTAACCTTTCTCTTTTACAATTTTTTTTTTAAGCGTTGAGGATTAAAATAAAAATAAAAATAAAAAAATAAAAAGAGGCATCATGGTAATATACGAGCATTGTAATTTTGTATTTGTCAATATAGGTTTTTCTTAAGAAAAAACCTAAAAATAGGCATCAAGATAAGATATGAGAACTGTAAATGTATGTAACAATACCAATGATTAGTTCTTATAATTAATCCTTAGGATTAATTATAAGTGAAGAATGAGTTTCAACCTTTCATCCAAAATAAATTTGAACTCATTCCGAAGCCATTTTGATTTTATAAAAATTGTTGAAAATCAATGTTTTATGAGGTTTTTATAATTTTAAAAATTCACATTATTTCATGTTTTGAAAGCAAATCAGATTTTTTTAGCTTTGCATTTTTTTTTTTTTTGCAAACAATAAATGAACTACCCTTTATGAAAATTGCAATTTCATTAAAGGGGGTTAATTTTTATGGCATTCCATAAGCTATCATTTTTAGAGCAATAAATTCATCTTTCTTTATAAAAATTCTAATTTCATTAAAGAGAGGTAATTTATACATTATATTAAAGGTTATTGTTTTAAAGCTTTAAATTATTTCTTATTTATGAAAATTATGGTTTCATTAAAGAGGGATAATTTATAAAAATATTTTAAGGCCATTATTTTAAAGTAATAAATTGTCATCTCTTTATGAAAATTAATTTCATCAAAGAGGGGTGATTTATTTTATTATATCAAAGGCTATTGGCATTTCTTTATGTTCAAAGCAACATCAAGTGAATCCTTTCACCATTTAAATTTCTAATTTAGAGATAGATTTTAATCTTCTATTTCATGCTTAAAGTAGGGTTTAATGCAAGATAAAAACTTTTTTAAAATCTACTTAATCTAAAGAAGATAAAAGCTATCTAAAATCCTTCAAGATAAAATGAATTAAGGTTTACATCGTGGTCATATGAGGGCCAATTCACATTTGTTTTGTTTTAAGTTTCATGAACAATCATTAGTATAGCATGATAAAATAAACCAACACAGGCCCCTTGTTAATAGTTACTTGCAATCACTAAGGTATTCCTAGCACTTATTTTACACATATTCACAAAGATTACTAATACACATGTGCAATGCTTACATAGTGGAACCTTGGAGAAGTTGTTTTGTTTTAAATTCTTTGCAAGAGAGGGTTTTGTGATCAAAATCCTAAGGGTGAGTGTGGTTTTGCAATTGGGAAAAATTACCACTCAACATTTTGGTGCTAGAAGGAGGGCATACATTGGTGTTATCTATGCTAAATTGTTCATTATTGTTTCAAATGCTTTTGAATTGTTCATACAATGAATAATGTGATTTTGTGTAACCATGAGAGCTTTGAATTGCTAAATGTTTCATGTCCTATTGACTATTATATTTAGGCCTCCTTTAGCACTCAATATTTTGGCGCTAGAAGGAGGGCCTGAATTGGTTTACTTTATTGCTATTTAGATGCTAACTTGTTCATTTTACTTGAAATAGTTATTTAAATACCTTGGTTTTGACTAATGATATTTTGTTGATCACTTTCATTGATTCTAACATTCTCTATATTGATGATGCATTAATGCTAACCTGCTCCAAATTTGAGGATGTTCTTCAATGTCATGGTTTAATTGATGCATATATTTTGGTTGATGCTAACATGATGATTCATATGTTAAACATTTGAGATTTGTTAGTCATTTCATGCTTCTTTGCAAGATATATTTATTTGACTAACAAAATTGGTACTAAAGTTATATCTCCTTGACTATTGCAATATTTACTCCAATGATGACAGGTAGTCCTTTAAACATACTTGGGCCTTCACATGAGGTGCCTATGGACTTTGTGTCTTATCTACCTCAGTTTAGGCATGATGGAATTGGTTCAGTTGAAGTGCATATTCGTGCATTCATAAATATGATGAGTTGTTTACACATAATGCATGAAGATGTTGGATGTGAAATGTTTTCATACACATTGGATAAGATTGCACATGACTGGTTTATTAATCTTCCTGCAACTTCTATCACTTCATGGGCTCAATTAGAAGCAATGTTTCTCAACCATTTTGGAACATTAGATGATTGGGATACAATATCAAATCAATTTGCCTCTATATGTAAAGAACCTAATGAATCCATGAGTCAATTCAATGATAGGTTCCATAGGTTGTATATCAAAATGGATACACATTACACCATTTTAGAAGAAGAAGCCATTGAAATATATAGGGGAGCCTTAGACCCCTTAATTGATACATTTATAGGGGAGAATCTTGAAGATCCATCCTTGCCTAGAGCCTACAATACCGTAATAATATTATAACAATGGCAAGTTGAGGCACATGTTCCCATGAGAGATTTTTATTTAGGAGTTATTGAAGACAACCTACACAAACCATCTAATCTAGTGCCCTCTAATTCAATGATTTATAATGTGAACAATCAATGGGATGAAGCCGAATGTCCAAATTTTACAACCACCTCAGATATTGTTCAAGAGAAGGTACAAGCTTCAAATCCTATATCCAATAATGATGATTGTGTAGAGATGGATTCATCTTTAGAAATGCATGAGTATTTAGACAATGGAAGAGTCCTAGAGTTAATTAGCATGGAGATATGTGATAGGACAAAACCTTCCATAGAATTGAATAAAGTGGTTGAAAGTGAGGTTGAAATAAAATCAATAAAAGAAATTGAAGACATAACATAATTTCACCATTTTTTTTTGAAAATCAACTTGGTTAACATTGTTGAAATTGATGGCCAAGAAAACCCACACCTTCCAAATTGTGACAAAATTGAATTTTGGATTACAAATGTGGATTGTGATCTTACAAACTTGAATACAAACAGTAGCCCATTTTTGTAAATCATTGAACCATCTAAGGAAGGTAAAGGTAAATTTGAAGAAAAACACGTTGATGAATTGTAAGATGTTTAAGTAGTTGAGCATCACCACTTGATTTTGGAAGATGATACTATGATTATTGGAAGAATATGCTCACTCAAAATATTCTAATGGAAATTTTATGCCGATTGATATACAGGATAATACAATTGCTTTCTTGCATGAGGATATTACAAGTCCTGTACAATCTGAGAACGTTTTGGAAGAAGGGTTGGAATCTCATCAAGTGTTGGAAAATGATAGTGATTCTACTGCCATGGATAGAGAAGAAAAATAATTGATAGATGAATCAAAATATCATGACAAAGATACAATGGAGTTTCATTCCACGGATTTAGATGACAATTTTTATAATGGTTGGGGAAGATATGAATAATCAGTTATTTTTCACACCCCTATTGATGAAATTACTATTGATACGTAGGATACCAAAAACTTGGGTACAAATTCTCATGATTGTCTTGAAGATTATAAGAAAGAAATATCATGGATGGTTATTAAGGAATGGGAACAAAATGATAAAATGTTGCAAATGTTGCTTTATTCGAAGCATCTCAAGTAATTGATCATAGATATGTATCATTTGACACATCCCTTGATCAATAGGAGTCATGGTTTGAAAAATATGGGCATGTTTTTAATTGGGTGCCTAATTTTGGTATGTTTGATGAATAGGTAATCATTGAAGATAAAGACCATGAGGTAGCAGAAAATATTACAATGGTTCACCAAGTGTTGGTAAATGAAAATATACAAAAGGTAGAATCTAACCTTTTGTGTCCAAGCATTCAAGCTTCAGGTGAAAATCGATATTATCATTCAATTGATTCAAATGTTATTTACGATGAAATGCCATTGGAGGTTAATAAAGAGCTAGAATTGATTTCTACTCACACCTCTAATAAGATTACTTTGGTGAATGAAACAAAAATTGATGTGCTTGAAGTGTTAAATCAAGTTCATAATCAATTAATTATTGAATCTAGGATATAAATTTATGATGATCCTTATTTAATAAATATCCTAGGTGCTTGTAAATTGCTGCATAAGTTTGATTGGCATACAAATATGAAAAATAAATTAGCTTTGAAATTTTTAGAAATAGGCTCCTACTTGAAAGATCTCATTCCTGAAGGAAGGCCTAATTCTGAATCATGAATTGAATTGTGAAATTGACATCTTAAGGAGTAGACATGGGATAATTGAGAATCAATTATTGTCTAATCAATGTGATGATTTGAAACTCCACCACGGGGTTATTAATGGAACTAAATCAAATTGGTGGGGTGAGAGAGGTAACATGAATATTGTTGTATTGTATGGCCTAATATTGCTTTTGTTGGATTTCTGTAAAACTTGGCATACACATCATGTTATGTGTCTTTTGAAATGCGCTAATCATGTTTGGGATCCAGGGAAGTGATAGCTCAAAATTTGCATCATCCTGTACCATATTGTACATTTGTATATAGTTTTGGTTTTCATGTTTTGTTTACTTTGGTCGGTTTAGGCTTTGTCATTAATTTTGGATTTGGTTTGATTTATTATTAGTTTGTATTAGGTTTTGGTTTGTGTTGTGAGTTTTGTGTTTTGGGTTATTCCTTTGTTTTGAGGTGATGTTCTGTGGTCGCTAATTTATGGCTTCTTACCCATTTTTGTGTTCCTTTGCTAAGTACGTTGGAATACCTAATCTGAAAGTGGATGAACCTGAGAAAATGGAGATGAATTATTTTGTGATCATGCTCAGATTTTGGGACTAAAATGGTGGAGAGTAAAACAATGAAATATTTTGCTAAAACTCCACATGTAACACACACATTAAAGGATGAACTTACCTTGGTTTGCATATTAAGATGAAAATTCAACACACTCTAATATCTATGATTCCTAACCCTAGTGATACATAAATTGTTGCAAAGCCATAAAAAAAAATGAAAAAAAGAAAAAAAGAAAGAAAATGAGCATTGAAAAGTTTGATCAAATCAGTCACAAAGTCTTGATAAACCTTATCAGGATTATGGATGCCTGACTGGCAGTGGGGCTCTGTCTAGACACAGCTAGATTATAAGAAAGGCTTTACAAAATATTAAGCAAACAAAAGGGTGAGTTAGATAAAACCTACTGGGGCTATGGATGCCTGACTGGCAGTAGGGCTCTGTTTGTAAAAAAAATTGTTTTATGAGCAGTGCATCAAAGCCTAAATGTGAACAAGATGATATAATCCAAAAGGTTTTTAGAGATGCAAAATGAATCACTTTTGCACACAATGAGCAAAGGTAGATGGATTAATTATTTTTATTCGAAGTTGTTTACCCCAACCTTCTTGGGATATCGCTAAATAATTTGTATTTCACTGATCTTTTGTGTTTTCATTTTAGATTGGGTTCTTCAATAGAAATGCTTAGGAGAATTTCCCAGCAAAATCAACTTTTGTTATGTCTGCTCCACAACACACCCCAAAGCTTGGGGACCCACATTTTTAATTTTTGTGTTGAGGATTTTTCTTTGATTGACGATTTATAGGTGTCCTCTGTAAATATCACGGGAGCTTCTTGATTGATATCCTTTGCATGCGATACCTTAGCATTTGATTGATTTTCTCAAATAATTTTTTTGTGATGATAGTTGTGGATTGGGTCTCCTTAATCATTCAAATCCTTGCTTTCATTTGTTTCTTATAGTTTCCTTTAGAGTGTTTTTGATTTGGTTTAGTTTTTGATATTGTGGTTAGTATAATTAAAATAATAAAAATAGAAGAAAAAATAAAAAAAAATAGTTATTTTAATTTCTTTCTTGTTTTTGGTTTTTGATTACATTTTATAACAAGAAGGAAATTATTATATAAAACAAAATAAAATAAAATAATATATATATATATATATATTTATATTTATTGTATATACATATAACTCTAAAAATAAAAATTAAAAAAAAAATAAAAATAGAATAAAAAAGCTTAATTATAAATAATATATATATTATATATTAATATATAATATATATGAATAAAATGAAAGGAAGAAGAACATAATAAAATGAAAATATATTTGGTGTAATAATGCCTTTTTTGAACATCAAAAATAGAGTTCATGTTATATTGTTTTATTTCTGGCTTCAACATACATGGCATAACGATTGTCTTAATGTGCAGGTAGTGGGCCACATGGAAGGTAGTGAAGACATGTACGATGGAGGTGGATTAATCAATTTTGTACGAACATGGATAGACTTGGATGATGAAGCGAGGATGACATGGATGCTTTTATTGTACATGAAGTGGACCTCTTGTTGACATATCAAGCACCCAATATTTCAATGCAGATTGGAGGATGTGGATCAGCACATTATGTAAATGGAGATTGAGTTGGAAGAAGGTCACTCCAAATAGACACGATGTGGGAAAAGTGATAGCGTAGCCTCGATGAGTGTCGAAGATTCGAGACTATACTCTAAAAGTGGGAAACTAACGATACGTTGAATGTGCATGGGCGAACACCTTCATGGTAGAAGTGTGATGACTACATAGTGGATCGACTCACCAACAAGACAGTCTTAATTTTATTTTAACATGGGAGGTCATAAAAGGACACCTAGGTAGTGGATGAGGATCGTAGAGGAAACATTCAACACCCATTTGTTGTATGTAGTAAATAAATGGCGATCGTGCAGTGTTCCATAGTTGGGATTGTCCATTCGAACAGTTCTAAAACTGGCGTAGATGATATCTCGAAAATGTTCATGTTACTACAGTGATGGGAGGTTCACAAAATATAACATATTCACCATTGGGTGATTATCGAAGTCAAAGAAAGTACACATGAATTGCATGAATAGTGACTATAGTGGGTGTGCAGGTTTCAATAGTGTCTCAATGAAATATTCATGACAAGAGGGCAAAACCAAATGGGAAGCAAAGCGAAATGACAATGAAGACCTCCGTGATAGGTGATGTGGGTGAAAATATGAACTATCAGGGTTCGAAACGTACGATGGTCACTAATGATAACATTGGTGCACTGATTAAATTTTGTCGAAGATCTATTTTTAGAAGGGTCACGACGGAAGTTGTGGAACCTCGAACACCTAGGAAAACAAGGAGATAACTCAGACAACCACACTCGAACATGTAACATGTTATGGGTGCATCTCACAGCATACAATGAATGGCTTTTGATGATGATTATAGGAGTATTGTTGACAATAAGGTTTACTAAAAACAAGCATCGACATTGAGGGTATTCTTGGTAGGGGGCTATGTGAGTTGTCGTAGTAGAGCACAACCAACTTGGGGTGATTTCAATGCAACGATAAACCATGAAACAAACATGGACATACCGAAGAATAGAATAACAACATGGATACCAAAACCTAGATGGGTATTGATATGGAGGTTGAGCTGAATTGGAGCATGGAAGACGTGGCACACGACGTCAATGAAGTAGAGAATGACCTGGCCATATAAGATGATCATGACTTGTAACGATGAAAATATTCGTTATCGGGTAAATAGTTTACAACCAAGGTATATTTGTGATAGGACCCGTATCCCACTGGCACGGGGAAGGTGGATGATTTCATTTATTACTTTCATAAATGGAATAATAAGAACAATTCGGGTATGATGTCGATTTTATATCCACTACCTTTGGGTGATTATACCATAGGCCATGGAGACCCACAATATGGTAAGCGAAAAAAGTTTCATTAGGTTGTAACGCTCCAAAAGGACAGTTACTCTATATTGGTGTTGTAATGTTCAAGGCACAATGCATGGCAAGAGAACAGTCTCAAAAGAAGATAGGGGAGAAACAAAATGAAGGGACAGGAAATCAAAAGGTGTAGTAAAATTTTAAATACACAGCAAAAGAAGGAATAGAGGTTGGATCCTCTTATAGACCAGATGTTGTTGGAAATATGATGTAAATATAAACTTTTTGGTTTGTTTTTAATGCAAATTTTTGGAGGATTTCTGCACCTTGTGAGCAAAATAAGAGGAGAATCATTTTTGAATGTTTTGGGTTTAATGCTCATTTTTCTTTTCTCGGTTTTTATATTTATAGGCAACATTTAATGCATTTCATGGTTGCATTGTTGAATATCTAGAAACAGAGAAGTCATTTTGTTCCTTAGAAGCTTGCACCTAACTTATTTTGAGATATGCAAATGTAGTTTCGGTTAGGTTGGGTTATGTTCAAAAACTCTCATATCTCGGGTTTTGCATGATAGGGTAGCATGAAACTGCCATTAGTTTATTTTCTAGATTTTCAGCATTTTATTTCCATTTCCAGATTTAATTTTATTGTTCTAACCTTTATCTTTTACAGATTTGTTTTTAAACTTTGAAGATTAAAATAAAAATAAAAAATTGAAATGACAAAAATAAATACATGGATGTGAAGAATGAGTTTCAACCTTTCATCCAAAATAAATTTGAACTCATTTCGAAGCCATTTCGATTTTCTAAAAATTGTTGAAAATCACTGTTTTATGAGGTTTTTTATAATTTCAGAAATTCACATTATTTCATGTTTTGAAGGTAAATCAGATTTTTTTTAGCTTTGCATTTTTTTGTTTGCAAGCAATAAATGAATTGCCCTTTATGAAAATTGCAATTTCATTAAAAGGGGCTAATTTTTATGGCATTCAATAAGCTATCATTTTTAGAGCAACAAATTCACCTTTCTTTATGAAAAATATGATTTCATTAAAGAGAGGGAATTTATACATTATATTAAAGGTTATTGTATTAAAGCATTAAATTATTTCTTCTTTATGAAAATTATGATTTCATTAAAGAGTGATAATTTATAAAGAGATTTTAAGGTCATTATTTTAAAGCAATGAATTATCATCTCTTATGAAAATTAATTTCATCAAAGAGAGGTGATTTATTTTATTACATCAAAGGCTATTGTCATTTCTTTATGTTCAAAGCAACATCAAGTGAATCCTTTCATCATTTAAAAATCTAATTTAGAGATAGATTTTAATCTTCTATTTCATTCTTAAAGTAGGGTTTAATGCAAGATAAAAACGTAGGAATTTTAGGAAATTTTAATTAAAATTTGAACACATTGTGTTAAACAAGCCAAATGGGTAGCCAAAAACATGATCGGTTTCTGAATTGGACTTGTTTTGGCAACAGTTTGACCGGGTGAAGGGTAGAGTAGGCGTGAAGTTTGACCATCTATTTTTGAAATAACGGTGTACTGACATTGGCATGTTATTGTATTTTGTCCTTAAAAGTGGGAAATGGGTATCCTATTTTGTGATTATTATATTTGTTTGCTTTCGTTTGGTGTGATTTTGGAATATGTTGTTTTGATGTGTAATTTATCAAACTTGGACTATTAGATTTGCCACGTTAGAGGCAGTATTTTTGGAAACCGATGAAACTTTCACCGTAGAAGGGAAAAATGGGTGTCCAAAAATGTTGTTTGTTTTTGTGGATGACTTCATTTGGGCTACCTTTGATTTACGTGTCAAAGTGTAGGTAATGTTAAACTAAAAATGAGTTGTAGGGAGCTCGATTTCAACTGTATTCAACATCTATTTGAAAATTTTCTGCTAAGTGGGCAAATGGGTATCCAAAAATGTGGCTATTATTTTTGAATTGTGTCTACTGATGTGTTTTCAGTTTTGGTGTATTTATGGTAACGTTGACTTTGAATTTTGTGTTGATTTGTAAGTTATTTTTGAATTTTGTTGACATATTTACTGCTAAGTGGGAAAATGGGTATTCAAAAATGTGTTTTATTTTTGCGTGTTGAATGAATTTATCATGTTTTAAATTTTGTGCCACTATGGGTATGTGGGTGAACTTATATTTGATTGTTGGGGGTCAAATATGTACTGTTTTTCGCATTTGTTTGAACTTTTGTCATGAAATGACAAAATGGGTATCCAAATATGCGACTATTTTTGTGATGTGTTTTGTCATGTGATTAATGCAATTTATTATATCTCGAAATGCGTGTCAAATTTAACTCTTGTCGTTTGGAAATTTGATTGATGATTTGTGATTTGGATAAAATACTTATGTATGTTTTGTTGTGGATGAACAGGTGAATATGTTGGAGCTCCGTCATTAGGTAAGAAAGATGAAGGAAGGTTTTGAGGAGTTAATGAAAATGGAGGAGGAGTTAGCTTGGTTGGATGACATACATTTTTGAGGTGTGTGGGAATGTAAGAGTATCCACACCAATAGAGCATACGTGTCTACATTGTGTGAGTAGTGGGACGTAGACAGGAACACATTTCATTTTCCTACTAGGGAAATGACTATTACATTAGAGGATGTGTATAGGATTTACAGACTACCGATTGAGGGTGTTCCTGTGAGAGCAACCATAAATGAGAGTAAGGACGATGTACTAGAGAGATTATTTGGGGCAGATTGGAGAGGTATTGATATCTCTAAGATTGATTATGAGTGGCTGTGGTTGAAGGATAACATATCTGATCGACAATACATGGTGATGATGATGATCTCTATGTATGATCTACTTTACAGTTTCAGGTTTTGTTTACCTGGAATATGTTAGATGTGGTGAGTGACCTGGTGGAGTGTAAGGTTGTATTTGCCTGGGCACCTGCACTGTTGGCCCATGTTTATCGAGAGTTGCATGATGTTGTTCATGGTAGGAGGATAGGACAAAGTGTGATTCCCTTGCTGTAGGTGTGGGCATGGGAGCATATAGATATCGAGAGACCCTCATTATTACCTCACCCTATGCATGTGGAGGGCAAGGAGTATTTACCCTATGCTTTACGATGAAGTACGATGGCAGAGCAGGGTATCAAGAGACCACATGAGGGTGACCCGCTATTGTGGAGGGGTAAGTTTGGAGACCTAACTCTTGGTGATATTATATGGAGGCCCTGGTTGGGTGGGGTGAGTTGGGATGAGGATGATGAGCAACTATGAGCCATTCGATAGGGTAGATGGTTGGTGGGGAGGTACACTTGTTAGACTGAGTACTTTTAGTTTGATAGAGTTAGGTGATAGTTTGGTTTGCAACAGGATGTTCTAGGGGCTCCTATGATTTACTTTCGATGATGAGGGGATAGAGGAGAGCATCCTGTGGTTTTGCCTTGGTATGGTGAGAGAGACCCTCCAATGGATATCTCGAATGTGGGGGATGTTGGGATGACTATGACATTTGATGCCAAGTGGGCATGGTAGAGTTGGAAGCCATGTAGAGGCATGATTGATTGATGGGTGGCACCTACTGTTGGGGTGTTGTCACCAGAGAGGGGAACCAATAGGGAGGCTCGAGCTAGGGTAGAGGGTGGAGCAAGCGATGAGGAGGAGGTTCCTTTGGGGTGGTCACGATGACGCTTGGGTGAGGTAGCGAGCACCCAAGGAGTGAGAGTGGAGGAGGTAGCGATGGGTGTTGATGTGATGATGGAGTAGGCCGTTGGAGTATAGGAGGAGGGGGTGGGGCTACTGATATGGGTGGTATGGATGATACCATTGATATTGGTGTTTTTGCTGGTATGGCATAGCAGATTCCTATTGATCTCCTAGAGAGGCGGGATGCTGAGGAGGAGGTACAGGAGCTACAGGATAGGGTTCAATAGTTGGAGTTGAGCTCCATAGGTAGGAGGAGGCTACTTAGATTAGATATTCTGGGGTAGTGGTTGAGATGGATCAGATGAGGGCCATGATAGGGAGGTAGACTCAGACTATTATGGGGTTGTTTGGTCAGTTGGCTATGCAGAGACTACTAGGAAGATACTATGTGAGACTACTCTATTAGTGCATGGGATTCCTATTCTTGATTATGATCAGGTGGTGTCATAGTCGGAGACTCGGTCATGGGTGAGGGTCTCCTCCCATCATAGCCAACGTAGTGCTGCTACAGTGGGCTAGGTGGGTGCTAGAGCTGAGGTGCAGGATCAGCCTACCATGGATCCAGTTCTAGAGCTCAGAGCAGAGTCAAGCAAGGCTATTGAGATGTGGGTAAGCCATGAGGGATATGGGGAGACTCCTAGTGGAAGTTAGGCTTTCTATGTATTGTATCCTATGGGTATTTTAGATGCTAGCTTATGATGGGTATGGTCCCAGATTATAGCCTTTGGGTTTTTTATATTGATGATATATTTATATCATTTTTGATTTTGACTATGATATATACCTATGTTATTTTGATGGTTTGAAATGTGTTCTTGTTATTTTTTCATAGATAGCGTAGCATAGTTTGTAGGTATGTATGATAAATAGATATACATGTGTGACATGGTTTAGATCTATTATCATTTCGTCATATGAATGAACTTGTAGAGTAGTATTATGATTGTATTTTGAATGCGGTATGATGTCATATCAGGTGTGATTTTGTAGTGAATGCATGTAGAGTAAATGCAATAATGTGATTTGATATGGAAATGCATGTAGAATGAATGCAATAATGTGATTTGATATGGAAATGCATGTAGGATGAATGCATAACTATAATGTGTACCAAATGTATATGACATAGATGCATGGATGCATGTATGGACGTACTGAAATGCACCAAGAAGGCACTTGTATCGTGGAATTTACCTGTATGGATGTGATCCATTCCATGATTTTAGGGATGGTGGATAATGTAAGGCATATGTAATGGTTTTGACCAACATAGTTGTGACAATAAAATCTTAGACCCTTAGCTATACAAGTGTTTGTGGCAACTTATAACATAATCGAGCTAGTTCAAAGTTTGTCTTGGACCTATGTGTGTGAATGTGTAAGGTTCATTTATCCATTTTGATGGAGGTAGGATTAACCCATTGTAGATGCTACCAGACTAGCTAGCTCATTCATCCATAATAGTGATCTATACAAAAGTGAGATGCTAATGTTACAGATGTGTTGCCACCTGTAAGATTATTCCACTGGTAGGCATGCTCTTGGAGCCTATTTCTAGTGATGGAAATCATCCCATGGTGTTATGTTGAACCTAAGGACCAAAGGCGATAAGCATAACATAGGTGATATCAAGAGGTGTTTCCTTTTGTTTTTTGCCCCTCCTCTAGTATTGACCTATTTTTGTGGTACTCTTTTCTTTTTCTTTTTTTTGGAGCTCTTTTGTACTTTGGTGGTGCTCTTTTGTATGGGCGATGACTTTTGTTTTCTACCCAATCATTTATTTTTCTTATGCTTGATCCCTTTGTTTATCCCCATGTCGTATGTTGACCATGCAAGTGATAGGTTGAGTGGGGGATACCATTCACTAGATGGTGATATCTACTCAAGATGTCCTCTTTCCTAGGCTCAAAGTTGTTTAATATATAACCTATTGTGAGTGGTATGTGAGAGAAGTTGAACCAGCCTAAAGGACCATAAGAAGAATGTACAAGACTCAATAGCTATGGGTGACACTAGATTTCTTGAACTACAAAGTGGTCAAAATTAAACACGACACCTATGTATACCTTGATCCTGAAAAGGGGGAATGGATATCCAGGTGGTGATGCTAACAAGTGCATGTATTACTCCTACTAAGGTGCAGTTTTGGAGAAGAATGTACAAACATGAATTAAAAGTTTAACTAAAAAAACATATGGGTATGTGCAATGGATATAAATGTAAATGATGCAAGTTGGGGAATGCAATATCTACAAGAGGAAATTTACGATGTATAGAAGGAGAAATTTAGAAGAACCTATTTATAGATGAGTAAAGTGTGTAATGATGACAAAAAGCATGATGCTATGATCATGGTTGCCCCAACGTGTGGGGTGTGTGTGTAGTGGGTGTATAGACTATAAGCTACAAAAATGTATGTAATAGTCATCAAGTGAGGAAGGATGTAAGAGTAGAATGTACAGCTAGAAGAAGTGAGAAGGAATAGACTTTGGTAACCAGTAGGAAAAGGGGATTATCAAAAGCCAAAAGATATGGAAGAGAAGAAGTGAATCCATGTGAGTAAGAAGTAGAAGAAGAAAACCATTATTAGAACTACTATCGGGTGAAGTGGTATGGGTCCGATCGGGAGTGGGATGGTGAAGTGATGATGTGGTTGGGATTACGGCTGGGGCTATAGTTGGATATGTTATGAATATATCGGGTTGGTGTTATTAGGGTGCTACGGGAGGGTAAGGTTGTGGGGGTAATGCAATGCGGAGGACTGAGAAGTTGGCTAAATGGGATAGAAAGCTTTGGTGATGGAGTTTGGTTGCCATGCAACATGTTGTGCACCAGGGTTTAGAATGATTTGCACTCTTCAATATCATGACCTGGTTGGTGATGGTAGATGTAGTATTGATTCTCATGATAGTTATGCGGTTTAGGGCACATAGTATCTATGGGTCGGATCTCAGGTAAGTCGATAAGGCCCTGATGCATGAGATGGTAAAATATTTCTGAAAATGGTGTGTATGGAACCAGTATGGGGTAAATATAGGGCTCCGATGGATGTGATGAAGGTAGGTCTACCTATGGGCACGTGGGCTGAGGGTCCAATGTAGGTTGGGCACGGGATCAAAGGGTGGATCTGCATGAAGGTGAAGGTGTATGGGTTGTGGGAGACTGGCATGGGTGTACATGGAAACTATAGTGGCTCATCTATAGCTCTAGAGCCTCAATGTGGGAGAAGATATGTTGTATCTCATGATGTTGTGGTGATAATGTTGGTGAAGGTGGTGATCGGGGCCTTGATGTGTGTGGTGTGGCTTGATAGGCACGAGATAGTGGATGAGGTCTTGATGATGAGGGGGAAGAATGAAAAGGTCTCGAGGATTGGAGAGCTTGCTGGAAAGACAAGCCTCGCAGGGGGAAGGTGGCATCTTGAGGACCGGTGGCATAGGCGATGGCTCTAAGTAGCGATGTGAAGGGGATGGAGGTATGCCTATGGAGGTGGCTCGGGTGGCTTGTGTAGCATGAGCTTGTAAATACTAGGAGTAGGTGGACTTGCCATTGGGCAGCGAGGTGGGTAGGCATGATGGATGAGCTAGATGATGGGTGTATCCTCTATTAGGAGGATGATAATATCCTAGAGGGTGATGGGGATGATTTGTGGGTGAATAGAGATGTCTAAGATCATCAAATGGATGGGAAGGCAACCCCTATTATTTGGGATGGGATGATTCCTCTTTTTCATCAAAAGAGGATAGGGTAACCTGATTGTCTTTAGAGTGAGGCGAATAGGGAGAGCTTTGATGGTAAGCTTCCATGTGGTGGGGTGATGTGTGATGATCTGAATGTGGCGAATGTGACACCTACCTAGGGTGAATGACAAGTATTGGTTGGGCTAGGTCAGCCAGTGTAATAGGTGTGGACTGTGGTGGCGGTGTATCTTGTATGGTGTTGTTGTGTATCTCTACTGATGGTGTAAGTGTGGATATGGTAAATCCTACAAAAGTAAAAAAAAATACCAATAGTATATAAATGACAATCAAATCATAAGTAAACATGCATGTATAATGTAATTTTAAAACAACAAAAGTGCATATTTAGTGATGTGCATAGTAGCTAGTGTGCTTGTGCCTAGTAGTGTATACTACTTGTGATGGTGAATGCCTATGTATATTAGGCATTGAATGCACGAAGATGCAATATTTTGATGGGTTCAAGTTCATTGAGGCCTTCGAGATTGATCAAAATGATATGCTCTTGAATCGTATTTACGTGTAACCATGAATGGGCCCAACCAATTTGGGGAAAATTTGTCGCGATGCTGGTAAGGTTGACTTGTGATTTACTGGTTTTCCTTAAGAACCAGGTTGCTGATCTTAAATTCATGCTGATGTACCTTACTATTGTAGGTATGGTGAAGGTGATCTTGGTAGACTCGTGTGTGCTCGATTGCATGAATGCAGCATTCATCAAGAAGTGTTAGATGATCTAAACAAGCTTGACGAGCAGTGTCATCATCAATGAAATCCTTCATAGATATCCTTAAGGATGGTATCTCAAGCTCAAGGGGCATGATAGCTTTTGCCCCATATACAACTGAAAAAGGTGTTGCCCTAGTAGGAGTACGGATGCTCGTACGATACACCCACAAGGCTAGGGGTATTTTATTAGTCCAGTAATGGTGGGATTCAACTACTATTTTACGAAGTATGGAACATATGGTTTTGTTCATGGCTTCTGCCTGGCCATTACCCTGAGGATAGTATGGGGTAGAAAAACTATGGTGTATGTGAAATCTATCACATAAGGCTTGAACAGTTTTATTTTTAAAGGATTTCCCATTATCATAAATAATTTGGGAGGGGATTCCAAAGCGACAAATGATATGATATGTGATGAATGCTATAATTTTAGCTCCTGTAGTTTGGACCAGTGGGATGGCTTTGACCCACTTGGTAAAATACTCTATGGTAGTAATGATAAATTTGTGATTGCTTGAGGAAGTTGGTGTGATCTATCCAATTAGATCCAGGCCCCATTTGGAAAAGGGCCACATGGACTAGATAGGTTGAAGTGCTTGGGATGGTAGATGTGTTAGGTTGGTGTGTTGTTGGCATTTGATGCAACACTTCACATATTCATAGCAATCCTGCTCCATTTTGGGCCAATAATAACCCATATGAAGGATGCGTTTGGTGATTGCCATGCCACTAAAATGGCCACCACAAGTACCGTCATGGGTTTCTTGTACAACCCATTATGATTCTTGTAGTTCTAGGCAACATAGGAGCATGCCATCATAGCTATGACGGTAAAGGATGTCCCCAAACAATGTGTAGCGGATTGCTCTTTGTTTGAATGTTTGATATTGAGTGATGGTAAATCACACGGTAGGAAACATAACTTGATGTAGTATTTAATTTGTGAAAACCATGGGTCATGGGGTTCAATGTTTACCACATAGACACCACCATCATCTGTAGGAGGCATGGGTGATATGGCAGATCTAGTGAGCATATGGATGGACATGGATGTTGTGTCAGATGTTGTGTTTTGTAGAATGAGGGATCCTAAGGAAGCCATGGTGCCTGCAAAATAGTTTGATGATCGTGGAGTGGCTTCGAGGGCATACCACTCAAATTGAGATAAGAGCTGATGTGCAATCTTCTTATATTGCTAGAGGACCGAGCAATTACATAGCCAGATATTAGGATTGAATCGCATATGATGTTAAGGTGTTTGATGTACATGGAGTGTGCTTGTTTTAGTCCTAGGATTAGAGCTTCATATTCTGCATTATTATTAGTACAAGGGAAATCGAGTTTGAATGAAAATGGTAGTGGTTCTCCTTCGGTTATGAAGAAGACAATGTCTACACCCCTAGCATGGAGAGATCTGGAACCATCGAAGAATAGGGTGAGGTTGGCTACAAATTCAGGTTCTACATATTCTTTAGCTTCGGTTATGTGAAAGATGGAATCATATGGAAGCTGAATGAGGAGGGGTTGATTGTTAGTTAAAGGGGCTTCGACCAGTTGGTCTGTGATGACCTGCCCTTTGATGGATTTTTAGGATATGAATTCCATGTAAAATTTAGTTAAGAGCATGATCCATTTAGTTGTGTGCGAGTTGTGGTAGCTCTTGTTCATCATGTACCGAAGGGAGTTATCTCGGGCGATGACAAAGGTTGTGTGGTTTAACATGTAGTGCCTTAACTTCTGAGTAGCAAATACTACTACTAAGCATAGTTTTTCCATGTATCTATATCTTGTTTCATAACTAACTAGTGTGCAGCTGATGTATTAGATAACTTGCTCTTTGTCTGTTAGCATACTGTTCTATTTGTCTCTATTCAGTATTTAGCGTACTGTTACAACTGCTGTAACAAGTACAGTTTACGCTGGTGACTATTCCCGACAGTGTAACTTATATTTATATGACTGCTGAATAATATATTGGTGTTTGTTGCACAATTCTACATGGCATCAGAGCCAGACTGGTACGGGATATTTTTGCAGTGAAAGGGAGCAGCGAGAGGAGGCTGGAGGCGGACGAGCAGAAGAATTTTTTTATTTTATTTTTTCGTGACGTGTTATTCGACAGCAGTTGCGGGAAAAAATAAAAAAAAAAAGCTTGCGTTTTACAATACAGTCCCGCTGCGCAGGAAGAGTCTGCGCTGCCAGCGTCACTTTCGGGGACGCAGGGCAGCAGCCCTGCCAGGTGGAAGGGGACGGAGCGTGATCCCACAACCCGCGGAGGACGGCAGCGCTTGGCGCGCTGCATCGAGGGTGGTCAGAGCCCCCTGTAGCGACGTCGTTCACGTGCAAGGGACGCGATAGGACTGTCGCGACTACGCGACAGTGCAGGGCCGTGCGACAGCAACTGTCGCACCACGTGCGATAGCGCACGCTCACGAGCAGGCCCTGCCGCGGTCGCGGCAGGCGACAGGGAAGGAAACCGCATCGGGAATTAAATTCCCGGGTGGCGCCTCCCCCCCCCCCAAACGGCCGACGGGAATTCAAAATTCCCGCCCGGCCGCCTCTCCCCCCCCCAAACGGTCGACGGGAATTCAAAATTCCCGCCCGTCGTGCCGCAGCGGGGGTATAAACCCCCCCCCTCGTCTTCTCGTGGCGCCCTCCCCCCTCCCCCCTCATTTTTTATTTCGAATTTTTTTTTATTTCGAAATAATTAAAAAAAAAAAAAAAAAACCCCCGGTCGGAACGCAGGGAGGGACGCGGACGGGAAACAGAAGCCTGCGGAGGACGAGAAACAGAGGCAGCAGGCAACGAAAGAGCTCGACGGAGCAGCATACCGAAACTTGCAGAGGAGGTGGCAGAGGCAGCTGATGGACAGATCGAGGTTGAAGAAGGAGGTCTCCATTGATCCTGACGGATCAGCCCGCTGGCTCACGTGGTCGTGAGCCGTGCGGTAAGGCTCAGGGAGCCTGCAGGTCGGGGGTTCAAATCCCGCCGACTCCCCTCAGGTATATTTTTTTTCAAAGTCATTTTTAATTATTATTATTTTTAATTAAAATTTTTAATTTTAATTTTTTTAATATAGTTTTAAACTTTATAAATTAAAATTTAATTTTAATTTATTTTTTCTAAAGTTTTTAAAACTATATAAATTGAAATTATTTATTTTAATTTTAAATAAATAATGATTATAAAAATGCTTTGTTAAAGAAAGCCTTTTAAGGGGGGATATTTTTTCAAAAAATCAAAGGGGGATTGAGAGTAATTTTATGAAAAATAGCAATTTGGCATTGTAAAAGGTGCATTTTCGGCTGTGACCGACACCTTGTGGGTTATTCTTGTGGGCAATTTTTTTTTGTTGTATGTTGCATATTTCATTTTTGCACTATAACATTAAAAATTAAAATCAAAACACTCCCTAAGTCCCCGGAATATAAAACCCATCTGTGCAATTTTATTGCCTTTGCAGCGTTCGGTATTTGCGATACCTACGGCCAGCACTTACGAGTAAAGCTATCGTGATTTGGCTATTGTATCCGCCGCCTAATATAGCTGCTATAACGACGTCTGAGCTTGTTCTCTATAAATCGTCGGGGAGGAATAAGTACGCCATTTTTGCATTTTTTACTCCATCCACTACCCTTTATCGCACTTGTGTTTAGGCGTAAATCCTGACGAAGTATTCTTCATAGTGTTTAGGGGAAGTTACGCCCCACGCATGAGAAGAATCTTCTATGGTAGGTGCCATCAACAAGGCGATTCCATTTCAGTACCGCTTATGTTCCACGTATCGTATGATCTCTAAAACTCACCTATAGTCTCCCTCACGTAAGGGCGGGTGATTTTTTGTTGATCTTTCTAAATACCTATAGTTTCCCTCACGTAAGGGCGGGTATTTTGTACGGTATATTGGCCTAGCAAAAGGTATATCGAAAGGGGGACCAATTTGGTGATATAAGGAACCTTCACTATGGCCACTGTTGCAAAGTTGATGACTGATCCGCATCAGTTATTGAAAGGTCCAAATTATACACCATGGAAACATAAGATGAAGGCAATTCTCCAAATGGAAGATTTGTGGGATATTATTACTGGAGTAGCAACCAGGCCTTCACCAACGACGGGATCCACAGGTCCTTCGACGAGATCAGATGCTTTTGACAAGAAAGACAGTAGAGCAAAGGTGCTCATTTTGTTTGTTGTTTTAGATGAAGTGCAACCTCATATAGCTGACAAAGCAAGTGGTAAAGAGGCATGGGATGCCCTTAGAACCATCTATGAGGGGAAGAATGAATCCACCATTCTTCATCTTCAACAACAACTTCATAACCTGAGTTTGAGGCAGGGTGAAACAGTTGAACTCTTTACGTGCGAGTGTACGAGTTGAAGGAGAAATTGAGTTCTCTCGGAGATACGTGGACGAAAAGCTTCTCATTTCACTTGTGATGAGAGCTTTACCTTCTTCATTTGATATGTTGATAACCTCCATCCGGGTGTCCCAACGACAAATTACCTACATCGAGTTGGTCAATCTGCTTCAACAACGGGAAGCACGCCAACTTCACAAGGATGATTCTTCCAATACAGCCCTATACACCAACGAGGCGGGGTTCTAGGAAGAAAGGTAATGGGCAAAAAGGAGGAAACTTTTAGAAAGGAGGAAATTCTCAACGGGATACGAAAGCAAAAGGCAAACAACCTCAACAGAAGAAGAGGTGGTGCAAGATCTATGAGAAAGACAACCATGACACCAATAGGTGTTGGCATAAGAACAAGCAGAAGGGCCAAAACAAACCACAAAATAAGAACAAGCAACCCCAGGTGAATGTTGTTGTTGAAGAATCTGACTCAGATTACGAATGGGCACACAAGGTGCTCATGACTACCACAGATTCCACTAAGAGGGATCCTATTTGGTATGTCGATTACGGAGCTAGCAAACATATGATGGCGACAGATCGTGGTTTGAATCATTTGTGGCCAAAGAGGGCAAACCTGTCACCATTGCTGATGATAAAACCTACAAGGTTCAGGGAGAGGGTACAGTTTCAGTCACTCTTCCTGATGGCAAGTGTCAGATTGACAAGGTCCTCTATGTTTCGGGATTGGCCAACAATTTGTTGTCAGTGACACAAATCCTGGACAGAAATATGGTTGTCAACTTTCGTGTTGAGAATGGAAAGAAGTGTTGTACAATTACCAGGAAGGGTAAGCAGATTACCATGACTTCATATAAGCATGGCTTATTTGCACTAGATGCTATCTCTACTCCACATGTTGCCATGACTCTCTCTACCAAGGAGGCAACTTCCCTATGGCACAAGAGATATGGGCATCTTAGTTACGGCTACTTACTTGAGCTCGGCAAGTATGAGATGGTAAAGGGTCTTCCTTCCCTTTACCCACATTGCCGAGTGTGCTCGGCGCTAGCGGGGAAAGCGGCATAGAGTACCATTTGAGAAGAGCTCTACAAGAGCACGAAAACCTCCGGAGCTAATTCACACCGATCTATGCGGTCCTTTCACCCCAACGGTGTTGGAGGGAAGAGGTACTTTCAATTATTCGTAGATGACTACTCACGAAAGATGTGGGTTTTCTTTCTCAAAGCCGAAATCTGAAGCTTTTGCATTCTTCCAGGGATTCAAGAAATCCGTTGAGAAGGAGTCGGGGGCTTCTATCAAAACCCTCCGCTCGGATCGAGGGGGAGATTTTACCTCTAATGAATTTTCTGCATTCCTAGATAAGCATGGGATCAAGAGACGAGTTAACACGCCTATACTCCTCGGAAAAATGGAGTTGCTGAGAGAAGGAACCGTTCTATCATGGAAATGGTTCGTTGTATGCTCACGGGAGCTACTCTTGGGCAACAATATTGGGCGAAAGCTGTCACCACTACAGTGTATCTGTTGAATAGGGCACCCACAAAGGCCCTAAAAGGAATGACTCCACAGGAAGCATGGAGTGGTCGAAAACCCTCCATATCTCATCTACGTATTTTCGGGTGTCAAGCTTTCATGCACATACCAAAAGAGAAAAGGAAGAAGCTAGATGAGAAAAAACTGAGATGTATTTTTCTTGGATATTCTGAGCACTCTAAAGGATATCGGTTGATAGATCCTTTGACCAAGAAAATTCATATCAGCAGAGATGTTGTCTTTGATGAAGCTTTCACATCACGAGCACATCTAATGTACACCAAGATATTGTGGAACCTAAGGAAGAGGAGATTCCTTCATCAACACAGACAGGAGGTCCTTCTACATCTTCTTCATCACCACCGAAGAAGAATCCTAAATGGTGTACAAATACAATCAGAGATGCAAATTTATCCACTCCTCCCAATTTGAATTTGGATAGACCTCGTACACGCAGTATGGCTCAAAAGGAAAGAGAAGCGGAAGCTGGTGAGGTTGATGATCTTTGTCAATCTTTTGAGGAACTTTCCGTGACTCCAAGTGGAGAAGTTGAGGATATGGATATTGATGATGACAGGGCATTCATGTCTACCATAGATAGTCTTGAACTGCATCGGTGCAAGATGCTCTCGGTGAGCCTCGGTGGAAGGCCGCTATGGATACGAGTATGAGTCTACGATGAAGAATAAAACTTGGAAGCTTGTTGATATCCGCATGGAAAGAAACCTATTGGCTGCAAATGGGTATACAAAGTCAAGTACAAGGTAGATGGAACAATTGATAAGCATAAGGCCCGACTTGTTGCAAAGGGCTATGCTCAAAAGGAAGGCATCGACTATGAGGAAACTTTTGCACCTACCTCTCGGATGACCACAATTTGGGTTATGTGTGCTATGGCAGCACAATATGGGTGGAAAGTTCACCAAATGGATGTCAAAAGTGCCTTTCTTAATGGTGATCTCCAAGAAGAAGTCTATATGACTCAGCCTGAAGGATTTGAAGTGGAAGGCCAACAAGAGAAAGTTTGCAAATTGGTCAAATCCTTGTATGGTCTGAAACAAGCTCCTCGAGCTTGGTATATAAAAATGGACAATCACCTTATGCAGCATGGATTTAAGAGATGTCCGTCAGATGCAAACCTCTATTTCAAGAAACAGGGTTCTGAGATAGTGTTGCTTGTACTCTATGTGGATGATCTGCTCATTACGGGGAGTTCGGAAGATATGATCTCTCTTGTCAAAAGAAACTTGTGCAAATCTTTTGAGATGACGGATCTCGGACTTCTCCATTCTTGTCTTGGTCTGGAATTCAGCCGGAAGGAGCACTCCATCAAAGTGTCTCAGAAAAAGTATGCCAAGACATTGTTGGATAAATATCGCATGACTGACTGCAAGCCAATGGCAACTCCTATGGAGAATGGACTTCAATTATCGCGATATGATGACTCACCTCAGGTAGATGGTACTCTCTATCGACAGTTGATTGGGAGTCTCATATATCTGACCAATACTAGGCAGGATATCGTTTTTTTGTCAACTATCTTTCGAGGTTCATGCGGGAGCCTAAGACCACTCATTGGAAAGCGACAAAACGTGTTCTTCACTATGTCCATGGTACTATGGAATATGGCCTAGAATACAAGAGGAACAACAAATTCTTCTTGCAAGGATACACGGACTCCGACTATGCCGGATCATTTGATGATCGCAAGTCAACTGGATACATTTTTCATCTGGGATCCGGTCCTGTCTCTTGGCACAACAAGAAGCAACAGGCGGTTGCTATTTCTTCAACAGAAGCAGAATATCGCACCGCACGTGAAGCTGTGTGCGAAGTGATATGGTTACGTCACATTCTGACAAGTATGGGCCATCCATCAAAATCTCCAATACACTTGTTTTGCGACAATCAGGGTGTTACGAACCTCGTCAAGAATCCAGTCCATCATGAAAAAACAAAGCACATTGACACACAATGTCATTTCATTCGAGAGGAAGTTCCAAAGCACCGAATTCAGCTTCAACACATTCCCATAGATGCTCAAGTTGTAGAAATTTTCACTAAGGCACTTGGACGTGTCAAATTTGAATTGTTTCGCAGCTCACTTTGTATTGCAAAATAATGTAAGGGGATGTTAGTAGTCTAGTATAGCTATTAGTTATTACATTACCAAAATAATGTAATAAAGGGGGATGTTAGCGTACTGTTCTATTTGTCTCTATTCAGTATTTAGCGTACTGTTACAACTGCTGTAACAAGTACAGTTTACGCCGGTGACTATTCCCGGCAGTGTAACTTATATTTATATGACTGCTGAATAATATATTTGTGTTCGTTGCACAATTCTACATTGTCAAGCATATTGTTTTGAGCTAGGAGTGTGCCTAGTGCAAGTTTTATGGCTAAAATGTATAGAGTCAGTGGAAATTGAGGATGCAGTGGTGACATAACTGATGGTGATGTAAGGTAGGTTTTGATGGCATCAAATTATCCTTGACAGTTTTCGTCACATTTGAAGCTTACTCCTTTTTGGAGGAGATGATTGAATGGTTGACACTTGTATGATAGTTGCGCTATAAATATATGGATAGAAGTGATATTGCCCTGGAGGCTACGTAATTGCTTTAATGTGGTAGGAGGAGGCATTTTTATTATGGCATTTACCTTACTAGGATCAACCTCAATGCCTCACTAGGAGACAATGAATCCTAATATTTTTCCTGAGGTAACACCAAACATGTACTTCTTTGGATTTAAGTGCACGTTGTATTCTAATAATCGATCCAAGATCTGACAAAGATCTTTGAGATGGTCTGCACATTTCTTGACTTAGTGATAAGATCGTCTACATAGTCCTCCATGTTTTTATGCATTAAATCATGAAATATGTAGGACATGGCATGTTGGTAGGTTGCCCCAGCATTTTAAGGCCAAAAGGCATGACCTTATAGCAAAAGGTCCCGTAGGGTGTTGTGAAGGAGGTTTTGTGTTGATCATTTGGGTTGATCCTGATTTGGTTATATCCTAAGAATCCATCCATGAGGGGAATCATCTCATGACATGCTATGGATTCGACAAGGGAGTCGATGTTAGGTAGGAGAAAATTATCTTTGGGACAAGCTTTGTTTAAATTGTGAAAATCTGTGCAAATGCAAACTTCGCTAGATGGGTTAGGAATGAGGACCATGCTAGATACCCAATTAGGATAGTCGATGGGTACAATGAAGTCAACATCTAGGAGCTTTTGGAACTCAAACTTCACTATTAATACCATATTTGGATGTATGCATCACAAATTTTGTCTCACTAGTTTGGCATTGGGATCGAGTATAAGATTATGAACTACTACGATAGGGTTGAGTCTCGACATGTCTTTGTAAGACCATGCAAAAACTTTTATGTACTTGTGTAGGAAGTTTGTGAAGGCAGTGCACTCCTTAGGTGAGAGGCTGGTAGCTATTTTGAGGATGTGGGGATGTTCAGGGTCATCACCAATGTCAACATAAATGGTATCTTCAATTAGCATGCGAGATCCGTCACGTAACTGTTTAGAGACAGGAATGAGGTTGAAGTCATATATGGCTTCATTGAAATCGTATTCATCATCTATGTAAATGCATGTATGATGGACTTGGGGGGCTTGGGATGATGTGAATGATGAGTGGGCATTTGCCACCCATAATACATGGGGTGAAATAAAGAAGTATTTAGGCACTGGTATGTGTGAGATATGTGTGAGCTATATAAATTTTGGGTTTAGGGTAACATCCCGAATTCGTTGGTGGCTATAACGGAGGGGAGAGCACAAGTCTACCTCAACCATGTTGATAGATACCGTAGGCAAAGTAGGTGGGGAAGAGTTTGGTGAGGAAGGTTGGGTGATTTGTGCATGCCCTAAGAGACTCAAGGGAGGTCACAGAATTACTGGAGGTGAACGAGGATAAGAAGATGCTCTTTGTAGTTGCCTATGTATAGGCAGGAACATGGGTAAGCATGTCTATGATGGCTCAAGAGGAACTAGATTAGGCTCTATTGGTACTGTATTTAAGGGTAAGGTAGCAAAATGGTCTACCAACCTATTCATATCACAAAATGAGGAGGTATTAGACATAGGGGATTCCTAGAAGAAGTTATAGGGGACTGCAATGGTAGAACTGGGTGATGGAGTGTCTTCTAGTATATCCATATCGATATACTCTTCCAAGGTATGTGTTGTACGCGGAGGAGGATGCAAGGATAAATCTTAGATCTCATCTTCTAGTGTATAGACGACGATTGGGCAGTAACCTAGACTAGTTTTGTCGATAGGTTATCAAACACAAGGGTTAATGGGTGTATGTAACCCTTGTTCATAGCAGCCAATACCAAATTCATACCAGTGGAAGCACTTGAGGTAGCGCAAGGTGAAATGAGTGTTGGCTAGATGTATAATTGCATCACAAGAGGTAGCTTGTGGTGGTGGAGAAGTTGGTGGGGGGATCGAGGAGTCAACTCTTGCATACACAAAATTGGTATGGTTTTTGAGGCTTCCTAATTGTATGATGGTGGTGATGGTAAAGATTGAGGCTACGAAGCGACCAAAATCATGAGTAGACTGGATAAGGGGGTCACCTATGCGGGCATTGCATACACTATAGTCTCCTAGGACACCATTAGACATGAAGATGGATATGCATGGTGTGGCATGCTCTGGTTACTGATATAGAGTATCAAAATTAGATGAGGAAGGGGAAGTTGAGATTCCCTGATGGTAGCGGATGAAGGATGTGGGAGTTGTTCATCTAACTCAGGTGTCGTTTGTTCCTGTTCGTGGTGTTTGGTTGTTATAGCCTGAATAGGGTGTTTGGTATGTGTAGGGGAAGGTGTCAACACAAGGGTTGAGCTATGTGGGGATGAGAATGTCCTAGGATTCGACTGAAATGGCAAAGGAGGTATTTATGGTGTAGGAAGGATAGGGGCTTCTGATTGTGTAATGGGTGGAAATGGTAATTGTGGCACCATGGGTGGAAATTGAAAGGGTATAGGTTGAAATGGTTGTGGAGGCCATAAGGACGACAATGAGCACAACATGCTATAGGTTTTTGGAATCTATCGAGGATGGCACTCATGGTGAAAATGTCGAGGCTTGTGCTCTTGATGAGCACTGGGATGTTGAGGTGGAAGTCAGGGAGGATGTCGATGCTCCTACTAACTAATGGGAAGATACAAGAAATAGTTGGGAGGATGAAAATGATGGTGCAGGGGAAAGATCTGCAATGTTATAAAACTTAAATGGATCCCCGTCGACTGGGAAACAATGAACTAATCCATTGTGGACATACTTAAGGCAATGGTGTAGTGTGGAGGGGACACATTGCATGTCTCTAATCCATGGGCGACCGAGGAGAATGTTGTATTGCATTTCTCCTTGGATGATATGAAAGAGGATGGAAATGGTATGAATGCCTACACGAATAGGTAGAACTATAGATCCTACGATAGGTCTCATGGAGCCATTGAATGCATGTAGGTCAAGGGAAGGCATGGCAAAATGGGTTGGTGGGATACGTAGGTGATGTAGAGATACTATAGATATAATGCTAATGGATGAGCCTGTATCAATGAGTACCCGCTTGTAGGTGATATCATTGATTGCAACTTGTATGTGGAGAGGGGGATCTGCTCCTTCTCCAATGAGTTATGTTATATCATGGTCATGGAAGCTAATTGAGGGCTGGAGGCATCGTGGGATATTTCCTATAAAATTGACAAAGCCATTTCTGTCATGTGTCTTTAAGTTAATGGAACATAGGATATCATTCAATGCCTTACGATGGGGTTGATATTTTTGTAGGATATTAAATATGGATAGTTTCATGGGGGCATTACATAACCGATGGGTTAGGCTGCCATAGATGGTAATCACATTTTGAGGTGGTGGCACGGTATTAGACATTTGAGATGTTTGTGGTGACATGAACTGGACAAGGGGAGAAACAAGGGGTGTCATCTGGTGTAACGGGTATCTTTGGTTTCTCATAGTAAGGTTGATCATACCTACTATACCATGTGATGGAGGATCACACTGGATATTGTTCACTTGGTGAGGTGGTGCTGGAGGATTTTTTGGAGGTCTAGAAGTGTTAGGTCCTTTGTGGTCTGGTAGAGTGTTTTGGAAAATTCCTAAGTTTTGATTTTGTGGGGCTAGAGAGTTTGCTAACTGGATGATGCCCCTATCGATTATATCTTGAACTTAACCACAAAAGGAGTGACACGATTCAATATCATGGCCACATTATCTATGGAACGAACAAAAGAGTTTCTCATTGTATCTATGAGGCTTGGGTATATTTGGATCCAATGGGAGGATCTCAGGCATGATGAGATGGTTGCCCTCATATAATCTATGAAATAGAGCTAGTAATGGTTTAGATAAGGGTGTGAAGTTGCGCAACAAAACCTGTGGATGCAAGCCCTGATATTTTTTTGGTCTATGTGGAGCAGGAGCATTAGTTTGGAATGTTTAGGGTTGCAGTGTATAGGGTGGATGAATCTGTGGTAGTGCTAAGGTAGCGGTTATAACTTGGTTGGCTTGTGGTGGCCAAGGATAAGGTTGATTTGGTGCAGTTATGTTGAAGCAAAAATTGGGATTATAGTTGGATTTGGCTCTCAACTTAATCTTCCTAGATTGAACCTTAATATCTTTAATCACTTTTGCTTGGGAAATGGAATCTTTAAAAGTATGACTTTGATAAAGTTGGAGGGATGTGGAAATGTGTGTGTGGCAACTCTTAGAAAAGAGTGTCATAAGATCAGTAGTAGGGAGGCTATGGGTGAGGTCATGTAATCACTCTCCATCTGGAAAGAAACTCAGTAATGGGTTTTTCATTCACTTGTCTCAAAGCATAGACATAAAAAAATGTGATATTTTTCTTGATGTCGATGGAAAAGTGCTCTAGGAAGGAATTGGTGAGCTGCTCAAAGGTATATAGGCTATGGAGTGGGAGCTTGTTGTACCAATCCATTGTTGGCCCAACGAGGAACAGGGAGAAGGTATGCAACATGAGGGGATTACTACTATGGAGTTGATAGCAGGACGAGTGGTAATTGCTCACATGCTCTCTAGGGTCTTCCTTACCTCTATACTTGTTGAACTTTGGTATTTCAAAGCGATAGGGATAGGGAGGAATGGGAACTAATGGGTGAACTGGCTTGTTGCACAATTCATTGTAACATGACTTTTGTGGCCCATAGCTAGAGGTGCATAGGTTAATCATTTTGACTTCATCTCGTAGGAGTTGAAGTTTGGGTGCCATAGGAGTTGAGGGTTGGGCTATGGTAGACTGACCCTACGAATGTGCTAGATACTGGTATTATTGTTCTTCATAATACTTTGGAGAGTACTGTTGTACCTGATCATGATAATACGGGTACTGGGCGACATGTGTTGTCATATCTATAAGCACACTAGGTTGTGGGTAATAATACTGACTGTGAGACTTGTGGTTGTGGTACAGGTATTTTTTGGGTTTATACCTATTGTAATGGTTGGGCCATAGGTGGCAATGACCATGTTGGAGGAGGTATAACATTGGGTGAAGCTGGTAATGTTGTAGGTATTGGGGCTACCAATACTAATGGTGGTCGATACGAGGTATCAAAGGATGGGATCTGTCTCTGTCCTAGAGGGTAGGAAGTAGGAAAGCTAAAATATGTGGAATGACTTGGCTGAGTGGGTAGGTAATCTATCGATCTCACTCCATAGGTGGAAGAGAGATTGGTTGTAGGAGCTGGGGTAGGAGGAGGTGATGGTATGCTTAAAGTCACCACAGATGAAGGTGGTGCTAAAGGCTGTGTATCATACACTCTGGATACCTGGGAGATTGGAAGAAAGGCTACCAAAAAGGTAGGGTAAGCTATCGAAGTTGGAGCTTGGTCTGAGGGGAAGGTATATGTGTACACCCCTTCTTGGGTTTGTGCATCTTGTGTTAGAAGGGGTTTTTGGGAGATCCCTTCAGATATGGTGAAAATTAGCTCTTGGGATGACAATGGTTGAGACTCCTATGAGGAGTACGAGTGTGAGGTTTGAGGAAATACTTGCGATTCTTGCTGGTGATGGATATGTTGTGCAATTTGGAAGGATGGTTTTTAGTTTCCTACAACATAGGAGGATGGGTTAGACACAATTCCTATGGTAGGAGTGAATGATATGACCTCTGAATGGGTATGATTTAGGAGGGAAGAATCACTCTCAAAAAGGGATTAAGATAGATTCTAGAAAAATGGGTGTGTAAAGGTAGAAGAAGTGGGTATGACCTCCTCATCTATGGTAAAGAATGGAGGAGGTTGTATTGGTCCTATGTAGATCACATGGTCATAGAACATGGTCGATGGATTACATGTAGATGGGAATGATAGGAGCGGGTAGTTCTCTGCGAGTGAAGTAGCGAGGGATTCACTCAAGGTTGACGTCTCATCATGAGGCATCATGTGTATGGGTTGTACATTAGATTATATGTATGAGTCAGATGTATCTATGTTCTTCCCCTTCATTATCAAAGGAGTAATAATGGATTGACTAGAGGAAGGAAGCCATTCCTCTATGGAGTATGCTTGCTTGCGCGCTCTACTACGGGTGACCATAGGCATAGTGGCATGTGTAGAAATGGTTTTAGAAATAAACCCTATGTGATACAAACTCAGCTATGTATAATGTAACTATAAAGCAAGTGATATGTTGTGTATGGCAAAATAATATATAGTGTAATGTGATGATACTGGTATGTGATCATGCAAACAATGGTATACCAAAATCAATTCTAAATGCTAAAAAATAAAAGTGTTTTATTTGTTTTTGTGTGTTGTGATGTTGATACTCCCTATGTAGAATCACGGGTAATGGAGTGAATACTATAGAAAATTGGGAATGTTGTCAATATAAAACCTCCTGCAACACCCAAAGATGCACAATATAGAATGGTATCACAACGTGCAGATGGTGAACTGTATGGAAGGTGCAGTAAAATGATATCCTAAAAGGGGAGGAACCCACTATACAGAAGTGAGTTCACAAATTTCTCTCAAGAAAATATGTGGTATTGTATAAGACCTGCTACCGACATACCCATGCTTTTGCTTCACCCTCGGGTGGGCTTAGTCAAGAACGACAATTCCCAATTCCACAAATTATACTAGCCTTGTGGATGAAGGCTCTAGTCTTGTCCCACTCTACAGGTAACTGTTGGTGATGAAATCCAGGGCCCAGTCACAAAAGTGGATGTTTTTTCGATGATGAAATCTAGAAAACCACTCATGTGGGGCTGCTAGGTGTCTAGGGGAGTGAGATGATGGAGAGTGCAACTTGATCCACACCAGTATTGAGCGATGGATTGGGGATGAAATCCAATCTCACCACTTGTTTAAATATCACATGAGTGTGTGTGTGTTTGTGTTTTTCTAATGGTGTATGCAAGGTAAGAAACTAACTAGTTATCTTTTCAAAATAAAACTAAACCTAATGCCTTTTTGAAAGAAAATTATTAGATAACATGTATTCTTTGAAAAGAAATGGTCTAGTCCTAAATACCTTTATAAAAAAAATTAATCTACTTTACAAAGCATGGAAATATGCAATCCAAGTATGTGGAGTAAAAAGGGTATTAGGAAACCCTAATTTAAGCTATATATTACAATATTATTTTCACAAATTAAGTGATATGGGGAAGGGGATTAGGAAACCCTTGGTTACATTGTAGAATTTGTACTTATTTTAGCGGTAGATGGTATAAAAAAAGAGGGAAACAATGTAGGCTTACACTACATGTGAAGTAAATAAGAGAAATATAAATTTATCTAAAAAATAAATTTAATGAAGTTGCTAGAAAGTTGTAGTTTCTGTAACTTCAGAAAAACTTAAAGATTCTACAAGCTCGAAATGATGGTAAATGTGCACCTAAACATTTTCATTTGACTAGTGAACTCTTTATGCTTCCAAAATTTAAACAACATAGGGGTAAAAATAGGAAATGCATGTACTCTAATGCTATAGATAGTCTTCTTAGGTCATATGATGCTCACCCTTACAATTTTGAGGGATTTTGAGGCTCTCTAGTTGACTTTGCCACCCGAGGGACGAATTGAGATCTGATTCGTGGTACGGGAGGTGAATTGGGTCTAGAGACCCAAAATATCTATTATAAAGGTTTGAGGGGGTTCCTAGGGATTTGTAAATATCTACTGAAGTTAGAGTCAATACCTGCAACACATAGAAATATAGGATAATATCAAATTTATCAGAAAAAGTTAGCCTGACACTATCCGTTGTGGGGGTCCCACTGGGTGTTCCAAAATGAAATGGGTAGAAATCAACATTTGATCCATTAACACAAAACAATAATGCATTAAACAAAAATGTTGTATTTCATTAATATTGAGATATATGTGTTACAATAGGGTTATGGTGCCCTTTTATCCATTTCTTCTTTTACTAATGATACGACAAGTTTGATGTCACCTTCTATCGTTCCTCAATGTAGGTGGGATTCTTTGTATGTGGTCCACTGTAGGGTTGTTGGTTGTTTGATGATGTTCTTCCTCTTCAGTTCTACTACGTAACCTATGAAGAACCTACAAAAGGGGGATAGTGTGATGGGGGCTTGCCTTAGTCAGGCCCCATGTTTAGAAAGACAAAATGATTGTGAAAACATGCTAAAATCTGAAATAAAGTATGTAGAAGCTGATAATATGGTAAAAAAGGGCTTACCTACCAAATTTGGGGTGATTTGGGGCCTGTAGACCCAATTCACCACCCGAGGGGCGACTTAGGACCATATTTACGAGGCAAGGGGTGATCTGAGCTGTGATGTTCCTTTTGCAAAATTCTTTTGGTGGATCAATTCCTAGGATGCTGGGGTACCTCTGTGTACTGTGGAAATTTGACTGTATGCTCTGAGAATTGACTATTGAACACTTGGTATCAATTTTTACAGATTTTATGTGCTTTGTTGAACTTAGGAGAGAGAGGTAATTAGGGGTTCAGGACCCATTATTTATAGGAAATGGTAAGGTTCAGGGGGGAGTTAGATAGACTAAACCTAGGTTGAATTCTGACTAGGGTTAGGTTAGGAAATACAATGTGGCAACATCACATTCCTTAAGAGAAATATCTCATCCTCACACATGTGTGAGGATGGATTAGAGTTAATCCTGATTAGGAGGTCTTAAGTTAGTTTAACACATGATTAAATAAATATCCTAACAAACCCTAATTACACACATGTGGGAGGATGTAATTAGTGTTAATCTTGATTAGGAGTTATTTTAATCAATTTTACCCTAAAAAGGTGACTTAAGTGAAGTCAACATTAAATTAGATTTTTGGAATTGACTTGTTAATTGTTTTGGTCAATTAATACCCCGGGAGGCCTCAATTGAGTGCAAATAGGTTTTCAGAGGATATTACAATGCTCGGGATATGATTTTGAAGGCTTATGAGGGTTTAGGACTTAAAAATTGCTATAGTATATGGAAGTCTACACAATGCTATGATCATATATGGCAATCTACGCATGACTACGATCGTCTATGCATGAATACGCATGACTACAACAATCTACGCATGTCTAGGAGGATCTACAATAGTATAATATGGTAGCCTAGGGGTACGTAGGATGACCTATGTAAACCTACAAGTGTCCAAAAGGATCTACAAGTACGTAGATATAGCAATGTGCAACTTTTGGGTGTCTACACTTCTATTTCATGCTTAAAGTAGAGGGTTTAATTCAAGATAAAAACTTGTTTAAAATCTACTTAATCTAAAGAAGATAAAATCTATCTAAAATCCTTCAAGATAAAATAAACTAAGGTTTACATCATGGTCATATGAGGGCCAATTCATATTTGTTTTGCTTTAAGTTTCATGAACAATCATTAGTGTAGCATGATAAAATAAACCAACATAGGCCCCTTGTTAATAGTTACTTGCAATCACTAAGGTATTCCTAGCACTTATTTTACACATCTTCACAAAGATTACTAATACACATGTGCAATGCTTACATAGCGGAACCTTGGAGAAGTTTTATTTTAACTTCTTTGCAAGAGAGGGTTTTGTGATCAAAATACTAAGGGTGAGTGTGGTTTTGCAATTGGGAAAAAATTACCACTCAACACAACAAACATTAGCGAGCATAGTGGAATTCATGATGATCTGTCCAGGTAATGTTACTAAGCATTACATTCTATTTCTGGCGCATATTAAAGTTTAGGAGGGAGAAATTTTTTGAATTGGCTTATTTTAAAAATCAGGTAGAGTAATAAGGTTTAGATATATTCTAATATTTAATATTTTTTAAGATATGGATTAATAAGGTTTATAACTTAGATTAATATTGGAGTTTTTAAATACTGAGGATTAAATATTAGAAAATTTAAAAGGCTGATGAATTAAAATATATTGGACTTAAAATGGTTTAGAGTTTAAATATTTTCATTTTTTTGAAAATTTTGAAGAGTGGAGTTTTTTTATTTTAAATTATTTAAAGGTTTTTTGAAGTTATTTAAAGTTTTTGAATATTTTGAATTTTTTTGAGTGAAGTTTTTAGTTTGGAGTTACTTGAATATTTTAAAGTTTTTAAAGATTTTAACGTTTTTGAAATTTAAAATTTTGCAAATTTAATATATTAGGGAGTTAAAAGGATTTCTACATCAAAGGTTTAGAAAACTTGAAATTTACAAATTTCACATTTGATTATTAAAATTTGGGAGATATAAGGTTTACTACTTCAAAGGAATTAAATTATCAAGTTGAATCATTGATTATCATGGAATAAATTATTAGAAATGCATTCAGTGAGGATAGTGAAGAAATGGTGAACAAGTTAAAGTTTTATTCTCAAAACTTGATAGATGATCTTAATGGAAAGAAGAAGATACCAAAATGGCTCAGAAATACACTTAAGGATTCAAAGATAGATCTTATTACTACAATATCACAATTTGGTAATTTAATAAAAATAGATTCTATACTAAAATCTATAACTACTTAGAGTGCCATAGATTGCAAAAACATGCAACTCATTTATAAAGAAAATAAAGGAAGAATGGCCTTAGTTGTGCATCAATGGCTACATTGTTTTCTTAAGAAAATATAAGAACACAAAGTACTAGCAAGGAAGCATAAATCAAAGAAAGAACATTGCATTCAATTGAAGTGTAGTTATTGCAATAGAATTGGGTATGAAAAAGCTAATTGCTAGAATATTTATCCATGTAAATTTTGTGAAATAAAATCTCATTCTCCAACATGTTGTTGGTAGAAAATAAAATATTTTGGTAGATTTTAAATAATTCTACTATTCATATTAGAACACTTTCTTCAAAATCTTATTTTTGAAGCAACTTCTAACAATAGAGCAAAGTATTTTATTTTTGAAATGCAAGACAAAATTGAAGGAAAACCATTTAATCTTAAGGAATAAATTAATGATAAAATGTTTGGAAAACAAGAAAAATGGAAATGGATCAAATATGGTCCAAATTTGTCTTAAAAAGCAATTAGGAGTGAAGCATGTATATCACAAGCAATTCGTGATCTAGATCATGAAGATACAAAGACTAAGAATATAAAGAATGAAGATGAAAATGAACTCAAAGCAGATTTAAAAGAAGTTGAAGATGAATCTCAAGGAGAGGTTCATGAATAATGCAAGGTTATTTGAAGGTTGAAGATAAATATGAAGACCAAGATTGAAGACTAAAGTCTTCAATAACCAAATAATTTAATACTGGGGGATGTTGAGGAATATCACATTATTTGGTACATGTTAATGTGCACCCATGGTACCTTCATGGTACAAATTATAAATATGTAATATATTAGGGTTGAATCTTTAGTTTAGATGTGTAATTTATATTTCCCCTTTCATGTAAGCGTCAATGTGTAGGGAATGCACAAGTGTCATGTAAGAGTGCAATGTGTAGTAAATGCACAAGTATCATGTAAATTAGAGTGTAAGTGTAGATTGAGAGAATGTGCATAAGTGTCATGTATGTAAGTGTACAAATATATAATGTGAGGATGTGCACAAGTATCTTATATTAGGAGTTCATGTAGAAGTGTTCAAGTGTCATAAAGTCAAGTGTGCATGCAAGAAGAAAGTGAAGAGTCTAGTATGCAAGTGGCAAGATGATAAGCCAAAGGTCATGGGACTTGTCATATGGAGAGCAATAGTAAAGTACATGAAGAGTCATCTTCTATGTCTATATTATGAAGATAATTCTCCATAATAATAAAATTTTAATATCCTATAATTTGATTGTAAGAGGAAGAAAAGTGAATAAAGCTTGTATACAAATTTTGAGCAATTAATATTGTAAGTTTTCTTCATGCATATTTCATGAATGATTTAGGCCATTTACATTCATATTTGATTATAAGTGAATGTTATTATTATTATTATTATATTAACCTTGATATACATATTAAATTGCTCATATATAATTATACTCTTCATTATTGATATTTTGACCTTTAATATTGTGGCTTCCTTACATTGGACTTGTGTTATTCTGTGGTAGTAAGGCTTAAAAATCCAACAAAGAGGTGAGACATTCTTAAGATCAAGCCTACATTTACTACCTCCATACTTTTATTTTGGATTTAATCTTACAAATTTGGTAGTTAAAAGATATCAGATTTTCTTATATCTTTCAAGTTGTTGTGGCAATAGAAAATATCATTATCTCAGTTAGAACGCTTCTTGTAAAGGTCATAATACCATATTTAAAAAAAATCCTCAACACAATAAAAAAACCTTGCTTCCAACTTCCTCAGTTCTCTAATACTTACTTTACCTACACCTAAATAATATCCTCAACCTACCATCCTGACCATCACAATGTAGTATCTGCCTGCTCTTAGGCCAAAATAATCCATATAAATGGAGGAGCTAAAAGTAGTTATTAAAAATTTGATGAACAAGATAATCATAATGAAGTGGTAAAATACTAAGAGAAGATTTGAAGGGTATTAGCCAAGAAGATACCTCTATATCACAAAAGACCAAAGGGCTTCAACAAAAAATGTAGCTAAAATGCAAAATGCTATGGTTGAAATCCAAGAGGGAGAAACATCCAAAGCTTGGGAGGATTATTAGTGTTTGGCTTATAATGATCCACATAATTTTGACACATGTATGGTCTAATAGCATCAATACTAGCTGGTTGTAGCTCAAAAAGCTAAAAGAGAGTTAAAAGATCTCGTGGGCATGCTTATAGACCCAAATCATAACTTATTTGATGAGAAACTTGTAAGCTCTAGTACATTTAATATGTTGGCCAGATCTAGGAGGAGGCCTCTCTTGGTGAGTTCCCATAAGGTTGATAGGCCCAAAGGATTCAATTTATCTACAAAAGGAGCAAGTCAAATAATAGTATAAAGAGTAGAGCCAAATCTAGCAAAACCCAAAGCTAATCAAGAAAAACTAAGGAACAAGTCTTGAAGAAGTTGTGTTTCCTCTCTATCACTAAGAAGCAAAGGTAAGAAGCTACACAACTATATTATAAAATATTTATTGAGCTAGAACAAAAGAATGAAAAATTATTGGAAGCTTTTAGATATAACATTATGGAGGTATTAAAAAATACCCCTTCAAGTGCCAACATGTATAATGCATTGCTGATTCTTGGACAAATTGATCTGCTTAGAGCAACACTAAAGAATACATCCTCAAGTAGATTTGGCTGCTTGGACTTAGATCTAGCTAAAGATAAACATATCCTAGGGATGGATAAAAATAGGCCTCTACCCTTATATATATCTTTATGTATGGAAGGATGGATTGTGCACAATTGTATGGTGAATTTTGAAGCTACTATAATAGTTATGCCTAAAGTTGTATGTGATGCAATGTGCATGGAATACACTCATACTAGCTTAAACATATTGTAACTAGATGGAACTTCAATATATATGGTTGGAGTAGTCAAGGACATACCTATGGTGCTTCACAAGATACAAAAGGTCACTATAATACAAGAGGTAATAGTGGTTGATGTCCCTCCTCTCTTTGGGATATGCTTATCAAGAGAATTCATAGCTCAGCTTAGAGGATATCTATCTCTCGATTACATGCATATGGTGATTACCTACAATTGAAGGAAGGTGAGGATCTATGTAGAAAACCCAAAACCTTACCACATATAGAGGATGAAGGATGAAAATATCAATTTTGTTGAAGATGATCCAAAATTCCTTGAAGAGCTACAAATGGAAGATGAATTCTCTTTAAGAGATTTCAATGTTGTAATTGATACCAGATTAGGAAATTATTGCATATCAGAGTTATAAAACCATACTATTTTAACTATGACAAATCAAACAATTCAAAAACAAATATTTGGAAGCTATACATTGATGGAGTAAGAGAAAAAATGGATTTGGATCCAAAATAGTCATGTAATCCACTTTTGAAGGGATGCAAAAATTCTCATATAGGTAAAATTGGAGCTACTTAAACAATATTTTTGAATATGAGCATTTATGTATAGGCTTGCTAAAATTAAAGAAGATGGTGATAAAAAATATCATAATATATGGTGACTCAGAGTTGTTGGTGAACCTGAAGAACACAAGCTTATACTGAGAGGGGGGTGAACAGTATAAGATAAAACTTTTTACTTTTATTTTCAAAGTAGTATTATCCAATATTATAAATTGTAATAATGAAATACTGTATAAATCATCACACACATAAGGGACACAGATTTAACATGGTTCACACAATGTGGGTTACGTCCATAGAGAAAATATTTCTTATAAAATTTCTCAAAAAATCTCTTGGGAACCGATTCCTTATTACAATGTTTATGGGCACCAACCCAAAGGAGATACCAATACCCTATGCTCAAGTTTGTGGAAACCACTCCATAAGAGACACCAATCCCCTTTGTTCTATATTTGTGGACACCACTCCACAGGAGACACCAATACCATCTGCTCTGGTTTTGTGGACACCACTCCACAGGAGACACCAATACCCTCTACTTCTGGTTTTGTAGACCTTTATCCATAGGAGACACCAATCCCCTTTGCTTTGAATCATGGACCTCTATCCATAGGAGACACCAATCCCCTTTGCTCTAGTTTATGGATATCTATCCACAAGATACACCAATCCCATTTGCTCTGGTTCATGGACCTCTATCCATAGGAGACACCAATACCCTTTGGTCTGGTTCATAATCCTCTATCCATAGAAGACACCAATTCCATTTGATTTGGTTCATGGATCTCTATCCATAGGAGACCTCATCCCCTCTACTTTTGATCTACTCCAATCCTTCACATAAGGCTTACTCAAGTCTACTCCAAAACATGCTCTCAACTCTACTCAAATTTAATCCAATCCTACACACTAGGCTTGCTCAAATCTGCTCCAAAACCTATAATAAAATCTTCTCAAATCTGCTTATCAAAACCTAATCAAACCTACTTCAAGCTTACACACAAGGCTTGCTCAAATCTGCTCATAATCACAACTCAAATCTGCTCACAATCACAGGTCAAATTTTCTCAATAGAACCTGCTCAACTCTGCTTCAAACATGCTCATAAAAATGGTCAATCTAGCTCATATATCGTATACAAACAATGTTCATCTATTCCCAAATATTACATAATGATATCATCAAATGCTTTATCTAATATTTAATGTGCTTTTCTTCAACTAAAGCAATTTACACATATTCTACCTATAATTCATTTAACCTCTTAAAAATATAGAGAATGATATGCACTAACAAATGCTCAATATGTTTTTCACATTCATTAAGTCTGTCACTTTTGCATTCTAAAGGTAGATCTAGTTTAGCACTTGATAACTGACCTAGTTATTGTGAAGTTGTACCTTTTCTTCAAGACCAATCATAATGCACAAGTCCTTCTCATCTACTCACAATATCAATCATGTACAATCCACAAGTCTGTTCTTTTCATATACTCACAAAGTCAACCATGAATATGCACAAATTGCTTCATAAATCTAATGTATTATACTTGCACATGCATTCCCAAATCCTCTCAAAATCAATGCATAGATTTGCTTTACAATATTGGTCTATAATCCTTGCAAGTTCATTTTAAATTCATTTAACAATAATGCACAAATTTATTCTCAAACCCTAGCACAAATATTTCCAATTTTATTCAACAATAATTCATAATTACTCCCAAATTCAATCAATCACTATTGTACATCAAATTTAATTTTAAACCCTTGCACTTTTATTTCCAATTTCTATCAAAGCAGTGGACACTCAATCAATCCTTATTTCTCCAAATCTATGACAACTCAACCATCTTAAGAAGAGTTAAATTACCATACCTTTAGGACTGCCTTGATGATGATGTGCCTTCAAAAACCTATCTCAAAATATTTTTTCTTTCTTTTGCCACTTCAAAAACAGGTTAGCAAATCTCTTTTTCTAACACTCTCAAAGTAAAACCTTATCAAGAACTTTACAACCCCTTTTTATAATGTGTCAAATACAAAATAACATAAATCACAATTACACCTTATGTCTCCTTTTTAAAATGCAACAATTACATTTTCAAAACAATCCACAATACACCTTATATCCCCTTTTCTCACATGCAAAAAAATCCTTTATATTTCCTCTTTATAATATTTGCAAAATAAAAGTCTTCATAACATACATCCTTATAACTCCTATTTGAAATATGCTTGTTGTGGTGCAGTGGTGAATACCTTGGGTGCTGGTAGAGGCCGACCCAGGTTCCATTCCTCTTGTCTCCATACTATAGATATATGGTATAGTTAGGAATGTCCTATGTGCTGGTAGAGGCCGACAAGGCTCCATTCCTTCTATGCCCAACCCGTTGAAAGTGGCACCCCGAAAGGGATGTTTTCCACTATAAATTATTTTTATCTACTTTTTTTGGTGTAGTGGTAAATGCCTTGGGTGCTGGTAAAGGCCGACCCAGGTTCCATTCCCATTGTATCCATCCTGTAGATATATGGTATAGTTAGAAATGTCCTATGTGTTGGTAGAGGCCGACAAGGCTCCATTCCTCCTATGTCCAACATGTTGAAAGTGGCACCTCAAAAGGGGTGTTTTCCACTATAAATTAGTTTTATCTGATTGTTGTTGTGCAGTGGTAAATGCCCTGGGTGCTGGTAGAGGCCGATCGAGGTTCCATTCCCCTTGTCTCCATCCTATAGATATATGGTATAGTTAGGAATGTCCTATGTGCTCTTAGAGTCTGGCAAGGCTCCATTCCTCCTATGCCCAACATGTTGAAAGTGGCACCCCGAAAGGGGTGTTTTCCACTATAAATTAGTTTTTAACCTAGGTGTTGTAGGTGAGATGGAGAGGAGAGGGAAATCCTCTAAGAGAGGTCCCAGGTTCAAATCTCCACCCTACCAAAAAGCTAAATTGGGTATACAAAATCCAATTGATAATGTTGGTGTGGGCAGGGTCGGGTGCGACTCTTGGGTGATTTTAACGATGTAGAACCCCTTGTTCGTGGTCTCTCAGACCAAGGCGGCCCCGCAAGGGGACTTTCACTTAAAAAAAAAAACTCCTATTTGAAAAATAAGAGACTTTATAATACACACCCCTTATGACTCCTATTTACAAAATAAAAAACTTTATAACACACACCCGTATGACTCCTTTTCATAAATAATCAAAAAACCTTTATAAATGCCTCACATAATTTTTTTGCTAGCACAAATGAGAATTGACCCTTTGACCTCTAGTGCCCAAAAACAGATCATGACCACTTGGGATAACCAAGTGGATGAAACTTCAAATGCACATTAACATCTTTGTCTTTTTTGTCATGCTTCCCAAAATGAAACACATCAAAAGTGGCATCGACAAAAATTGAACTGTGAACCTTCTCTCACGCAACGTCCTCACACAAATTCAGTGACCAGCTAGGCTACACCAGCAGGCATGACTCAAAAAGGAACTTTAAAGGTTTTATCTTGATTTCCACTCATAAAACAATTCACTACCTTCACTTCTGCCATTCATTTACTCACACAAATATTATTCCCAATAGTGCATGCAATTCATTCCGTTAATTAAAGGTGGATAAAACATTATGTATATATAAACACTCCTTAGTTTTAGATGACGTCGGCACTTTGAAACTTTAACACTTTCATTTGAACGTTGGCACCAAAATGCATGGTTATAATATTTAAATTTAACTTCTTTTTAAAACCTTGCAATGATTAAAACCTTTAGTGACCCAAGCTTGATTTAACTTGAATAAATATTTGTCCTTATTTTGAAAACATTCGGCCTTCCTTTTATAAAATTTTTTCCTTAGGCCTTTATAAACTCTCTTTATAATATTGAAATATAATATTTAAATATTATAATCCTTAACCATATTTGCCTTGCTTTAGATTTACCAGCCTTATAAACTCATCCCTTTTAAAGAATATTCTACCATTTAAACCATGCTCTTTTTGACATCAAGCCTTTGACATAAATGAAAACTCAATATTCTGAATATTTCCAACAATCTCCCCTTTGTCATTGATGGCAACCCTTACAAAAAAAAAAATTTACTGCAACTGGATTCCCAAACTGTTCTCCCTGACAAGCTGATCCCCCTGATAGGCTACTCCCCCTCACTGAATTCTCTCCCCCTTTGAAATCAATGGCAAAGGGCTCATTTTGGTACTAAAGATAAGACACTTAGCACAGCACCATCACCACCTCCTTTCCTTGAGGTGATTAATTATTAGATGGGAGTGAGACTCCCAAATTACTATGCTCTTCTTCTTTTTCAATAGTTTTCTAAAATATTGAAGTCATACCTCTTTGAAAGTTCTAAAAATTCTATTCTACACCAGTTTGATTTATGCCCAAAATTATTGCAATTGAAACACATGATGTTGTAGTTCTTGGAAGGTGCAAATGACTTGAAATTTCTCTTGGTGAATCCATAATCATTCTTACCATGAACCCTGCAATGTATAGCTTTGTGACCAAAATGATTACATGAGTAGCAATAACCTTGAAAGAAATATTCATCTTGCCTTGGAGGATATGAATTGAAGTTCCTCTTGGTGAAGCCATAATCATTATTTTCATGAACTTGACAATGCACAACTTTATGATCAAAATAATTACATGAGTAACAATAACCTTGGAAGAAATATTCATCTTGCCTTGGAGGGTATGGTTGCATGGTTTTTCATTGTATTTTCTATGATGGTCCTTGTCCCTTGATGGTTCTTTGTTTGCTTCCTCTTTGAACTATCACATCTCAACACATCAACATAGGTCTTAGGCTCTTCTTCAATTTCTTCATTTGATTCCTTTATCCCTTTTGAGCTTGACTCCTCTTTTTGTTTCTCTTGACCTTCTTCAAAACCAAGTCTTGTTTTTATAAATGGAGATATTTGTGCCTTGATAATGTCATCCAAGGTTTTTGAGCTTTTCCTAAACTTATGTAGCTTATCATTAGAATATTTCACTTCCATCCTTAGAGAAACCACTTCATGTTCTAATCTTTCACACTCTTGCTCTTTTGACTTTAGCTACTTAGCCATACCTTCTTCAACTTTTCTTACCTCTTCAACCTTAACCTTTAAGTCAGAGAGATCTTGTAGAAGCTTTGCCTTTGTTTTCTCATCCTCTTGTATTTGAGCCTTCAATTCTAAGTTCTCCCTTTTTAAATATTCAAGATCAACAAGTTCCTTTTACATATCAACTATGACATCCTCTTCCTTTTTTGGATATTTCTCATTTTCTTGGTATTCCATTATAGAATAATCTACTTTTTATTTTTCTTGGTCTTCAACAGGAGCATATTATTTCTCTTTTATGTCCAAGAATCAATTTTCTTCTTTTTCACTATTTTAGAGACCTTCATCATTGTCACTTGAAGCATTGCTTGCTTCTTCAACATAAAAACTCTTCTTGTGTCTTTGAAATATCTTCTTCTCATGCTTACCTTGACCATACCTATTTTTCTTTTCATGATAGAATTTACTTTCCTTTTTTATTGTATTCCTTTTTCTTCTTCACTGCTACTACTTCCAACTTGTGGAAAATTAAATGCATAGTGACCAAAGTTACCACAACTAAAACATTTCACAAACTGCATATCCTTATTGATTCTTCTCATAAAGTTAGTCTCTTCTTCACTATTGCTTGATTCATCACTTGATTCTATTTATTTTTTATAAATTTTCTCAAAAAATCTCTTGGGAACCAATTCCCTATTACAATGTTTATGGGAACCAACCCAAAGGAGATACCAATCCCCTATGCTCAAGTTCATGGACACCACTCCACAGGAGATACCAATATTTTTTGCTATGGTTTTGTGGACACCACTCCACAAGAGACATTAATCCCTTCTGCTTCTGGTTTTTTGGATACAACTCCATGGGAGATACCAATCCCCTTTGCTTATGGTTTTATGGACCTCTATCCATAGGAGACAACAATACACTTTGCTCTAGTTCATGGACCTCTATCGACATGAGACACAAATCCCATTTGTTCTAGTTCATGGACCTATATCCATAGGAGACACCAATCCTCTATGCTTTGGTTCATGGACCTCTATCCACAAGAGACACCAATCCCCTTTGCTCTGGTTCGTGGACCTCTATCCATAGGAGACACCAATTCCCTTTGCTCTAGTTCATGGACATCTATCCATAGGAAACCTCAATACCCTTTGCTTTTGGTCTGCTCCAATCCTTCACACAAGGCTTGCTCAAATCTGCTCCAAAACCTTCTCTCAACTCTGCTCAAAACTACTCCAAGATTGCACACTAGGCTTGCTCAAATATGCTCCAAAACCTGCTCTTAACTCTGTTCAAATCTTCTCATAAAAACCTACTCAAATATACTTCAAGCCTACACACAAGGCTTTCTCAAATTTTCTCCAAGCCTACTCATAAGGCTTGCTCAAATCTGCTCCAATTCTACTCACAAGGCTTGCTCAAATCTACTCATAATCATAACTCAAATCTACACACAATCATAGCTCAACTTTGCTTCAAACCTGATCATAAAACTTGGTCAATCCAGATTATATCTTGTATATAAATAATATTCATCTATTCCCAAATATTGCATAATGATGTCATCAAATGCTTGATCTAATATTCAATGTGCTTTTCTTCAAATAAAGTAGTTAACACATATTCTACCCAAAAAAAATTTAACCTCTTGAACATATAGAGAATGATATGCACTAACAAATGCTCAATATGTTCTTAACATTCATTAGGTTTATTTCTGTTACTTTCTAAAGGTAGCTCTAGTATAGCACTTGATAACTAACTTGGTTATTGCTGAGTTGCACCTTTTCTTCAAGACCAATAATAATGCACAAGTTTTTCTCATCTACTCACAATATCAATCATGAACAATCCACAAGTCCATTATTTTCATCTGCTCACAAATTCAACCATTAAGATGCACAAATTGCTTCACAAATATGATCTATTATACTTGCACATGCATTCCCAAATCCTATAGAAAATGCATATATTTTCTTTACAAGATTGGTCTATAATCCTTGCAAGTTCATTTTCAATTTATTTAACAATAATGCACAACTTTGTTCTCAAACCCTAGCACAAATATTTCCAATTTCATTCAACATTAATTCACAATTACTCCCAACTTCAATCAATCACTAATGTACATCAAATTTACTTTCAAACCCTTGCACTTTTATTTCCAATTTCTATCAAAGCAATGCACACTCAATCAATCCTTATTTATCCAAACCTATGACAACTCAACCACCTTAAGAAAGAATTAATTTGCCATACCTTTAAGACTACCTTAATGATGATGTACCTTCAAAAACTTGTCTCAAAATTATTTTCCTTTCTTTTACCACTTCAAAAACAAGTTAGCAAATCTCTTTTTCTAACACTCTCAAAGTAAAACCTTATCAAGAACTTTACAACCCCTTTTTATAAAGTGCCAAATACAAAATAACATAAATCACAATTACACCTTATATCCCCTTTCTAAAATGCAACAATTACAATTTCAAAACAATCCACAATACACCTTATATCCCCTTTTCTCACATGCAAAAATATCCTTTATATTTCCTCTTTATAATATTTGCAAAATAAAAATATTCATACCATACATCCTTGTAACTCCTATTTGTAAAATAAAAGACTTTATAATACACACCCCTTTTGACTCCTATTTGCAAAATAAAATATTTTATAACACACACCCTTATGACTCCTTTTCACAAATAATCAAAAAACCTTTATAAATACCTCACAAAAAAATTTTATTGGCACATATGAAATTTGACCCTCTGACCTCTAGCACCCAAACGTGGATCATGACCGCTTGGGATAACCAAGTAGATGAAACTTCAAATGCACATTAACATCTTTGTATTCTTTTTCACACTTTCCAAAATGAAACATGTCAAAACCGGTATCAACGGACATCGAACCGCGAACCTTCTCTCGTGCAGTATCCTCACACAAAACCAGCAACTAGCTGGGCTACATCAGTAGGCATGACTCAAAAAGGAACTTCGAAGGATTTATCTTGATTTTCACTCATAAAAAAATTCTCTGCCTTCACTTCTGTTATTCGTTTACTCACGCAAATATTATTCCCGATAGTGCATGTGATTCATTCCATTAATTAAAGGTGGATAAAATATTATGTATATATAAGCACTTCTTGATTTTGAATAATGTCGACACTTTGAAACTTTAACACTTTAATTTGAATGTTGGCACCAAAATGCATGGTTATAATATTTAATTTTTTTAATTTAAATATTATAAGGTTAACTCCTTTTTAAAACCTTGCAATGATTAAAACCTTTAGTGACCCAACCTTGATTTAATCTGAATAAACATTTGTCCTTCTTTTGAAAACCTTTAGCCTTCATTTTATAAAACTTTGTCCTTAGGCCTTTATAAACTCTCTTTATAATATTGAAATATAATATTTAAATATTATAATCCTTAAACATATTTGCCTTGCTTTCCATTTACCAGCCTTGTAAACTCATCCCTTTTAAAGAATATTTTGCCATTTATACCATGCTCTTTTTGACATCAAGCCTTTGACGTCAATGATAACTCAATATGCTCAATATTTCCAATAGAACCAAGTTGATGAGAAATGCAAAAGTAGGCATCACTATCTCAAAGCTTACTAGAGCATAGTCTAGGGCTTGCTTGAAATATTTGATGTTATTAATGTAAAATCCACCCCTAGAAGTGAAAACATACTAACATATGTATCAACTTCACATGGAGCAATATTTATCCCTCACTTTCATAGATTGGAAAGCATCAAAAGAAGTCAAGCTGGTCTTTCAAAAATTAGTCATTGATAAGAATAACTTCTAAAAAGGATTTGATAGTGATGAGCAGATAGTAAGCTTCCTAGCTAAAGAATCTATATATGCCTTTTATTTAGAAGAAATGCAAAGCCATATTGACAAAGAGGACATGATATAGCTAAATAATAATCATATTCCTAGGGGTTTTTATTACTTTAGAAATCCTCTTTGACAACAATTAATAGATGACAAGCCAAAGAATGAAAATAGATGAAAATAAATTCAGGGAAGTCCAAATGGAACCTGGAAAAGGGATTAAGTTTGGATCAAGCTACACTAAAGGAGATAGATGACCTCATATCACTCCATAAATAATTTGGAGATGTGATAGCTTAGGGCTATGATGATCTCAAATTATAATATAAGCATTTCATCCAACATACCATTGAGCTACTTCTAGACATCAAAACTTTATGTAGAAGTAAATGCTAATGAATCCCAATATTGAATCCTTTATGAAGTAGGAATTGTAGAAGCTGCTAAATACAAATATTATGTACTCTATCAAGTATTTCATGTGGGTGGCTAATCTAGTTCTAGTTCAAAATAAAAATGGTGATATCTGACTATGCGTTGATTTCTTGAACTTGAATAAAGCTTCATTGAAGGATTATTATCCCCTACCATAGATCAAATATTGTAGGTAGTGTCTAGAGCTAAGAGATTTTCTATACTAGAAGGATTTTTTTGGTTTTAGAAAATATGGATGAAGGATGAAGATCAACGAAAATGGTATTCACCACAAAGTGGGGAGCATTCTCTTATCATAGAATGTTATTTGGTTTATAGAATATCAGATCCACTTTCTAAAGAGCCATGGACCTTGCTTTTGGAGAGTTGGAAAATAAAGCAATCCTAATCTACTTGGATGGCATGACAATATTTTATCATGATAGGAATCAACATCTCAATCACCTAAGGTTGGTCTTTGAAATATACCGAGAGTTTGTGATTTCCTTGAATCCAAATAAATATATCTTTGTAATTCATGAGAGAAAACTACTGGGACATATCATATTGAAGCAAAGGTTACCTATTGATCTAGACAAGAAAAATAATACTATCATTATCTTTACCAATGAATAAGAAGACTCTACAATTTTTACTTGGGTATATCACTTTATCCAAAAGATCTCAAAATTTGCTTAGAAATTCAAGACCATGACTATGCTCCTAAAGAAAAACATGCCCTTTACGTGGACAACAGAAAGGAGGATTTTGAAAAGATAAAGCAAGCAAAATCCAAAGCTCCAATTTTGGACTATAAGAGGGATTTCATCTTGTATGTGTATGGAGTTGAATAAAGTATAGTTGTGATGCTTACATAGAAGGGTGAATATCAAAAGGATACCCCAATATCCTTCCTAATCTGAACACTACATGACTATGAGGAGCGATATAATTTCATTGAAAAATAAGTATTTTATCTCATGAAATCCTTAAATAAATTAAGGCATTACATTTCATAAAGCAAACCTATTGTATATGTGATGCATCAAATGTGTAGAACTTTGTTTTATAAGGAGAGATAGGTAAAAAAGAGTAGGCTAGATAACTAAGATCCAAGAATATGATCTAGATATCAAACCTACCAAGATTGTCTAAGGAGAAGATTTATGTAAACAACTAGCCAACTTAGCTAGAATAAAATAAAAATTGTTTTGGGAGATTTTATTGAACCAAAACTAGACTAGGGTCCTGATGAGTAAAATGATTGGTTGTCAGACCTAGTTAAATATATTTAGATGAGTAGATGTCTGGAAATTCTAATTCCTTCACAAAGAAGAAGATATGTGCTTCAATATTTAAACTATGTCATGATTGACAAAATCCTATACCAGAAGAATTTTTATGGAGTTCTTCAAGCATCCGTCTAGACGAAGCAAAAATAATACTAAATGAGATTCACTAAGGCTTCTCTAGAGGGAATTATTTTAGCAATAATATAGCAACAAAGATCTTATGGGTCTATATTATTTGCCAACACTTTATGAGGATGCTTTCAAATTTGTAAAGTTCTATGATAACTACCAAAATTTTATGGGAAGAAGATTGAATGCTTCACTCCTTCAACCTACGATAAAAAATAAGTTTTTTAGTTATGTGGGATTGAATTCATTGGGGTCATCAACCTAAATTATTTTTCCAAACATAAATTCATAGTCACTTTGATAAATGTCTTCACAAGGTGGTCCAAAGCAGTGGCTACAAAGAAGGTAAACCAATAACTAGTGGTGAAATTCTTGGAGAAACTAATCACCATACTTGGGATTCCAAAGATAATTATAATAGACAATGGGCCCAAATTATTGGATGCTACGGTCCTAGATTTTACCTCAAAATATGTAATTTACTTAAAAACATTATCTAATTATTATCTATAATGCAATGGTTTTGTTGAATCAACAAATAAAAATTTGCTATGGATTATTAAAACGACTGTTGAGGAGAACCAAAGAAATTGGCATGAGAAGCTAGATCAAGATCTTTGGGAAAACTATATCACATTGAAAGGATCCTTGAATACATATTTGTACTCTTTGGTTTATGGGAAAATAGCTATATTTATATTATATGTAGAGCTTCTTGCAATCAAGTTCTTAAGTGCATGTGATTTTCTAGATATTGAACCCATGGAAGCAAATAATCGTTGAGTTGTTGTTCTTGGAAGAATAAAGAGAGAAAGCATATAGTAACTTTCAACAACATCAAAAAATAGTCAAATAAATGTTTGCTGAGAAATATTCCCCTTGGGAATTTAGAATAGGATGAGGATAGAGCCAAACTTGGAAAGCATACAAATTTTGACTCACTCTGTTTTATCCTATATCAACTCACTAGAGCCTGAGAATTTGAATCTTTTGTGTTGATCATAGTTGAAGGAAAAACACTGCCTATTCCAATAAATAAGCAATTTTTGAAACACATTGTGTGAAATGGCATGCTAAGCCTCGTAACATAATCTAAAAATATATATTTTATTTTAACATTTTTATCTAAAGTTTTCTCATAAATGAATGATCTAGAGTCACCATAGAAGGATAAGATCGATGGCATATTTGGAGGATGGTTGCATTAGTCATGTTATTTGCATAAATTAGACATTTTCAAGGGCCAAAAACATAGTTAATGAATATAATATTTGGTATTATCACTAGTCATACAAGAACCAATTGATTGGTTAAAATACAACTACCATGGTTAAGCATGAGAAGAAGTAGCAGATGATGATGTCTTTGCTACTTTGGCATGTAGAAGCAGTATTTCCACATCACCTTGCTAAAGAGAAAATAAATGGAAGAATGACCAATAGAAGAGGGATGAATTCAATGGCTACCTAAGTGGGAGAGGTCTATGAAGGAGCATTTTCCCTTTAGTATTCCATGAATCTTGATTGAGAACTACCCTCCAATAGCAATATCCTTCTCCTATACCTTTAAGATCTAAAAGACCTAGGATTTACCATTATAGACTCCATGCCCAATAAGATAAGGCCTTCATTTATGAGTCCCTTATTTCCTACAAGTAGAAAATTCCCTTTGAGTCACCAAAGCTATAGTGAAAATTCACTACATTGGATAAATCCCACCAAAGAGGACAATTTTGAGTAAGATTACCATCCAATGTTGATTTTGAAGAAAAACGAGATGAGAGGATTCAAGGCTTTCTTGATCTATCAAGTAGTAGTCATCGTTGAGAATTTGAAAGCAAATCTTAAACTCTCTATGCCACAAGGGCATGCTAACCAACTAGACCAAATAAATAATGACCCGTAGTATTTTTAATGGTAGCTAAGCAAGATTGCATCATTGGTAGGAGTCCCAAAGCCTTTCCTATGATAGATAAAATGGATCCACGTTTGGAAAAAATTGACCCATAAAACAACTGCAAAAGGATGGATCTATGGACCAGACTATCTTCCATATCTGATTGGGTTTGTAGAGACTATCCAACTAGCCACTACTCCTCGATGTAGTTATAAGAACAACACCAACAAAGGCCCTCAAAGAATAAAACCCAAAAATTGTAGAGGAAGAAGGGTGATATGAGGTATCCAATCAATAAATCAACAAGATAAACTCTTATTTTTCCATCAAAGAGAGCTTGATACTTAAAAATTGATGGAAATAAAAGCATCTTGGAGATAAGAGTTCAAGTTGAGAAACCTCCATAGACCACTGGTCCATATCAAGGTCATCTCAAAAATCTAAAAGAGAGTAAAAAGGGGCAAATTGGCTAAAACCAAACAAGGAGAACAACTTAGATGCACCCATTGAATCAAGATCTTCGATAGTATTGGTTAAAAGGAAATCATCAAAGAACCAAAAGGAAGCTTTTTAGACCCATAATTATTTTGAATTCTTTCTTCCAAAGAGCAAGCAATTCTAGGCATGAAATTTATTTAAAGCTACTAATTCATTGAAGTTGAAATATTTTGTTTGGATTTAATTCATATGCTTTAAAGCTAGACTTGCAAAGTCTTAGAAACTGAAGCTTTTATGTAGTGATGACAACTAGGTGCTATAAAATCTTTGGTTTGGCAAGAAGAAAGTATTTGAAAGCCTGAAATATAGAAAAGCCAAAATATTTATTGGATGATGTAAGCAACATGCTTAAAGATCTTTCATTAGGTAAAGAAGATACTAATGAAGTCCTAGAATGAAGGAAGGTAAAACATTTTTGTGATGTTGTTAGTCCAACCTCCAAAAAGTTTTAGCCTATTGAAAAACCTTCATAAAGGGAGAAGAATAGCTTGGAGCATAAGTTGAAGGAAAAAATCATCCTAGACTAGAATTTCTTAGCAAGGAGAATGACATCAACATTTTAAAATATATGACATGCTTGTAAATCAAAATTATTTTAAGATAAAATATGTCAAACACTCCTAAACAAAAGCAATTAAGCTAGAATTATAGATGTTAGGGCATAAAAGCAACAACCACCCTTGTAACTCATAACTATAAGAGGGCCAGTAAAGAATGTGTAAAAGATGTTGAGTGGTGCTTGATCACCCTTGATCATTCATGATTAGTTTTTTTATGATTTTAAATAGTAGGCAATTTTATTTTGAGCTTAGCTAATAGTATAAATAGAGGAATATTCTTCATTATAAAGGGTCAGATAATTCAAGGTTTGCTTGATGTAAGTTGTATGTTCATGTTGTTCTAATTCAATCAATGGATGTTTTACCTATTCTCATAGTGATATTTGCACTTTTAGATATTTTTTCTTATGATTTAATTGAAGTATGATCTATTAGGCTTGAAGTGGTTTGACTTTTTTTAATTAAAGTGCTTGGAATTTTGGATGTTGTAATATCTAAGTTTATTGTATTTTATACATATCTTTGGTTGGGATCTAGTCTATTAGGCATTGCTTATAATATAGTATTAATGATCATTTAGCTAAAGTATATGATGTTATTTGAGCTTAGGCCACAATTATCACTATATTTATCCCTACTCTTCTCTCAAATCTAGCCTTTTTTAATATTTTATCCTTTACACAGTAGTATTTAGATAAGTAGTTGGCCTTCTCTAGAGGTTGACTTAGAAGCAATTATAAGTCATATAGTCTTGGCCTTGATCTAGGGCACACATTTTATATTAGGTAGATTGAAGGATCAATAATAAGACTATAAAAAGACATTTTCACATGGGAAATGCAAAGAGGAAACAAGCCAAGAAATAATTAAAAGTTAAAAAATGTGTGACACCAAAATCTAGTGAAGCTGGAGAGAAGCAAGGTAAAGTTCAAAATTATGTGACAACAAATAAATACATTTATTTTATAGAAGGTATAGATATTTATAAATATGGAAAAATTTGAACACTAAGGAGTTGCTTGAAAATAATTATCAAAGAAGCCGATGCTTGTAAAGACCATTTTAAAAATGGTGTTTTAATATTGTGAGGATAATACACATGACATTAATCACTCTTGACATATTTAAGCATAAGAATCAATGGGGAATAAACGAAATTTTGAAGGTTAATCCTATGATGGAAAATGCTTGTTGTGAACACAAGTGACCTCTATCCTAAATGTTTATTGTGATGCAAGTGACCTTATCTAAAGGATGTGTTTCACTTGTGATAATTGTGATTTAAAGTCTATAGTGGAAAATGTTTGTTGTGATACAAGTCACCTTATCAAAAGGACATATTTTGCTTGTGATACTAATGATTTGAACATTGTTAGTGGTAGTCGGGTTTGTATTGAATATGAGCATCATGATATCATGCTCAATATTGTTGAATGTGTTGGCCATGATAAAGCCATATTGCTAAATACCATGTTAATCATTAATATTTTAGGTGTTTGAACATTTTTTACAATAGTGGAGTTGACCATGAGAAAGACCATATTGATGAAGGACATAGTGATGAAGAAATTGGGTGCTTTAAAAAATACACTAAAGGAATTGGCTCAAGATAATGAGAAGAATGGGTTATAATGGAAAAATATTGAGAAGGAATGGGTAAGGCATGAGAAATCCCATAGAACCAAATGTAAGTCCAAATAATGAAGGCCTTGGTTTTGATGGTCAAGTAGAAATAGTGAAACCAAATTTGTAAAAAGATAAACCCATGTAGAGACCAAAATTGATAGAATAAATTGTAGTCATTATGGGTGATCTAGACATGTGATAGCTAGGTGTTGGAATCTATATATTTGTGAGATATGTGGAGGTCCTAATCACTATCAGATAGATTATTGACATAAATAAAGAATGACCAACACAATGTATATTTATTAAGGATAGATAAATGTCATACAATAGGAAAAAATAAAAGAAATCTTGAATGGGTTCTATAAAATAAGATTTTGTTCTAAAAAAAATCAAGGATAGTACAAATTTTTATGGCTTATGAATCCCACAGTTTAAGTTTTCCCATGGAGCAATGCAATCTTGGGAATCATTAGAGATGTATGACTTTTGCATCAAAAGCTTGCAATGATAGAGACTATAGTGAAACATCTTATAGAAAATTTCTGATGTGCTAGTGGATAACCTAGACCTAAAGGTTTTTATAGAGGTTTACCTAGTGGCTAACCTAGAGGCAATGACCTAGATCCAAACCTAGATATAGACCTAGAGGTAGACCTAGAGGAAATGACCTAGAGGTGATGACCCATAGATAAAGCTAGAGCCAAAGCTTAAGCTAGAGCTAGAGCCAAATCCTAAGCCATATCTATATTTAGAGCCTAAGCCAAAGCCAGATCGAGATCCAAAGCCAATTCCAATGCTAAAGCAAGAGCTAATGCCAAAGCTAGATTTAGAACACAATTTCATTTTACCACCCTAGGAAGTAAAACTTAAGGTGGTATAGTAATCTTTATTTGCTATACAAAATAATATAATGAGTGGGGAATGCTAGAAAGTAATTAGTACATTATTTTTCATCATCCCCATGAAGGCATAGATTATGAAGGATGTCATCCTAGTATCCAAAACATGAAGGGTCTCTTGAGACCAAGAGACATCATCTTGTATATATATTTTAGAAGTTATACATTATTTTTAGCTAATGAAATGTATTCTATTGATTTATTTAAATATTTATCTCTTGCTTTTGCTCAATTCCATAACTTAATGTTTCGAACAAGGGGTGGAATCAAGTGAAAAATCTCCCCATGGCCAAACTAACCTCATCATCATATTCATGTGATAATTAATAACTGTTAAGCAAAATATAAAAATGCATCCATATAGACATTAGGTAATTCGTTTGGATGTCTTATTATAATTCTAATTATATTAATATAACTTAGATTTTTGTAGATCCTCATGTTTTGAATAAAATTAGTAAAAGAGATGATTATATGGCTAACACCTGGTCTGTTCAGTGTGGTGTGATGCCCACTTAGGACCACTCAAAATACAACCCCAAAATTTTGATTTTGTAACAATATTAAATACCTTACTTTAAGGTCATGTATACATTATCATTGCCAATTCACATTAATGGTATGTGATATCAAAAAACAACTTGCTTTGAATGAAGCTTCAGGCTAATTTTCTCTAGTATTCATGTCTATTGTCCAATACAAGTTAAGTTGAGGTTCTTATATTGACTTATCTATAGTAATTCCTAGGGTCAAAATTCATCCATTAGAAACCTAACAATATACCATTTTTTGTTTATTCTAGCTAATTTATAAGGTCTCATGTCCTAAGAATAAACATGTATATTAAGCACTTATATCAAACTCTTAACCCATTTATGATCCTACATTTTATGTTAAATCATATACACCATATATATATATATATATATGCACATACCATGGTCATACTAAAATTTGATAATAATTTTTTTTTTTTTAATTTCCTATAGATATCTATATAAACATTATTTTTTAATTATAAGTTATGTATGGGTTCTTGTTGGCATTTTTGCCACATTGATTCTCATTGATGAATGCATTAATGTATTGTTGGGGATCTGACCTTTGATTGATGCAGCTTGGGCGAAAAAAGGAGAAAAAATGAGCAAAAAATGACTAAGTCTGAAAACTGCAGCGATGCGCTGACATGTTGCAGAATCGCGATCAACGCAGTCAACGCAGGAAGGTTGGGCGGACCCGTCGCGATATCGCGACGTGTTCCGGAATCGCGGGTCGGCGGGCAAAAAAAGCATTAAGTTGAAAACATGCAGCGATTCGCTGACATGTCAGCGAATCGCGACTCGGTCGGCGGCAGAGGCATAAAGTGAAAATCTTGCAGCGCGTCGCTGACATGTCAGCGAATCGCGACCAAAAATGGCGATTGGTACGGCGACGGAAACATGTAGCGAAATCGCTACATGTTCCATTTTCGCGGGGCAGAGCGCAGGGAGGAGCTAACGACGAAACATGTAGCGAAATCGCTACATGTTCCGTTTTCGCGGAGCAAGCTTGCGATGGCGAAGAGGAAGCCGGAGACGTAGCGAAATCGCTACATGTGCCATTTTCGCGGGTCAACGGTGGTCAAAGCATACGACATTATAAGACGTCGCGATTTCGCGACCCGTCGCGATTTCGCGACCCGTCGCATTTTCGCGACTGCGCAGTTTTCCCGCCAAGTGCAATATGAACGGCCGAAAGGGTTTTTTTTCGATTTTCGATGATTTAATGCTAACCCGAATTAAATATTTTGCGGATTTCCGATGCGGTTAAGGTCGAAGAGTGCCCAGGCCACCAAAATTAAAGGATTTATTGGTTCAAAGCTGCGGTTCGTGGATTAATTCAACGGTTTTCATGCACATGTTCGAAGAATCGTATTTAATAAAGGACCGCGAACGTTTCATGGAATTTAATTTTTATTTCCTCGAGGCCGCTATTAAGGGGTCGTGTTCATGATTTTCAAGATATTATTGTAGATCACGAGGAAGTTGGTTTTACGTTTTTAATGCTTCAAAGAGGACGGACCTCTATAAAAACCAATGTAATTTTCATTTGCAAAGGTTGGAAAAACTTGCTTGCTAGAAGCTGGAATTGTATTTGCGGGAATACAAGGATCGACTTCTAATTTTTCAAGCGTCGCATGGATGAATTTGCTTTCTATTTTCTGCATTTCTAATAGCATTCGTACTCTTGCATTGCTATTACATTTAAATTCTGCATCTTGGATTTAAATATTGCGGTCGAGGTACAATTCTGGAATGTGGGTTTGGAGGGATTTGCGGCATGTGATTGTGCGAAGATGAAGCTGATTTCTTATGTTACTTGCTGTTGTTGCGTTTGTAGTTTCCTGTTGTTGTTTTTGATCCCATCACTTCGGCCTGTGGCCATATTTCCCATTTCTTTACGCAACCTTTTAAATCTCTTTCCAGCAACCCTATCTTAAACCCAATTTTAGAATAGTAGAGGGAACCGACCCACTACGGAGATTGGTGCAGGAGCCATTTCTTGCTTCCAGCCTTTCAATGTTGGCCGGGTCTAGGGCGCACTTGTAAAATCCTTTCTGTGGCGGATTCGTGACCAACAATTTTTGGCACGCCCGGTGGGACAGACTATTTCTGTCTCCAAGAATTCATAATCGGTGGGATACGCATAATTTTCCAAAGTGATAACCCCACCGGTGCCAACAATTTTGGCACGCTTTTAACACCGGGAGGTCTCAAGATTTGATGAGTTGTCTTGGCCTCACGGCGGAGATTTGTAAGTTCATCGGCGACTTTCTTGAGTTGAAGATACGTTCGTGGACGCCTTTGTTTTTGTTTTAAAAAAAAAAAAAAATTCAAAGAATGTTTTTACGGCGACTCTGACTTAATGGCGATGGCCGTGATTCCATGAGACCATTGCCACAAAGGCGAGGGTTTTTTCTAGATGGGATGATCCTGGCCCTCTGAATCTCCAAGTTCGGCATGAAATTCCCGAAGGTGCCCTGAAGAATCTGGCAAAATATGATGGTACCGAAGGCATGGCTCTGGCACATGTTGAAGATATTGCTATTCTGTCCATGATCCATGTCATAGAACACGAAGATGTCATGATCCGACTTCTGGTTCAGTCTTTGGAAGGAAGAGCATTGCAGTGGTACAGATTGCTCAAATGTCAAAGCATCAGCTCATGGGATGATCTAGCGGGAGCACTGATCAAAAGATTTGATGAAGATCCTTTCTACAGTTCTTTGGATCTCTACCAATTTTTCATGTACATCAAGAGAGCACCTCAAGAAAGCATCACGGACTTCAATGTCCGATTCTTGATAAGTTGGAAGAGAATTCCAGAGAAGATCCGTCCATCACCCACCCAAGCCCACCTCTTTTATGTTCGAGCTTTTAATTCAGACATAGGTCTCTTTTTTTTGCAGTCAGGTGAACAAGGGTTCCCACAAATCTTTGAGGAAGCAGTGCGAGTAGAACAGTTGTTTCTCTTATCAAGAAAATTACCGTGGGGAGAAACTCCATTACCTTCTCCGGTGGTTACTGCTCCTGTTTACCACTGCACATATTTTCATGCCGGATCCCACGAGCGAAACACGAGATGCGGTCATGTGGAGTTCAAGGGACAGATCTCGTCCAAAGTCAAGGATTGGGACATGCAAGCACTTTTCCAGCAATGAACAATATGGTTGCTTGCGGTTTTCATCAAGAGATGGGCCAAGTAGAAGAACAAGTGCAAATTCCGAGCACGAGGAGATCCCGAGAATCAGATTTCTCACTTGAAGAGCCATGTGATCACATCAAGGAGTTAGAGGAGCCTGTACTCAGCCCACAGCCAGTAAAGTCTGCAAAGTGGTGGTGTTGGTTCCAGCCACTACATCCAGCACCTGAAGAAGTCCTCCATGTGGGTACTAGTAAGAAGGATAATCTGTCGCATTGCATCCTATTCGCACCATGGAGAACTTTAGGAAGGAGCCAACCTAATTTCAAGGACCGACTTAAGTATGATCAGATACGAGTCGGGACATTGCAGATTTACCGGATAACATTATGAGATTGGATGTCTGGTGGCGACATGCCAATCATGTCGTGCATTATTGTATATAGTATTTTGAAAAAAAAACAAAAAAAATAGAAAAAAGAAGAAAAAAGAAAAAAAAAAGAGTGGTATTGTTTTTATTTGTTCATCTCGGCTCTTGTTGCTTGCGAGCCGTAGATGCTTGTTTTTCCTTTGTTTTTCTCCTCCCAACGATTTGGTGGCTTTCTAGCACTTTCTTCTTTTCCCTTCCCCGTTTCCTCTCTTTCCTTTCTTCATCTTCTTCCTTCTTTTTCTTCTGCATTAAAACAAAATAAGCCACAAGCTGTTGTTTCTTTTTCCCTTTTCTGTTTTTCTCGTCCCTTCTTATCCCTTTCCTCTAAGTTCAGTCTTTTATGCATTTATTTCGCAGTCTAGTTCATTTCATTTCACAGCTTTCCTAGTTCCATTCCCACTCCATAACTTCGTTCATTTTCATTTCATCACTCCATTGCAGTCACCGCTTGCGCAACCGCAAGAGCTCATTCCATTTGTTTCATTTCACAACAAGTTGCAGGTCCTTCCAGTTTCAATTTTTCAGCAGAACATGTTTTGCAGCAGCTAGTTTACGGTTCGGATATGACTCTATGCCCAATGGACTAAGGCCTGGATTCTTGCATACAGCGAGCTGTATACCCGCGAGCCGCCAAGAATGTTGGCATTTTTGCCACATTGATTCTCATTGATGAATGCATTAATGTATTGTTGGGGATCTGACCTTTGATTGATGCAGCTTGGGCGAAAAAAGGAGAAAAAATGAGCAAAAAATGACTAAGTCTGAAAAGCTGCGACGATGCGGCGACATGTTGCGAGAATCGCGGTCCAACGCGATCCAACGCGAGGCAGGTTGGGCGGAACCGTCGCGATATCGCGACGTGTTCCGGAATCGCGGGTCGGCGGGCAAAAAAAGCATTAAGTTGAAAACATGCAGCGATTCGCTGACATGTCAGCGAATCGCGACTCGGCGGCGACGAAGGCACAAAGTGAAAACTTGCAGCGCGTCGCTGACATGTCAGCGAATCGCGACCAAAAATGGCGATTGGTACGGCGACGGAAACATGTAGCGAAATCGCTACATGTTCCGTTTTCGCGGGGCAGAGCGCAGGGAGGAGCCAACGACGGAAACATGTAGCGAAATCGCTACATGTTCCATTTTCGCGGAGCAAGCTTGCGATGGCGAAGAGGAAGCCGGAGACGTAGCGAAATCGCTACATGTGCCATTTTCGCGGGTCAACGGTGGTCAAAGCATACGGCATTATAAGACGTCGCGATTTCGCGACCCGTCGCGATTTCGCGACCCGTCGCATTTTCGCGACCTGCGCAGTTTTCCCGCCAAGTGCAATATGAACGGCCGAAAGGGTTTTTTCGATTTCCGATGATTTAATATTAACCCGAATTAAATATTTTGCGGATTTCCGATGCGGTTAAGGTCGAAGAGTGCCCAGGCCACCAAAATTAAAGGATTTATTGGTTCAAAGCTGCGGTTCGTGGATTAATTCAACGGTTTTCATGCACATGTTCGAAGAATCGTATTTAATAAAGGACCGCGAACGTTTCATGGCATTTAATTTTTATTTCCTCGAGGCTGCGATTAAGGGGATCGTGTTCCTGATTTTCAAGATATTATTGTAGATCACGAGGAAGTTGGTTTTACGTTTTTAATGCTGCAAAGAGGACGGACCTCTATAAAAACCAATGTAATTTTCATTTGCAAAGGTTGGAAAAACTTGCTGCTAGAAACTGGAATTGTATTTGCGGGAATACAAGGATCGACTTCTAATTTTTCAAGCGTCGCATGGATGAATTTGCTTTCTATTTTCTGCATTTCTAATAGCATTCGTACTCCTGCATTGCTATTACATTTAAATTCTGCATCTTGGATTTAAATATTGCGGTCGAGTACAATTCTGGAATGTGGGTTTGGAGGGATTTGCGGCATGTGATTGTGCGAAGATGAAGCTGATTTCTTATGTTACTTGCTGTTGTTGCGTTTGTAGTTTCCTGCTATTGTTTTTTTGATCCCATCACTTCGGCCTGTGGCCATATTTCCCATTTCTTTCCGCAACCTTTTAAATCTCTTTCCGGCAACCCTATCTTAAACCCAATTTTAGAATAGTAGAGGGAACCAACCCACTCTGGAGATTGGTCTGGGAGCCATTTCTTGCTTCCAGCCTTTCAATGTTGGCCGGGTCTAGGGCGCAATTGTAAAAATCCTTTCCTGTGGCAGATTCGTGACCAACAGTTCTATCGGGAGCCACTCCCATAAACATACCAAAATATTACACTTGTTTTTAGGTCAATTAAATGATATCCAACATGCCTTTTATCATAAATATTTTTCATTTATTTTTCTATCAAATATATTCTTCATATTCCTCAAAGTGCTTTGTTTCCACAATTAGATCCTTGACATCATTTTCATTAAGAGATATAATCTCATATTGGCTAGTTAACCTTTCATGTATCAATAAAAAAGTAAAACTCTTGAAGCATCTTTTAAAGTTCATGTAAAATATTTTTGAGTTTCTCTCCTTCAAACATGTTACTAATAGAAATCCATGATTTAAAATTATTGCTCATATTAATATAATCTTGGACATTTGAACCTTTACAAGCTAGGCACGCCCAATCCAATGGTTTCCATTTTGAGTTAGAGATAATAGGATAAGGATTCAACCATGTATTAGACCAAAAATTTGCATATTTTATCTCATTAATTGACCATGGAATATGTTTTCTAATTAATTGTAAACTATATGATATGAGGTAACATGTTGATGATCCTTTGGAGAGGGTTCTTTTCCTAAATAGTTTCATTTCATCAAGAGAACCTATATATTTTTGAAGTAAAATTTTTTCCCAATTCTTTCCACAATCTCTTAATAATATCCACCCAAGATTTACCCCTAAGGAAAACTCATAAGTTTACAATTTTGAAAGCCTAATCCAATATTATTTCCTTTGAAAACACTATCCCACTTACAAAGAGGAAATCTAATTTTTTACTTGCATCCTTTCTAAAGAAAGTGTCTTTGAATTTCATTAATTTATTATGCCATACCTATTGGCAATCTTGAAAGTCACATCATATAGATAGGGATGGATTGAAATGTAGTCTTTATGAGTTGTATCCTTTTCGTGGTTAATAATGAGACAAAGGAATACCCAAATAGTTTGATGGAAATTTTTCAATTTTCAATCCTAAAACATCCATAATTATTTTTTTGTAAATCTAGGTTAGTGTTTATGAAACAAATCCTATATTTTGTAATATTAACCAACTATCCAATAGCCTTATTATAGAATGATAATATTGATTTAAACTCTCCAACCTCATTGACCAAGGGATGGCCTAAAATAAAAGTATTATCAATAATTTGGATACGAGATTTGAAGGGACCATTTTTTACAACTTGAATACCTTTGATTTTTTCTTCCATGTTTGCTTTTTAGAAAGTTCTCTCTAATGCCTCTACGAATAAGGTATAGATAAGGAGATAGTAGATCACCTTGGAAGATTTCACAAGATGACATAAAGGAGAGTCATTTACTAAAATAGAATATTTTGTAATGTTATAACAAAGTTTAATCCATTCCTACTAATTGTAATTAAAATAATTTTTTTTAAGAATAACAAGTAGAAAACTCTAGGAAAACCTCTCATATGCTTTTTTCATATCTAATTTCATAAGAATACCTAATTTTTCATGGAATGAAGATAATGTATGGCCTTGTATGCAATGGTTATGACATCAAGAATTTTTTTACCATGAGCAAAACCACCTTATTCCTTTGAGATAACACAATCTAAAATTCCTTTCAACCTATTTGCCATAATTTTTGAAATGATATAATCATATTACAAAGGATTATTTGAAAGAATATCAAATGTTTTTTTCTTGTCTTTCTTGGGAATGAATACAATAAAAGTGTTATTGATTTGGTTCAAACAAGTGACAGAAGAGAAAAAAATAGTTGCTAGCTTGGTAGATTTGGGGGTGGTAAAATCCTATCTACTACATTAACGTCATCCTAAGGTGATGTTAGTTCACCCTTTTTAATGGTTGCCACTCATACAACCAGCTCAATATATTTTAAGTTTGCTAGAGAGCTCAATGGCATTGGGGAAGTGTCCACACAAGTTCGTTTTGAAAGTGTATCAAGAGGTAAAGGCCCTATCCTTGAAGTTGTTATTCCTTTGCATGAATATCATACGACTTGTGAATAATTTGAAATTCATACCTTGGTGGGTTATTTTTTGGGTCATATCCCATATGATACCCTTATTCGCTCCTAGGTCTAATAAGTCTGGGGTCCGTATGGAGTCAAAGTGGAGAATGTACAAAACCTTACTAAAGGGTATTTCCTTTTTCACTTTTCAAACCCAGCTCAAGAATAGAAGGTTATGTCTAGGGGACCATGGACTATTTGTAATTCTTTGTTGATTTTGTAACCCTAATCTAGGGATTTCTAAGTCAGTGACCAAGTTGCACTGGAAGTCCTAGTGTGGGTTGAATTCCTTGGGCTTACTATTCCCCTTTGGGATTTTTTGTAGACTTTAGCTACCCCCTTAAGTAAGTTTGTTTATCTTGAGCCAAAAATTTTCTTCTCTACTCGATCCACTAGAAACATCTGTATCAAAGTTGACCTTACCAAGGACTTGTAGGAGTTTATTGATATCAATATTGGGGACCAATCCTTTAGGCAAAGAGTTGCATATATCAATTTACCCAATACCTGTTACCGGTGTCAATATGCAACTCACAAAATTTGGGAGTGCCCTCTAATGGAGTGAAAATATAAGGCAAATCCCTCATCCACTCCCGCAGCTCCCACTAATGGATCACAGGGAAACACTGAAGAATGGACTACTGTATCTAGTAGGAAAAATCATGGAGCTAAGTAGTAGGAAGCTTTGATTTTCATTGCACAACCTGCCCCTACTCCTTGGGACATGCAAGCTTATACTGAATATATTCAAACACCTATTGATACAGTCCCTCTGGTTATTAACATGCAACCCCTAGTTCCACCGGTGTCTCAATCTCTTTGGTCGGGCCCTTCTTTTGCCTTAGTGGTGGTAGCTCTAGATAATTATTCGGTGGAGGAGGGTCGGGCCTTTAAGGTCCATTGCTTTCACAGCCGTATTCAGAATGATAAAAATTAACAACTAAATAGTGATACTTTCCATGCGGTCTCTAACTCTTATGGATCACTTGAAGGTTTGGGTGATGCAGAGGATGTCATGGAGATCATGCATCCTGACAAATCCTAATGATTTTCTTCTCACGGAATGTTCGAGGACTAACAGACCCGATCAAAAAATATTTGATATGAAATGAGATGTCAAATGTTTCTCGAGTGCATGGAAGACTTAATTTTTTATATCTGCAAGAAGTTAAGATTTATGATTTCAATCTACGATTTGCATGTGAATTTTTGTGTCCATGAAGTACCTCTTTTGCCATGAAGCATTCCTTGAGAAAAGGGGGAGCCATCACTATCCTTGTGCCTTGATTATAGAAGAATTTTATGACCTGCGGTGTTGATCCATCTAATCAATCTATCTAGATTTTGCTCAATATCTACACAAAATCATTTGGGATGGTTAATGTGTATACCTCGAACATCGCTTCTGATCGATGTGAGCTATGGAGATGGCTTGCCACAAATCTACCATTTTCTACTTGGGTGCTTTTTGGATGTTTCAATATGGTGGAGAAAGCTTTTGATAAGGTCAGTCATGCCCTGATGTGGTGGTGCTCAGGTGAAAGATAAGCTTGGTTTTTTATGAAAAATAAGCTTCACCTTTATGACTCTAATTCTCGCTTCTCACCATTTGAATTCCCTTGGGCTCTTTGGTACACCTGGTCCAATTTTTAGGCTGCTTCTACGAGGGTTTTGGAAATATTAGACAAATCCATGATTTTTAAGTGTGACAACTTTCAGTTCTTCCATTTTTTTCCTTTTTTTCCGTATGTGCTAAATTTCCCTAGTACTACACTATCTGATCATTCACCTATTTTATTCTTTATAACAAAGTTAAAATTTCAACCTAGAGTGCATTCTTCACATAGTTACTTGAATGTTTCTTTTTTGCATAGCTTTAGCATGAAAGCTCATATGTACCATATTTAGAATTTTATTCCTAGACCTGATGGTATTTTTGGAAGGATTAAGTGGTGGAATGCTATCATTCAATGAACCACTAAGGTGCTATGGACTCTAGGTGTTGAAGTTGCAAAGCAGCAAAAATAGGCTAAGTCTGCCTTGTAGAGTGAGTTATCCAAAGCCTATCCTTTCAGCTCTCTTGCTTAGTCACAAATTTTTAACATTTTACATGAGATTAAAAATTTTATTTATATGAATCCAAGGGTACTCAATTATGTGCTCAAATGCATTGGCTCAAAGTGGGTAACAAAGTGACCAAATATTTTTTTCAACACCTCAGACCTCCTACCTAGTATTCTCAGTTTCAATCCATTAAAGTTGATGGGTAGAGATTCACATACCTTTCAAATATTATTAAAGTACTTGTTTCACATTTTCAAGGTGTTTTTGCTTCTCAACCCCTTGATGATGCTATAAGGTAAGCTCTTGCTGATTGTATCACTGTTGTTCCCAACAAGCTTTCTCCTGAGAAAATGACATTTTGTGACACTCCTCTTTCTCTGGAAGATCTAAAAATGACTTATCACTCATGGCCAATGATAAGGCAACTATTATTGATGGATTTTCATGTGAATTATAAAAATAATTCTGGGATATACTTGTTTTTGATCTCCATAAAGTGTATATTGAAGCCATGCAATGTGGTTCACTAGGTTCCATTATTAATAAAGGCAATGTTAAATTTATTTCTAAGTTTGGAGACCCTAAGCTCATCACTAATTGAAGGCTGATCACCCTACTTAATGTGAGCTATACTATAATTTCCAAAGCCCTTGCACTTAAGTTTAAATCTCTCCTACCTTTGATTGTCAGACCTGAACAAACTGGCTTTGTTCAGGGAAGATACATTCTTGATAATGTTCTTGCTATTTGGGAAGGTATGGAGTGGGCAAGAAATTTTGAACAAGATGCTTTATTCATTAAGATTGAATTTGAGAAATCTTATGATAAGATGGAGTGGTACTTCATCACTGCCATGCTTTAGGATTTGGGCTTTGGTCTAGTGTTTGTGAGCATCGTTCTTATGTTATTTCAATATGCTTCAGTTGTTCTTACTTTGAATAATAGTCAATATCAGTCAACTTATCTTGGTCATTTTGTAAGACAAGGGTTCCCTCTTGCTCCATATATTTTCATTATTTTGTAGAGACTTTTGGCTATTTTTTGGCCCATAAGGTGGATCAAGGATTAATCAGAGGTATTGCTATCCCGAATTCTGACCGTCAGTTGGTCAATGGTCATTTTGCTGATGATTCTTTTTTAAAAATTCAAGAAGATGAACAATCACTTTCCTTTGCTATTAGTTGCTTAGATATTTTTTGTTTAGCCTATGGTTCTTCTATTCAATGGAAAAAAACTCCTATTTTTAGCAATCTCAATCCCAACTACCATGTTGGCTATGTCATTTCCAATGGACTTGGATTCAGTCGGGTGAGGTGTTTAAATTTCTTAGAATTGCTTTTGCATTTCATGGTTCCTCTGCTCAATTGTGGTAGTATGTTATTGAGAAAGTGGACAAGAAGCTTTCTTAATGGACTAGTAAGAAACTTTCTCTGGTAGAAAAATTTTAGATTTGTTCTAAGGTTTTAGCCACTACCCATGTTTATTATTCATCTTGTTGGATTCCATCCAAATCTTGTTATAAAAAGTTGAATAAGCTTTTGAGATATTTCTTGTGGGTCAAATACTCTATCAAATGAGGTTTTCATCGGGTAGCCTGGAAAATTTCTTGGTTTCCCAAGGACTGTGGAGGCATGGGTTTTTTTTATTATCACCAACAAGGTTTTACCCTTTGTGCTAAATGGATTACCTGATATTTAATTGGGGATGAAACTTAGAAAGTGCTAGTCATGCATTGCATTTCTTTTGATTTTCTTTAGGGGAAGAAAATTTGGAAAAGGGTGGGATTGAAATCCATTTTTACTGCCCTTGTCCCTATTAAAGTTAAAGGTTATTTTGTCATTTAGAGTATTTGGAAAGCTTGGAAGGCCTTCAAATCTTGGCTCAGTTGGAAAGGGATTTTATGCAAAGCAGGTGCCTCTTTTCCTTCCATGAATATTTGGTGGTCTCCTATTATCACTTGTAGGGCTCTCCTATGGATCTAGTGTAGTGGGTCAGAGTGTAGAGGTTATATAAGCATGGCATTACTTCCATTTTTTATTTCTTCTCCTGACGTACCAGGAGTTGGAAACCATGGGAAAGTTTTTTTCAAATTCACAATTTAACTCCTGGTGATAGAGATACTTATGAGGTGGTTATTTATAGTATTCCATTTTCTATTTGGTGCAAACTGCATAAGCATTTTAAAAAACCCTAGTGGTCAGATTGGTATTGGCCTAGGGAGTTTTCTATTTTACAATATAAAGCTCATATAGGTTACAAATGGCTCACCCTGCAAGTTCCAATGGTTGATAAGCTCACTATGATATGGGACTTAGTCTCTCTTCCCTCCCGATGGAATAAGAAGTTTCCAAATGCTTGGGCTACTTATATTGAGCCTAAACAAAGTTTTTTTCTTAGATCCTCTTGCACCAAGGGTTGCCTATTGGCAATAGGCTCAAGCATTTGGGTGTTCATAATCCCATTTGCCCAGTTTATAGACAAATGAAAGATTTACTACATGTTTTTTTGTTTTGTGATCGGGATCAGTTAGCCTGGGAGTGGCTTCTTGAGATTTTTAGACCTTTTATGCAAGAGGATTTTACCTGGGTGCATGCTATTTTGGGTTACCCTATTGCTTTTTCCTTCAACTTGGGTGTTTTTTGGAATATTTTTAGAAATGGTACCCTGTTTTATCTTTGGAAGTCCTAGAATAGAGCTATTTTTTCTCAGCAAGATGTCGGGAATGTCTTCTCTGTTGTTGATAAATATGCTATATTATTTGATTTTTGATTACAGATTCAAGTACAGTTTGAAAAAAATACATGTGGAGTTGTAGTACTTATATACCCTCATGGACCATTGGGAGAATGCACCCTGTGCTATGAGTCATGTGTCTACTACTTCCCCTTCCAGGTCCTAGTTTTCAACTCATTGGGGGACCCGTCACTGACCACAACCCTCTGCTACCAAACATTGGTTCTAGTCTCCCTTGTAGTACAAATGTGGAGAATTTAGAGCTGGAGGCCCATATTTCCTGGCCTTTGGTTGGGATGTTCAGCATCCTAAGCAAGATTATGCCCCTAGTTGGAGTGAAATTGTACCAAATGCAAAAACTTGTATTGTTAGTGGTCCTACTGTTGATGGCTGGGGGGCTGTAGATTATTCAACTATTGGATGGACTTATTACCTTATAGAGGAAAACTTTAGGCCTTCCACCTGGCAATGATTTCTTGGCTCCTTTATTTTTGAATGCATATTTGACACTATTTTGGTGGTTATTATCTGGATTTTTATTGACTATTTTTGATACTCTTGTGCACTCTTAACCATGGTGGTTAGTGTGTTGGTTTACGGGGTGTGCTAATCCCAGCCACCCTTTTTTTATATTATTATACAGTATTTTATTGATATAATGGCTTTTTCATCTAAAAAAAATTGTTATTGATTTAACTTATTATAGCCTTCTTTTTTTTAGCCTTTTCAACCACAACCAACATATTAATTTTCAATAAATCCCAATTTTTTGAAAGAAAACTGTAGGAAATCCAAAGAGGTTAGGTACCATGTTAGAATAAAAAAAAAAAAAAAAATTCATGCTCCTCCATAGATATCTTCTTCATTAAACTTCCATGTTGTCCTTGTGTGATAATTGATGAAATATTTTTTAAATCTTATTTTATGGCTCCTTATCTTGCTTCGTATTTGATAAAATATTTTTGAAATAATTAATTGCTTCCTTCCTTATATCTTCTTTTTTCTTAAAATTTCTTCCATCTAGAGTTAAAATATTTTTTATGTAACAAAAATAATTTTTTTAGTTGTAGCATGGTTTTTTTTTTGGTATTTCTATCTCCTTCTTTGAGTCATTTATCCCTAGATTTTTAGAACCAATATGACTCCTTTTTAATGCATTATAATAATTAAAAAATAATATTATTTTTTCACATAAGAATACTGATCCATTCCATTTATTGCTATTATATCTTGTAACTTTTTGAGATTGGATTCAATTTCTTTATTTTCTTTAAAAATGTTAACAAAATATTTGGAATTCCAAATCTTCATTTTCTCCTTTAACTATTTCATCTTTTCAACAAACTTGTGCATATACGATCCTTCAAAATTTGCTTCATACCACCATAACATAACCATCTAGGATAAATCAAAGTCTTAGAGCCACATAAAATAGAAGAAAAATGGATTTGTATGACCATTATTGGGTAAATAACAAGTTAAAAGGTGGTTTTGTGATTAGGTCCTACTTGTAATAAAATATCTAAAGAGATTGTATACTTTGTTGTAACCATGTGTTAGATAACAATAATTTATTCAATATTTATTCTATATGAGTTTGCCGAATACAACCATTATTCCATGTATATTCAAAAGTTGAAGGAAAAACATCCCAAAGGCTATTTTAATTGAAAATGAAGCAAAATATTGAATTGGTTTATGCCATTTAATGAGGCTAAAAAAAGCCTCATTTTGTACAACCTATTTTCCTTCTTGTTGCACTATTTGACCATGATTTGCTTTATAATTTGCATTAGTACTTTATTAAACATAGTAATTAGTATTAATATGGTAATAAGATAGGAAGCATGATATTATGTGTTAAGAGGAATAAAATAGAACACTTTGTTGATTAACACCAAGCTTTAGAGGATAAAAGATATTATCAGGTTTGGAACATAGTAGAAAGAGGACCAAAGATAATATGGAAGCTGGCATTGGAGATAAATTTACACCTAGTACCATAAATAAGAATCTCAATAGGAGCCATATATAGCATTGTGTAATTAGCACGACGCGACAAAAATTTATTGGCACTAAATATAATAGTGCTTTGCTGGGACTAGATATCAAGATGGTAAGGTGGCTCTAGACATGGCAATAGAGGGTGATAGAGGATATGGAAAAAGACTATTGGAACCATATACTTGTAGAACATATCCCTATCATTTATCCTAGAGATCTTCCATTCTACCAACCTTCCCGTGATGACATTAGCAACTGGTCAACTACTTGTTGACTCAACATAGCTAACACCCATATTTGAATACTGGTAAACCTGCTTTCCATGAATAACCATGGTAAACCACTTTGTAACTAAAAACTGCTATTTTCAACCCTATAACCATGGTAATTAAGATCTAACTAAGGCAATTACACTAAATTAGAACATGTTTCAAATTTTTTTATCTACATATGCTAAAGTAAATTTGACAAGTATGCTACTACTATAACATCTTGATAACATAAGTTAAGGGGAGGATCTTGTCCTCCTCAACTATAAGTAGGGATAGAGTTTCATGAGATAGGGATACCATTGTTGTTGATATTACTATGATAATTATTTCTATTTTCTATACTATGTAATATACTTTATGATTGCCTAAAACCTACAATGTGATACTGGACTTGAAATTGCTAAAAGTATTTATATGTGTGAGTTGAGTTAGACCCTTATTTTCTACAATGCTACGAAGCAAGGGTCCATCTAGGTGAGGTGTGAGGTATTTATTTTAAATGTAGTTTGTGTGTACTATAGTTATAACTCAATTCAAATTTCCTTTACTTTATGAAATTTAAGATAGTTAAATAGCTATTTGAATCAATCTCCCAGGAGGACTAGATAGTAAATTAGTTTAAAAAAAGAAAAATACTATTATTGCTATAGTGTGTTGTTAAAGAAACATCAATTTTACATTCAAATTTTAGTATTCCACTCTCTTTTATTTCTATTGTAAGCACATTTATGTCCAACATTTGATGTTTCTTAGCATAATCATCTCTATTTTCTATTAGTAACTATTTAATTGTTCTATTTTAGTTGCTTTAGAATAGAAGACCTAGACTTGACATTACCTAAATAATTCATAGCACATACAACCTTTGGACACCACCCTAAATATTATAATTAATTAAAGTGAGGTAGATATAAAACCCATCACTTTTTTGCACTGTTATCAGGGAACATGATGTTGTAAGGATAATTCTAAAAACTTGTTGAATATCCAACATCACAACCTCTTTGTTTGGTTAGAAATCTAACTAGTCATTGGGGCTAAAGTACACCTCCTTAATTGGCCATTTATTAACATAAGTGTTCATTAGGACAAGGTTAAGGTTGATTCCTTAGACCAAGATACCTAGTGCCCTTATTTGTACCTTATGCCAATAAGAGACCTATTAGTCAAAACCAAGCAAGGACTAATGGTGTTGAGAAAGGAAGATAAAGTTATTGGGAACTTAAGGATTTGTTTGATAAGCTAGGGTGTATGAACAAACATAGGGATAGAAAGGTAAAATTTATTAAATGAACAAGCCATAAGTATGCAAAAATCATACCTAGAGGTTATACCAAGTGGTTCTACAATATTAGAAATTTTATCCCATATAAGTGAAGGGGAAGAAAGCATAGGAATTTCACCACCTCCTATATTAGATTGTTCAGTATCACTTGAATTGTTTCATAGAATTTGCATTTTTTTTTGGAAAAATATGATGGCAGAGAGACAGGAGGATGGGGATGGACATAGTAATGCATACCATTCTATGGAGGCTAGTAACACCAATAGGATATTTACATATCCTATCTAGTTGGACCCTAACAAATAAGCACCTATGAAAAACATCTCTTCATAAATCTTACCAAACTTTAGAGAGACTACATCAAAATACCTATATTAGTTTTATTTGAATTTAAGATCATATGCCAAACTATTGACTATAGAACTGATAGTAAAAAAACTCAAACTATTCCCCTCCACTCTAAAAAACATAGCAATGTGATGGTTTATGGTGTTGGCCCTAAACTCCATTCATATTTGGGCATATATGGAAAGGGATTTCATAGAAAAATATTAGGAATACTATCGTATTAAGGACCAAAAAGAAGAACAATTTAAGATGAAACAAAATGAAGAAACTCTTAAAGACTATTTAGATAGATTTTTGTTCATTCAAAGAATATATAGGGAAGGGATAGTTCAAGAACTCATAAAAGTAATATTTTAATGAGCATTACAATATGAATCAAGGGATGTCTTGAACCTCATGGGTAAAAATGTCATGAATAACTTAGACCTTCTTGATATCATGAAAATATATAGAAATTATTGCTATACAAGGGGAGGGACTCGTAAACACCAAGTAGGAAAGAGTAACAATGAGATAGGGGAATTAATGAAAGAATTTACTAATTTTAAAACCAATATTATCTTACACCTAAATACAAATTTGGATGAATTATAGGCTAAGGTTAAGGCCATCGAACCACTAGCCATAGGAGAAGGTATAAACATGCCCTTAAAGAATACCCCTTAAAAAAGATTAATATATGTAGCATTTGTGAAAAAGGCTACTCTATGGATTGATGTGACCTAATTGAAATTAAATCTACCCTTGGAAGGAATCATTCAAATATAGAAGAACTTAATTATGTGGGTCAACAAAATAATTTATTCTAAAATCAAAATTTCTTAGGGGCACCATGGGCACAAAACCTATGGAATATTCCATGGAACATGTCTCCACTACTATAATAATGGGGCTAGTACCCATAGCACCCACCTACCAAATGGTCTAATTTAGGATGGTTCAACCATCCATGGATGCAATCAATGCCCAACCAATGATGGACAACTCAAAACCAACAATGGTTAAGACCAACTCAACCTAACCAACCCTATAGAGGACATCAAAAATTCTAAATTTAGTACTAAGCATTGCTATTGAGACCTATTGGTACTGCTCAATCAATACAACCTTAACTACCAAAGCAACCTCCAATTTTATCTCAACCTATGACTAATCCAAAAAATAATACACAAGAAACCCATATATATAATAGTAAACACAATAACACAATTAACCTTAGTGCTATCAACTATGACTATGTCTAGCTTCACTCAGGAAAAGTATTGCCTAATACAACACCTTTCATAATAGTAGAATTTAAAAAAAAAAAGGTAAATAACATTACCAAGTCCCGAGCCTTCAAATAAAAAGGAAGAACATCTTCTAAAAAATATTCCTTTAGGATCTTGTAGGGCACCATATCCTAAACATTTAGAACCCAAAGAATAGTGCTTAGATGAATCTAATCTACTGATAAAATTAAAACACTTATATATAATAATCCATTTACTCCAAGAAAAAAAAGGTGTACTAATATTTAATAAGGTTATCAAAGATATGTGTATCAAGAATCCTAGGAGAAAACAAAAATCTCATTCAGAGATGATGCAACTAGAAAAATTGGTTGACCTCTTAGCAGGGAAATTCATTCCACCTAAGTATGGAGATCCCAAAACCCCTATTATTACAATCTTCATTGGTACAACTAAGATGCCTAATGGTTTTTTTTACTTAGGAGTAGCCATAAAAATCATAATCATGGAAATGTTAAATAAATTATCCCTAACTAATATGCGACCCACTTATATATCCTTCAATTAGTAGACCAGTCTACAACAAAATCTAGTAGATACCCTAGTAACCATAGAATCATGGGAATATCTGATTGAATTTATGATTCTACAGACAAGAGCCAAGGTGAATAGTTAACCATTGATCCTTGGGTAACCTTGGTTGGCCATGACTACTGCTTTTATATATTATTTCTCAATGGATGTGACTATCTCTAATGGATTAGATTCTAAAAAATCTCTTTATACCCTCCAGTTGGACCTTCCATGGATTTATTTAAAAATGTATGGATTAAAAAACTTAGTTAATAGGATGATTTTTCTTATTTGGCTATGGTAAATATAAAAGAACATATGAAGCAGCTAGATCCACTATAAGGAGCCCTTTTTGAAGATGAAACTATCATATTAGAGTCCTCAAGTGGATTTTGCTCAGATGACAAGGAGGTCATAGTTCACTAATTCCTATAGAAGGAAGAGGGTGAAACCTATGAATCCTTATCACTTGTATCTACAATATAGTCCATTCACTTTGGCACATGGGTGGCAAAGATACCTCTTCTCATCCTTTAAATATCCTCTATCAAATATCATTCCTACAGGGATCATTTTTATGAAAACACTACGATTTTCCATTCCCTAACACCTCATCATTATCCCATGAATTGATTGGTGAATAGAAGAATTAAATCGGTGTAACCAAGAACCAAATAGATAGAGATACAACCAAGAAAACTCATTAATATTAATAGTTGGTTTAAGGATGAAGAGGATGTAGGATTGTTTAAAATTTTAAGCCAACACATAAATGCATTTGCATGGGATTATAGTGAAATTAAGGAGATACACCTTGACATATGCACTCATAAAATATATACCACCAAAAAAAAACCTATATGTCAACCACAAAGAAGGATAAACCCTACTTTAAGGGATGCGATGAAAATAGAAATTGAAAATTTATTGGATGCAGGTTTCATTTACCCGATTTGATAGCCAATGGGTCTTCCCACTAGTTATTGTCCCTAAGAATTGAAAAATGCATGCATGTTGATTATAGAGAACTTAATAAGGTTACACAAAATATTAGTTTTTGTTAACTTTTATAGTTTTAGTGCTTAACATTTTCTAGAAAAAAAAAAAATTCTTTCATAGATGGTTTTAGTGGTTATAATTAGATATAGGTGGCACTAGAAAACAAATATAATACTACCTTCGTGTGACCTTGGGGGGCATTTGCTAATCGAGTCTTACCATTTGGGGCTTTGCAATACCCCTACAACTTTATAGTGGATAATTCTTAATATTTTTGTAGATCTCACTAATGAATGCGTCGAGGTATACATGGATGATTTCACAATATATGGAGAAACCTTTGAAGATAGTTTCCATAATCTTGATCAAGTTATCACTTGATGCAAAGCCCATAACCTATCTTTGATAAATGAAAAATACATAATTATTATGGATGAAGGGATTGTGCTAGGGAGTCGTATCTCAACCTTAAGTATAAAAGTAGATCCAAAATAAATAGATGTCATAAACTAGTTATCTCTGTCAGAGGCTCAAATGAATGTTAAAATTTTCTTAGGGCATGCAAGACTATTTCAAATATTTTATTGAAAACTTCAATAAAATTTCTACCCCACTATTCTCCCTCCTTACCAATAATATTGAGTTTAAATGGACACAAGAATGTCAAGTGGTATTTGAGGCCATTAAAGAAAAATTGACCTCTACACCAGTATTGAGGGGACCTAACTAGAGACTCCCATTCCATATCTATACTGATGCTTATAATACTACTATAGGTGCAATATTTGGTCAAGAAGAAGAAAATGAGAAAAACTATGTCATTTACTATATTAGAAAAAAATTAACTAGAGCCAAAATAATTACACCACAAGCGAGAAGGAATTTTTGGTAGTAGTTTATGCCATCAAAAATTTTATAATAATATTAAAGGGTATCATATATACGTGTATACTGACCACTCTATAATTAAGTATTTAATTAATAAACCTATGGTAAGTGGATGGGTGATCTAATAGCTATTACTACTACAAGAAATTGACATCACTGTAATAGATAAAACTGGTAAGGCCAATGTAGTTGTAAATTTTTTATCAAGACTAAACATTATTAGTGAAAAAGAGCTAGTGGATTACTCTTTTCTTGATGAACATCTATTTGTAATATCAACATACTTGCCATGGTTTGTATATATTTCCATTATTTTTGTAACTGGGAAGATTCCTCTCATCTTATTGCTAGTGAAAGACACCATTTAATTCAACAAATTTTATCATTCTAATGGATAAAAGGGTTATTATTTAATGTGGGCCTAATTATTCTTATTGTAGGTGTGTAAAGGAAGATGAAATTTATGACATCCTTTAGGCATGTCATGATGAACCCTCAAGAGGATACTACTCACCTGTAAATAAGTTCTTCTAAACTTCTCCTTCTATACATCATAAATTTCCTCTTGTAGATATAGCATTCCCCCACTTGCATCATTTAAGTTTACATCCATTGCACATATCCATATGTTTTCCATTTAAACTTTATGTTCATATTTGTACATTCTTCCCAAAAATGTGCCTTAGCAGGAGTAATACATGCACATGTTAGCATCACCACCTGGATGTCCATTCCCCCTTTTCAGGATTAGGGTAAACATAGGTGTCATGTTCATTTTTGACTACTTTATAGTTCAGGCAATCCAGTATCACCCATAGCTATTGAGTCTTGTACATTCTTCTTATGGTCCTTTAGGCTGGTTCAACTTCTCACACGGACCACTCACAATAGGTTACACCTTAAACAATTTTGAGCATAGGAAAGAGGACATCTTGAATAGATATCACCATGTAGTGAATGGTATCCCTTGCTCCCCCTATCGCTTTCATGGTCAACATACAACCTGGGGATAAACAAAGGGATCAAGCATAAGCAAAAATAAATGATTGGGTAGAAAACAAAAGTCATCGCCCATACAAAAGAACACCACCAAAATACAAAAAAAAAAATAGAGAAAAGAAAAGGGTACCACAAAAATAGGTCAACACTAGATGAGGGGATGAAAACAAAAGGAAAAACCTCTTGATATCACCTATTTTATGCTTATCACCTTTGGTCCTTAGGTTCAACATAAAACCATGAGATGATTTCCATCACTAGCAATAGGCTCTAGGAGCCTGCCTACTAGTGGAATAGTCTTACATATGGCAACATATCTGTAACATTAGCATCTCACTTTCGTATAAGATAATTGTTGTGGATGTATGAGCTAGCTAGTCTGGTAGCATCTACAATGGGTTAATCCTACCCCCCTCAAAATGGATAAATAAACCTTACACATTCACACACATAGGTCCAAGATAGACTTTGAACCAGCCTGATTATGTTATAAGTTGCCACAAACACTTGTATAGCTAAGGGTCTGAGATTTGATTGTCACAACTATGTTGGTCAAAACCATTACAAATGCCTTACATTATCCCCATTCCTAAAATCATGGAATGGATCGCATCCGTACAGGTCAATGCAAGGATAGAAGTGCTTCCTTGGCGCATTTTAGTACGTCCATACATGCATCCATGCATCTATGTCATATATATCTAGTACACATTATAACAATGCATTCATTCTACATGCATTTCCATATCAAATCACATTATTGTGTTCAATCTACATGCATTTCCATATCAAATCACATTATTACATTTAATCTACATACATTCACTACAAAATCACATCGGATACCACATCATATCACATTCAAAATATGATCATCATACTACTCTGTAATCCATTTATACCACATAATAATAATATATCTAATACATGTATATCTTGTTATCATACATACCTATAAACTATGTTACGCTATCTATGCAAACATAAACAAGGACACATCTCAAACCATAAAAATAACACATGTATAGAGCACAATCGAAATAAAAATGTGTATATATATATATCATCCATACAAAATACCTAAAGGCTATAATCTAGGACCATGCCCATCATCATCTAAAATGCCCACAGGCTACAATACATAGAAAGCTTAACTCCCACTAGGAGTCTTCCCATGGCCCTCACAGCTCACTCACCTATACGCAACCCTTCTCGACTCTGCCCTGACCTTTGGAACTGGATCCACGATAGGTTGATCCTACACCTTACTTCTAGCACCCACCTGGCCCACTGTAGCAGCACTACACTGGATATGATGTGAGGAGACCCTCACTCATGACCGAGTCTCCGAATGTGACACCACTTGATCATAATCAAGAAGAGGAATCCCATGCACCGATAGAGTAGTATCACATAATATATTCCTAGTAGTCTCCGTAGCCAACTGACCATACAACTCGTAATAGTTTGAGCCAGCATTGCCATCATGGACCTCATGTGATACATCTCAACCACTACACCATAATATCTAATTTGAGCAGCCTCCTATCTATGAAGCTTAGCCTCCAACTATCGAACCCTATCCTATAGCTCTCGTACCTCCTCCTCAGCATCCTGCCTCTCCGTGAGATCAATAGGAATCTGATGTGCCATACTAGAAAAAACACCAATATCAATGGTATCATCCATACCACCCATATTAGTAGCCCCACCCCCTCCTCCTGTACTCTAGTGGCCTGATCAATCATCACATCAACACCTTCCACTATCTCCTCCACTCTCACTCCTTGGGTGCTCACTATCTCACCCAAGCTTCATCGCGACCGCCATAGAGGAACCTACTCCTCATCACCCACTCCACCCTCCACTCTATCTCGAGCCTCCCTACTAGATCCCCTCTCTAGTGGTAGCACCCCAGCAACAAGTGCCACACATCGATCAATAATACCTCTGCCCGACTTCCAACTCTGCCATACCCACCAAACATCAAATGTCATAGTCATCCCAGTATCCTTGAAATTCAAGATATCCATAGGAGGATACCTCTCCCCAACCCAAGGCAAAACCATAGAATGCTCTCCTCTATCTCCTAATTGCCTAAAGTAAGTCATAGGATCCCCTGTAACATCCTGCTGTAAACCAAACTGTCTTCTAACTCTATCAAACTAAAAGTACTCAGTCTACCAAGTGTACCTCCCCAAAAACCATCTACCCTATCAAATGGCTCTTAGTTTCTCATCATAATCATCCTAACTCACCCCACCTAACTAGGGCCTCCATCTAATATCACCAGGAGTTAGGTCTCCAAACTTACCCCTCCAAAAATAGCGGGTCACCCTCATGTGGCCTCTTGATACCTTGCTCTACCACCGTACTCCACTGCAAAGCATAGGGTAAATACTCCTTGCCCTCCAAATGTATAGGATGAGGCAACAATGAAGGTCTCTTGATAGCTATATGCTCCCATGCCCACACTTGTAACAAGGGGATCGTGCTCAATCGTATCCTCTTACCCCGAACATCATTGTGCAACTCTCGATAAACTTAGGCCAGTAATGTAGGTTCCTAGAAAAATACAACCCTCTACTCCACCATATCACTCACCACATCTAACATATTGCAGGTGAACAGCACCCCAAAACTGTCAGGTAGAGCATACGTAGATATCATCATCATCGCCATGCACTGTCAATCAGATATCTTGTCCTTCAATCATAACCACTCATAATCAATCTTAGAGACATCAATGCCTCTCCAATCGACCCCAAAAAATCTCTCTAGTACAACATCCTTGCTCTCATCCATGACTGTTATCATAGCAACACCCTCAATCAGAAATCTATAAATCTGATACACATCCTCTAAAGTAATGGTCATTTCCCTAGCGAGAAAATGAAAGGTGTTCTTGTCTGTGACCCATCGCTCACACAACACACACATATAGGCTCGGTTAGTGTGGATACTCTTGCACTCCCACACACCTCAGAACCATATGTCATCCAACCAATCTAGCTCATCTTCTGTCTTCATTAACTCCTCAAAACCTTCCTTCATATTTTGCACCCGATGACGGGGCTCCAACATCTTCACATGTTCATCCATAACAAACACAAAAAAACATAAATTAGTCTTTTATCCAAATCACAAACCATCAATCAAATTTACAAACTACAATAGTTAAATTTGACATGCATTTTGAGACATAATAAAATGCATTAATCACATGACAAAACACATCATAAAAATAGTCACATATTTGGATACCCATTTTGTCATTTCATGGCAAAAGTTCAAACAGATGTGAGAAATAGTACATATTTGACCCCCAAATGTCAAATATAAGTTCACCCACATACCCATAGTGACACGAAATTCAAAACATGATCAATTCATTCAACATACAAAAACAAAACACATTTTTGAATACCCATTTGCCCACTTAGCAATAAAATTTTCAACAAAATTCAAAAATAACCTACAAATCTACATAGATCTAAAAGTCTACTTTACCAAACATACTCCAAAATCGAACACACACCAAACCACGCAATTCAAAAATAAAAATCACATTTTTGAATACCCATTTGCCCACTTAGTGGTAAAATTTTAAATAAATGTTGAATATAGTCTAAATCGGGCTCCCTCCAGCTCATTTTCAGTTCAACATTACCTACACTTTGGCACGCAAATCAAAGGCAGGTCAAATGAAGTCATCCACAAAAACAAACAATATTTTTGGACACTCATTTTTCCCTTCTATAGTGAAAGTTTCATCCATTTCCAAAAATGCTACCTCTAAAATAGTAGATCTAACTATTAAAATTTACTATTTTACACCTAAAAGCAACATATTTCGAAATCACACCAAACAAAATCAAAAAAATATAACAGTCATATAACGAGATGCCCATTTCCAACTTTTACGAATAAAATGCAATAACATATCAATGTTAGTACACTGGTACTTCAAAAATAAACGGTAAAACTTCACACCTACTCTACCCTTCACCCAGTCAAACTGGCACCGAATCAAGTCCAATTCAGAAACTGATTGTGTCTTTGGATACCCATTTGGCTTGTTTATCACTATGTTTTCAAATTTTGATTAAAAATTACTAAAAATTTTAAAACGAGATGAAAACCTCCCTCCCCCTCATTCACATTTCTCCGGAAAAATAAAACAAAATAAAAATAAGGACAAAGGACACTTACCGGTGGGTCCCCACACCTGCTGTCAGTTGCCCTACGTCACCTCGTCATTGTCACCAGTGAAGTCATCAACCGTGCTTGTCTTGTGTCATAAAATTCTCCCACAAGTCGCTTTCTAGTGTCTTGCACCGTCAAAATGAGCCCATTCCAAGTCAATTAGGGCTTAAATAGGCCTAAATCCCTGATTCGCCCCTCGAGGGGTGAAATCAAACCCAATTCGCCCCCCGAGTGGTGATTTAGGTCAAAATCACCCTCGGGTGGTGAACTCAGCAAAAACACCCCAAAATCACCCAAACTACCCCCAAAACCCTAGGAAAGCAGGCACATGTCCTCCAAACCCCTAAGACCTTCCCAAACTTGTCATATAATTTAATTTTCAATCATATTCATCATGTATTGGTATCTTATTAATTACTGCATCATCAACTCACCCCACTTCATTTGCCTCATTATTGATTCCTCGTTTGAGGGGGTATTCATACCCAAAGTCAGCTTTGCACGCAAATCCAAGGTCTCCCTAGGACGATGTTGTATTGCATGGCCCCTTCCAAGACATGACACATCATGTGGATGGTCTTATGCCCCACCTTGATGGGTAGGACTATCGTTCCCACAGTATTGCATAAAGCATCATTGAAAGCTCTTAATGTATAGGCTCCCAGAATGATATTGGACTTGGGGATCTTAAGGTTTTCTATTGCTGTTGTTTTGATGATGTTGATGGATGAACCTGTATCGATCAAGACCCGCTTAAATGACAAATCATTAACTGATGCCATGATGTGCAACGGAGGGTCTGGTAAGGCAGTAGATATTGTCTTAATCTCATAATCGTAGAATCGAATTATAGGTTCTTGGCACTCTTGTACTTGCCCCACAAAATGGGTGAATGCATTTGGATCTTGCGTTTGAAGCTCAATCAACCATAAAATCTCCATAAATGTCTCCTTATGCTTTGGGTATTATTGTATGAGCTCATAAATTGATAGCTTAGCCAGATTTGTTTGTAATTTTTGCTCAAGTCTACTTCGGATAGTTACCACAGGTCAGGTTGGTGGACCTAGAAGGTTGTCTTGCCCCTGCCTCTGCCTAGGTGCAGCTGGGATGTTATTAGGAGTTGCAAGAGGTTGTGGTTGACCATACCATCTAGTCCTAGTCGTTATATTGAAAATTTAAACCATCCCAACACACCCATAGGTAGGTGTATCAATTTGGACCTGGTTGACTTGTGCTCCTTTACCTCTAGGGATCTCATGGTTTGGTAGCAAGTTTTTATAGATTCCCATATCTCTGTTATTAGGGGCCAGTGGGTTGTCCACTTTAAGTTCTCCCGCCTCAATCATGTTTTGCACCTAATGTTTTAAACCAACACAAAATTTAATATTATGTCCTGGTATCCTTTGAAACAGGTAGAATTGATCTTCCCTATATCCTTTTGGATTAGGATGGTTGGGATCCATAAGAGGTATATCAGGGAATCTAATTTTTCCTGCCTCACTCAATTTATTAAAGATTGATTACATTGATTCTATCAATGGTGTAAAATGACGAGGCGGCTTGCGCTCTTTGTTCCAACCTTAATTTTGTTCATAATTGGCTGGTGGGGGCTATGCTTGATAATTCTAGGGTTGGTTCCCAGCCCCATCCTTAGGTGTGGCCAATACCACTTGATTAACTGGAAGAAGGCTTGCCTTCTTCTGATTTTACTTGCCATTTTTGTCATTCTTGTTCCACTCCTTCTTGGTCCAAATTTTTATGGTTCCCTCATCTACTTTTATCTCCTCAATGAGCTTGGCCTGTGCCAAAGCTTTCTAAAATGAGGGGTATTGTTATAGTTGTAGCAAGAGGGAAATGTGTTTGGAATAACTCTTGGTGAACATCCAAAAAATTTCTTTTGTGGGAACAGAGAATGGCAATTTCACCGTGATTTTTCTCCATCTATTCCCGTAATCCATTACTAGCTTGTCATCATAATGACTCAAATTGTCCAGGTCTGAAAGGTTCACTTTCCTCTTGGCACCAAAAGAGAAAAGCTTCAAAAAAGTGTTCACTAGTTGTTTGAAATTTGCTATGCTATTTTTAGGTAGCTGGTTGAACCATTGGTGGTGGCACACATGAATGTCATAATGAATATCCTAATCATGAGAGCATTGTTGTCTTCAAGATGAAAACATGTGTTAATGAAGTTGGTGACATGCTCTTGTGCATCCTCTTCCCCTTTGAACTTATCTAGCCTAGGCATCTCAAAATTCTTAGGATAGGGAGGGCTAGGAACTAATGGACACAATGGTTGGTTGTGTATTTTGTTCAATGTTGGTGAGTTCCCAACTGCCTCTTATTTCTCAAAGGCTTTCATATTTTCAGCAAGATCTTGAAATGCCTTTGATGCATGAATTTTCTCCTCTTGTAGGCCTACTCATGGCAGCGATGGAGGTAATCCTCTATCCATTTGATTTTATCTATTTTCTTTCCTTCTATGATAGGATTAAATATGTGTTTGATATGGCTTTACTAAGTTTAGCCGTTACTCCTCAGTTTGGAGGGTGACTTTGTTGTGAGTTACTTTCTTTTCTAATGCGCTCTTCTCTTGGTGAGTTAGCGCGCTGATCTCCTTGATGATCACTTCCACTTGTTTGTTGGTTGTTATGAGATAGATGCTCAGCTTGCTCTCTTAAACATTGCTCATGTTGGTGCAACAACCACTCTCTCTATTTATCGTGTTCAAGAGCATCCAAAATCTCTTGCTCTTTGCACAAGGCATTCTCTAACCATCACACATGGTCAACTTACACAGTCATAGAGGACTCTTGCTTATTTGACCTTGTCCTAGTTGTTTTGATTCACAAATATCTCAGAGGTTTTTGTTGTTTCTTCACTCTCGCTAGCTAATGTGACTTGTTCAACATATTGTTGAGTGTCTCTATGATTATATTTTGTGTGTTTGTTGCGGGGTCATCTTGAGACACCCCCAGTTTGAGAAGTGTGCTTAGAAGTCATGGTTTGTGAGCTTCCAAATGTGGAATTCTCTATGGCTATAGTTCTGGAAGGTGGCCTTAGATGCAACCGATCCAACTCATCCAATTTTCTTGTTCTCCATGGCTGATCCCATGGGGTGCCATTCACTCAAATGAGGTCATATTCTAATGGAATCCTTCCTCTTTTTTGAATGATGTCTTCTATTTTATGTCTATGACTGGATGTGTTTCTAGTTTCTTGCCCCTCATTTGGCTAATATGTTCTAAGTATTTCATGTGAGCATTGAGATGTTTCGACTCTCATGTGCCCTTTTGGTGATGAGGATTTCATGGTCCTTTCTACCCTCCATGAGGATGGAGAAAGGGAAACCTCACTATTTCTATGTGAAGAACGAGGTCTAGAACTCTCTCTGTGTCTATGTGAGAGGAAGCTCTTGAAGCCTCCTCGTGTCTCTGAGAAGTTTTTGTGTGTTTGGAGGAAGCCTTTGATGTTTCCTCTTGTCTCCTTGAAGATGATGGTCATGAGGCCTCTTTGTGTTTATGAGATGTAGTTTCATGTTGTGGTTACCTATGAGGGGTTTCTCGAGGAGATCCCCCAAGGGTTGAGTTATCACCCCTTAGACTTGAAGAACTGTGTCTTACGGTCTTCCTAGTAGGTCTTTCAATGTACGACTTCACCTAAGGGTATGTGTTGTTTCGGATCCTCCCTCGGTGTCAAATCGGGGATGTCTACTTCTTGTTTTAACCATTATTTTTGAATTTAGCTTTTGTGTTACACTTTAAATATGATCTAACAATATCACACAAATATTTATCTTGATTATAGATTTAAGTGTGCCCTAACTGTTTGATGCATTTGGATGTTTTGTTGTTTCTTGTTTCTTTGCTTCGGATTTGAAACGAGGAGACTCATTCATAGTGATAATCAAGAGTACTCATGCCAAACATGATTTCCCAAAAGAGACTAGGGTACACCGCTGAAATCCTAGTGGGGTGTTCGCCTAGCTCTTCCACTCTGATCCAACGAATGTTCCAAAAGTGGGAGACATTTTGAACACGAGTATCTTAGTGCCACTATGAAGAAGTTCTTCAACCTATTTCTAGGAGAATCTAAGGGAAAAACCAGTGGAGGAAGATGAATTCCAATGTCACCGAACTAAAATTAGGGTTGGTGATGAAATTCAACTCCCCAATGTTTAAATGATACATGCATGTGTGGTGTTCATTTTAAGCTTGCATAACATAAAGTGCATCATATAGCAGCAATGAGTCTTTCCTATATGCCTAAGTGCAAAATACATTTCATTATTCAGAAATATGCATGAACTACTATGATTTGTATGAACACACTTTATTTCATGCAAATATGGCCTTTTGTAAGGCCTAAAAGCAAGAAAACAACATACAATGTCCAACATGTTATATTTCTAGGGTGAAATTTTTAGGCATAATCCATTGTTCCTAGCAACACCTAGTGAAAATATAAAAGAATATCTAAGATATGCAAAATGATTAATTGTTTCTCCTTTTATTCTTTCAATTTCTAAACATAAATGTGCTTTAAGTTCTCTATTTTAGACACACATAAGCAAATAGAAAGCTATAAAATATTAGAGAGGTTGTACCAACATTTGATCCAGCTCAGAGAGTTGATGTTTTGACCTCTACTACACTCCAATGCTAGTCGATGTTGACCAGAGTGGCTGGTTCCTGGCTACTGTTAGCAGGAGAGGCTAAGGCTCTGTTGGCCGCTGTGGCTCAGAGCGGTTAATTTATGATCATTATAGATCAGAGTAGCTAGACCTGTGCACAAAACTAAGTTAGTATCTAGGTATAAAATAAAAAATAAATGGAAGTCCCATAGTGATCGCCATTTGTAGCAACCCTGGGACATACGCACCGCTCTTTTTACGCTACTTGCAATGTATTAAAAACCTAGGATGAAATGGAAGACAATGAAAATAATATAACACGAAAATAACAAAGATAGATATCTTTATTTGGATTGAAACCTGATTACATTTTGATCCCTCTTAGGGATACCCATTTCGATACAATAAGGTTACAAATAGGCAAAGAGTGCCCCTTTCACGAAGAGATGGTGCGCTTTCAAAAGCTTCATGGTTTCACACATGGAAATGTATGAGGGCTTACATATGCCTCCTTATCCAGGCCTATTTCTTGGAGGGATCCCTTTTACTCTTGTATGTTGTAGATTCCATCTGATGAACCTGTGGCCCTATAAGCAATGAAACAACAACACATGCTTAGATGTTTGGGAATGCCTCCCTGGATGAGGTTGTTAGTACTGAATATATCAACTGAAAGCAAGTGCAAATTAAACATATGCTATGAAGTTAAATGAATGAAATTATATTATGCTAATGATATACTAAACAGAATAATGAGACTAATGTATAAAACCCTAAGCTAGGCCTACGGGCCATTGTCCAAGACAGTGGCCGCTAAGGTGAATTTCATTCCATTTGCCCCAAATCTATGGGTAAAATCTTGTATTTGATGTTGAAATGGTGGTCGCTTTGGATCTCTAATTTTTTAGGGCTTCACCGTATACATGATCTCCAAGAGAATCTCTCTAAGCCTCGAAAGCTCTCCTCAATGACATGTTCTGACAAATTTGGGATAAATTGTCCCCTTGGTGCTCTCAGGCTTGCACCTTTTAAAGTGTGTAAAACCCTAGGTCTATTTCCAAGCCCTAGGAATGAATTCCTCATGTGTAGTGAGAGTTAGCATGAGGATATTTTGTTATTTGTCTATGTTTGGAGGCCAGTTAACTGAAATCTAATTGCAAACTTGAGTCTCCTATGTGAATTGGTCGTGAAAGGGGAGGCCACCCAAATCAACCAATAGGAGAATGTGCCCATACCTTTTATGAAGATGAAGAAGCCTCTTTGGAAATCTGCCACAATCACAATATTCTCTTGCCAAACTTCATGAGGGTTAGGAGAAATTACAAAACAAATATCATAACCTTTTACACCTTATTTCTCCTAGTCAAAAATCACATCCACCACTAGAAAATAATTAAAAATAATTATTTCCTCAATTAATTAAGCATAGCATGAATATCACCACAACCATTTACCATTCCCTTATTTCTCCTAAAAATCACTTTGCACTAATGCACAACTCACTAAGCTCCTTAATGCAAAAATTCCCACATCAAATAGTGCAAAATATAAACCACAACTCATAAATCACATCACCATAGTATACCCTCAATAATGGTGCTTGAAACCTTAGCTTTGACAAATTAAAACATTAATTATTCATTCTCCAAAAATTGTGGCGACGGGCATACCTTAGAAAATAAAATATTTTTTCGGCTCCGAAGAATGCGACGACAACAAACCATGCGAAAACGGGTTTCGGGTGACTCGAACCCAAGACCTGCAGCGAGTGCACCTTTGCACTCCCTCCGCCCACCAAGTGGGCTAAGCTTCCCACATGGAAGCTATTCCACCTTGTGCTCCTTATGCTTCTTCTTTTCGCCCATGAGCTTTTAAACAACGAACAACGCTTCAACCAATACAATGCTAAAATGATGCTCACAGGAATCGAACTCATGACCTCCGTGCTATCAACACCTTTGCACAATCCAAGCTGCCACTAGGCCATGCTGCCCAATGTGATTTGGGAAGTGGTCATTGTCTACTTTTAACCATTCGTTGCATCACATAAAACAAAACACAAGCTCTTTCCTTCGCATATACCACGCAAGATTATCAACGAGCAAGGATAATCGATTTAAAAACTTGGTGGCATATTTATATGCCTTTCCCTTCGCTTGGAAACTTTGGCGCTTTTAAAACTGCCCTCATGACGTCGACGGACATGGCGAAAAACTTTTTATTTAATTTTAAAATTAAAATTTAAATTTTAAATAAATTAAAATTTAAACTAAACCTTTAAAATTAAATTTCTCCATCACCGGGGCACCTTTTTCGATGAAACGAAAAGCCAACTTGGGTTTTAAGAAAAACCCATTTCAAATCTGCCATCCATGGTTTTAAATAAAACCTTTTATTTTTCCTGCCTTGGTTTTGATAAAAACCCTTCCTTGCACTTTCACAAAACATAGTGCATACCATCATAGATCCTTTTGACATCAAATAACCTTTTGACATCAATGACAACATTTTAGCTTAGGGACTCAAAATGTCCAACAATCTCCCCCTTTGTCATTGATGGCAACCCATATTCATTTTACTAAAACCTGATCTTCTTTTCTCCCCCTAGGACTTTGCTCCCCCTGGCTCAATGCTCTCTCAAATATCAAATCTCTCCCCATATCAAAACTCTCCCCAATATACACAAATCTCTCCCCCTTTGACATCAATGGCAAAGGGTCACCTTTGGGGCTCAGGGCTAAGAATGAGCCTCTTAGCTTAGCCCCTCCCCCACCTCCACATGAGGTGGTTAATTCTGGGGTGGGAGTATTTCTACTCCCCAAAAGCACTGTTCTTTGTCTTTATCTTTCTCTCTTCTTTTCTGAGTCTTCTAAATCCTCTCACTGTTTCTTTCCAAGTCATCATCCATGTTCCTGTCATCACTTTTGTTCTTGTTCATGCCTGCTTCTGGAATATTTTCTCTACACCATCTTGCTATGTGACCATCATTATTGCACTTATAACACTTAATGTTATTATTCCTTGGAGGTGCAACTATCTTAGGACTTCTCCTAGTGAAGCCATATCTTCTTCTATCATGAACCCTGCAATTCATTGCCTTGTGACCAAACCCATTGCATGAGTAGCAATACCCATGGAAAAGTTGTCCTTTCCCATATTCCTGTCTTTCATGTGTCCTACATTGTGAAGCCATATGCCCAAACCTATGACATGAAAAGCATCTTCCATTGAAGCCTCCTTGTCTTGACCTCATTGGTCTCCTGTTCTGATTGTTGTTCCATATGTATCTTCTTTGTGCATTGTTCCTCTCTTTGTTGAACTCTTTGTTGTCCAACTCATCCTCTGATGTCCCACTTTCACTTAAACTATCTTCTTCTGATGTATCTTCTTCTGAAGTTTCTTCTTCATCAAGACTTGAAGTAGATTCTTTTTCCTATTTCTTTTGAACCTTTCCAAAGCCAAGACCTGTTGAACATGATGTTCGTTGTTGTCCACAGATGAACTTATCCAAGTTCTTAGAGCTATTTGTGAAACTCTTCATCTTGATCTTGGAGTCCTTTAAGTCTTCTTTTAGAGTAGCCACTTCTTGTGCTAACTTCTCACATTCCAAAATCTTTGCTTCTAACTTATCCTTGAACTTGCTTGCCTTAGCCTTTGACTTCTCTAAATCCTCTATGAGCAATAATCTTTCTTCATCACATTCTTGAAACTGACTTTCAAGCTTAGAGTGTTGCTTTCTTACCTTATTTACTGTGTCAAGGGCATAGATAAGTTCTCCCTTGAGATCATAGCCATTCTCTATTGAATAATCCTCTATTTGTTTACCTTTGTCCATATCATTACTTCCTTTTGGCTTGTCTTCTATAGGATCACTCACTTCTTCTAATGCCATTAGAATATTTTCATCTGGTCTATCAAGTGCATCTTCAAAATCATCATCACTAAAACTATAACCATTCCTTGTGCAATCATCTTCAAGATGTCCAAATCTACCACATCTAAAACACTTGAGAATAACTGGAGTCTTTTTCTTAATTGGATCTTTTTCTTCAACCATAAATAAGACTTCATCTCTATCATTGTCTAAAAAACTAGTATCACTATCAACTGAGTACTTACTTGCATTATCCGCATAGTAGCTTCTCTTTTGCCTTTGGAAGAACTTCTTCCCTTGTCTATTTTGTCCATCCTTGCTCTTCTTCTGGTACCTGTGTCTTTCTGATTCCCTGTACCCTTGTTCTTCTTTAGAACTAAGTCCTGTTATGGTGACTGATGACTTTTGTGCATTGATAGTCCTTTCCAAGGTCTTTGAATTTTCCTCAACCTTGTGTAGCTTTTCCTTAGAACCTTTTACTTCCAACCTTAGTGAAACTATCTCATGCTCTAATATTTCACACTCTAGATCTTTTGTTTTTAATTTTTTGGCCATACCTTCTTCAATTTTTCTTGTCTCTTCAACTTTGATTTTGAAGTTAGTGAGTTCCTGTAGAAACCTTGCTTTTTCTTTCTCATCTTCTTGAGCTTGATCCCTTAATCATGAGTTCTCCCTTTTTAGTTCTTCAAGAGTAATCATAAGCCTTTCACATTCTATCTCTTTTGCCTTTGATTGTTTAATCATACCTTCTTCAACTCTTCTTGCTTTTTCAACCTTATCTCTCAAGTCAGAGATATCCTATAGAAGCTTTGTCTTGCATTTCTCATCTTCTTGTATTTGAGCCTTCAATTCTAAATTCTCTCTTTTCAATTCAATAAGCTCCTTAAGAGTGGATTCCTCTTTTTCTTTTTTTGAAGCATCTTTTTTTTCTTCTATTACTGAAAGTAGAGTTTCTTCTTCATACCTATTTTGATTGTCCCTATTATCCTTTCTTGAACCAATCTCTAGGATTTCATTTCCAAGAATATCATCTTCATCTTCACTGCTACTAAACCCATTACAATATCTTGCATCATGGCCAAGTTGACCACAAACAAAACATTCTTGTGGACAATAAGTTGCATGGTGACCTGTGTTCCCACATCTGGTACAAAACTTTACCAATCTGGATATTTCTCCATTACTTGATTCATCTATTGAATCTATTTCCATGTGTCCTCCCAACACAACAATATTAAACTCATCTTCCTTTTCTTTCATGACCATAGGTGTTCTTTTCTTCTTGTGTCTCATGCTTCTACTCTTGCCTTTCTTTGCCATTTGTGTTCTTGTAGGATCTTCCTTCAAGTTGTTAAACTTCTTTCGAAGGAACCGACTCTGATACCAATTGAAGAACACAAGCTTATACTTGAGAGGGGGGTGAACAGTATAAGACCACTTTTTACTTTTCTTTCCCAAATAGTATTAATCAATATAATCAATGGCAATATCAATAGCAATAACCAAAGCAATGCACAAATCATCACACACAATAGAGACACCAATTTTAACGTGGTTCACCCAATGTGGGCTACCTCCAGAGAGAAAATATTTCTTCTAAATATTTCTCAAATAATCTCATGGGAATCCTTCCCAATTACAATGTTTATGGACCTCTATCCAAAGGAGATGTTGATCCCCTAATCTCAAGTTCATGGATCTCTTCCACAGGAGAACTCTTTCCCCTTCTGCTCTGGCTAGTGATCTTCTAGAAGACTATGTCTCTCTGCTACACTGACTGGTGGATCTCTCTCCACTTGAAGACTCCTCACTCAGATCTATCTTCAATTGTCCTGGCTATTGGATCTCTATCCACTGAGACTCTATCCTCTATACTCTATCACCTCCAAAGCTCTCTCAATAGGTTCACTCAAAACCTTCTCAAATATACTCAACAAGCTCACTCAAAACTTGTCCAAATCTGCTCAACAAGCTCACTCAGAACTTGTCCAAATCTGCTCAACAAGCTCACTTAAAACTTGTCCAAATCTTCTCAATAAGTCCACACAGAACCTGCTCAAATCTGCTCAATAAGTCCACACAAAACCTTCTCAAATATGCTCAATAAGTCCTCTCTAGGACTTGCTCAAATATTCTCAATAAGTCCTCTCTAGGACTTGCTCAAATTTGATCAATAATTCCTCTCTAGGACTTGCTCAAATCTGCATAGCAAGCTTCCACAAAAGCTTACTCAACATCATTCCACAAGCCTTCTCAAAGACTTATCTCAAATCTTCTTAACACTCACAAAAACTTCCAATCAAAAATTATAAAAATTTTTAAATAAATTTTTTTATACTAAATTCTAAAAAAAAATTTCAATAATATAAAAAAAAAAAAAATTTATATATTTTTATATCAAAACAACACTCCACAAAAAAAAAATAAAAAAAAAAAAAAAAATTTAAATAATATATTATATCTAAAAAAAAAAAAATCTCAACTCAAATCAAGAATATAGAATAGTTTGTTTTATGGAACTTGAACAACCACATGCATCCACTTGACTAGGCTCAATCAACTCAACTCAACCAAGCACCTCAATGAACAACCCTTTCTCACAAACCCTAGTCCAAGCATGTATCAACCAACTCAAAATGTTTCCAACAATGCTCAACAACAAATCTCACATAACAATGATACTCATGTTCTTTTCTAACTCAAGTTCAAGTTCTTTGCACAACCAATGGGCTTCAACAACAATGCTTATAAAACAAGGTTTAATCACAACTCTCAATCCATAAAACCTTGAAGCATTTAACCAATCACTTTCGAAAAGGAAACCACAATCAATCCTTTTCACTCCAATGATATTTTCAGAAATCAACCACCATAATCAATCAATAGGAGAATGTGCCCATACCTTTTATGAATATGAAGAAGCCTCTTTGGAAATCTGCCACAATCACAATATTCTCTTGCCAAACTTCATGAGGGTTAGGAGAAATTACAAAACAAATATCATAACCTTTTACACCTTATTTCTCCTAGTCAAAAATCACATCCACCACTAGAAAATAATTAAAAATAATTATTTCCTCAATTAATTAAGCATAGCATGAATATCACCACAACCATTTACCATTCCCTTATTTCTCCTAAAAATCACTTTGCACTAATGCACAACTCACTAAGCTCCTTAATGCAAAAATTCCCACATCAAATAGTGCAAAATATAAACCACAACTCATAAATCACATCACCATAGTATACCCTCAATAATGGTGCTTGAAACCTTAGCTTTGACAAATTAAAACATTAATTATTCATTCTCCAAAAATTGCGGCAACGGGCATACCTTAGAAAATAAAATATTTTTCGGCTCCGAAGAATGCGGCGACAACAAACCATGCGAAAATGGGTTTCGGGTGACTCGAACCCAAGACCTGCAGTGAGTGCACCTTTGCACTCCCTCCACCCACCAAGTGGGCTAAGCTTCCCACATGGAAGCTATTCCACCTTGTGCTCCTTATGCTTCTTCTTTTCGCCCATGAGTTTTTAAACAATGAACAACGCTTCAACCAATACAATGCTAAAACGATGCTCGCGGGAATCGAACTCACGACCTCCGTGCTATCAACACCTTTGCACAATCCAAGCTGCCACTAGGCCACGCTACCTAATGTGTTTTGGGAAGTGGTCGTTGTCTACTTTTAACCATTCGTTGCGTCACATAAAACAAAACACAAGCTCTTTCCTTCGCATATCCCACGCAAGATTATCAACGAGCAAGGATAATCGATTTAAAAACTTGGTGGCATATTTATATGCCTTTCCCTTCGCTTGGAAACATCGGCGCTTTTAAAACTGCCCTCATGACGTCGGTGGACATGGCAAAATTTTTTATTTAATTTTAAAATTTAAATTTAAATTTTAAATAAATTAAAATTTAAACTAAACCTTTAAAATTAAATTTCTCCATCACCGGGGCACCTTTTTCGATGAAATGAAAAGCCAACTTGGGTTTTAAGAAAAACCCATTTCAAATCTGCCATCCATGGTTTTAAATAAAACCTTTTATTTTTTCCTGCCTTGGTTTTGATAAAAACCCTTCCTTGCACTTTCACAAAACATAGTGCATACCATCATAGATCCTTTTGACATCAAATAACCTTTTGACATCAATGACAACATTTTAGCTTAGGGACTCAAAATGTCCAACAAATATCACAGTCTCTTCCCACCATATTTTCATAAAAGGAAAAATTAATTCAAATTAGGTAAATTTAATTTTGGTGAAGGTAGAGGATAATTCTTTCTTGATTTGATAAAAATGGGAAGGAATTAATTGTATAGCATGAATTCAATGCAGGAAGGTGCCTCAATATTTGAAAATAAAATACATAAAAGGAGCACCTCACCTTCATTTTACCTAATTGGTCCTTGAGTACTCAAGTGCACAAGAGACCCAGAAATCATAATAGAGAAGAGTTCCAAAGCTGAGCTATGATAAAAGGGGTTGCATGTAAAATGCTCAAAAGAAACCAACAAAAGAGAAAAAAAACAACAACCACTCATAAAAATCTATAGTGGGATTTTCTACCAATTCCCCTATAATATTAGACATCACACCCTCAACCTTAGGTCAAGAAACACCAGCTCGAACACTCTAAACCATGGCTCTTGAGTTTTTTAAATACCCAGTTAAGAGGATCGTAGACACCAAAGTTCTAAAAATCACCAAGAATATATAGGAGGGATTCCTCCAAAGGTTCATAGCTAACCCCAGAGGCACCTTCAAGGCAAGAATTTGGAGCGACTTCTTGGCATAATAAATGGTTCCAAAGGTACAAAACATGTACAAAGTGGTGGCTATATGCACTAAGATCTATGAAACTAAAGCCCAAGAAGTCCATTTGTAGTTCATAAGTTTTAGGGTGGTTTTCACCCCAGAGGTCATCCAAAAAATGCCACTAGTAGGGATGCAAAAGCATGTAATAAATCTAGAGAATACCACCTAATATTTTTATGATATACCACAAAAGAACAAGCTTGTGTTCTTGAGTATTGAATATGGTTCCTCATATATCACACTACCAAAATTCTCCCTCAAAATTAAAGCTTTTAGAAATAGCACAAGGGATGCTTGGAGTATGCTAACATTTATTTTTAGCCTAAAAAATGACAACCTTGAACCTAGACTAGTTTGAAGTTTTACACATGACTAATTTCTCTTAGAAGAGTGAGAGGGTGATAATTGGCTTTAGCAATTTCATCACTATACAAATTCTTGAGGGGTTGTTCAAGTTTAAGGACAACAAAATTATTAAATACTCTTTGTTCTTGGCTCACTTAATTTTGCATCAAAACCCCAAGGTATACCTATGGTTGAATTTGAAACAAGTAGATGACTTTGTCCTAAAGCAACCCATTTGTTTTACAAAGGTCTCAAGTAAAGCTTCCTCCTATTGTAATTTTGTCAAATATGTTTTGGTACCAACCCTAGTGGCTCTAATAAGGTTCAATTCAAAGCATCTTTTGATGATCAACCATAATATTTTGTATATATTGTTTCATGGGGATTGGTACTTCTTGGAGAAGTTTATAATTTTTTTCCTTTGTGGTTTTAATAAGTCTATCTACATGCTCTTAAATTTTATCTCAAGTAGGGTTTTTGCCTTGGATCTACTTAGATGATTGAACATAATTGATATGGCGTTTGGGAGAAGAAAATGTAAAATAATATTTTACAATCCTCCCCTCAGCATTAACAATAATGAAAAGAAAATATATCATATTTTAAAAATAAGTTAAAGGGTCGTGATCTATAAATATTTGATAATAAATTGAACTATGATCTAGAACAGGTGTTTTATAATTAGTTAGCAAGTATTAGAACCTCTACAAATCTTGTGCATGAGACTAGGCTAGGCGTAAGAGTTGACAGAAACCTTATGGAGGAGGTAAGTGTGTGACAAATAAAAATAACTATGAAGCCTCCATGGAAGCCAATATATTAAGAGACCTTTTACCAAAATAAGCACTCGATGAATGTCTACATTAGTACAAAAAATAAGAAAGACATAAAGGTAGAGCATTGGAGTGAAGTTAAAATCAAAGCTTGGTGGAAATACTAATAGGATATAAGGGATACTTCCACACCTTATGGTGGCCTAGATGATGACAATAAATTTACAAAAATCTATAATTAGGAGAATCTAGATGCTCAGAGCACATTTGAAGAAGAAACAAGTGAAGAAGAAATCAATTCTATCATACCCCAAATGGAAAAAAGGGTGGATGTGGTGTCCAAGGAATTCATAATAGTGGAAAAACCCTCACTAGAGCCTGAAGATGATACAATCAGTACCTCTCCTAAAGAACATCCATCCTCAACCACAACATGATTGTAAGCTACCACAAAAACATCATCTCCATAGGTACCAATTACAACAATATCATTATCGCAAGCCCCCCAACAAGTGGCCCAACAAAAGGAGAAGTAGAATTTGGTCCACTACAAGAGCCCCCACCATAGAAAAGGAAAAGAGAGGTTTCCTTAGGGGTATAGCCACAAGCCACTTCCCTTTTTTTTCCTCCTATTTCTTCAATTTTCACTATGATGACCAGCTAGAGGTGTCCCATTTCTTCAATTTTTTTGGCCCCATTAGCCTCCATCTCTAGTTCCACAACCACATTGGCCATCACTCCATTGATTATTTCAATAGCCACCTCTATTCAGTTGGCACCTCCATACACAACCTACTATCATCACACTTATTTCTATTTCTCTTTCCATCCCACCCATCCTATTCTTTAAACCATTACCTATAATTTTGTTAAAATAAGAATAGTCAATGAGCTCATAAGCACCACCTCTTGCTTATTTTTTACTACAATTATTCTAGGTCATTGTAGTACATCCAAAATAAGGAATCCAAAAGAGCTATGTGACCAATGGAGAAGTGAATGAGGATATATTTTGATCCTCAAGGTAATACAATATATTTTTCTTAAATAAATCTAATTGTCTCTAAGCCAAAAGTGCAAATGCAAGAGAAAGACTATTAGGTCTTAGCAATAGAGCTTTAGTTTCAAAGACATCCAATATAGGGATAAGGTAGAGTTCATGGAGCAATCCAATAAATTTGAAATCCATAACTACTTGCCCCTCAACATGAAGCCATCAAAAAAGGGAGAATATTAAGAATATAAAAAATGCCCTTAATAATTCCAACCTAGAAGCCAAATCACTGGAAAATTAGGTAGACCATCTCACTAGTCTATTGGATTTATAATTTATAACCTCTTTTATAGATGTGGAAAAGATCAAGATTTAGAGCCTAAAGGATTAGCTCACTTATCTTAACAAGGAAAAGTTTTTTTAAATATCTCAAGGAGGAGAAGAATAGAAATGTAGAGCTTGCACAACAACCAAGGGGCATAAATTAAATAAAAGAGGTTTGTAAAGTGTACTAGGAGAATATCATTAAGACAACATATGCATTGTCCCAAGTGCTAAAATTCATTGATGTAGCCACCATTCAAAGCTAATATATCAATTAGGAAATTAAGAAAGCCCTAGTTATGACTTTTATGAGGTTGAATTGAGTAAGAGCATATATACTAAGCTATTCGCCTCACCTAATTACCAATTGGTGGCGATAGAATTCAAGATAAAGGGGTAGTAGCACAAAATAAAATTGACATATTGGAGAAATAATAGATTTCAAGAAAATACAAGGTCCAGATGGGTGCTCTAGCCACTACCTTTGTAAATTTGAAGATTCATATTGAGTAATTGATTCAAAAAGGCCTTTCCTCCCCCCTAGACTTATGATAATGAACTCCTCTTTGATGAGAAGTATTCCTAGCTACTCGAATAGCGAAAGGAAGATAAAATTATTTTTGAAGAATGGTAGAGTTTGTTGGGACCAACTGAAGTCACAATTGTATTGATGAAATAAGTTACAATATATAGGCATCAAGCCTATAAGAGAACATGACAAGTGTCATAACCTTCACTCCAAGTGTCATGCATAAGACAAAATATGCATAAGATCAGGGTTATGCATAGCGGCTATTTATAGCCAATTGGCTAAAATTAGGATTTTTGAAATTTGGAATTGGCTAATATTTGGGACCCTTGACCAAGGCCCATTAGCCAAAAAAATTTGGGTGCAATTTTTTTGGGGGGGTTGATTCGTCCCAATTTTATAATAATTTGACCATTTTAAGTTTAAATTTCCAACATTACCCCTAATAATAGTTAACCTTCTACATGTGTTTCGATACTATTCACCTGGATTTTGAAACTAATTCACCAATTTTTTATAAATACATTTTGGGGCTGACCCCTTATGCATAACCCTATATAAGTTAAAATAGGGTATAGTGCACATTATAATATTCTAACAAAACCCCATAAGGGGGCGGAGGTCCAAGGTTCAAATATTGGGCCTTGCCGGACTGAACGCTTGTCCCTTTCCTGGAGCTTTCAGCGGCGTAAAAGGTTTAAAATGATTGTGGCATGGTGGTTATAGGGGCGGACTACACAAAGACTTGTGTGGCGGCTTCTGGGGTAGACAGCGTAGAATACTGTGGCGGCCATAAAAAGTTGGACAACCTGCCCGGATTCGTGGCGGCTACCGATTCCACCATGTAAATTAAAAAATATATATATATATTCTAACAAGGTCTTCATGGATTTTTGGGGCTTACAGGCTATTACAACATATTTATCTACAATTATGGTAATATTATCGCTCCTTTAACATCCATGTTAAAAAAGGATTATTTTACTTGGATCGATCTAGTTGAACAGGCTTTCCTTGAATTGAAGCATGCTATGGCAACCACTCTGTTTTTAGCAATGCCTAATTTTTTTAAGCCTTTTATAATTGAAATTTATGCTTCAGGCAATGGTATTGGCATGGTATTGATGTAGGAAGAATGACCCTTGGCTTTCACTAGTAAAGCATTCTCCAGTTGTGATCTAGGAAAATCAACTTATACTAAGGAAACGCTTACAATTTTGTATATCACTCATTGGTGATCTTATCTCATTAGGCATCATTTATTCATTAAAATAGATCATCAAAGTTTTAAATATTTCCTAGAGCAACAAGTTACCACCCCCAAACAAAAAACGTGGATCTCTAAACTCATGGGATATGATTATGATATTACTTATAAAAAGGGCAAGGTGAACATTGTGGCGCATGCCCTCTCTCACCAATTTGAGGATCATAGTATGCTATGTGCCATTTCTTCACCCATTTCATAGTGGATAAATTTTCTTCATGAGGAGGTGCTTAAGGATTTAGGCTTGCAAACTTTGGTTGTCTCCCTTCAAATAGAGCCTACCTCATGTCCTAGATACACTTATAACGGATAAGATTTATGCTACCACCAGCGCCTTGTTGTTCCTCACACATCTCCACTTTAGAAACTCCTCATGAAGGAAATGCATGCTTCACCCACTATAGTTCATTCCTAGATCCTCAAAACATATGAAAGAATTAAGTGTACCTTTTATTAGAAAGGTATGAATATGGACATTCATAATTTTGTGTTAGCATGTGATATCTATCAATGGATGAAAGGCAAAATGGTACATTCTTTAGGAACTCTAAAACCCTTGCCTTTCTTGAAATGTTACCTAAGTCCAGAGGAAAAATTATTATTTTGTGGTAATGGATCATATTTCTAAGTATGCACATTTTTATTCCCTCTCCCATACTTACACGACCTCCATAGTTACCCAAAATTTCCTTGATTCTATCTTCTACCTTCACGGCATGCTCGCATCCATTGTGTCTGATCATGAGCTTAGATTCACTAGTAATTTCTAGAAAATATTGTTTAACTTATAGGGAACTCAGATCAAAATGGGTTTAGATTATCATCCACAAATGAGTGGCTAGACTGAGATTCTCAATAAATATTTGGAAATATACCTTCATTGCTTTGTCTTTTATCATTCTACATAATGGATGAAGTGGCTTACCTTAGTTGAGTGGTGGTATAACACTTCCCATCACTTGATAACCAAGGTCACCCCTTTTGAAGTAGTTTATGTATGGCATCCATTCATAGCCTCCTCGTACATTCCAGGAAGCTCCAAGGTCCATGTAGTTGAAACTATACTCAACCAACATGTCGAAGTCCTCCATCAACTAAAGATGAATTTGGAAGTATATCAGAATTGGATGCATCAACAAGTTGATTAACACCGTTCTAAACATAGCTTTGATGTTGGCGATATGGTCTTCCTTCACTTGCAGCCATACAAATAGTCATCCCTCCAACTTCATAGATTATAGAAACTCATTTTCAAATCCTATGGACCCTACTAGGTTTTATAGTGGATTGGTGTAATGACCTACAAATTGGCTCTACCATATACATACAAGATTCACCCTGTATTTCATGTATCCTCTCTCAAGAAGGTTGTGGGTAATCACGTACAGGTTCAATCTTCCCTTTTGGAATTGGATGAAGAAGGCTCTATCTTGCTCTATCTAGAATAATTGTTGGATCGTTAGACATGCACTTTTCACAACTAAGCCATTATTGAGATCCTTGTTTAGTGGTGTGGTCTACAACTAAAATATGGTACATGGGAGTCTCTCCAACAACTCCAACACCAGTTTTATTATCTACAAATTTGAGCACAAATATGTTTGAAGGGGAAGGACATGTTAGGACCCCATCCTAACATTATTTTTATAATTCTCATTTGATTATGTTATGAACCACTTCCAACATGGGTACCCAATTTATAATGTTATTTTGTAATACCTTGTAATGGTATGTGATAAGTAAGGCACTTGGAAAAGTGGGGTCATTTCATATAATCATTATCAAGAATGTAATCTATGTTTGGTAGAATATTCTAGCTCGAGTGGCATTTTGTATGTAAGACAACTCTTGATATTTAGGTTAGGGTTCCATGAATTTTTTCTTTAAAAGACATGGAGCCATGTACAAATATTTTTTTTTGCAAATTAATGAAATATTGAAGGAGGTTGCTCCTTTGAAGAGGCTTGTGATTTTGTGTCTATTGTGAGAGTGTTTAATTCTATATTTACTTTTTGCATTGTGATATTTTTTATTGTATGAATCTAAGTTTATTTTCAATATTTTATGTGAGGGAATTTATTTTTAATCATAGGTTCTTAACATTCAATACTTGGATAATTTCGATACTTTTTCCTCTAGCAGCTGAGCTATGGGTTGTGTGTATTATTCTATTGCTTATTATGGTATATTCTTCCCATAGGCCCCAACTCTTAGCCATTTCAATCTTAATTTTTTCATGCTCCAGTCAAGCGATAGAGATCTAGTACTCACCCACTGCTCTTAAAAGTGCAAAATATCTAGTATCTTTAACACTTAGGTATTTTTGTTACCTTCTAGCAAATGAAGGGTTTTGTGTACCCATCCACTACTGAGTTAGGTACATATATTTTGGTGGATCACAAACTTGACCAAATTTAGCTCCCTTTCCTCTTGTAAACTCTCGAGCAATTGATATAATGTACCCCTCTATTGCTTGGTTCAGTACTAATTCTCCAACAAGTTCAAGACTTGGTCAAAATTTATCTCATTTTTGTCTTGCAAGGGGTTTCTAGTACTCGTTAGTTTCCATCGAGGGGGTAGAAAGTCTATCGGCCTAGTAGGGATCAAAATATTCATTGATCTTGGGATAGCCAAAATTATCTCTCCTTTGCTCATATTATTATCATATGATGGGTGTTGTGTACTGATATTTACTTAGGCTTGGTACCAATTCTTCGATAGCTTTAGGTATTTTCTAATTTTACATTTCTTCCTATTGATCGACTAGTTTTATATACTCGTCTACTCCTAGACCTGGTACAAAAATTTTAATAGCCTCCAGACTTCATCATTTTTTCTCCTTTTCTTTCTACAAGTTATTGAGCGATGGATTTGTGGTACCCATCCACCATTAAGAACATTACAAGATTTTTGATAGGTTTCTAAATTAGCAATTGATAGGCCTTTGAGGATCCGTCCCTAGCATGCCTAGGCAAAATGTACCTAGCCTCCTCCTCACTTGGTTATTTTGGCCTCTAATGCTCCCTTTTGCACTTTAAACCAAAGTGCATGTGGGTGTTGACCAAAAGTACCCAAATTCTTGGCAACTCATAGGGACTTTTCCTTAGTGGAAAATAAGAACACATACTAGTTTTTTATATTGATGATAGACAACTAAAAACAGACTTCATGTTGCAAAAAAAAGAAACACATGATACTCAAGCGAGTATATGCAGACCAAAAAAAATGAAATACAAAAAGGAGGTAAAAATATACTGCACTAGATATCACAGAGGATAGGATAGGGGTATCATCTCTTGAACAAGACCTTCAAGAAAAAATAGGTCTATAATTGCTTGCAAACTAGAAAAAATCTTGTGCAAATAGAGGGTAAACTAGTGATACATAAAGTATGCCTAGAGAAATAAATAGGGACATTATCACATAAAAGACACTTGGAGAGAAAAGAGAAAACAAAAGACTAACGAAGAGGTAAAATATGGAGTTTGTGGTAAATTTTATAGGCGAATGCACAAAAAGAAAAGGACAAGACAACAAAAATGGAGCATGGGGATACCCATAACATGGGAAACCCTAAAAAAAAAAAATGTACATGTGAAAGATAGAGTTTATGACACAATTTATAGGTGCATTTATCTAACACAAAGGAAGAAAAGAGGGAGATATGGTGCATGGGGATACTTGGAACATGGGGAATCCCCACAAAAATGAAACTCCATTAGCATACTTCAGCACAACTCACATCTATTTTAGGTCCATGCAAGGTGCCTTAGGAAATCACCACTCTTTCAAAATTTTCCCTTCTCATGCTCTCTTCTCTTTCTCATGTAGTTGAGTAGGAACTCCACTCTATTGCCCCAAAATATGTAAACCTTCATATTTCTCAACAGGCTCATTCTTAGCATTAAGGAGCATTTTTTGGAGTCAAGCAATGGATGTGGTCTTATATAGAATTGAGCCTTGAGATTTACTGGTGTAATATGATAAATATATCATGACTATACCTTAGGAATCTTGTGTGAATTTGATGCTTACATGCCCTATTTGACTTTACCCATCAATACTAAATCTCTGATAGCTTTGTTGTTCTATACTTTACTTGCAATATTTTCCCTATCAAAATACATTATGGCTACCATCTATTTTTTTATCAGTTTTTCTTATGTCATGATTACTTCTTCCTTATCTTGATTTGATCCATGGGCTACAAAGTCATAATTACTAAAAAATGTAACGGTATAATTTATACAAAGGCAAAACAACTAAAGTAAAAAGTTTTATTTCCCCCATGCATCTATTGTACATCACCCTTTTTTGGAGGATGTTTTGGATTTTTTTGCTCTTGGCATTGTGCTTCTGAAACTGCTATGGATGACTCACCCTATTGAGTAACTAACTGACTAACTAGAGTTGTGGGGATCTAGAATACTTGAATTCCACTCCAAGTCTCCACTAAAGGTACTGGAATCCATTTAAACTTGAACAATATACTTTTAAATTTATAATGGTGCCTATAAGGGGGATCACTATATCTTCTAGCAATCTCCTCAAATTTGGCTAAGATATGGGAGAGTTTTTGGAATATTACAAAAAACTTTTCCATCTCTAGTGGTTTTGATAATATCGCGATCTCACTATCATTTTGGAGTAGTTGATAGAATAGTTGGTTAACCTGTTCTTATCCTAAACTCCTAGAGAATCCAGTACCTTGAATTCCTTAGCAATCATGGTCATCTCCTTATATTCTCATATCAAGATACGTAGTATCTCCTCTACTTCAAATAGTAGTTTTGTTGCATGATATACTTGATTGGCTAATAATTTGCACTCCTCCAAGAATTTATCTAATTATTTTTCCACATGAGGATGTTTCCCTCTGTTTCTTATGATTATTTTTATTGTCTATGATCCTACGACTTTGGTAAACAGGCTCTTTCTATTTTTGCTAATTTTTAGATTTGCCTCAATAGAAATATCAATAATTTCATTGCTTCTACATTACTTATTAGGGTAGTAACCCTTTTGGATTATTATTTCTTATCCCAAGTATATATTGCATATTTTATAGCATTTCTAGATGGAGAATTTCAAGTCCATTTAGACTTTATTTGCTAATGGTTTGAAGCTATGAGTAGATTACACAAATCCTTTGGTGGATATTACTTTGTATCAATCACTTTCTAGGGGCCTTTTGTATATTACCTAAAATTTGTTAGATATTAGATTTATTTTTATTTATTGTTCTAGCTACATGTAGGAAACTCATGAGAGTCATTAGATAGTACTCAAGTATATCTTTTGGTACATCAAAGGTACACACTAGATGGGTATTCAATACTTAATTAGAGAACCTCTACTTTTAATAGGATTTTTAGATGATTGCACCAGTGTTTTGGACCTATGGCACTCCACTATAAGATTTTTTTTCTATCTTGGCTATTGCTTGATATCTTGGTATTGTAGAAAACATTCCCCTCTATCTAATTCTTCTACAAAAGTTGAATACTTTATTACTAATGATGTCTCCAAGAACCTTCAATGGATGCTCATGATTTAGGATGAAGTGGATATACCTCAACAGTCTCCTGTCAATATTTATTATGATATTTAGATTTCCATTAGGCTTATCCAAAATCTACTATTTCATCACTAAAAAAATCCTATTAAGGTTTGGATACACTATATTTAATGGCTTCAAACCCATGGGATGCTTGATTCATTCAATATATCATTAGCAAAGTAGATAATTGATATCCTAACCAAGGTCATGCCCAAGGTACCTTTCGTGTAGTTGTGGGAGTGCCTTGTGGTAAGAGAGTCTTTCTTAAGGGGGAGTGATTGTTAAGGATTTCTCTCTATGTCCCCCATTCATCTCAATAGAGGATGTTCGAATATGTGGTATTAAGCTTCACTTGAGTCCATGGTTGAATTTTATATTATATTTATTTTATATCCCTCTGGGATTTTTTACACCATGTATAGTTGATCTTTTTATAATATTGTAGTATTTAACCTAGAGGCCAATTATTTAAAAATGAATTAAATGTCTCTTATATATTGGTATTTATACACCTTACTACCAACCATTTACTTATCAATTGTAATGCTTATTATTTTCTTTACTTTAGTGAGATTATTTTGGTGTTGTATATTTATAACCTAGGTTGTGCATGGGGGGATTTTATGGAACCCCTATTTCTCTGTAGGAGGCCTCTTTCCAAATAAGACCTTGAATATTAGGATTTTCACGTAATTAGGTTCTACCTCATGTATTAAAAATGTTGTTATATGTTGTGTTGATGCTCAAGTTTTGTATAGTGTTTAATGAGTTAACTCAACAAACACCTAAGTTTTTGAACCTCTAGTTTGACTCTTTATAAAGCCTTCATAAGATAAACCTTATACTACAAGAGAATATCATCTAAAGCAGACGCTAAATGCAATCACACAAAATGCAAGAAAACAAGTACTAGCCTAGTATGCTCTTTTGATTTGAATTATGACTATGTTAAAGTAATTTTTCTTTTCAAGGAAAAAAAAAGAATGCGCAACAAACAAGATAACTTAGGATGCAAGCTATATGAATTTTCAATTATTACCTAAATACCTCTTTGGAAGGGAAATCAAATGCTATGGATTCTTTAATTTTCCAAGATAAATGTTGCTTAAATCAGATAATTTAGCAAGAAACAGAGATCAACAAACTAAAAATAATGAAATGACATCAAGTAGGGAAGTGCCAATTGGTAGGGTTACCTAAACCGATGTCTAAGAAAATTTACCATAGTCTATCAAATTTTCCACTACCATTTTTTCAACTATGTGGTATTTTCTAAACTTGCAATATTTACACCAAAAAAATAGGTTTATCTATTTTTTGGGGTTTTTCTGATTTATAGAGAGATGATAGGCTATCTTCCTAGATTATTAGACCCCTTGTTAAGACAAAAAATTTATTATGAACCTGATCCTTGGAAGTGGAAGCAATTGTTGACAAAATCACCATACCTTCACAAATTTATCACTAGCATTTTGATAGGAAGTGGAAAATTTGATCTGTGTAATTCTAGAGTCAAATTAATTAGTGGCTATAGTAAGTGGTGATTATATTTTGTGATGAAGGATAATTAAATTTTGGGTCAAAATATTGGGCTAATTCGACCAATTTGGCTTCAAATCAGAGGAGGGAGATGAAAAGATCAATCCCTAGGGTCTACAACTTGGGAATTTACAAAATCTTAGGAAATACTTTCAAAATTTTCTAAAAATTACAAAGGGATATGGATATGGTTAAATATAATATGTAATGGTTGTTGTATGCTTAAATATTCCCCAAATACCCAGGTGTTGTAGGTGAGTTGGAGAGGAGAGGGCAATCCTCCAAGGGAGGTCCCAGGTTCAAATCTCCACCCTACCAAAAAGCTGAATTGGGTATCTAAAATCCAATTGATAATGTTGGTACGGGTAGGGTCGGGTGTGACTCCCGGGTGACTTTGATGGTGTAGAACCCCCTATTCGTGGTCTCTCAGACCAAGGCAGCCCTGCAAGGGGTTTTTCGCTTAAAATATATATATATTCCCCAAATGAGGATGTGAAGGTGCCTAAATGCTAATATGGACTCTAGAATGATTCCAAGGTGAGGTTAGAAGAGATTCAAACCTATGGAGGAGAAAATGAGATGATGCAAGAGGGAAAACTATGTAGTATAACAAATTTTTGAACTATTGTTATGGATTCAAGAGCTATGGTAGAGTCTTCATTGCTTCCTTATATAAAACAAGGAGCAAAGAGAGCATAAAATTGGAAAGAAAATGCAAAGGAATTGTACCTAGTTTAAAGTGTTAATGCACGATGAAAGTAACATGAAGTAATATATGAATAAAAATATTATTTAGAGTGCATAAAAATAAAAACATGTAAATATAAGATTAAATGAAATAAATAAGCATTTAAACTTATAAATGAGATGGAGATGAGCATGAAAATAAGCTAAATAGATATTAAGCCTACAAGTAGATATAAGTTAGATAAAATGAAAGATAAATACCTACAAAATGAGATATTTTAGTGATTAAAATGCATGGATTAAAAGAAGAAATAAGATTAGTATTCAATATGAAGAGAGAAATGCTTATAAATGAAAGAGGCTTGTTGCAAATGGAAGTATGTAAGCACGATAAAGCATTAAATTGCTAAAAATAAGCGTTAGAGATTCTAAATGAACAAAGAGATAAGGACTGGTAAATGCCAATGTAAAATCCAAGTTAGCAAGGTCAAAATAAGAGAGAAAATGCACCAAATTAAGACAAGAAGAATGGAAAGAGAGAGGTGCTAGGAAAATATACAATCGTATAAAATATTCCTCCCCATTTCAAGATGATTATCTTGCTCCAATTCCCTCTTGCCTTGCTTGAATTACCCTAAATACTTATTAAGAGTGCTCCAAATGAGATAATTCATCTAGTTTTATCAATCCAGGTCTTAATTAATTTAAAGAATTGATATCCAGTATAGATATTCCATGACATTAACCAGCTTACTTAATTCAATTTCTTAAAATCAGGTTACGAAAAAGGAAAAAAGTTTTAAATTCAATTATTTTAATATGAAATTAACCTATTGAATGTGGATCCACAGGCAACTAATGATGCTTTGACTATTTTAATTTTGAGATAAATAATGCAACTTAATTTATATTAATTCTATTTTATACTAACTAATCCTATTTTATTGCAGAAGCAGAAGAGTAGGGACTGGTCTTGGTGAAGTGGGCCTTGCCTTCAGAAAGGTCAATATTTTTCTTCTCCTTTACAATAATTTACCTCAGTAACTATTATTTCATTTAACCTTTTCTAACATCTAACTATTCATTGATGCAGAAAAAATAAAGATTCTACAAAATAAAATAAATTATTGAGAAAGATAAAATAACATTGCAAAAGATGTGGAAAGAAAATACTATTTTATTATTGAACTTTAATCATGTACACTACTGGAAATTGTAATCATTCTTATACAACTACAAAGACTTTTTCAAGGTGCAATTTCTTCAACTTATTTTCTCTTCGTGTCGCGGACCTTTTCAAAGGCCTCATCACTGTAATTTATACAATTATTTCAATGAAATATTTCGTAATACTCTTTATCTATTTCTAACTAATAAAATCTAAATCCTAACCTACTAACTGACAACTTTTCTAAACAAATACAATTTCACAACAAGACGGATCTTGGACTAATCAACACAAGCCCAAATTTTGAACAACTTTTTCTAAACAAATACAACTTCATAATAAATGGGACTTGGACTAATCAATGCAAGCCCAAGTGGCAACCACTTTAAAAACTTCTTAATTTAAGGAATAACAATAATAACCTATTATCCTATTCTTAAAGAAATACAATTATAAGTTGGAAAAATAATTTAACTTGGATCCTCTACAAATTTAATAACTTTACAAATTTTATTTAATAATAATCAAAATTCCAAATATGCTTTTGCCAACGTTGATAGTCAAATGGTTGATTGTGTATAATATGCTTGTGTTGGATGTGACATGGCAACAAGGTTTGGTCAACTTTGACTCAGCTCTTCCGTAGCACTCCTTTCGGTAGACACTTTCAGTAGCACCTTTTTGTAGCACCTATCCACAGATCTCACAAGTGTGCCATATGTTCAGTCAATCTACATATGTTTGCCTTCTGGTTCATTAGCCATGGACTCTACCCAGCTTCATACATATATTTTACTAACAACACAACATCTTGCACATAATTTGTGTAAAATATATGCATAAATAACTTTCATAACCATTAATCATATTGATGCATAAATAATGATATTAAAGTGAAACAACAATAAAAACCATTCATATCCATTCATTTGCAAAGAAATATATAAGTAAATTGGATACATATATTGTAACACTTTGACACTCATCATAATGATAGAATGCAAATGAGATAAAGAGAGATAGAAATACATTTTTGCAGTGTTGCTAGCTGGAATTGCTTGTTGAATGCTCACCTTAAGGCCTTCATTTATATATTTTTGAAGGAGGGATTGAGAGGGAAAGTTAGGCACAAGATGCCATTAGGGCACAAAACCATATTTCAATTTGTAGGTCTAGTTCATAGCTATAACATGCAAGATCAGAGGAGGTAGTGGGACAAATGAATCCATGTGCCTTTAGCTCATGCTAAGGGATTCTAGCTATTTTGGAAAAAATACCACTTTGTGCGAAAATTGCCACTGGTATTTTTGTCTTGAATTGGTGATTTTGACTAACTATCAATTTGACTAGTCAAATGGCTAAAAAATAACTTTTGTCAAAAATTCCACATGATAGCAAAATTATCACTAACATTTTTGCCATAAAGTGGCAAGTTTGAAAGATTGTATGTTGATGCTTGGTATGATTTTTGATTTTTTACTTAAGTAGCATGTCAAAATTGGGTGTTTACATTTTACCCCATTTTGATGTGATTTTTGTGAAATTGCATCAAAATAAGTTGTATGAATACAATTTTGACACTATGTTGGTTAATGTCTTAGGATGCTATATTGAAGAAATGATTATGTTTGTGGTAGTTTTTTAGTTATTTAATTTCATTGTTACATGTATACCTCAAATTGGGTTATGTATGCCTTGGATTAGTGTTATGTGGGCATCTAAAAATTTATGTCTCACATGCTCCATGGATGCCCCCTCAAGAATTTTTTCTAAATATTATTTGGGGAGAAGTCTTGATGTGAGGGGATGATTACAAAGAATGCAAAGATATGTTTGGGAGTAAAAGTGAGTTAGGGTGGGTATGGTGGGTTTAAAAGGGAAAAGGGAGGGGAAAATGAAGTCATTTTCACTGCACAAGTTTAGAAAGTTAGGGAGATTATGTGGAGGAGGCTTGAGATCGATGAAAAATAATGAGACTCGCTCATCATGTTGAATTGGTTCAAGGGATAGTGTTATATTTAAAGAGGGATTTACGAGTAATATTGTAAACCAAGACCAAAACTTTTCATTTTGGGTCTATTTTTTTGCATTTTTTGGTGGTTGTGGCAAATTTGCCACTTGTAAAAAATTTGCCAGTGGTATTTTTATTACTTTTGGAAAATTTTCTAGTGGTATTTTTACCACTTGTGGTAATTTTCCATTGATGAAAATTACCTATAAGAATTTTATGAGGCTTGGATTTTCCTTGGTGGAAGATCATGACTATGTAGTGTTGGTAGCTACTAGGATGGATCATGTGGCATATATATCAAAGCTAGAGTTTTATTAGCAACTTCTGACAACATTGGTTGAGAGATGGTGTACAGAGATCAATAATTTTAGGCTACCCATGGGAGAGATGACTATGACTCTCGATAAAATTTGGCACATTCTTTGCATCCCTATGTGAGGATATCCAATTCATCTTGGGAAGGTTAACAAGGTTTGTAAGGAGCTACTCACAAAGGAAAAGAGATTTATAGGAATGACAACTAGGTTATGCATTAATTATACATACAAGGAGAGTCACATAGATCCTACTATAGTACTACTATGTTCCATTATGTCTAGGATTATCATGGCAAACACGAATCAACAATATCTTTCTTGGGGATGGGGATAGGTGATAGATAGTTTTTGAGATCATGGAAATATCTATACATGGGCTCTAGCTATTTTGGATAGGTTATATAGGACACTATATCACATGACTTACTAAAGTGGTATGATTTTAGTTTGTTGCACCCTCCTTTAGGTGTGAGCTTGGGATAATAAGGTAGTGAGATGATAAATTATGGGAGAGTGGAGGAGACTAAGTGTAGAGAAACCTATAGCATATCAATGATCAGGGAGCATTAGTCCTAGTTGATGTTCCTTGGTACATGCTTTCCAAGCTATTGATTATTTGAGGCCTTCATAGATTACATGGAATCCATGGAGAGACTGATACAGGTGGCTTGATGATGGTAATTAGTTGGTCCAAGTGAGGAGGATTATATAGCTAGATTATAAGGGAAGGTGCTATGATATTTACTATACCAATTTGAGGGTATTTATGGGATACATGAGATAGGAGATATGTGGGTGTAGTGGATTACTTGAGAGAGGTTATTTACCCCTTTTGATATATACACTTTTGTTGAGGTAAATGTAAACAATATTGAGATGCTTGATCCAACTATGGATGATATTGGGGTACCAAAGGAATACATGTGCTGGTATGCTTGATTTTACCCAAATAAATTGACACTAGCAAAGCCTCATGTAGAGCAAGCCATGGTAGTTGAGGAGATAGCCAATATTCTCAAGGATTTATGATGATATTTACGGAAGGATTTTTAGAATAGGAGGGTAGCAAGGCAGATAGCTAAAGGAGAGGGTCAATATGATACTAGGGTAGGTTATGCCCCATTAAATTTAGCTCCATTGGAAATAGTTCCCATAATATCAAGAGTACTTAAGGAGGTTGATGCTAGTTTATAAGCTATAGATACTACTCAAGCAAAGATGGAAGATTTTATAAGGAGCTTTCATGTAAGAGAAAATTTGGTGGTGGTTAAGGCTTTAAAATAATAGAAGGAAGTTAGAGCTTGAGAGGAGATGAATTGGTTGGCATGGTAGTGAGAGGCTCAAGATGTGGCTATAGCTGAGTTGTAAGGTGCTTTCAATCATCTTACTCAAGAGAGGGATGAGGCCCTTTTCTAGAGTGTGTAAATTATTATGTGTGGATGTTATAGTCACACTAGTTGATTTGAAAAAGTGATGGTTGGAGTAGATGGAGAGGGATTTGGTATTAGAGAAGGTAGAGATAGATAAGTTATAGGTAAATTTTGATATGGTGATTGAGGAGCTAAGGTTATCATATGTGGAGGCTAACAGGGAAATGATACATGTTGTATACTATTGATAGCTATATCATGCAATGGTTGCTTTAGAAAGAAGGATGTCATCATTAACATGGACATAGTCAAGGACTCTATCCATGTATCATTATTATTAGAGGTCCATAGCTTTAGACCTCAATCTCCTCCATCAGCACTTGGCGGTGGGGATGTGAGATCCAATTGTGACTAGATCTAACCTTATGGGAGTGAATGTATCAATTTTCTTATGTATTACATTCTCTTTTATATGATGGGGTTAAATATATAATTTTTTCTATTGTGGTATACCTATCTCATAGGCATGTACAATTTGGAGGCTTTATATGTAGTTATGACATTATGTTGTATCTTTACAATTATGTGTTTCCTTATGATGATTATCCTTTGATGATGTGATATTGTTGATTTTATATGTAAAATGAAATATGAGATAGATCACAAGAATTTGGAGATACAATATGTCACATTAGCTATGGTCTAAAGGAATGGATAATGGATAGATGCTAAATGATAAAAATTCCTTTACTAATTAGTGACCTGAGAGTCTAGTGATAGATAAGCACTTAGATGTGTTGATATACATGAGCAGTGGTTAGAATTGATAAAGGACAAGCACTCATTGTGACCCCAATTAAATTGTTATCCTTTCAGCCCGAAGTGAAGAACACAAGATTATACTGACAAGAGGGGTGAACAGTATAAGACCAATTTTTACTTTTCTTTTCAAATCAATATTATGCATTGTATAGATAGCAGTATCAATAGCAGTAATAAAATCAATGCATAAAACACCATACACAATAGAGACACAAATTTTAACATCATTCACCCAATGTGGGCTGCCTCCATAGAGAAAATATTTCTTCTAAATATTTCTCAAATAATCATTTGGGAATCCTTCCCAATTACAATTTTTATGGACCTCTGTCCAAACGAGATGTTGATTCCCTAAATTTGGTTTGTGGATCTCTATCCACAAGAGAACTCCTCCTATGTTCTAGTTGGTGATCCTCTAGAAGACTACCTCCATTGCATTGATTGTGGATCTCTATCCACTTGAAGACTCTTGTCCTCACTTAGAAGACATATCCTCAATGTTCTAGTTGATGGATCTCTATCCACTGGAGTCTCTGTCCTCTCTACTCTATCACATCCAAAGCTCTACTCAATAGGTTCACTCAAAACCTTCTCAAATATGCTCAACAAGTCCACTTAGAACCTACTCAAATCTACTAAATAGGTCCACTCAGAACCTACTCAAATTTTCTCAAAAGGTCCACTCAAAACCTGCTCAAATCTTCTCAATAGGTCCACTCAAAACCTACTCAAATATGCTGAACAGGTCCATTAAGAACCTACTCAAATATACTCAATAGGTCCAATCAAAACTTGTCTAAATATGCTCAAAAAGCTCACTCATAACTTGTCTAAATATTCTCAACAAGATCACTCAGGTCTTGTCCAAATCTGCTCAACAAGCTCACTTAGAACTTGTCTAAATCTGCTCAACAAGCTCACTCAGAACTTGTCTAAATCTTCTCAACAAGATCACTCAGAACTTATCCAAATCTGCTCAAAAAGCTCATTCAGAACTGTAGCACCCTAAAATTGGCGCAGTAAAATTATAATAATTACATTCACCTTAGTAAATAATTTAAATTCAAATTTAACCTCCCAAACCGCTCGTTAACCATCGGGTAATCCGTTTCCCCCTTTTTCATGCCATTTTTAGAGGTTGTTTTGACCGTTTGACGATATCATCTTCGATCAAATGATATCGCCCCAGATCTGATGATTTCGTCTGGGCTAGGATGTCCAGACGATCTTATTGCAAAACTAATTTTGCACAATTAGACTCTGTTCCAACGGGTCTCCAATCCGGGCAGAAGCATGTCTGCACCGTTAGGGACCCTCCCCCATTAGAGATCTCCCAAATTGGGATGATCTCCAACCTCCTAACTACTCCCCTAAGCCTATTTAATCCTAAGCTATCCCCTTAGCACCCCCCTGGCTGAATTTCCTCGTAAATTGATTTTGCATACATTAGAATACCTAGAACATTATTTTGCCTCTATTATTTTGAAGTTTTCTTGCAGGGACCTCATTGATCTTCAGCCGTAGCAAGCTCAAATCATCGCAGATGATCTCGTTCAAATCTCGGATGATCCTATCATAATTCGAGATGATTTCATCATTTCTAGACGATTTCGACTGCAATCTGCATTGGGGGCAATCAGTGCCCAGAGTTTGTGCTTTCTCTTATTCCTTTCACTGTTTTATTCTGCATTTTAGTCAGTTTATCCTTATTGCTTATTATTTTGCATTTGGAGTTCACCCATATGGCTTAACTTGCATGATAAGATCATAATTTATCATTAGAACATCGTAATTCATTTGAATTTCTATCCATAATTGTTTTCTAGTGTTCACACTGTCATTTTGCACAGTTTCCCTCTACTAGCATAGTAGTATTCTCTATATTTTGCATATGTTCTTCTGTTTTCAAGTCTCTGATGAATTTGTCAGATCTCAGATGATTCTATCGAATTCCAAACGATCCTGACTGCTTCAAACATCAGAATCTCCATCAGACATCCAGATCAGGTATTCTTTTTATTCTTCCTTAATTTCCCTATTTTTTGTCTTAAATTTGTTCTTTGTACTCATTAAATCTGAACTTTCATTTAGATTAATTTAGAATCATTTGGCCAAACCTAGGATATGAATGCTTAAGGTTAAAAATGAACACATCAAAACACATTCCAAACCTAGGCGTGGAAACTGCCATTAAATGTTTCTTGGTGAACCCACCATCCATCAAAAAATCATCAAAATACACATCCCTTGAGAGGTGGGACCTTCGCAAAGTCCTCTCAGTCCGAGGTACCGCACCATCCTTTTCCCATCCTCCTTCCAGGCATGGATCCTATAGCCTGAAGGTAAGGGTGTGAAAAATTTGGAGCGATACATTTTGGTGAACCCGACGTGAATGCATTCTAAACCTTTTGAAAACAAAACAAAATAAAAATAAAAAATAAAACCTTTTGAAAACAATCAAAACAAAAACCAAAACATAAATGCATTTAGATTCAAAATAAATAAATATATATATAACAAAATCATCATTTCAAGTTTGTATGTTTTAGATTCAATTCTAAATAGTAGATGCTAAATATTACTTTTAGAAGCATTAAAAGAAACCATGAGTTTTTACTCAAATCAATATGAGCCCATTAGTAATGTTGGAAGAATTCAGCCAAATACATTAGTTGATTATGACCAACCTCATCCCTATTCAACACCACCTCCATCACACCTTTCTCATTTTTCATTCTTACCCCAACAGGACAATCCCTTTGCCAATCCTCTTCATAACAATATTATCTATTCTCCCATATATCCATATTATGTCCATCAATCCACATATAATCCTCCTCCACCCTTTCAATATTCTTCTTTCAATACAACACATCCATTTCAACAAGAAAATACTTATTCTTCCAATTCTACCATGCAATCACCTCATGCTTCACAATATTCTTATCATCATTCTACCCATAACAAAGAAAGTAGAGCTGAGAAACCATTAGGTCCTTTTATGACAAAATTCCTAAGGCATTTATCAAAAACCTCTCAAAAACCTTCATCACATAAATTTACTAAGCTCAATCAACCAATGGATATAATTCTTAAGCATTTACTTGACACAAATAAGATTGAACTACCTTCCATAAGACAACCTGATACTACAGCAGATTGGTTTAAACCTGAGCTACATTGTGAATATCATAGAGTGGATGGACATATGACACAAAATTGTAAATATTTAAGATGTGCAATTCAATATTTGATTGATAAGGATATTTTTAATATAAAGGAATTACAATCTACAACTGATTATAAATCTTCATTAAACAATCAAACTCCTACACAACAAATACCAATAATCAATCAAGACATGGGGATCTCCCAAGAACCCCTATTCAATTATCAACAACAAGAAACCAATCAAATATTGCATGTTAATGTGTCCCATCATGATGATATTATTAATATTGTAACAAAAACTACAAATGAGAAACCTCAAATTCAATCAACTTAATCCGATATTCAAGATATGGGTTCCTCATTTGACCAACCTTCAAAACTATCTTTGGATCTAGAGAATGATACAAAATGGAATGTAAGCATAGAAAGCTCATCTTTAGAATCAAAATCTCAATCTGAAATCCACTTTGATATCCAACAACAAGTGATTAATCCTCAAGCAAAGATATCCCTTTTAGCAGTATTACAAAGTTATCACAAGGAAATTTTGTTCAAAATACCTAGACAACAATTTTTTCCTCATCATATTTTCTCTAAAAACATAATTAATGGTGTAAACCCTCTTGAGGTTAACCATATTTCATTCTATGATGAGGAGATTCCTTCCTCTACTCCACAAGAAGACTTCTATCTTTACATTATCAGATCTAGTAAAGAAACACTTGTTAGAACTATCATGGTAGATAATGACTCCTCTCTTAATTTATGCACTTATCAATTATTCCAAAAACTCAAAATAAAGGAAGAAGATCTTAATGAATCAAATGTTCTTATATAATATTTTAACAATGAAATTCAAGAAGCTCAAGGTACCATAATTATTCCTTTTAATATTAGATCCAAGATCCTGGATACTTTATTCTATGTAGGATATTGTCCTTCATCGTACAACATACTTCTCCAGAGTCCTTGGATTCATACGATGAGGGTTGTCCCTTCCACTCTTCACCAATGTTTGAAGTTTGAAATTGCAAATAAAATTGTTACCATACTTGGTGACCCAACACCATTTAAAGAATATTTAACGGTTGAAACATCAAGTCCTATACATTCTCTATTGTCACAATTATATTCTACCCATCACTTTTCTTCATTCATATATGATCATCCTTGTTTACCAAATAACACTCATGCATATATTTCACATATACTTTCTCCATCTTATCAAAACTTGGAATATAATAATAAGAATGAAGAACTTTCTTATATTTCTGATATTTTATTTTGTAACATGATTAATTTTCCACATATAAAAGTCAAATCTTTTGCTACATTATTCTACATTATAACAAAGCTTTTGTTATCACTACCTTTTATTCATCACCTTTTGTTCTTACCTTCACCTCAACCAGATTATCCTTCAAAAACTCCTTTGATTTTGAAGCAACCTTAGACATGCTATACTCAAATAACCTTGTATAGTGTATATAGATCATCTTGTATATACCACCAATTTCAATTCATAAATTAAAATCAAAATACAAAAAAAATCAAAATCCTCAAAATCTTCAAAAAAATACTAATGCAACTAAGGACCTTAAAGGTAAATTTGAGCCCAACTGGCTCGGACCATACATTATTACTGCTAAATTTGAATCAGGAGCCTACAAATTATCTACCTTAGATGGTAAATAACTTAAAGAACCCATTAATATTTTGCATCTTAAACATTACTATGCATATATCTGGTCATTTCATCCTTGTATATAATTGTTTAAAATATTTCAAAAATTTTATCTTATATTTCTTTCAAATTTAAAAAAATCCAAAAACATCAAAAACATTCATAATCATCAAAAATATTCAAAACTATTTGTTGCATTTATTTATGGCACTTGTTAAATTTTTTTTGTTCAAAAACAAAAATAAAACCAAAAAACAAAATAATGATAAAAATATAAAAATAGCAATATGCTTGATTCTTTCGAAACCAAAACAATATCAAGAAGAAAGAGAGAGTCAACATTCTCAAAACTTCTCAAAAGTGTTTATATATATTTTCTTACAATTATTGCAGTTATATGTTTCAAATTATTTTGGATAAATTAGCATTTATTTGGAATCCCTCACTTGCACACTCACAACAATAAATATCTTGATTTTATCTGACATGATTACTAATCTCTCTTATATCAAAGTTCACAAAATTCAATTAAATAAAGTTTGAGCATAGAGAATTGATCTTGTTATTTACTTAAACCAAGCATATCTTTTCACAATAAAATGATTATATTTGTAATTTCCATGTTTTGCTACATAGTAGATGTGATTTCTTGAGCGAAAAGTTTTCCTCGCTATCCTATCATGCACATGGTCTAGAATCTTTGAGAATTGGCAAAAGGACAAGCTCACCCCTACCCAGAATAAAAATACCTTGCTCTACAGCTAATCCGAGCAAGTATCCCTAGCAAAGAAAAAAGAAAAGAAAAGTCCAAGAAAAAGATAAAAGAAAAATGTTATTTTGTATAGTTATAGCAATGTTTCAAGCATTATCTCAAAAATCAAGCAAAAAATACAAAAAGAAAAAGAAGCAAAGTTCAAAAGAAAAGAAAGCAGAAAGCAAGAATGCAATAAAATCCCTTTCCCTACCCTTTGAAAAGAAAAGAAGGGTTCATGAGCTTGAATCCCTGGAATTCTCAATTATTCGAAAACTGTGAGGTAAGCCCCATAACAGGTGGTTTGTGCCCAACCTCGCTTGGCCTTGGGTAACTCCTAGCGTGGTGATATGTCTATCACATTAGTGACCTTCTTTTGTACAGACCTATTTCTGCTTATGGATTAGCTAGCTCTTGATAATCTGACCTACATAGTAGTCTAGTATGGTTATATGCATCTACATCGTGGTTAATGAACACTTATTTGGTTTCTTCAAATCACTTGTATCATATTATCTTGCTCAAAACTGGTAAATGCACAAAGCAATTGCACACACATTTGTATTTGAGAGATTTTGTGTATCATTATGATAAATCAAGATTGGAAATGAATTCACATATGCACATGGGATTCCTTATAAATCTAACTTTTGTCTTCAACATAATTTGAAATATTATTTTTGCAACCTATTCAAAATAAATCAAGTATAGTTGTTTACCATAAATACAACTATATAATAGAAAAATCAAAATTTTCTTTCAAAAATATACAATCAAAACATATATATCTGGTTGACTTTCGCGACGATGGTATAGTTCCAACACCAAAATTGGAATTTTATGCTTAGCGCAAGTCCTCATTTTCATATTTTCTGTTTATTAAAAAAATCAACCATGCAATAAAACTATCTTTTTTTTGGATTTTTGCGATGATGGTATAATTCTATACCTACATATTCTATGCCTAGCGCAAATTATTGTAACAATTTTTATTCCCCATTTATTAAAAATCATGAAAACCATATGACTTAATTCATTATGTTACACAAATTATGCTTTTAAAAAGCAAACACATTTTCACTATTTCATGTCATTATGTCAACCTTCAATTTTGCAATAAGGGTATAATTCCTAAAGAATTATCCAAAAATTTTATCACACTTAGGAATTTATGCCTAGCAAAAATCATTTTGACATTATTTCATGCATACTATTTTTTTATGAAAATCTGAAAAACAAACCATTATCATCATCAGTTTCACCATTGCACCAAAGTCTTACGACAACCTCTTAAGCACTCTTTTACTTTTAACTATATTTCTATCTTGGGATTAGCTTGACGACCGAGTGAGCGGCGACTCCATGAAATGGTCTATAATAGCGACAATGTCCTTTGAAATTATTGTTAGAAGTCTCTTTTTATCTTTTACCACATCACATCACAAACAACCAATTTGTTACATCAGATTATTTCATTTAAAAAATTACAAGCATGACATTCAAATTATAATATTTCCAACGACATAATTACATGAATTATCAAATCAATAAATCAATCAAAAAAAGCATCATAAGCATCATACCATTATACAAGTCATGTGATCAAAAACATATCTCATATCATATATATGTCAATAGTATATGTACATCATCAAAACTGGATTGGTATGCCACAATCTGTACCTCGGCATACTCAATCCTCTATCAACAAAAAAATAATAATACAAAGCTCTACAGCCCTCTAGCCTTGAGAGCCCCTTGAGCTCTCTGCCTCATCTCCTCCCCCGCCCTGAGGTGGATGAGGTGGCCCCATCGTAGTCTGAGTAGTACTAGTCCTCGATCGGGATGTGCTCCTCGACGACCCGATCCTGATCGGATCTGCAATGTTGGCTGGCAGGGGTAGTCTATCCGCCTCTGGCACCAACTGGTAGTACAATTTCTGGTAGAATGTGAGTTGGGCGATAGCCTGTGTCAGCTCCCCAGAGCTCGCCCCTCCGCCCCATGCCCTGAGACGTGCAATCTCATCCCGCAGCTGTGACACCTCAGCTCGGTGGCATGCAACCTCATCCTGTAGCGTCTGCACCTATGCTTGGAGATAGATGTTCTCCGTTTGAAGAGTCGCTATCTCGTTGCTCTCTCCTGTGTCAATGCCCTTGCCCTTATCGGGTGATGGTGGCCTCTCTCTGTGGAGATGGGGGTCTCTCCTCCCTCCTCTCCCATTGTCGTGGCCTTTGTTGTGCCTGTGGCCTCCTCGGCTCTCTCTCGCTATGACCCTGGGCTGCCTCCATCACTGTCTGGCATTGCCTCCCTATTCGATGCACAACCACATGAATCAGACCCTATGCCCTCGTCATCCGAGGAGGGTGGATGCCTACGTACCAGGCATCGTAGCCATCGGCTACCCCTGCATCATCACCATCCACTGGCTGGATGGGGGCATCGTCTACGTCTTGGCTCTAGAACCGCTACATGTCTGGCGCCTCGCTAACTATGGTGTTATCTCAGACAGTCCGAGAAAACTTGTAATCCCTCAGAGATGAGATCCCATGCTATAAACCAAACTGCCTCAAAACTTGGTCATAGCGATGGAGCTCCACCTCTCCTCTCTCCATCCATAGCCAACAAACTCGCCTAACGTAAGCCAACTCCTGTCCATCCTCGACCCACCATGGATGCTCCCTCCATGGCCTCTAGGTGATCTGATCTGAGACTAGGTCATCCAGTAGCCTCTGGGACATAGGCAGGTCGTTCCACCGCTGTGACCCTCTCTGGAGCCACCAGTAGAAGACTCGGGGCCTCTCCCCATCTACCCTTCTCAGAGGAAGCCCTATCGACCTTCGCACTGTAATGTGCTCCGAGCACCAAACCTGTAGGAGCGATGTCATCACCAGACATCGTCCACCCTTATACATGACCCCATATAGGATCCTGTACAGCCGACATAATACAAAACTGCCCCAAGAGAACCTGTACCCGTGGTCCTGCATATCGTAGATCACATCTACGAGCATCCACGACACCCTGCACCCGCTCTGGTGGCACAGCAAAAGTCCACCAACCACTTCAGCTAGCACTCGTGTGAGTTTAGATGCCCCAGGCATCTGACGTAGTGCCTCGATGTTAACTCCGCCCTTCTCCAGGGCGAAGCTCGGGTCACCACATAGTCGTCCCATAGCATGGCCCTGATTGGCCGTAGGAGTGATCAATCGTCCTTGTATGGGGATTCTTAGAATCCTCCATACATCCTCTAGAGTGGGAGTCATCTCCCCTATCGGTAGCTAGAAATAGGAAGAACCCGGATACCACCTCTCTGGTAGGGCTGTCAGTAGCCCCATATCTGTGGATACCTGTGGCATCTCTGCCACATGCTGCAAGCCGGCCTATGCTAGCTGATCTCGCTCTGCCTGTGTGAGAGCGGCCAAGTCATCCCTCAAACCTCCATACTTCCATTCTCTACTCTTTAGTAAACCTCTCTACAAACATAAACAACAAAACAACAATCATTAATAAACAATTCAAGTAATTAATAATGCAAGTTAAAATTCAATTTTATGCAATTGATGATATCGCCCACTATTGGACGATATCGTCCCCAATTTGAGCAGAATCATCTCCGATTTCGCAAGTCGAAATCGTCTCTAATTTGACGAAATTGTCCCCCTTTTTGTCGATTTCGCCCTTGGGCGAAATTGACGAAATTGAGACGATTTCGTCGAAATCGAGACGATTTCATCCCGACCACGTCGACAGCCCAAAAACGACTGCGATGCTCAAAATTCACCTAAAAATTACCTACAAAGCATGTAAAATTAAATTAAAGCATTCTAGTTAAGTCTAGACTCTTACCCGTAGACCGCGCCGGACCTCTGTTGATCTGTGCGTCGTCTCCACCATTTTTGCTTCAGAGCTCTAAAAACCAAAAAATGAACAGTAAAAATGAATTAGGGTTTTACCCTATTTTTCTTAATTTTATTCAAAAATAATTTTTTTTTTGCTTTTCCACGTTTTTACCTCAAACATTCAATTTGGGTAAAAACACGGAGGGGGCACCATAGTAAGCTGTCGTACGATTCGACCAAGAATCGTCGCCTAAAAATGGGAATAATTTTTTGCCTTCTCGTAGATCGAGCAGAACTCATCTTTAACTCATTTTCTTCAAAAAATTCATTAAAGAGGGGGCAAAATGTAGCACCCTAAAATTGGCGCAATAAAATTATAATAATTACATTCACCTTAGTAAATAATTTAAATTCAAATGTAACCTCCCAAACCGCCCGTTAACCACCGGGTAATCCGTTTTCCCCTTTTTCGTGCCATTTTTAGAGGTTGTTTTGACCATTTGATGATATCGTCTCCGATCAGACGATATCACCCCAGATCTGACAATTTCGTCTGGGCTAGGACGTCCAGACGATCTTGTCGCAAAACTGATTTTGCACAATTAGACTCTGTTCCAACGGGTCTCCAATCCAGGCAGAAGCATGTCTACGCCGTTAGGGACCCTCCCCCATTGGAGATCTCCCAAATTGGGATGATCTCCAACTTCCTAACTACTCCTCTAAGCCTATTTAATCCTAAGCTATCCCCTTAACACCCTCTGGCTGAATTTCCTCGTAAATTGATTTTGCATACATTAGAATACCTAGAACATTATTTTGCCTCTATTATTTTGAAGTTTTCTTGCAGGGACCTCATTGATCTTCAGCCGGAGCAAGCTCAGATCGTCGCAGACGATATCGTTCAAATCTCGGACAATCCTATCATAATTCAAGATGATTTCATCATTTCCAGATGATTTCGACTGCAGTCTGCATTGGGGGCAATTAGTGCCTAGAGTTTGTGCTTTCTCTTATTCCTTTCACTGTTTTATTCTGCATTTTAGTCAGTTTATCCTTATTGCTTATTATTTTGCATTTGGAGTTCACCCATATGGCTTAACTTGCATGATAAGATCATAATTTATCATTAGAACATCGTAATTCATTTGAATTTCTGTTCATAATTGTTTTCTAGTGTTCACACTATCATTTTGCACAGTTTTCCTCTACTAGCACAGTAGTATTCTCTGTATTTTGCATCTGTTCTTCTGTTTGCAGGTCTCTGATGAATTCGTCAGATCTCAGACGATCTTGTTTGATCTCAGACGATTCTGTCGAATTCCAAATGATCCTGACTGCTTCAAACATCAGAATCTCCATCAGACATCCAGATCAGGTATTCTTTTTATTCTTCCTTAATTTCCCTATTTTTTTGTCTTAAATTTGTTCTCTGTACTCATTAAATTTGCACTTTCATTTAGATTAATTTAGAATCATTTAGCCAAACCTAGGATATGAATGCTTAAGGTTAAAAACGAACACATCAAAACACATTCCAAAACTAGGCATGGAAACTGCCATTAAATGTTTCCTAGTGAACCCACCATCCATCGAAAAATCATCAAAATACACCTCCCTTGAGAGGCGGGACCTTCGCAAAGTCCTCTCAGTCCGAGGTACCGCACCATCCTTTTCCCATCCTCCTTCCGGGCACGGATCCTATAGCCTGAAGGTAAGGGTGTGAAAAATTTGGAGCGATACAAGAACTTGTCCAAATCTGCTCAATAAGTCCTCTCTAGGACTTGCTCAAATCTGCATTGCAAGCTTCCACAAAATCTCACACAAAATCAGTCCACAAGCCTTCTCAAAGACTTACCTCAAATCAGCTTAACAAGTCCACACAGAACTTGTTCAATCTCATAGAATCATAAAGAGAATTGTTAGAGACTCAATATGTCCTATACTCAATGCTCAATCACTTTCTCAACTCAATCTCATAGAAGCATAAAGAGAATTGTTAGAGACTCAATATGTTCTATTCTCAAAGCTCAATCTCAACTCAAATCAATCTCATAGAAGCATAAAGAGAATTGTTAGAGACTCAATATGTTCTATACTCAATGCTCAATCTCAACTCAATCTCATAGAAGCATAAAGAGAATTGTTAGAGACTCAATATGTTCTATTCTCAAGGCTCAATCTCAACTCAATCAGAATATAGAATATTTTGTTTCATGGAACTTGAACAACCACTTCATGCATTCACTTGACTAGGCTTAATCAACTCTACTCAACCAATCACCTCAAGGAACAACCCTTTCTCACAAACCCTAGTCCAAGCATGTATCAACCAACTCAAAATGTTTCCAACAATGCTCAACAACAAATCTCACATAACAATGATACTCATGTTCTTTTCTAACTCAAGTTCAAGTTCTTTGCATCACCCATTGGCTTCAACAACAATGCTAATAAGACAAGGTTTTAATCACAACTCTCAATTCAGAAAACCTTGAAGCATAAACTCAAAGTACTTCACTCAACCAATGGTCTAAACAACAATGCTTATCAAACAAGGTTTAATCACAACTCACAATCCAGAAAACCTTGAAGCATTAACTCAACCACTTTTGAAAAGGAAACCCTAATCAAATCCTTTTCACTCCAAACTTAATTTTCAATCAAGCCAACCATCTAACTCAACAAAGAAGAATTTTACCCATACCTTTTCTTGAAGAGTAGTTGTCCTTACAAATCTGCCACACTCACAATTACTTCTTTGACAAACTCAATAAGGGTTAGAGGATAATTTTTATATCACAAAAATAATATCACAATTACACCTTATCACTCCAACTTAAACAATAAGCAATATCCTCACAATAATCACAAAACCCTTTATTGGAAATAACACACAACTCACAAAGTCTTAACCTTTCAATATTCCACAATAGCAAAACTTAAGACTTGAAAATAAAAATAGAATTCTCCTTATACCTCCTAATGATATTTCTCAACTACCAACCTTTATCACAATGCAAAGACTTCAACCACCAAATACCTTATACCTCCAACTTAGGCATTAATAAAATAAAACATTAAAAATGTACCTTTGCCTTTGGAGAGTTTCAAACTCTCAACGCAGCCCTCACAACGTCTTTGCCCATGGTGCAAACACCACATGAGCTTACAAGCTCGTTGGGAAGGAAGAAGCACCACGTGCTTCAAGACTCCTTCCTAGCCTTGCAAAAATGTATGCGCCTATTGATTGGCGCCTTCAACGCGTCCACCAAAAGCTTCCATGGGATTCGAACACTAACCACCATGCACACCAAAATGTATGCTTGCAACCCACTTGCCACTAGGCCAAAGTGCCTTGTTGGCTTCCAAACAATCAATGTGCTTGCTTTTGTCCCTTTCACCATCAAGTCAAACCATGAAATTTGCACAACACTATCACGAGCTCTGCATTAAATTCGATGCGCTTCTCTTTCAAATCGAGCAAGGGTAATTCGAAACTTAACTTTGGCATGGTATTAATATGCATTCCCATTATATTAAAAATATTGGCGCTTCCCTTGTCTTCTACGACGTCGGTGGAAATAAGCTTTGCCTTGTTTAAATCCAACCTTTGGATTTATTTAAAATATGCTTTGGTCTTCAACCTTTAACCCAACCTTTGGGTTTATTAAAATATTTTTAGACTTTGTAAACCCACTTTTGCAATATAAAATATTGTAATGAAAATTACAAATATTTTATTTGGGTTTTCACCATGGCACTTCTAACCATTATAATATTTCACCTTTGATAAAGTTCCTTTTAATATTTATTTATAAAATTTAAATTCATCCTGAATTTAAATAATTTATAAAATAAATATTATCACTCCTTTTTAACTTCTGTCTTTTGCACTATTTCACTCGAACTTTTGCCTTCTTGCTGAATATCAAATGACCATATTTGTCGCCTTTATTTCCTACTGAAATATTTGGAATTAATGATGACTCCTTCTGGTGGCATCAATGGTGACATCAATGACAACTTTGACTTAGGGACTCAAAATGTCCAACAATATCCCCCTTTGTCATTGATGGCAACCCATATCCTTTTACTGAAACCTGACCTTTCTTTTTCTTCTGCTCCCCCTGGGACATTGCTCCCCCTGGCTCAATGCTCTCTCAAATATCAAATCTCTCCCCATACCAAATCTCTCCCCAATACACAAATCTCTCCCCCTTTGACATCAATGGCAAAGGGTCACCTTTGGGGCTCGGGGCTAAGAATGAGCCTCTTAGCTTAGCCCCTCCCCCACCTCCACATGAGGTGGTTAATTTTGGGGTGGGAGTATTTCTACTCCCCGAAAGCACTATTCTTTACCTTTATCTTTCTCTCTTCTTTTCTGAGTTTTCTGAATCCTCTGACTATTTCTTTCCAAGTCATCATCCATGTTCCTATCATCACTCCTGTTCCTATTCCTATTATTTGTTCTCATCCATGTTCCTGTTCCTGTTCCTGTTCTTGTTCATATTCCTATTTCTGTTCATGTTCCTATTTATGTTCATATTCCTGTTCTTGTTCATATCCCTGTTCCTGTTCATGCCTATTTTTGGAATATTTTCTCTACACCATCTTGTTGTGTGACCATCATTATTGCACTTATAACACTTAATGTTATTATTCCTTGGAGGTGCAATTGTCTTAGGATTTCTCCTTGTGAAGCCATATCCTCTTCTGTCATGAATCTTGCAATTCATTGCCTTGTGACCAAACTCATTACATGAGTAGCAATACCCTTGGAAAAGTTGTCCTTTTCCATATTCCTGTCTTTCATGTGTCCTGCACTGTGAAGCCATGTGCCCAAACCTGTGACATGAAAAACATCTTCCATTGAAGCTTCCTTGTCTTGACCTCATTGGTCTCCTATTTTGATTGTTGTTCCATATGTATCTTCTCTGTGCATTGTTCCTATCTTTGTTGAACTCTTTGTTGTCCAACTCATCCTCTGATGTCTCACTCCCACTTACACTTTCTTCTTATGATGTATCTTCTTCTTCAAGACTTGAAGTAGACTCTTCTTCCCTTTTCTTTTGAACCTATTTAGAACCAAGACCTGTCTTGTTTGTTGCTCTTCTTTGTATCTTGACTATTTTATCCACACTCTTTGCATTGTTTACATACTTGTATAGCTTATTCTTGGAATCCTCTAAATCTTCCTTTAGTAGGGCCACTTCTTGTGTTAACTTTTCACATTCCAGAATATTTGCTTCTAACTTATCTTTGAACTTGCTTGCCTTAGCCTTTGACTTTTCTAAATCCTCTATGAGCAATAATATTTCTTCATCACATTCTTGAAACTGACTTTCAAGCTTAGAGTGTTGCTTTCTTACCTTATTTATTGTGTCAAGGGCATAGATAAGTTCTCCCTTGAGATCATAACCATTCTCTGCTGAATAATCCTCTATTTGTTTACCTTTGTCCATATCATTTCTTTCTTTTGGCTTGTCTTCTATAGGATCACTCACTTCTTCTTCTAATGCCATTAGAAGATTTTCATCTGGTCTTTCAAGTGCATCTTCAAAATCATCATCACTGAAACTATAACCATCCCTTGTGCAATCATCTTCAAGATGTCCAAATTTACCACATCTAAAACACTTGAGAATAATTGGAGTCTTTCTCTTAACTGGTTCTTTCTCTTCAACCATAAATAGGACTTCATCTCTATCATTGTCTGAAAAACTAGCATCACTATCATTTGAGTACTTACTTGCATTATCCGCATAGTAGCTTCTCTTTTGCCTTTGGAAGAACTTCTTTCCTTGTCTGCTTTGTCCATCCTTGCTTTTCTTTTGGTGCTTGTATCTTTCTGATTCCCTGTACCTGTGGTCCTATTTTTCTTCATCATTGTTGCTCTTTGGCTCTTTGCACTCTGTTGCATAATGTCCATACTTTCCACAATTAAAACACTTAACAGATCTTAGATCTATGGGTCTTCTGGAACCTTTATCTCTTCTGCCATAATTTGCTTCTTCATCACTAGATGACTCACTGCTTGATTCTGTCTTCTTACCCTTTTTATTTTTGTCCACTTTGAATGCAGCTTCTTTCGGAGGAATAGGATCTTTTGTTCTTATCTCAAAAGTAGTAAGCATGCCAAGCAAAGAATTCCTTGTCAAAGAATCACTATCAATTGATGTTTCTATAGCAGAAACCTTTTCACTATACCTTTTTGGAAGAGTTCTCAAGATCTTATCACAAGCATCAGATTCATCAACCTTCATTCCAAGACCTTTCATCTCATGTATAAGTTCATCAACCTTGTTGAGATAGTCACGAATATTTTCATCATCCCGCATTCTTAGGTTCTCAAATTCTCCTTTGAGATTTTTGATCTTAGCTTTCCTGACACTTTTATCTCCTTCATATATGGTATGCAATAGTTCCCACATATCTTTTGTTGTTGTACACTCCATAACCTTCATAGATTTTGATCTACGCAACCCTTTTATAATTGCATTCATAGCTCTTGAATTTGCATGCATTAGAAGCTTACCTTCTTTATCTGTAGGAGGATTGGTTGCTGAATCATATCCAAGTTCCACTGCATCCCAAACTTCATTTCCAAGTGCCATCAGGTGAAATCTCATCAGCACACACCAATACAAGAAGTCACTTCCATCAAATACTAGTACTGCATTATTGAAGGACCCATCCTTTTGATCCTTTTGATCCATTGTGTTCTTAGACCACTTTTCCTTCAAGCTGTCAAACTCTTCTGAAGGAACCCACTCTGATACCAATTGAAGAACACAAGCTTATACTGAGAGGGGGGTGAACAGTATAAGACCACTTTTTACTTTTCTTTTCAAATCAATATTATGCAGTGTATAGATAGTAGTATCAATAGCAGTAATCAAAGCAATGCACAAAACACCATACACAATAGAGACACAGATTTTAACGTGGTTCACCCAATGTGGGCTACCTCCATAGAGAAAATATTTCTTCTAAATATTTCTCAAATAATATTTTGGGAATCCTTCCCAATTACAATGTTTATGGACCTCTATCCAAAGGAGATGTTGATCCCCTAAATCTAGTTTGTGGATCTCTATCCACAGGAGAACTCCTTCTCCTATGCTCTAGATGGTGATCCTCTAGAAGACTGCCTCCACTGCACTAATTATGGATCTCTCTCCACTTGAAGACTCTTGTCCTCACTCAGAAGACCTATCCTCAATGTCCTGGCTGATGGATCTCTATCCACTAGAGTCTCTGTCCTCTCTGCTCTGTCACCTCCAAAGCTCTTCTCAATAGGTTCACTCAGAACCTTCTCAAATCTACTCAATAGGTCCACTCAGAACCTACTCAAATATGCTCAATAAGTCCACTCAGAACCTGCTCAAATCTGCTCAATAGGTCCACTCAAAACCTTCTCAAATATGCTCAATAGGTCCACTCAGAACCTACTCAAATCTGCTCAATAGGTCCACTCAAAACCTACTCAAATCTGCTCAACAGGTCCACTCAAAACTTGTCTAAATCTGCTCAACAAGCTCACTCATAACTTGTCCAAATCTGCTCAACAAGCTCACTTAGAACTTGTCTAAATATGCTCAACAAGCTCACTCGAACTTGTACAACATCCTCAACAACAAACTCACTCAGAACTTGTCCAAATCTGCTCAATAAGTCCTCTCTAGGACTTGCTCAAATCTGCATTGCAAGCTTCCACAAAAGCTCACACAAAATCAGTCCACAAGCCTTCTCAAAGACTTACCTCAAATCAGCTTAACAAGTCCACACAAAACTTGTTCAATCTCATAGAATCATAAAGAGAATTGTTAGAGACTCAATATGTCCTATACTCAATGCTCAATCACTTTCTCAACTCAATCTCATAGAAGCATAAAGAGAATTGTTAGAGACTCAATATGTTCTATTCTCAAAGCTCAATCTCAACTCAAATCAATCTCATAGAAGCATAAAGAGAATTTTTAGAGACTCAATATGTTCTATACTCAATGCTCAATCTCAACTCAATCTCATAGAAGCATAAAGAGAATTGTTAGAGACTCAATATGTTCTATTCTCAAGGCTCAATCTCAACTCAATCAGAATATAGAATATTTTGTTTCATGGAACTTGAACAACCACTTCATGCATTCACTTGACTAGGCTTAATCAACTCTACTCAACCAATCACCTCAAGGAACAACCCTTTCTCACAAACCCTAGTCCAAGCATGTATCAACCAACTCAAAATGTTTCCAACAATGCTCAACAACAAATCTCACATAACAATGATACTCATGTTCTTTTCTAACTCAAGTTCAAGTTCTTTGCATCACCCATTGGCTTCAACAACAATGCTAATAAGACAAGGTTTTAATCACAACTCTCAATTCAGAAAACCTTGAAGCATAAACTCAAAGTACTTCACTCAACCAATGGTCTAAACAACAATGCTTATCAAACAAGGTTTAATCACAACTCACAATCCAGAAAACCTTGAAGCATTAACTCAACCACTTTTGAAAAGGAAACCCTAATCAAATCCTTTTCACTCCAAACTTAATTTTCAATCAAGCCAACCATCTAACTCAACAAAGAAGAATTTTGCCCATACCTTTTCTTGAAGAGTAGTTGTCCTTACAAATCTGCCACACTCACAATTACTTCTTTGACAAACTCAATAAGGGTTAGAGGATAATTTTTATATCACAAAAATAATATCACAATTACACCTTATCACTCCAACTTAAACAATAAGCAATATCCTCACAATAATCACAAAACCCTTTATTGGAAATAACACACAACTCACAAAGTCTTAACCTTTCAATATTCCACAATAGCAAAACTTAAGACTTGAAAATAAAAATAGAATTCTCCTTATACCTCCTAATAATATTTCTCAACTACCAACCTTTATCACAATGCAAAGACTTCAACCACCAAATACCTTATACCTCCAACTTTTCCACTTAGAACCTGCCTCAAGAACTCCTTATCCTATGCTCTAGTTGTTGATCCTCTAGAATACTGCCTCCAATGAACTAGTTATGTATCTCTCTCCACTTTAAGACTCTTGTCCTCACTCAGAAGATCTATCCTCAATGTCTTAGTTGATGTATATCTATCCATTATAGTTTATGTCCTCTCTGCTCTATCACCTCCAAATATCTTCTCAATAGGTTCACTCAGAACCTTCTCAAATCTACTTAACAGGTCCACTCAGAACCTGCTCAAATATACACAACAAGTCCACTCATAACCTGCTCAAACCTGCTCAACAGGTCCACTTAGAACTTGCTCAAATCTTCTCAATAGATCCACTCACAACCTACTCAAATCTGCTCAACAGGTCCACTCAGAACCTGCTCAAATCTGCTCAACAGGTCCACTCAGAACTTGTCTAAATCTGCTCAACAAGCTCACTCAGAAATTGTCTAAATATTCTCAACAAGCTTACTCAGAACTTGTCCAAATCTGCTCAACAAGCTCACTTAAAACTTGTCTAAATATGCTCAACAAGCTCACTCAGAACTTGTCTAAATATGCTCAACAAGCTCACTCAGAACTTGTCCAAATCTACTCAAAAAGCTCACTCAAAACTTGTCCAAATATGCTCAATAAGTCCTCTTTAGAACTTGCTCAAATCTGCATTGCAATCTTCCACAAAAGCTCACATAAAATCAGTCCATAAGCCTTCTCAAAGACTTGCTTCAAATTAGCTTAACAAGTCCACACATAACTTGTTCAATCTCATAGAATAATAAAGAGAATTTTTAGAGACTCAATATGTCTTATACTCAATGCTCAATCACTTTCTCAACTCAATCTCATAGAAGCATAAAGAGAATTGTTAGAGACTCAATATTTTCTATTCTCAAAGCTCAATCTCAAATCAAATCAATCTCATAGAAGCATAAAGAGAATTTTTAGAGAATCAATATGTTCTATACTCAATGCTCAATCTCAACTCAATCTCATAGAAGCATAAAGAGAATTATTAGAGACTCAATATGTTCTATTCTCAAGGCTCAATCTCAATCCAATCAGAATATAGAATATTTTGTTTCATGGAACTTGAACAACCATTTCATGCATTCACTTGACTAGGCTTAATCAAATCTACTCAACTAATCACCTCAAGTAACAACCCTTTCTCACAAACCCTAGTCCAAGAATGTATCATCCAACTCAAAATATTTCCAACAATGCTCAACAACAAATCTCACATAACAATGATACTCATGTTATTTTATGACTCAAGTTCAATTTCTTTGCATCACCCATTGGTTTCAACAACAATGCTAATAAGACAAGGTTTTAATCACAACTCTCAATTCAGAAACCTTGAAGCATAAACTCAAAGTACTTCACTCAACCAATGGTCTAAACAAAAATGATTATCAAACAAGGTTTAATCACAACTCACAATCCAAAAAACCTTGAAGTATTAACTCAACCACTTTTGAAAAGGAAACCCTAATCAAATCCTTTTCACTCCAAAATTAATTTTCAATCAAGCCAACCATCTAACTCAACAAATAAAAATTTTGCCCATACCTTTTCTTGAAGAGTAGTTGTCCTTACAAATCTACCACACTCACAATTACTTCTTTGAAAAACTCAATAAGGGTTAGAGGATAATTTTTATATCACAAAAATAATATCACAATTACACATTATCACTCCAACTTAAACAATAAGCAATATCCTCATAATAATCACAAAACTCTTTATTGGAAATAACACACAACTCACAATGTCTTAACCTTTAAATATTCCACAATAGCAAAACTTAAGACTTGAACATAAAAATAGAATTCTCCTTATACCTCCTAATAATATTTCTCAACTACCAACCTTTATCACAATGCAAAGACTTCAACCACCAAATACCTTATACCTCCAACTTGTCCACTTAAAACCTGCCTCAAGAACTCCTTCTCCTATGCTCTAGTTGTTGATCCTCTAGAATACTGCCTCCACTGAACTAGTTATGTATCTCTCTCCACTTTAAGACTCTTGTCCTCACTCAGAATATCTATCCTCAATGTCTTAGCTGATGTATATCTATCCACTAGAGTCTATGTCCTCTCTGCTCTGTCACCTCCAAAGCTCTTCTCAATAGGTTCACTCAGAACCTTCTCAAATCTACTTAATAGGTCCACTCAGAACCTGCTCAAATCTACTCAACAAGTCCACTCAAAACCTACTCAAACTTGCTCAACAGGTCCACTCATAACTTGCTCAAATCTGCTCAATAGATCCACTCATAATCTGCTCAAATATTCTCAACAGGTCCACTAAGAACCTGCTCAAATCTACTCAATAGGTCCACTCAGAACTTGTCTAAATCTGCTCAACAAGCTCACTCAGAAATTGTCTAAATCTTCTCAACAAGCTTACTCAGAACTTGTCCAAATCTGCTTAACAAGCTCATTTAAAACTTGTCTAAATATGCTCAACAAGCTCACTCAGAACTTGTCTAAATCTGCTCAACAAGCTCACTCAGAACTTGTCCAAATCTGCTCAACAAGCTCACTCAAAACTTGTCCAAATATGCTCAATAAGTCCTCTTTAGGACTTGCTCAAATCTGCATTGCAATCTTCCACAAAAGCTCACACAAAATTAGTCCATAAGCCTTCTCAAAGACTTGCTTCAAATCAGCTTAACAAGTCCACACATAACTTGTTCAATCTCATAGAATAATAAAGAGAATTTTTAGAGACTCAATATGTCTTGTACTCAATGCTCAATCACTTTCTCAACTCAATCTCATAGAAGAATAAAGAGAATTGTTAGAGACTCAATATTTTCTATTCTCAAAGCTCAATCTCAAATCAAATCAATCTCATAGAAGCATAAAGAGAATTTTTAGAGAATCAATATGTTCTATACTCAATGCTCAATCTCAACTCAATCTCATAGAAGCATAAAGAGAATTGTTAGAGACTCAATATGTTCTATTCTCAAGGCTCAATCTCAACCCAATCAGAATATAGAATATTTTGTTTCATGGAACTTGAACAACCACTTCATGCATTCACTTGACTAGGCTTAATCAAATCTACTCAACCAATCACCTCAAGGAACAACCCTTTCTCACAAACCCTAGTCCAAGAATGTATCATCCAACTCAAAATATTTCCAACAATGCTCAACAACAAATCTCACATAACAATGATACTCATGTTATTTTATGACTCAAGTTCAACTTCTTTGCATCACCCATTGGTTTCAACAACAATGCTAATAAGACAAGGTTTTAATCACAACTCTCAATTCAAAAACCTTGAAGCATAAACTCAAAATACTTCACTCAACCAATGGTCTAAACAAAAATGCTTATCAAACAAGGTTTAATCACAACTCACAATCCAAAAAACCTTGAAGTATTTAACTCAACCAATTTTGAAAAGGAAACCCTAATCAAATCCTTTTCACTCCAAAATTAATTTTCAATCAAGCCAACCATCTAACTCAACAAATAAAAATTTTGCCCATACCTTTTCTTGAATAGTAGTTGTCCTTAAAAATCTACCACACTCACAATTACTTCTTTGACAAACTCAATAAGGGTTAGAGGATAATATATCACAAAAATAATATCACAATTACACCTTATCACTCCAACTTAAACAATAAGCAATATCCTCATAATAATCACAAAACTCTTTATTGGAAATAACACACAACTCACAATGTCTTAACCTTTCAATATTCCACAATAGCAAAACTTAAGACTTGAACATAAAAATAGAATTCTCCTTATACCTCCTAATAATATTTCTCAACTACCAACCTTTATCACAATGCAAAGACTTCAACCACCAAATACCTTATACCTCCAACTTGTCCACTCAGAACCTGCCTCAAGAACTCCTTCTCCTATGCTCTAGTTGTTGATCCTCTAGAATACTGCCTCCACTGAACTAGTTATGTATCTCTCTCCACTTTAAGACTCTTGTCCTCACTCAGAATATCTATCCTCAATGTCTTAGCTGATGTATATCTATCCACTAGAGTTTATGTCCTCTCTGCTCTATCACCTCCAAATCTCTTCTCAATAGTTTCACTCAAAACCTTCTCAAATCTACTTAACAGGTCCACTCAGAACCTGCTCAAATCTACTCAACAAGTCCACTCAGAACCTGCTCAAACCTGCTCAACAGGTCCACTCAGAACTTGCTCAAATATGCTCAATATATCCACTCACAACCTACTCAAATCTACTCAATGGTCCAATTAGAACCTGCTCAAATCTTCTCAACAGGTCCACTCAAAACTTGTCTAAATCTGCTCAATAAGCTCACTCAGAAATTGTCTAAATCTTCTCAACAAGCTTACTCAGAACTTGTCCAAATATGCTCAACAAGCTCATTTAAAACTTGTCTAAATATGCTCAACAAGCTCACTTAGAACTTATCTAAATCTGCTCAACAAGCTCACTCAGAACTTGTCCAAATCTGCTCAAAAAGCTCACTCAAAACTTGTCCAAATATGCTCAATAAGTCCTCTTTAGAACTTGCTCAAATTTGCATTGCAATCTTCCACAAAAGCTCACATAAAATCAGTCCATAAGCCTTCTCAAAGACTTGCTTCAAATCAGCTTAACAAGTCCACACATAACTTGTTCAATATCATAGAATAATAAAGAGAATTTTTAGAGACTCAATATGTCTTATACTCAATGCTCAATAACTTTCTCAACTCAATATCATAGAAGCATAAAGAGAATTGTTAGAGACTCAATATTTTCTATTCTCAAAGCTCAATCTCAAATCAAATCAATCTCATAGAAGCATAAAGAGAATTTTTAGAGAATCAATATGTTCTATACTCAATGCTCAATATCAACTCAATCTCATAGAAGCATAAAGAGAATTGTTAGACTCAATATGTTCTATTCTCAAGGCTCAATCTCAACCCAATCTGAATATAGAATAATTTGTTTCATGGAACTTGAACAACCACTTCATTCATTCACTTGACTAGGCTTAATCAAATCTACTCAACCAATCACCTCAAGGAACAACCCTTTCTCACAAACCCTAGTCCAAGAATGTATCATCCAACTCAAAATATTTCCAACAATGCTCAACAACAAATCTCACATAACAATGATACTCATGTTATTTTATGACTCAAGTTCAATTTCTTTGCATCACCCATTGGTTTCAACAACAATGCTAATAAGACAAGGTTTTAATCACAACTCTCAATTCAGAAACCTTGAAGCATAAACTCAAAGTACTTCACTCAACCAATGGTCTAAACAAAAATGATTATCAAACAAGGTTTAATCACAACTCACAATCCAAAAAACCTTGAAGTATTAACTCAACCACTTTTGAAAAGGAAACCCTAATCAAATCCTTTTCACTCCAAAATTAATTTTCAATCAAGCCAACCATCTAACTCAACAAATAAAAATTTTGCCCATACCTTTTCTTGAAGAGTAGTTGTCCTTACAAATCTACCACACTCACAATTACTTCTTTGACAAACTCAATAAGGGTTAGAGGATAATTTTTATATCACAAAAATAATATCACAATTACACCTTATCACTCCAACTTAAACAATAAGCAATATCCTCATAATAATCACAAAACTCTTTATTGGAAATAACACACAACTCACAATGTCTTAACCTTTAAATATTCCACAATAGCAAAACTTAAGACTTGAAAATAAAAACAGAATTCTCCTTATACCTCCTAATAATATTTCTCAACTACCAACCTTTATCACAATGCAAAGACTTCAACCACCAAATACCTTATACCTCCAACTTAGGCATTAATAAAATAAAACATTAAAAATGTACCTTTGCCTTTGGAGAGTTTCGAACTCTCAATGCATCCCTCACAATGTCTTTGCCCACAATGCAAACACCACACAAACTTACAAGCTCGTTGGGAAGGAAGAAGCACCACATGCTTTAAGACTCCTTCCTAGCCTTGTAAAAATATATGCACCTATTGATTGGCACCTTCAACCCGTCCACCAAAAGCTTCCATAGAATTCAAACACTAACCACCATGCACACCAAAATGTACGCTTGCAACCCACTTGCCACTAGGCCAAAGTGCCTTGGTGGCTTTCAAACAATCAATTCACTTGATTTTATCCCTTTCATTGTCAAGTCAAACCATGAAATTTGCACAAAACTACCATGAGCTATGCATTAAATTTGATGCGCTTCTCTTTCAAATCGAGCAAGGGTAATTCAAAACTTAACTTTGGCATGGTATTAATATGCATTCCCATTATATTAAAAACATCCGCACTTCCCTTGTTTTCTACGATGTTGACGAAAATAAACTTTGCCTTGTTTAAATCCAACCTTTGGATTTATTTAAAATATGCTTTGGTCTTCAACCTTTAACCCAACCTTTGGGTTTATTCAAATATATTTAGACTTTGTAAACCCACTTTTGCAATATAAAATATTGTAATGAAAATTAAAAATATTTTATTTGGGTTTTCACCATGGCACTTCTAACCATTATAATATTTCAACTTTGATAAAGTACATTTTAATATTTATTTATAAATTTTAAATTCATCCTAATTTAAATAATTTATAAAATAAATATTATCACTCCTTTTTAACTTCTGTCTTTTGCACTGTTTCACTCAAAATTTTGCCTTCTTGCTGAATATCAAATGACCATCTTTATCACCTTTATTTCCTATCGAATTCTTTGGAATTAATAATGAATCCTTTTGGTGGCATCAATGGTGACATCAATGACAACTTTGAATTAGGGACTCAAAATTTCCAACACGAAGAACACTTATGGGGTAAGTGAACATCTTTAAGAAATGACCTTAGTGTTATTCTTTGAGCCCAAAAATACTTATGTACAAGTGCTAAAAGGATGTGATGATTTCATTACTAAGCAGTGGTCTAGGAGACATGATAATGGATAAGAAATGGAATAGAATCTCATCATGGTTAAATTGTGGTCTAGATGCCACATAAAATACAAGCACTTAAGACATGATGAGGTACCTATAATATATACAAGAAATATGTATCATGGTTAGTAAAGTTAGTTATTAGTAATGCTTCACACTATGAGTGGCATGACTTGAAAGATTTTACTTAGCAATGTATGCCATGCTTTGAGTAGCATGGCCCAAAGAACTTTACTAAGAAAATGTATATCACACTTTGAGTAGTTTGGATTAAAGGACTTTACTAAGAAAATATATGTTATGTTGTGAGAAGCATAGCCCAAAGGACTTTACTAAGTATATGTATGTTATGTTGTGAGAAGCATAACATGAAGGACTTTACAGACCAAATGTATGTCACACTTTGAGCAGTGTGGCCCAAAGGACTTCAAATGTATGATATGTTATGAAAAGCATGTTAGAAAATATATTACATTATTTGGTTATATCATTGTATCACCTTGGGTACATTAGTAGATTGAGAGTTTATCTTAGGTTAAGTAGTTACTTGGGGAAGAAGCAATAAATGCACAAGTGTTAGAATGTACAATAATGTAAATGTGCATGTAGTCCACATGTACATGAGTCTTTAGAATAGGAGTAACAAGTGTCCTTAGTTAGTTGTGCATATATACAAGTGTCTATCATGCAGAATGTATATGTGTCTTTAGAATAGGATATTGAAGAGTCACATACTAGTATATATATGTGACTAAACATTGTAATAAAGAATTAGAGCATGCAATCTCCATAGCATGCACTAGTAATTTTCCTCACATATTGTATCAAGTTCCAATTTTCATGAGTTTATATTAATGGCTATTGCATGAGTTATTTATAAAAGTATATCATGTTATTTACTTGCTCATTAGACTTCCATTAACATAGTTAAAATATTGGAAGCTTATTTCATTACCTGTGGCTAGATTTATTTTAAATTTATAGCTTTAAAAATGAACAATGGTATCAAAGCACACGATAGATCAATAGAAAATTTAGAGAGCCATAAGATAGAGGATTGAATAAGATCTCCATTGAATATTGGAGGTCCAAGGAGAAGGCCTCAACCTACTTGGAAGGAGAAGGCTAGGAAGCCTTATTGGAGGAGATTTTAGAAGAAGCTCCTGATAGTGAAGAAGTTGGGATAATTATCGCCATTCAACAAGCCCAAGTAGGGAAGGTTTGGAAAGAATATTGTCAAATATCATTAGTAGATATTTATATCTACAATGCTATAGTTATAGGAGTAAAGTAATCAGGATTGAGAGCTACAAATTTATCAGAGTTGTGGCAGCAAATTGGTGAACCATTCCACAAAAAAGGACTCACCAATACAAGGAAGTTATAAGGTGTGCAAAAGTGGTAATTTGTAGTATCATCAAATCTGGTATCTTCATGCCAAGGAAGTAGGCATCATCAAAACAATAAAATTTGAAGCTAAACCCAATATGATTAGGAGTATAAAGTATTTTATATTATCCTTCTTAGTTAAGTACAATTGGTTCTCTGAATCCATTGGTGAAGAAAAATTAAAAAAAGGGGTTTGGAACATCTTCCTCCAAGTAGCACATTTGAAGGTGCATAGCAGTAATAAACACACCTTCTGACACAACCTCCATTTCCTGCCCATGTGACTACATGAGCCTATAACACAGCAAGCGATCCATTCGACTTGGGTATCCAGTGTGGAAGTAATCATAGGATATAAGATATCCTCAGCAAGCATTATATCATTCAATTTAGGTTTTTAGAAGGATACTCATCACCTGAAACCACATCATAGTTGTGCTCAACAATCAATTACAAAGTTTGAGGAACAACTGCTTCTATCAAAGAAATATTGGAAGTAGAACAAGAAGGTTAGAAAATAAATGTTCAAATAATCTACATAAGTTAGGATAAAAGTGGTGAAAGAGTTGCACCACATGGAAGAAGGCATTTCATGTATTTGCCATGACATCAAGGATAACTCAAGAAAATAAAAATCCTTGGACATCATTCATAGAATGCTAGATAATGCTAATGACATTTGGTACTATAGAACAAGAAGAGGCATCAATAACCAAGTAACTCATTGTCTAAATAGAAGTACTTAGACCAACTTGCATAGCAAAATCTAGAAGCTTGCAAACTAAGATAATAGATGTTGTAGAAGAATACGTCTGCTAGGAGAGATAGAAGTTTGAAGACCAAGCAAAACGATGTTGAAGAATAGCTTAGTTGCCACCTTGAACAGAAGTGTGAAGTGATGAGGCCTGGAAATGCCTTAATCATAACATGTTTTGAATACTAAAATTTCCTACAAACTCTTATGTTTAATCTAATATGCTAGTTAAGTTAATTCAATATGTTGTGTATTAACTATTTGCATGATAAATGTATCTGAAATACTATATTCTAATTTTTACAGATTTTTGCATAAGTTTTATGTTATTTTGTTATGACTTGCTAAATGATATATGCTTAGGTTGATAGCAGAATTTCACTAATCATGTTTTGATATGTCTCAAGCATTTATTTTACCTAAATCTAGCAACAATGCAAGTAAACTGTTACTGTGCAGCAAAAACTGGTTTTTCCCATGTAAATTCCAGCCAACTGCCAATGAATGGCAAGGCATGGAATTCACATATGGAAAGAGATGAAGACCATTGGAATCTGATCTTGAGAACTAACCCACATGAGAAATGCAAAGGAAATCATTTAAAAAGCACACATTTGTTCATTTCGAAGTTTCTTCGGAATGAACAGATATCTTCGGAATGAGAAAACACAGTGTCTTCGAAATGAGCGGATCTTCAGAATGAGAATTACAGTCTCTTCGAAATGAGCCACTTATCTTTGGAATGAAAACAGAATGTATTTTTTGACTTGTTGACCGATTTCTAATGCTGGAAAAAAGGGAAATAAATATTGAAAAGGGTAAGGGAAAATATCTCCCATCTGACTTTGCCGTCCTTGCCGACCAAAGCCACCATTTATGGAAAGATAAAGTTTGATCTTCTTCTAGGATAAAACCAGGAATTGTTGCAGCATAATAGGATTAGATATTTTGAAGATATTCTCAGTTGTCAGTAGATCTTAGGAAATCTATAAATATGGCTCTCATTCAGGTTGAGCTAGTAGAAGATAGAGAAAGCAGAGAGTAGAGAAATATAGGAGAAAATAGGCAATAATCAAAAAAGTGACTGTTACAGTCCTATAACAGGTTTTCAATAGAATTATTGTAATCATGTTCTTGAATCAATAAAGTGTACTATTTCTATTTCATATTGCTTGTAAATGAGTGTGAGTAAGATCTAGAGAGAGAGACTCATACATTCTTCTGGACAAGGAGGCTGGCCACTTCCAGACCTAGGAGGAGGACTAATAACAGGTTTTTATTCTGATTTTACTATAGCAGAATGAGTTGTAGAACTTTTCATTTCATTTCTTTATAAACAACTAATAGTATTTGCAATATTAGCTTATTCTATGTTTTGTGATTAATGGTTTGGTTGTAATCTCCACTTTTAGCAAAGCTTTCAATTTATTGCAGACTGTCATTTCAAAAATTTACTGTTTTCTATAATTTCTTGCATTTTGTGTTTTGCTTTCAACCCCTGGACAAAATATTGACAACCTTTTGTTACAAAGCCTTGATAGGTTTTCATTTCCATGCTATAATTAGGTTTCCATTGCTGCAAAAGTAAATAGATTCCCTTTTTGCAATTATAATCAGACTTTTAATTCTGTAATTGTTATTTTTGCAACATAATTAGGTCTCATTCTGCAATTGTAATTAGGATTTCATTTCTACAGTCAATGATTAGTTTCCATTTTTGCAAACTATATTAAGGTTTAATTTATGCAACTTAGAGATAGGAATGTCCTAAATCACCCACACAATTAGTTTCACCAATAAGACCTGTTGCTCTAGATTGACCTAAGTTATAACCCTGTTCACTCCTTTCGTAGATAGCCTTGTACACTGCCCTAGATTGACAAATTTATTGAGAATTAATGATGTGTATAAATACTACGCATCATTTTGATGTCGTTGCTGGGGAATTATGTTGCTAAAAGGTGACAATAGTCCAATAGCTATTAATTAGACTGAGCTGTGAAGATTCAGGATAAAATCTGAATAGAACAGCTAGTTAAAGTAACAACTATTGACCTATAATTTATTTCATTTAAGAGTAAACATGAATGAGTAAGTCTAGGGATGAAAAAGGTAGAATTACCCAAAAGGATCCCTGGCTTGTTCCATTAAGAAGATCTTCACGCCTAAGGGGTGAATCACCTATGTTTGAATTACCAAAAATATTGAAAGAAAAATCACCAGTCTCATCATCATTAGAACATTCTGAGAAAGAAAAATCACCAGTCTCATCATCATTAAAACATCCTAAGAAAGAAGAATCATCAGACTCATTATCAACATAGGATCTTGGACCTCTTGAGAGAGAAATCTGGATAGGTTTAACTAAGGAACATGAAACTATGGTAGAGGGAGGTAATCTAGATAGAGATGGCCAACATGGCTATGTCCATAATGAAGGAGATGATCAAGATATGCCCCAACCTTCCAGAAAATTTGAATATCCTATCCATTTGAATCCAACATAAAACTTTCCCATGAAAACCATTTCACCTTCAGTACTTCCAACCTTTCGAGGTGTTGTATCTGAAGATCCTGATCATTTTTTTGTTTTAATTCAAAGTAGTGTGTCAAACCTATGACTATGTAAATGACAATCAAAAACTTAAGGTTTTTCCCTCAACACTCAAGGACTCAACATTACGCTGGTTCTTGAGCTTAGAGCCAAATTCCATCTGAACTTGGGATCAAATGGAAACTATGTTTTTAGACAAATATCAGGAGTATTGTCATGTAAGGAACAGGAAAGATGAGTTATTCAAGATTAAACAGGAAGATGATGAAACATTAGAAGACTATCTTGATAGGTTATCCTTTGTTCAAAGGATATGTGGACTTGTAGAACCAGAGTTATGTAAAACCATCTTTTTAAGAGGATTACAAGATGAATCCAGAGAAGTATTGGATTTTATGGGAAAAGGGGATGTAAATACTCTCAGTAATGAGAAAATTGTGGATCTCTGTAGGAATTACTCTTGCAATAAGCAAGGAATAAGAAAAAATAATACAAATGGCACTGATGTGAAGGACCTAATAGAGGAACTTGCAATTTTTAAAACTGATATTCTAGTGCAATTAAACACAACTTTGGGGGAAATGTCTGCAAAAGCAAAAACCATAGAACCTTTGGAAATTTATTACCCAATATGTAGAAATAAACATGCTTTGCAAGAATGTACTTTGAATAAAACACCTATCTCAGCCATTTGTAGTATCTGTTCAAAAAAACATTCAACTGATAAATGCCACCTACTACCACAACTCAAAACTATGTTAGAAAATCAGACTAAGGAACTCAACTATGTTGGACCAAAATAAGGGGTAAATTTCTCTCAATACCAAAATCCCCCTCATTTTCCTACAAATTGGGGGCATAATCCTTGGACTATGCCTTGGGGACAATCAGAACCACCCCAACGTCCTTGGAATTATCCTCAATGGACAAATTCCCAAGAATGGCCACAAACAAATTGGAGTAATTCAGCCTGGAATTAGAATCAGAATAACCCATCATGGAATCAAAACAACCCATCCTAGAATTAGAATCATACTAATCCACATTGGATGCAAAATCAACCACAGTGGAATCAACAATACCAGTCCTATCCAAGGCAGCAAATAAATCAAGGTCAAAATCAGCATTTGCTGCCTACACCTAATCAAAGTTTTCAAGAAAAATAGAACCAACCACAACAAACACAACAGGTGAAACAACCTCAACTTCCAGATCAATCAGTCACTAATCCAAACAGCATGAGACAGGCATCCCCTGTCTATGTGGTTGGAACTAAAGAAAATGTTGAAATAAATGTTATTGATTGTAGTAACATCCAACTTCATTCAGGAAAAGTTATACCTGAACTTGCTTCAATTAAAATCAATGAAAATGAAGAGCAAGAACCTTTGGAACTAGTTAAACCAGCAATAGAGAAAGAAGAAGAAAAAATACAACCACATGTAGAACAATTACCTTCATCAAAGATAATTACATATCCTGAAAGATTCAATACCACAGCATAAAATTCTGAGTCAGACCTGGTCAAGGAACTTAAAAAGTTAACTATATCATTTCCATTATTGCAAGCCATTAAGGATATACCAATTATTAAAAGTACTATTTGAGATTTGTGCGTTAAAAGAGCAGGAAGAAAAAAGAAAGCATTTGCTAAGACTGTTCAGGTTGAAGGAAAGATAGCTGATCTCTTGTCTGGAAAACTAGTACCTCCAAAGTATAGTGACCCAGGAAGTCTAGTTATCACAGTTACCATAGGTTCAGTACCAATATCAAATGTCTTAGTAGATCTAGGAGCTGCAATAAATGTCATGACCAAGGATATAATGAAACAATTATAGCTCAAACATCTCAGCCCCACATTTACAGTTTTAGAAATTGCTAATAGGTCAATTGCAAAACCTGAAGGTATCATTGAAGATGTCTCTATAGAAGTTTCTTCTTGGGAATTCCCTATAGATTTTTTGGTTTTACAACCAAGAAATTCAGCACATGGATATCCCATCATTTTAGGAAGACCTTAGCTTGCAACTGCAGTAGCCTTCATAGACTGCAGATCTGGAAAAATAACTATTTCAAATGGTATTGATCTAAAACATATCTCTCTGTATCCTCCTGCAAGACCCTCCAGCAATTTTTTAGGTTAGTTATGGTTTCCTGATTCAGATGAAGAATCAGAGGAGGTTATTTCCACACTAGCCACCTTGGTAGTAATAGAACACATAGAAGACCTCCAAGACACAAAAAATTTAGAAAATGAAAATATCCTAATGAATGTTCTGCATGAAAAAAGGTTAGAAGAGGAAGCAGTAAATATCCATCAATTGTTAAGGAATGAGGAGACCTAAAATTTTTAAGGTGAAAAATTTGTACTATCACAAGAAAACTCTGTTTCACTACCACATGGGTGGCACCATCACCTGATTTTTTCTTCTCATTGTTCCATACAGGATATGCTTCCATCAGGAAGTAATGAAATAGAAATCTCTTATTTCCTCCCATCTCAATAGTGTCCTCTTAATTCCCTAATCACCGGGTATGAAGAAGTGAATTCAGTCCTTCCAAATACAAAACAAATAGAAGTCCAGCCAGAAAATTTTTGAACATTTACAGCTGGCTTACTAGGGAAGAGGAAGAAAAATTGATAGTTGTTTTGCAAAAGCATGTTCATGCTTTTTCTTAGGACTATAAAGATATGTCAGGAGTTCACCCTGATATATGAACCCACATAATTTATACTGAAGAAGTCAAGCCAGTAAGACAACCCCAGAGAAGATTGAATCCTGCCCTAAGGGATATTGTAAAAGAAGAAATTGAAAAACTTCTGGAGGTAGGATTCATTTACCCAATTTTTGATAGCCAGTGGGTCTCTCCATTGGTTATAGTTCCTAAGAAAAATGGAAAAATGAGAGTATGTGTAGACTATAGAGAGCTGAATAAAGTGACATACAAAGACCATTTTCCATTACCTTTCATGAGGTGTTAGATACCCTTGTTGGAAATAAATACTTTTGTTTTCTTGGTGGATTTAGTGGATATAATCAAATTTAGATTGCACCTAAAGATAAAGAGAAAACAACCTTTAACTGTCCATGGGGAAAATTTGCCTATAAGGTTTTACCTTTTGGTTTGTGTAATTCCCCAACAACATTTCAGCGAGCAGTCTTAACAATTTTTCTGATCTGACTACCAACAGTGTTGAGATATACATGGATGATTTCATAGTATGTGGATAGACTTTTGACTTTACATTAGAAAACCTTGACAAAGTTTTAGCTTGCTATGAAACATACCAGTTATCCTTGAATCTAGAAAAATGTTTTATGATGATGAAGGAAGGAATAGTTCTTGGTCATCACATCTCTCTTCAAAGGATCTAGGTTGATCCAAAGAAGGTGGAAATTATCAAGAACCTTCTTCCTCCTAAAACTCAGAATGATGTCAGAAGCTTCGTAGGACACATTGGTTTTTACCACAGGTTTATTCCCAGCTTTAGCACAATAGCCAATCCCATGTTTGCCCTATTAACTAAAGATTCTGAATTTTCCTAGACTACAAGGTGTCAGGAATCATTTGAAGCTCTAAAAGAGAAATTAGTAACTCCACCTGTGTTAAGAGGACCTAATTGGACATTACCATTTCACATACATGCTGATGCTTCCAATACTACAATTGGAGCAGCATTAGGACAAATTGACAATGGTGAACACTATGACATCTACTACATTAGCAAGAATTTGACAGAAGCTAAGAAAAATTATACCACAACTAAGAAAGAATTCTTGGCAGTAATTTATGCCATCAACAAATTCAGGAATTACATCATAGGTTATCAAATATTTATTCACACAGATCACGCAACCATTAAGTATTTGATGAATAATCCTATGGTAAGTGCAAGAATTATTCGTTGGTTACTGTTGCTACAAGAATTTGATATCACTATAATCAATAAACTAGGAAAAGCTAATGTTGTAGCAGATTTCTTGTCCAGATTACAAAACCCAAATGAATGGGAATTATTTGAAGACACCTTTCCTGATGAAAAATTATTTGCTATATTAGTCCAATCACCTTGGTTTACAGATATAGCCAATTATTTGGTCACAGGGAAAGTTCCTCCACATTTCACTTCAAAAAAAAAAAAAAAATTGATCAAATAGAGTTCTTCTTTTGAATGGATTAAGGGTATACTTTTTAAGTGCAGTCTTGACCATGTGTTATGTAGGTGCATCCAAAAGGATGAGGTATATGATATCCTTAGGGCTTTTCATGATGAACCCTTAGGAGGACACTACTCTATAAAAAACACAATTAGGAAAATCTTAGGGATAGGATATTATTGGCCATCTCTTCACAAGGATGTGAAAAAGTACATTAGGCATTGTGATGCATGCCAAAGAATGGGGAAACCCACTCATACAAATGAAATGCCACTACAGCCTTAATTGGTTTTAGAGCCATTTGAGAGGTGGGGGCTTGATTTTGTAGGACCTATTGATCCACCTTCTCAATGAAAGGTGCATATTCTAGTATGCACTGATTACTTGACAAAGTGGGTAGAGGTGTGTGCTTTCAAACATGCTCATGAAGATAAGGTCGTTGATTTCTTGTATACTCAAATTTTTTAGAGATTTGGAGCTCCCCGGTCTATCACCATAGACCAAGGACCCCAATTTGCATCTAAAGTCATTGAGGCATTTATAGAATTATATGAAATCAAACATAGAAAATCATCACCTTATCACCCACAAGCAAATGGCCAGGTTGAGGTAACAAACAGGGAACTAGAACGAATATTAACAAAAATAGTAGCTTTTCATAGGAGAAACTGGCTAGATAAATTACCTGAAGTAGTGTGGGATTACATTACTACTTGGAAATCCACTACTGGATTCACACCTTATGAACTAGTCTTTGGTAAAAAGCCCCTATTACGTATTGAATTTGAGCTACTAACACTGCGCACAACATTGGAAATTGGAATTGAATTGTCATAGGCACAAACAGATAGGATTTTGTAGCTAAATGCATTGGATGAACTTAGGTTGGATGCTATACACCAAACTGAAGTAATTCAAGAGCAGAGGAAGTTGTGGCATGGCAGTCACATTCAGTAGAGGAAACTTCAACAAGGAGATTGGGCTTTACTGTTTTATTCTCGCTATGAGGACTTCCTTAGAAAGCTGAGAACTAGATGGCTTGGACCTTACCAGATTGAAGAGGTATTTGACAATGGAGCAGCTCGTTTATCTCCTATTGATGGGTCACAAAGAAAGTTGGTAGTGAATGGACATCGCCTCAGGGTGTACCATACACCTTTGACTAAAGAGGAATTCTTGTAGTAGCTTGATAGTTTGGATACACAATAGGTGGAAGAAATTTCCTCTTCCACTTCAAAACAATCAGCATGACAATGAATTTCAAGAAAAAAATAGAAAAATACAAAAAAAGCAGAAAACAAAAAGATGAATAAATTTTGATTATGAATTCCTTCATGGGCATAGTCAAAATCAAGAAAAAAAAGAGAGAAAAGGAGAGGTAAAATAAATAAAAAAGGAAAAAAAAAAGAGAGAAAAATGAATAACTCAGCAGTGAAAACCTTTTCTAAGGCACTACTGGGTTGGTATGCATGAAAACTAGTTTTTTGGCATGCATAACCTTGAAAATTTTTGAACCATCATTGTACAAATTCACCAACTGCACTTGTTTTGAAATATTGCAGAAAATCTCAGCAGAACATCAACAAAGGCAGTCATTCTTCAAAACTTGCATTAACTTGTTTTAATCAAGTATATATTTCTTACATTTCTTCATTGTAAATGATTGGTATATAGTATATAACAATTAACCATTAGCATAAAAGGTATCCATAAGAGTTGGCATACTTAAAACATGTTTTGAGAATGAGAATATTGATTTCTGCCTAATCTTTAGAACAAGAATGCCAAAAATAGTGTCTGTTATTTTCTTCAAATTAATTGAAGCATCATCTTCGAAATGAAAATTTGTCTTCAAAATGAAGCTTTGTCTTCGGAATGAAGCTTTGTCTTTGGAATGACGATTTGCATTCACAATGAAGCATCATCTTCAAAATGAAGTTTTATCTTCGAAATGAAGCAAGATTTGTCTTCGAAATGCAGTAGGATTTGTCTTCGAAATGAAGTTTTGTCTTCAAAATGACGATTTGCCTTCACAATACAGCCTGATCTTCGAAAAGAGGATTTGTTTCAGAATGAGGATTTATCTTAGAAAAAAGGATTTTTCTTCGAAATGAGGATTTATCTTCGGAATGAGGATTTAACTTCAAAAAAAAAAGAAATCATAATCTTCGAAATGAGGTTTTGTTTTTGCAATAGATCATAATATTCCAAAAGAGCATTCAATATAACATCTCCACGTGGCATCCAAGGAAGAAAAGAAATACGATCAAGTAAAATTTTTTTTGGTTGCATACGATAAATGAACACGTGTCAGTTAGGATGTGGTTTGTTTTTGCACCCATTTAGAAAGTACCAAAATCACGGGGGACGTGACCAACAGCATGCCACCATTTTTTTGATACTAATAAACATGCACGTGAAAGTCCTCAGGCAAAACAAAAAAAACAAAAAAACGAGTAAGGTGGATCTGACGGTAAGGACATCTGTGCAACCATTGATGGACATGTGTTCAGAGCAAAAATAGAAATGTGTGCCACACTTCTTTTCGAAGACATATTTTCTAACACAAATGATTACGAGGTACAGTGCTTAGATTACGGTTCATTTCGAAGAAGAAAAATAGGGCAATTGAAAACTTGGAACCAAACCCTACAAATCTACAAACACCAGAAACCATATATCTAGCAAAGGAATAGTAGAAAAATTGAGTGGTTTTTAATGTACCAAGATAGGAAAATGGGATGAAAAATGAAAATGGAACCAGTGGATACCACCCACCTTCGAGAAAATCTAGAAGTGCTGTAGATTTTTGAAGATGGAGGGCTTATGCCATTTTTGGATAAGTTTAATGGGTCCTCTAAATATTTGGCTGGCATGTTCACCCACACATTCAGAAACAACCAGGCACACATTAACGACATGACAATTGAGGTAACCCCTAAAGTTTTGAGTCAAATTATTGAGCTGCCATTAGAAGGTCTTCCAATTTCTAGGTCTGGCAAAAATACATTGGTGAATATAGTTAATCAATTTCTGGAAGAAAATGATAGGGAACTATAATATTTGACACATAATAACACATGCAAGGGGGTAAAAAGGGCCAGCCTATAGGAACCCTGGGATGAAGTGGCCACATGGGTAATCAAATTTCTAACCTGTGAAGGGCAGTATGTACTATTATCAGGGCATCATCTAAAAATTTTAAACCTTCTCAGACATGGTAGGCAACAACCAGATGTTAGGGTAAATATTCCCCTATACCTGCACTAGGAATTGAAAAACATGGCAAAAAGATATCAAGAAGGAAAAGGGAGCCTTTGCCACCATGGTCTCATCAAACTAGTTTTTCAGCACCATTTTAGAGGAAACCCTAGGAGCTTTGATAGGTTTTACTCTACCCTAAATGATGTAATTTTTGGAGATGAGGATGAGGAGGAAGAAACAAATGTTGTTGATGCTATTATAGAAGAAGAAACAGTTGTTTTAGAGGCTGTTGCAGAAGAAGAAATAGAAACTATTGTAGAGGTTGTTGTAGAGGAAGAAACACACCCAACAGTAGCAACAGAACACCTTGCTCTAGAACCTTCAACCTCATGAGCTAAGAAACAAAAGAAAAGAAGGTCTGAAACTGGCAGCAGAATAGAAAAATAGAAGAAGGTCCATTTTTTTGAAGTTGTTACTAATTTTTCATAACAAGGAAGTGAAGCACCAACAGGGGAAGAAACAACAAGGGAAATAGAAGCATCTGAAACTGTCCCCACAACCCCTGCTGTCACCAGAAGATAAAGCAAAAAGAAGAAGTTTACATCTATAACTAGGAGGTCTACAAGAATCCACTTGAGGGAAATGATAGAACATGTCATAGAAGAAGAAGGTGGACAAAGTAGTCCAAATTTCACAGAAATACAACCAGCCCCTGAAAACTTTCCAGAATTGCCTGAACAGATAATTAAGGAAGAGGATGGACAAGATAGCTTGGAGGTGGCTACAGTTCAATAGGCCATAGAAATATTAGATGCAATTATAGATAGTTTCATAGAGCCTCCTGAACAAGAGCAGACATATGTTACAGAGGAAGAGATAGTTGTTGAGTAGCCAACTGTAGCTGACTTGTCCGCATCGGATTTTGAAGCAAAAATAGATGAGGAAGACATCACAGAGCATTTGAGAGGAGCAAGGAGTGTTGTCAAAACACAAACCATATGGATTGAAAAGAGAGAAAACATCATTAAGATGCAGGAAATAAAAATTGCAGAGTTACAGCAGGAAGTGGCAGAATTGAGAAAAAGTTTGTCACAGTCTAAAAAATAGCCAACTATATCCATTGATGAGGACAATTTGGCTCAATTACTTGTGAATTTATCTAGGGAAGATGACTCTGTTGAGGCAGACATAGTTGCTTATTATGAAATAGCACCCTTTCATTATGAAGAAGTGCCTTCTCATTCTAAAGCATTACCTTCTCATTCTAAAGATGCTTCAGAATTGGTAAAAAGCATAGCAAAAAATATTGGAGATGAGTCACCAGCATAGGAATAGTCCAAGTAGTAGCATGAAACTGTTAAAGTAAGTACTTCTTCTATTGATGTCCCTGTATTTCGAACTGTTACACCTTTAGTAGAAATAGCAGATAAGGGGGTGCAAGTGGAATTACTGTCTGATGACAACCCAATAGAAATAGTAGATAAGGGGGTATAGGTAGAATTATTGATAGATGATCAACTAGTAGAAGTGGCAAAAAAAGGGGTTTAGGTAGATCTGCTACCTAGAGTTCCACCTATAGTTAGACCACCTAATACTGTGTCCCTAGAACAATACAATGCAGACATAGCCAATTGGGTGATTAGATATGAGAAGCTTGCCACTAAGACTGAAAAATTCAAATTGGAAGGAAAACAACTAGAGGCAAAGGAAACAGAGATCCAGACATTAAAAGAAAAAGTGTTTAATTTATGTCAAATTACTAAATTTTTAGTCCAATTCAGATGGACAGCTAGATTTTACAGTCTTATTCTGAAAGAGAAATACCTCAGATGGCAGGTCATGAGTATTAGCTCAGGTCTCCCATATAAATTGGACACAACTGCAAATTTCTTGGAAGCATATTTTGATAGCCCTATAGAGCAAAAAAATCTCCTATGTGAACTATTTTTACACAGCTTCTTTATTCCATAAGAAGTAGAATTTCATCCTCAAATCTACATTGGAGATGTTCAATTGAAGGCATTCATGTCCACCTTGCAGAATCATTTTTATTGGGACCAAAAGAAAAGCTAGAATAAAGAAATTGAAACAAGAGCTAAATTGTTAGTCAGAGCAATTCAGCCAAATCACCCAATTATCACCAGACAACACTTCACCATGATGAACAAGGATGATGTAAATAGGATGTACTTGACAAACTTGAGGGACTGTGTGACCAGATTCCAAAATTTTTGTAATAACAATTTTGTGCCAGCATTATCAGTTTGTAGAAATAGATGGGATGAACTTTCCATGTCTTTATAGAAAAGAGAACCCATCTCCCCCATCAACTTAGAATGGTCCAGAAGAAGGGCAATAGGAGTGATACAGTTGATTGAAATCATGCAACATCATTGATATGTCTCAGATTTAGGCCTCCAACCATCATCACTCTAGTTCCATTCTACTTTGAAGAAGATGCCCAACCTGATGAACAGTTTGAAGAATGGCTCAGGAACCTTCAGGAGAACAGGGGGTATTATATAGGCAAGAAGTTATTCTACAGGTCATGGAATTTGAACATGGACATATGGACATAGCCCAACAGAATGCATGAGGACATGCATTAATATAAGTTGGGGGGAAAATGATGAGTCCTGGAAATGCCTCAATCATAACATGTTTTGAACACTGAAATTGCCTACAAACTCTTATGTTTAATCTAATATTCTCATTAAGTTAATTCAATATGTTGTGTATTAACTATTTGCATGATAAATGTATCTGAAATACTATATTATGATTTTTACAACTTTTTGCATAAGTTTTATGTTATTTTGTTATGACTTGCTAAATGAGATATGCTTAGGTTGATAGCAGCATTTCACTAATCATGTTTTGATATGTCTCAAGCATTTATTTTACCTAAATCTGGCAATAGTGCAAGTAAACAATTACTGTGCAGCAAAAATTGGTTTTTCTCGTGTAAATTCCAGCCAACTTCCAATGAATGGCAAGGCATGGAATTCACATATGGAAAGAGATGAAGACCATTGGAATCTGATCTTGAGAAATAACCCACATGAGAAATGCAGAGGAAATCATTTAAAAAGCACACATTTGTTCATTCCAAAGTTTCTTTGGAATGAATAGATATCTTCAGAATGAGAAAACACTGTGTCTTTGGAATGCGCGGATCTTTGGAATGAGAATTACAGTCTCTTCAAAATGAGCCACTTATCTTCGAAATGAAAACATAATGTACTTTTTGACTTGTTGACTGATTTCTGACGCTGGAAAAAAGGGAAATAAATATTGAAAAGGGTAAGGGAAAATATCTCCCATTTGACTTTGTCGTCCTTGCCGACCAAAGCCACCATTTATGGAAAGATCAAGTTTGATCTTCTTCTAGGATAAAACCATGAATTGTTGCAACATAATAGGATTAGATCTTTTGAAGATATTCTCAGTTTTCAGTAGATCTTAGGACATCTATAAATATGGCTCTCATTCAAGTTGAGCTAGTAGAATATAGAGAAAGCAGAGATTAGAGAAATATAGGAGAAAATAGGCAATAATCAGAAAAGTGATCATATACGATTCCTGTAACGAGTTTTCAGTAGAATTATTGTAATCATGTTCTTGAATCAATAAAGTGTGCTATTTCTATTTCATATTGCTTGTAAATGAGTGTGAGTAAGATCTAGAGAGAGAGACTCATACCTTCTTCTGGACAAGGAGGTCGGCCACTTCCAGACCTAGGAGGAGGACTAATAACAGGTTTTTATTCTGATTTTACTATAGCAGAATGAGTTGTAGAACTTGTCATTTCATTTCTTTATCAACAACTAATAGTATTTGCAATATTATCTTATTCTATGTTTTGTGATTAATGGGTTGGTTGTAATCTCCACTTTTAGCAAAGCTTTCAATTTATTGCAGATTTTCATTTCCAAAATTTACTGTTTTCTATAATTTCTTGCATTTTGTGTTTTGCTGCCAATCCCTGCACAGAAGATTGACAACCTTATATTACAAAGCCTTGACAGGGTTTCATTTCCATGCTATAATTAGGTTTCCATTGCTGCAAAAGTAAATAGATTTCCTTTCTGCAATTATAACCAGACTTCTAATTCTGTAATTATAACCAGACTTCTAATTCTGCAATTGTTATTTTTGCAACATAATTAGGTCTTATTCTGCAATTGTAATTAGGATTTCATTTCTACAGTTAATGATTAGTTTCCATTTTTTCAAACTAGATTCAAGTTTAATTTATGCAACTTAGAGATAGGAATGTCCTAAATCCCCCACACAATCGGTTTCACCAATAAGACCTGTTGCTCCAGATTGACCTAAGTTATAACCCTGTTCACCCCTTCTTTCGCAGATAGCCTTGTACACTGCCCTAGATTGAAAAATTCATTGAGAATTAATGATGTGTATAACGACTATGCATCATGAAGCTCAAGATATCAACATTGAAGGAGAGCACATTTTTTGAGGTGATTAGGTAGTGTGAAGACCGAGGAGCAAGAAAAAATAGAAAAGCATAGCAATTTTATCAGTGAAGAACGTCATTGACAAGAGCATGAGTTGATCATAGGATCAGTTGAATGCATAACACAGTGAATAATGTGTATGGTAAAGGTAATATTAAGTTTTATTACTTTTGCAAAGAATTAAGGAGTAATAAGGATATACATATTTTTTACATTAATTAAGGTTTCATAATCTAGGGATATTTAGTAGGAGTTATAAGAAACCCTAGAAAGCATTGATTACTTTGATAAGGAAGAGTGAAATTATAAGCATTAAAATATTATTACTTCAAACATTTACTAATTCTTAAAATGAAGGAGTTATAAGGTTGGTAAAGCTTAATTTTCAACTACATGCTTATTCTAAATTTCTAACTAGGGAGATATAACGAATTCTACTCAAAATTTAGTCATAGAAATATAGAGTCTACTTTCTACAAAAAAAACCAAGATTTAGAAGATTCATTTTTGGATCTCCTTTCAAACCCAAAGAAAAGCAAATCTTTAAATTTAGCACTTGAATTGAAGAATATGGATTATTGGTATATTGACTTAGGAGCAAGCAAACATATGACTAGAAACAAACACTGGTTTGACTCTCTACAAGAAAATTTTGAAAAACCAGTTGTTGTTGTAGATAGCAAAACTTATGAAGTAAAAGGAATTGGAAATATTTTGATCAATCTAATGGATGGAAAAGGGATAATTAATAATGTACTATATGTTCCTGGAATAACCACCAATCTTCTTTTAGTTTCTCAACTCATGGATCAAAACATGATAGTAGAATTCAAAGTGATTAATGGTAGAAAACTATACCATATTCTCAAACAAGGGAAAAATATTGCTTTAGGTTCACATAAAACTAGTTTATTTATTTTGGACACTAATACACATTCAACATTCTCAGTTCAAACTTCAGATCTATGGCACAAATTCTTGGGTCATACTGGTATATCATCTATAAATGAAATGTGCAAATATAAAATGGTAGATGGAATACCAAACATTTTTTGGAATCTACTATTTATCTAGAATGTTTAGTAGAAAAACATAGAAATATTTTTTAACTTTGACAACACATAAATTAACAACCATTAGAATTGATATATACATATTTATGTATACCAATGAACATCACTAGTATTGAAGAACATAAATATTTTCAATTATTAGTCGATGATCACACCAGGAAAATATGGGTGTATTTCATGAAGTATAAATCAGAGGCATTTAGTTGTTTTAAACAATTCAAACTTCAAGTAGAAAAATATTTAGAAGACTATAAAAGCCCTTCATTCAGACAAAGGAGATGAATTCATATATAAAAAATTATTCTTTTTTAGAAGATAATGGAATTAAAAGACAACTCACTACAACATATTCACCACAATAGAATGGAATTGTTGAAAGAAGAAATAGGTCAATAATGAAAATGGTGAGATGTATGTTAAAATAAGCTCATATTGATCATCAATATTGGGTAGAAGCAATTCAAACAATAGTATACATACAAAATAGACTTCCCACTAGAATACTCAAACATGTTACACTAGAAGAAGCTTGGTTAGGACAAAAACCAAACATTGGAAAATTGAAATTTTTTGGATGCAAAGCTTATATGCATATCCCAAAATAAAAAAGGATGAAATTAGATGACAAAACTATGACCAAAATATTTGTTGGGTATGATGATGAATCCATAGGGTACAAAATAATAGATCCAAGAACAAAGAAGGTATATATAAGCAGAGATGTGATTTTTGATGAAAACCTCAAGGTCAATAATGAGGAACAAGATAAGACTACAGAAGTCATATTAAAATTTCCAGAGGAAGAGTAAAAAAATATAGATACAGAGTCAGAATCCAATAATGAAGAAAGTGAACATGTAGAGTCATCCACCATTCCCCAAAGGAAGGATCCCATATGGTATAGAGATACTCTAAGAGGAGCAAACTTAGAACAAATACCTGATATTACTACCATGAGACCTCAAACTCGTAGTCAAAATAGAATGAATAGAGGACTACTAAGTACATCAAAAGAACCAACATCAACATCTCAAGCCTTAAGTCAACCCCACTAGAAGGTAGCTATGGAATCTAAATATTCATCTCTACAAAATAATAAAACATGGAATTTAGTAGAGTTACCTCCAAGTAAAAAGGTTGTGGGTTGCAAATGGATTTACAAAATCAAATACAAAGCATATGGGACACTTGACAAGTACAAAGCTCGATTAGTAGCAAAAGGATATACTCAAACTAAGGGAATTGACTATGAAGAAACATTTGCACCAACTACCAAGATGACCACTATCAAAACAATATGTGTAGTAGCAACTCATCAAGGTTGGAAACTTCATCAAATGGATGTAAAAAGTGCATTTCTCAATGGATACCTAGAAGAAGAAGTCTACATGTCACAACCAGAAGGATTTGTTGTTAAGGGATAAGAACTAAAAGTTTACAAATTGAACAAATCCTTGTATGGCCTAAAACAAGCACCTAGGGCATGGAACATAAAGATTAACAATCATCTATTACAACATAACTTCAAACAAAGTACATGAGATCCTAGTCTATATATAAGGAAAACTAGAATTGATATATTAATCCTTATAGTTAATGTTTATGATATAGTGATTACTGGAAGCTCAAAAAAAATAATTAGTGAGACTAAAAAGGATTCAGAGAAAGCCTTTGAGATGATAGATTTAGGATTGATGAACTATTGTCTTGGTCTAGAAATTCATCAAAAGGAAGACAATATCACTATTACTCAATCAAAATATGCAAATGCTCTACTGGAGAAGTATAAAATGAAGGAGTGTAAACCAAAGGACACACCCATGGAACAAGGGATTCAATTATCTAGAAATGATGGAACACCTTTAGTTTTAGCTACACAGTATAGACAATTGATTAGAAGTCTTCTATACTTAAATAATACTTGACCTGAATTAGTCTTTGATGTAAATTATCTTTCAAGATTCATGCAAGAACCAAGAGAGTCATTGGAAAGCTACAAAAAGAATACTACAATATGTTAAGAATACTATAGATGATGGACTAACTTATATGAAGAATGTTAAAGATTTTTGTCTACAGGGTTATTCGGATTCATATTATGCCAATTCTATTGATGATAGAAAATCTACTTTAGGATACATATTCTATCTTGGATCAGGACCGATATCTTGGCATAGTAAGAAATAACAAACAATAGCACAATCATCCACTGAAGCAGAATACCGTGCAACCAGAGATACAACTTGTGAAGCATTATGGTTATAGTATATATTATCTAACATGGGAGTCAAACAAACACCAACACTAATACATTGTGATTATCAAGGAGTACTAAATCTAATCAATAATCCAATTGTACATGAACGAACCAAGCATATTGAAGAATAATTTTATTTTATTCAAGATCATTTTTAGAATCATCACATCAGATTGAAATATATTCCTATAGAATAAAAACTAGCTCATATATTTACAAAATATCTAGGTACAAATAAATTTAAGGTATTCAGAGAATATCTATGTAGATCAAGAGGAAGTTAACCCAAATAATGTAATACAAGGGGATGTTAGAAAATATTATACATTATTTTGTTATATCATTGTATCACCTTGGGTACATTATTAGATTGAGATTTTATCTTAGGTTAAGCATTTACTTAAGGAAGAAGAATTAAATGCACAAGTGTTAGAATGTGCGATAGTATAAAAATGCATGTAGTCCACATGTACATGAGTCTTTAGAATAGGAGTAACAAGTGTCCTTAGTTAGTTGTGCATGTATACAAGTATCTATCATGTAGAATGTATATGTGTATTTAGAATAGGATATTGAAGAGTCACATACTAGTATATATATGTGACTCAACATTGTAATAGAGAGCGAGAGCATGCAATCTCCATAGCATGCACTAGTAAAGTTCTCCACATATTGTATCAAGTTTCAAATTTTGTGATTTTGTATTAATGGTTATTTCATGAGTTATTTCTAAAGTATCTCATGCTATTTACTTGCTCATTAGACTTCCATTAGCATAGTTATAATATTGGAAGCTTATTCCATTACTTATGACTGGATTTCTTTTAGATTTATAGCTTCAAAAGCCAACAAAGCATAGCCTAGAGGACTTTACTAAGAAAATGCATGTCATGCTTTGAGTGGCATGGCCCAAAGGACTTTATTCAGAAAATGTATGAAAGATAAATGAATATGTATGCCTATCCTGATGGGTGTTTGTTGGAAATATTGAGTATATTTATTTGTCATTTATGTCAAAGGGTGCATGGTACTTAAGGCAAAAATTTCCTCAAAGATGAGAGGTTTACACAGATGGACAAAAATATCAGTTAAGACAATAATGGGACTTGGTAAATACCAAAGCAAGAAAATATTCAAGTAAAGGGTTATAATATTTAAATTTTAAATTTAAATATTATAATGAGAAAGTTTTAAAGTTGCATGGGACAAAGAGTTTTAAAAATTAAAGAGATGGACAAAAGGTTTAAATTGCATGGGACAAAAAGAAAAGTTTATATTGCAAGGGACAAAGGTTTAAAGAATAGAATTGATATTATAATAATTAAAATATTATAATATAAAGGTTTAAAAATGGAGGGGGCACCAAAGTTAATGGAGGAAATAAAACAATTTGAAAATCATATATGCCCGATATTTTTGATATAAAGAAAAATCGTATAAAAGAGGCACAAATTTTTCATTGACACTATAGTTTCGAATGTGAAAATAATTATTCGAATGCTCTCCATGCAAAATTCAAAGCAGATAAAAAGAACAAAAGGGAAAGAAATTTTGGTGGTAGTGAGCAGAAATTTTTTATCTTGAGTGTACCGTGAATGGAAATCCAAATGAGTGGCTAGTCCAGTTGGTCATCTAATTGACACTAAGGCACTGCTGAACCAAAGGTTGTAGGATCGAATCACATAGAGTTTTTTTGGTTAGCGGAGATAGTGTTTTGTTTGGCAGTGACACAAAGAGGAAACTTTGAGTTGCTTGTGCATGGTAGGTCTTACCCGCTGGGGTAGCCTTGTTGGCTGCCTAGTTGTTGCTAGGGTGTTACGTTGGCAGAGGTTGTGAGTTTGATTCCCTTCGCGTTCGCTGGGTTTGATTGGATGAGGTATGGATAATTGTTTTTATAAATTTTATGTGAAAAATAAATTGTTTTCTAGACTAGTTGATTTAAATATTAAGGGCAAAAGTTTTTGTTTATGTTTAATTTAGAATAGGAGTAATAAGGTGTATTGTGGATTATTTAATATTTGTAATTGTTGTGTGTTGAAAAGGAGTAATAAGGTGTATTGTGGATTATTTAATATTTGTAATTTTTGTGTGTTGAAAAGGAGTAATAAGGTGTATTGTGGATTATTTAATATTTTTAATTGTTGTGTATTGAAAAGGAGTAATAAAGTGTGACATGGTTTATTTTTAATTGTAATTTTACCTTATAGGAAAAAAAAGCAATTTTAAGGGTTTTTGAAAGCTTTATTTTGAGAGATTAAAAAGGAGAAATAAGGTATTATTTTTTGGATTTATTGTGGACATTTTTGGAAATATTTTTACGGATGATTTTCTATCTCTACTAGAAATTGAAAATCGCTAACCATATTTTTGAAGGAAAAAAGGGAGAGTTATTTTGTCAAGACAGGTTTTGGAAGCTTATCATTTTAAAGGAATATCTAATAGGTATGGTGATTTAATTTCTTTCTAGAGGGTGGTTTCTATTTGAAGAAAGTACTTTGATAGCATATGGTTGGAGGTATAAGGATTGATTGAATGTGCATTGCTTTGAATGAAATTAAAAATATATGTGCTACGGTTTGAGAATAAATTTGTGCATTATTGTTGAATGAAATTGGAAATATATGTGCAAGGGTTTGAAAATATACTAGGAAGGGTTTAAGAGCAAATTGATGCATTAAATTTGAGTCATATTGGAAATGAACTTGCAAGGGCTATAGACCAGTTTTGTGAAGCAAGTATGTGCATTGGTTTTGATTAATTTTGGAAGTACATAAGAAGGTCAACTATTAAATGCTAGACTAGAGTATACTTTTGAATGCAATGAATGTGATACATGTGAAAGTGATAGACTTAATGAATGTGAGAAGAACATATTGAGTATTTTAATGCATATCATTATCTATCTGTTCATGAAGAAAAATAATTTTGGGTAGAATATGTCTGAATTACTTTAGTCAAAGAAAGCACTTTTGGGAAAGATATATGAAATTGTTTCTATGCAAGAATTAGGAATGTTTGAGTAGTTTCTATGAGCAACATTGAGGTAGATTTGAGCATGTTATTGAGGCAGAATTGAGTATTTGCGAACTAAGTTCTGAGAAGGTTTGAGGTAGATTTGAGCAGGATTTGTGAGAAATTTTGAGTAGTGATTTGAGTAGGATTGTAGAGAATATTTGAGCAAGTTTGTATGAGGCAGATTTGAGCAGGATTATGAGTAGAGTTTGTGAGCAAATTTGAGTAGGCTTTGAAGCTAACCAGAGTAAAGGGGATTGGTGTCTCCTATGGATAGAGATCCATAAACTAGAGCAACGGTGATTGGTGTCTCCTGTGGATAGAGCTCCATGAACCAAAGCAAAGGGAATTTAAGTCTCCTATGGATAGAGGTCCATGAACGAGAGAAAATGGGATTGGTGTCTCTTGTGGATAGAGATCCATGAACCAAAGTAAAGGGGATTGGTTTCTCCTATGGATAGAGGTCCATGAACCAGAGAAAATAGGATTGGTGTCTCTTGTGGATAGAGGTCCATGAACTTGAGCATAGGGGATTGGTGTCTCCTTTGGGTTGGTGCCCATAAAAATTGTATTAGGGAATTTGTTCCCAAGAAATTTTTTGAGTAAATTTATAAGAAATATTTTCTCCGTGGATGTAGCCTACATTGGGTGAACCACGTTAAATCTGTGTCTCTTATGTGTGTGATGATTTGTGCATTTTTTCATTATTGCAATTGATAATATTGGATAATATTGCTTTGGAAAGAAAAATAAAAAGTTTTATCTTATACTATTCATCCCCCTCTCAGTATAAGCTTGTGTTCTTCAATCTGGTATCAAAGTGGGTTCCTTCATGAAAGCCTAACATCTTGAAGGAATATCTTACAGGAACACACATGACTCATAAGTGTTGGGCACCGAATTGACATCAAGTTTTACTTGACACTACGACTGTCTATCTTCCAATTTTCTATCCAGGCATGCACCCGATAGTCACAACTCAACACTCAACATTGGATGGACCAAAGGCAACTTCAATCCAACCTCTAGAGTAGGTTGGTTCCTTGTCAACTTAAAATGGTGTTGACACAATTAAAGCTCAAATAGGGTTTTGAGAAAAGGGTTAGAAAAGGTTTAGGGTTAGAGATATTATAAAAAATAGTGGTCGGATAGGCTAACAGCATAGGCAACTACAACAAAAAGCTCCCACAAACTATTTCTAGTGTCCCATCACTCAAGATTAACAACACCCAAACCCATGAAATCTTCATACATTAAAGCATAAATAGAGATATATTGTAGAAAGCAATTCCAACATCTAATATTGATAATCCAAATTAGCAGAATAGACCAATAGTTAGATTTAACAGAAATAAACTTCCTAACAACACAGATCTAACTATGAATAGATTTCAATTACTCTCACAACTAGTAATCCAATAAGCTGGAATGAACTAACCGCTAAAGTATTAACAGAAATGCAGCTCAAAGCTTCGAACCTCTTGCACAAAGATGGTGAAGATGACAAATTTTGAGTCAAAAATCAGAGTAATGCTCCTTCCATTAGCTCACAGGAATATTTATAGTAGGGCAAGCAAATGCACTAGAGTCGACCCTTAAAAATGAGGGTTCGACCTCTATTTATAGTTTGTAAAATGAAAGAATATTAAGGAGACATTACAAAGATTACAAATTTACAGCTCAATAGAGAGTTTTGTTGGCATTATCTTACTAGTTGATGAAGTCTAAGAAATCCATTGTGAGTAATCCACCATGGTAGCTTAGCTCTCTACAACTTGTTGGTTCAGTTGATGGTAGTTGGAGTTTAGGATTGGAGACTACATCTGATCCATTGATCATTCTTGGAAGCTCTATTCCATCGTAGATCTGCAACTGCTTCTGGTTCTTGTTCTTGAAAACCCTTCGATGCTTCATCTTCCTACCCTCCAACTGACTGCTCTCTGATCTGGCAAGAATTTACTTTTAAATACTTCAATAATGTCAGCAAAATCTAGATCGTTGATCTTCATCATGGATGACTATGATTAAACCTTCAAAAATACTCTACAAATTGGTGGGGAAAGAACAAAATGCCATTCCACACTTTTTAATTGTTGACATCATCTTTAGTAGCCTTTGATTTTGAATCAGATTTCGGCATGAAATGCACTAAGGAGTGAGCGGAATGAAATCCGCTACTAATATGCTACTTAGCCTTCTTTCTTGGCATCAAGCAAATTGTAATCCACACAAAAAGTATGTTGATATCATCTTTACCTTAGTCGAAATGTGGAATCACCAATCCACATCGAAGCTAGTGCAAATAGTCCTTTGTCACCATTCCACACTAGGAGTAGTATAAATAGTCTTTATCACCATTTCGTACTCTTTGTAATGTTTTAGACCTTCAAGTTATCATTCAGCATCAAAATACTCTTGGAACTTAGCAAAATCAAACTTATCAACACTTAGTCATTGGAGCAATAAACAACAATCACCATTTCACACTTCTTTTTATGCTGACATCATCTTCACCCAAAAATTTTTTGGAATCTACTTCCAAATACACTATGAACCGAGCGAAATGAAATTTAGCTTGTTTAAGGTAAAAAACACTAAGTGTTGAGTGGATTTGGGAACTCTCATTGTGGATCCACTCCAAAATACTCTATGAACTTAGCGAAATAGAGATTTCATGCCTTAGAATAAAATTTTCAATGTTTTCTAAGGATGTGGCCATTTTGGGCCTACATTCTAGTGCCTCCTAGGTGGATTTTCTCGCAAATCCATAGAACTTAGAGTCTTATCCATTGGGCATCAGGAGTCAAAAATGCTTATCTTCAAAAATGCTTTAAAGAATAATTTCCATATGAACACTACCCTCTAAAAACTTCATGAACATCTTAGAGGATAAACGTTCATATCGAGACCATGCTTCATACATCCTAGAGGATAACTATTCACATGGAGACTATGCCATAAACAATAATATCTATGCCACTCCTTCAAAACTACTCCAATGCTTCAGAAAAACACAACTATGTTCCCCTTATAAAGCCTTCTTACAACAAATGATATAAATGCCTTCACACAAAACTCATTTTTTACCTCTTTCTGACCTCATGCTTTTATTCTTTCCTTCTGACAATGTCAGAGTAAAAATGAATCAACAAAATACAAAACTTCTACATGACTACAAAAATGTACAAAACAAAAATTCTAAGCTTGTGTCCCTTTAGGGTCCGCAGCTCTATCTAGCTCTTCTTCTTCTTGTTGAGCCTCTTCTTCAACATTATCCTCTTGCTCTTGCTCAGCTTCTTCCTCAGGTGAAGTTTGCTCTTTATTTTCCTCTTATACTATCACCAAACAACTGCACCATTAGTTTCAAGGTCTGCAGGGCTTGTTTCCAAGTTGCTTTAGAGGGGTTGGAAGTTTCCTTCAGTTGCTTATAAATGTACTGTAGCTCACCAATATCTTCATAGTTTGCAGCACTTCCTTTGTTTACCAAGTCTTCCATTAGATCTCTGAGCCTGGTAAAATCAATAATCATTTGTGAAGCTTGCTCTTGATCAATTGGCTCTTCCAGAGCATCAATTTTAGACTCATCTTGTAAGCTCTCATCAATACTCTTCTTAATTTCTTCTACTGATAACAAGTTGTGATCTTCCATCCATAATCCTCTGAAACCATTCTGAATCATTTCCTTATTAATATCCACTACATCCTTGATCATACCTTCAACTTTGTCAAATAATAGCCAAGCCTTTTGGAGGGCTCTATGCTTCTTCACCACAATTCTGGTAGCAATTCTAGCAATATTCCACTCCTTATTAGGAATTGGCTTAGCAGAGTCACTGAGCCTACTATCTACCAGTTTGTAAATTTGCTCAGCTGGAATCACCATAGGTTGTAGCTCTCCAGTGAAATTATCCAGATCCTTCTGAATACTTTGGAGTAGATGGCTAGCATCATCCAAATAATCAATAATAAGTTGTAGCTCTGAGCATTTTTCTAGAACTTCAGAGAGCAATTCATTTCTCACTTTCTTTAGTCCAGCCTTGGAGAAACCTGAAGATTTAGCCTTTTCAATTTGAAGTTGCTGCTTCAAACTTTGTATTTCCTTAGCTTGTTCTTCATTTTTCTTCTTGTGCTCTTCTATTTTCTCCTTGAGCTTATTAGCCTCCTGAAACTTATCTTGCTAGTTCTTTGCTTCTTTTTTAGAGCCTTCTCCACTTGTTTCTGATTGTCAATGGTCTTTTGAAGCTTTTCTATTTTCTTTTCCAACTTATCCACCTTTTCTTTGTATATATCATTTTTCACATAAAAAGTGTCCAAGTGAGCTTTGGCCATGACCAATTCATCTTCTACAGGTAGCTTTTCAATATCTTCTGTATATTCTTCTATGCGATAATCCTGAGCAGTCATCTCAGTTTTAGGCTTGCTCACAAGGGGAATCATGGATCTAGATGTCCTTTGCCTTGAAACTGGATCAACAAACATGCTTCTCCTCTTTGTGGCCATCCTCTTGGAAGGTTTGGACAACTTCTCTGCCCATAAATCTTGAATTTTCTATGAAGCTTCCTATTCCTTTTGCAAAATTGCTTGGGTAGGGTAACTCACAAGAAGAGGAGAAGAGGCTACAAGGTATGCAAGAGTAGAATCAATAGTTGATAATGGTTGAGAAGAAGTAACTACAATGGAATCTATGACCATAGTGGAATTTATGACCACTATTATTGTTGCAATTGGCAGACTCATGGAAACTGAAGTAAAACTCATAGATGGGTGAGTGGGTGTACTCAAAATAGTTTGCTTCTCAGATGATGGAGGTGGTTGTAATGGCAAGGATGGAACTATGGGAGATGATGAAGGGGGAATTTTAGATGATGAAGAAGGAATTTGAGGTGACCTTGGAGGAGATGGGTTGGTTTGCACCTCAGTATTGATTGATGAAATAGGGGGTGAACTATGAGGGGGAGAAGGCACCTTTGTTTCAATATCTTGCTCAGAAAGGGAGGGAGATTTTCTTGGGGAATTTGGAGGAGGAGGAGGAGAAGAGGGATTAGAGACCATACCTTCACCTACTGATGTAGGGTGTTGTGGAGCTGTCTCTATGTTTTATTGTTGCACTTGTTGTATCAATTCTTTCATAGCTAAAATAGTTGTTTCTTTAACAATTTCCTCTTTATCCAACCTCTGTTTCTTGGAAATCTCCTTCTCAACTCTTTCTAGTGCCCTTTTGGCCTTTCTCTTAAAAACTTGCATGGTGACTTTCTCACTTCCTATATCTTCTTTAGACAACCCTTCCTGTACTGGTTCCTCCTGTAATATCTATTCAAAAATAGGATTTAATTCCACTATTGTTGTAGTGGTGAAACTCACAGGTGTGAACCTAAAGTTCTCATCCTTCTTATTCCAGTCTATATCTATATCTAAGGGTTGTCCACCCAAGGCTAGGTGCTTGGGCCTACTTATTGTCTCTATGACTGGTGTACTGATAGCCCTTTCATCAGAATAGTGCATCTTACTCATCAACTATGCTCCTTTTGGAAATTTCTCTATTTGTTCAGTTGAAGGCTGAAAAGTCTTCAAAACTTTAGTAACAGTCAATGGAGTATCAAGTTCCTCTTCTTGAACTTCTTCTTCTGAAGGTGGGGATGGGGAATCAGACCCTATTTGTGACTTCTTATAGATTAGCACTATATTCCTTGGGTCTTTTGGCTTCCAAGTTGTGACATTCTTGTCATACCTATCAGAAAATTCATCATCAATTTTCAATCCAAACTTGGATTTCTCTTTACCAATCTTGACTCTCATCCTCCACCAATCTGATATCTTGGCTTCATTCCATTTTTACTTTCACTACCAATGATGGAAGACTCTTGTGACTGATTTTCCTTTTTCTTATCTATTTTATCCTCAACTTCTTTGATGGTAGACTCCTTCAACCGATGTTTTGCATTATTGTCTAGATCAAAATCAACAATTTATTCATAAAAGTCTAACCATGGAGGAAGTTGATCCATCTTGGAAACATTCCACTCCAAAAGAGCATTTTCTTTATTATTTCTACCCTATTCAAAATGAGGCCTGGATTTTTTCTCAAATTTGTAGGCCTTTTCTCCATTCAGGGCTATGTTCCTCTTATAGAATACATCATCCGGGTCATAACTCCATCTCTGAGGAATGTAAAATAGGCCCAACCTATCCAGATATTGGTCAATTTGTTCACCCTACCACTTCTTGGTAATAGTTATATCATCAACATTGTGGTAGGTCAACAAACACCTCCTTTTCCTCCTAGAACCATAGTTCAAATCTATAAATTCTGCTTACCTCAAGTATTCTAAGGTGAATAGCCTATCTATAACAAAATGGGGTAGCAAAAAAGGCTTACCAATGAAGCCATATAGTCTAATGACTGTGCCTTCTATTAGGAGGTACCAATCTCCTTCCTCGACACCTTCTATTCTTAACAATTTCTTGGCTAGAGGTGGTAGCCTAGGGCATTCTCCATACATTATTTTCAATGTTGGCCCTAAAAATTCCAAGTTGAATTTATACAAAGACTCAGTGCTTCTCAGATGAGAAGTCCAATAGTAAATAGGAATGGGGTCTCCTTGGTCATTCTTATCCTTGATTAGAATCCAGGGCATCATGTCCCTTACAATAGCAAAGAACATCCAGACCAGGCTTGAGCAATGTCGAAAGCAAGGTGCATCAGAACTCCTTTTCATTCTCACTAATTGCTCATGTATTCTATGAGCAAGGAAAGTTAGCCAATCAAAATAGATAACCCTAATGCCTTTCTTTTATGCACCTTCTTCATACATCCTTTCATTGGAAATGTAGTATGCAATGGCTATTTTCCAATCATTCACCATTTTATCAGAATCCAAACCCTCCATACAAGCTAACATAGAATATAGCTCTAGGTTAGCAAATTGGTCAATAGGTATTGGAACTTTAGGCATTTCATCCTCCTCTCTTATCCTTCTAAATTGGAAATGAAGCCATATTTCTAAAACTTTCTTCTCTTTTGAAGCCATTAATGAAGCATAAACCCTAGCTTGTTCTGCTATGTCAAATTATTTAGGCTCTAAGGGTGGGCTCACCCCTACGACAAACAAATTGAGGTAAAGCTCTTTGGTAATAGTGAATAGTGGTATGCCATCAGGATTTTTCACTATCCTCTTCTTAGGATCATAATATTTAATCATCGTAGAAACTAACTCAGGACAATGGTGAACAGAATCACAAATATAAGAAAATAAGAAGGATTTTATAGCAATGGTACCTTGAGGTCAATTTGGTCTCCCTTCAAAGTATCTGAATTCAAAATTACTTCTCAAGAAGGTCCTCCTTACTTGGGTCATTACTATGTCTACCAATCACCTAGTCTGGTCCACATGGTCATCTAGCTCTGCTCCCTTTTTTATACTTTTGTTAGAACTTTCTTTGGAGCCATTTTTACAAGCAATTCTCAAATTATTTCTCTAGAATTCATAGACAATACTCAGCTATCATTCTACTCTTTTCACTTAGTGAATGCTACTCTTTATCAAATGAGAAGATTTCTATATTTTGGCACTTTTAAATTTCCATGCATGCACCCCTCCACCATTAATGTGGCCACTGCATGAACTACTCATTGGCATGCTTTTCAAATTAAATTCATTCCTTTTGATAGCTTGGAGGTACAATTCTGATTTTTGATTGGCCAAAATTCAAACATACTCCATACCCTCATGGCATCGCTTTATCCTTTTCCTTTTTTTGAGGGCATGAGAAATTTTTTTTTTTATTCTTATAATAATTTTTTTACTCAAAAATACTACTTGAATTTAATGGATTAGAAATCTCTATTATGCTACCACTTTAGACCTTTTAAGTGCAGAATATAATGCATGCAGCATTCCACTAGCATTGTAGTTCATCTGAGTATGGATTGGAGCTCCTTTGCTCATTCCATTACTTCCTTAGTATATTTTAGTGTGGAATGGAAACTTGTTGCATTCCTTGGGAACACTTAGCTTATTTTACAACTTTTATTTTTTTTCTTTTATACAATATGTTATCAAAACAAAACTTGATATAAAATGCAAAAAATAATATGATACAAAGTATGTACATATATTACAATGAGCTTATATTTCAATAAAAATAGAGTTTAAGATGAAAACCATTAACCGAAATTGGTTGTATGTTTCCCTCTAGATCTTCAAGATAGAAAACATTGGTCTCTTTAACCTCTATTATCTTGAAAGGGCCATCCCAGAAGGAGTCAAACTTTTGATGATGTCCTGGTTTAGCTCTTTCAACATTCCACCTGAGTACAGAGTCTCCAACCTAGAATTTTTTGAACCTTACCTTCTTGTCAAACCATGCCTTGATGTCCACTGAATGCTTTTGAAAGTTCTCATAGGCCTGAGTTCTTTTCTCTTCTAACTATAGTAGGTGTGTCAACCTTATTTCCACTAGATTTTCCTCAGATTCCTCTTCTGTGTTTATCAGCTTGAGTGTCGAAATCTCCAAATGGATAGGTAACACTACTTCCTTGCCATACACTAAGGCATAAGGAGAAGTCTTGATGGACTTCTTAATAGTAATTCTATCTACCCACAAAGCTTGCTCCAACATTAGGTGCCAACTTCTTTTATTACCCTCTAGTGATCTTCTCAAAATCCTTAACAGATTCTTGTTAGTTGATTCTGCAAGTCCATTCCCTTGAGGGTAGTAATTTGAAGTATTCTTAATGGTGATGCCATACTTGCTGGAAAACTCAATATACTTGGCTCCTATGAATGTTGGTCCATTATCACTCACCAAGGCTTTTAGAACACCAAACCTTGAAATCAAGCTTTCCATAAAATTTATCACCACTTCTTGGTCTGATTTCTTTGTAGGAATAGCTTCTACCCATCTAGTGAGGTAGTCTATAGTAGTTAGAATGTACTTGTGCTCAGCTGAAGAATGAGGGTTGATAACCCCTATGAAGTCCAAACCCCATTGCTGAAAGGGTTCTTCCACTTGGATTGGCTTAAGGGGGAATGAAGCATTCCTTGTCCTCCCTACATGCCATTGGCATTTATCATAGGCTCTAGTGACTTTGAAGGTATCAAAAAATATGGTAGGCCAGTAATAGCCTACTCTAATAATTTTCAAAGTTGTAACTCTACCTGAGAAATGTCCTCCAGATAGTCCTCCATGGAACTCCTCTATGACCTTTTGTTGTTGATCATATTTTAAGCACCTAAGGAGAACTCCATCAAGGTTCCTTTTGTACAGGCCCTCTAGAAGTAAGACATACTTCAAATCTTAAAATCTATATCTTCTTCTTTATGATGCATTAATATCAGGAGGGCATACCCCAATTTGAAAATACTTAATCATCTGATCTACCCAATATGATTCACCTGAATGCAATCCTTCAATCTGATCATCTATTATTGCTTGACAAGTTGTTACCTCTATTGAGACTATTGCTTCTGTTAGACCTTGGCATAGGGCTCTTCCTCTTACCAACTTGGTAGGATGGATTTCCACATCATATTCTTATATTTTAGTAATCCAACCAGCTCTCTTATCTCCTAGTTCACCTTGTAGAATAAAACTTCTTACATCCAGATGAACAACATAAACCAGGGTCTTGCTTTGAACCAAGTACTACCTAAATTTCTTCAATGATTTCATTACAAAAAATACTTGTTTCTCAATAAAATTATACTTAACCTGGTACTCATGGAGAGTCTAGATCCAAAATAATATAGGGTGCTCCTCTCCTTGATCATTTTTTTAGGTGAGCACTGATGCATAACTTTCCTCAACTCCATAAGCATAAAGGATGAAATCTTTACTAAAATCTAGATTGACTAGCACTAGAGTTATAGCAATGGACTGCTTGATAATTTCAAAGGCTTGCTTTCTTACCTCAGTCCATTTGAACTCTGCATATTTCTTTAGTAGTTCAGATATAGGCCTCACCTTCTAAGCAAAGTCAGAGATGAATTTCCTGACAAAGTTTATTTGACCAAAGAAGGACTGCAAGGCTTTCTTGTTCATAGGTAGTGGAAGAGCAAGAATGGATTTGATTCTATCTAGATCTATGGCCATACCTTATTTTGAGACCACATGACCTAGCAACTTTCCCTCATGTACTACAAAAAATGATTTCTTAGGATTGAGGGAGATGCCAAATTCTCTACACTTTTGAAAAACTTGTTCAAGGTGTGCTAAGTGGTCATGCTTGTTGTGGGAAAACATAGTCATGTCATCTAAATAGATTAGAATAACCTTGTTAATCAGTTCCCCAAAGGCATAGTCCATGGCTCTCTAAAATGTGGCTCCCGCATTGGATAGCCCAAAAGGTATTCTATGGTAGGCAAATGTGCCCCATTTTGTGGTGAATGCTGTTTTATACTGATCTTCATTCTTCACCCAAATCTGGTTATATCCAGAGAAACCATCCAGCAATGAGAACCTTTCTGCCCCTACCACTATCTATAATATTTGATCAATCTGTGGGAGGGGGTAGTGATCCTTTAATGATGCCTGATTAAGATTTCTGAAATCCACACACAAGTGAATATCACCATTCTTTTTCCTCATAGGTACCAAGTTGGCTACCCAGGTTGAATGTTTAATTGGATATATGATCTTAGCCTTCAATAACTTCAAGAGCTCTTCTCTCATTATGGCTTCGATCCTTGGATTTACAGGCCTTTGCTTCTGCCTGAATGGCTTGGCATTAGGCTCTAGCTCAATGGTGTGTTGGATAACCCTTTTGTCATATACTTTGAGGTCTTCATATGACCAAGCCACAATGTCTTGGTACTTCATACATAAAGCTTTGATATCCTCTTCTTCCTCTGGAGAACATTAGATTCCAACCTTGAGCTTCTTTTCTTTTTCTATTTCAACTTCTTTATAGATTTTCTCATTGACTTCCATGGATCTGATCCTTTTCCTATCTTCATTGTCAAACAGGCTCTCTAGAGTGACCAAACCTCTAGGTATGTGATTGTTCTTAAGTTGAATGACATCTTGTTGATCAATATCTTCTAGATTTTCCTCTTGAATAGTGGATAGATAGGCTTCTCTCACCATAAAATCAATGATTTGTTCATCACTTTCAAAGACCTGCCAAAAAATTTGCTTATCTAGCATCATAGGTCTAAAAATCATTTTGATTCCCTTGTCTTTCTTAACTCCTATGTCTACAGAAGGGTTGAAGTTAGCTCCCCTTACTACCAAGGAATATGCCAAAGTATTCTTTCCTCTGGGAACAAAATTTATGTTTAGGGCATGAAAGGAATCCATCAAATCCCATACCCTATTTCTATATGCTTTTAGGTAATGATGCTTACTACTGCACCTTTCTCTTACCTGATTTACTATCAACTCAGAGTCACCATATATGTTCAAGATCTTAATGCCCATATTTTTTACTTGCATCAGTCCAAGGCATAGAGCCTCATATTCTACAACATTATTGGTGCATGCCCATGTTAATCTATAGGTAAAACTCTTTGTCCCTTCTGATTGGGACTGTAATACCACACCAACACCAACACCATTTCTACATCTAGCACCATCAAAGTGCATGGTCCATATTTCTATTTCTCTCAGAGACTGATTAGATATAACAAGAACTTTCTTCTCTAATTCTACAAAAATACTGTATGTGCCCATACCTATCCCAAACTGGCTGTAATCCTCTCTGAAAGGTAGCTCATCTTCGATTTCCAACTCCTCAAAATTATCCACTAATTCAAATTCCTCAAGAGGAGTGAGATTGCACATGTCTCCTTCAATTTTTTCAATGTGGTAAGACACAAGCTTCTCAGGTGTTATCCTTATCCTCTTTCCTTTAAAAGGAATAACCATGCTAGAATAATCCATATACATGCATCCACCTAACTTTACAGTAAACTCTCTTGAAAGACATAAGCCAAAATAAGGCTCTAGATCCACCACTACTATTTCTTGTACTATAGTTACCTCTAGTGCTCTATGTAGCCTCATTAAGACATCTTTTATTACTCCCACTATCTTTATAGGTGTTCCATCCAATTATAGTACTCCAGGATAGGATCGGGTATACTCCATACCCATCTCCTCACAAACTACTTTAGGCATAACTGTAGTAGATGCTCCTAAGTCAATCATACAATTTTAGACCACCCAACCTTCCATCCTCAAAGAAATGTAGAAAGGAGGAGGTTTATTATTTAAAATAATAGGGGACATTTCTTTCTTTTTAGAGGGTATACTAAGAATTGTGGTGGCCTACTTTTCTTATGGATATTTGTTCAAGGAAGATTTTAGTAGGTCAATCTAGCCAGGAATGAAGAGGGTGTCATATAGACTAGCTTTTGATGGTATTCTCTTCATTTCTTCCATAATATTGTATTCAGACTTAGCCAAGGTGGGTCTCTCAAGCCTTCTTTCTGGCTCACCATATTTTCTCTTATATTGTTGAGTGGCTTCTATTCTCTATATTTTGGTAATAGAAGGGAATCTAAGCCTCTCTTGAGCCTCATCCTTAGACCTCATTCTGTCTCCCTCAGTTTCTTTCTCAAATCTCTTGGGGAGACTATTTTATTTTTCTTTGGCTTGGGGAATAGGGAAAGTGTCACTACTTTGGGGAGGTGGATCACTCTTCTTCTGAGAGGGGACCTAAAACTGACCCATATTCTATGGATCTACTTGTAGTGTTTTCTTACCAGACCTTGTCATAACAACAATAGGTCCATCCTCATCCAACTCTTTCCCAACCATGATCTAGTCAGGTTGCCATAGCATGTTTACCCTTCCTTTATGGTTTCTTTCTGCTTGATCCATAGCTTGTTGGACATGGTGTTGGTACATAACACAAGATTGTGAATCATGAGGATCATTACATACCAAACACTAGATATTTACTAGACTTGTCTCTGAAGAACACTCAGGCTCTTCATAAGTTGCATTTACTCTGACCCCAATACTATTACTAGGACCAGGTCTTTGATATTTATTCACATATGGGAATATCCTTTGTTGAGACCTCTCCATTTCTCTCTTTTCCATTGAATTCATTTTGTTGCTAAGAGTTTTCAAAGTATTATGTATATCAAGGATGATAGAAAACTCTTGAGGAGTTTGAGAAGGAAGTGGAGGGAAAGGAACTATAGTAGATGGTGCTTTTGGCTGAGGAATGGGAGTCATATGTGGAAATGGGGATGACAATGGAGGAGGGTCCATATAAGATGAAGTAGTAGCTTGGCTTTGGACATTAGTGGTTTCTAGATTGTAAGGTAGCACAACTTTGGGAGGTAATCTCCCCACATTAATTAGGATATTTTCTGCATGAACTACTACATTATAAACTTGTGGAAATGTTTCCACCCTAGATTGTTGGGTTTGTAGGCCTAGATATGATCCAAGAGCTCTGATATAATACATATAAGCAAGGCATGCAACTGGTCTAGCTGTAGGGGGAATTATTTTCCAGGTTCTACTAAACCTCAAATTAAAATCTGAGATAGTTTCTTGTTGATGTTTTGCATAGATGTGAACTGATTAAGCAAGGAGAAAGGGTCAACAGATTCATTAAATTCTTCCACAAAAGGCTCAACCAATGCTACCCATGAAGTGATGGTGTTATCCTCAAGAGTCCTAAACCAATGTAAAATATTTCCTCTAAAGGATAGGGCTAGGATTCTCACAATAACATCCTCATTATTTATATTATGGATTGCTACCAGATTCAAAATATCTTGATAGTGCTCATATGCAGTCTTTCTAGATCCATCATAAGTGGGAATAGCCTTAGACACAACTTGAGGAATGTCATGCATATGGGCTAATCTAAGGGGGCCAACTATGTTCCAGCTGGGGTACTTCTATAAAGGCTGATTTGGGGGTACATTTCCTTGATTTGGGGTTGCATTTCCTACCATATTTCTAGGTGTAGGTCCTATTGGAGGGGTTATTGGATTAACTATAGGGTTTTCCTTAGGAGGATCTTCTTCTGAATGAAAATATTGGTTTAAATTCCTTATAATAGTAGACCCTCTATAAGGTAACTCATAATAGAAAAAAGAGTTAGGGTTATTCCTTTTGAATGACCTGGTATACATGAAAGAACTATGGTCTACAGGGATAATTATTTTTTAGGTTTAAAGACCAGGGAGTCACCAGGTGAATTTGCTATTCTCCACTTAGCAAGGTCAAGATAATTCACCAAATATTGATTCCTCTAGGTAGAGATAAAACAATAACTCATATGATGGGTTTTCATGTTCCTTGTAAACTGGTCCCATCGAGCATGCCAAAAACTATTGGGCACCGAATTGACATCAAGTTTTACTTGACACTATGACTATCTATCTTCCAATTTTCTATCCAAGCATGCACCCGATAGTCACAACTCAACACTCAACATTGGATGGACCAAAGGCAACTTCAATCCAACCTCCAGAGTAGGTTGGTTCCTTGTCAAATTAAAATGGTGTTGACATAATTAAAGCTCAAATAGGGTTTTGAGAAAAGGGTTAGAAAAGGTTTAGGGTTAGAGATATTATAAAAAATAGTGGTCGGATAGGCTAACAACATAGGCAACTACAACAAAAATCTCCCACAAACTATTTCTAGTGTCCCATCACTCAAGATTAACAACACCCAAACCCATGAAATCTTCATACATTAAAGCATAAATAGAGATATATTGCAGAAAGCAATTCCAACATCTAATATTGATAATCCAAATTAGTAGAATAGACCAATAGTTAGATTTAATAGAAATAAACTTCCTAACAACATAGATCTAACCATGAACATATTTCAATTACTCTCACAACTAGTAATCCAATAAGCTGGAATGAACTAACCACTAAAGTATTAATAGAAATGCAGCTCAAAGCTTCGAACCTCTTGCACAAAGATGGTGAAGATGACAAATTTTGAGTCAAAAATCAGAGTAATGCTCCTTCCATTAGCTCACAGGAATATTTATAGTAGGGCAAGCAAACGCACTAGAGCCGACCCTTAAAAATGAGGGTTCGACCTCTATTTATAGTTTGTAAAATGAAATAATATTGAGGAGACATTACAAAGATTACAAATTTATAGCTCAGTAGAGAGTTTTTTTGGCATTATCTTACTAGTTGATAGAAGTCTAAGAAATCCACTATGAGTAATCTACCATGGTAGCTTAGCTCTCTACAACTTGTTGGTTCATTGATGGTAGTTGGAGTTCAGGTCATTGGAGACCACATCTGATCCATTGATCATTCTTGAAAAATCTATTCCACCATAGATCTACAACTACTCTAGTTCTTATTCTTGAAAACCCTCGATGCTTCATCTTCCTACCCTCCAACTGATTGCTCTCTAATCGACAAGAATTTACCTTTAAATACTTCAATAATGTCAAAAAAATCTAGACCATTGATCTTCATCATGGATGGCTATGATTAAACCTTCAAAAATACTCTACAAATTGGTAAGGAAATAACAAAATACCATTCCACACTTTTTAATTGTTGATGTCATCTTTAGTCAAACTTTATGGAATCAAATTCTAGTATGAAATGCACTAAGGAGCGAGCGGAATGAAATCCACTACTAATCTGCTACTTAGCCTTCTTTCTCGACATCAGCAAATTATAATCCACACAAAAAGTATGATGATATCATCTTTACCTTAGTTGAAATGTAGAATCACCAATCCACATCGAAAGTAGTGCAAATAATCCTTTGTCACCATTTTGCATTGGAAGTAGTGTAAAATAGTCTTTGTCACCATTTTGCACTCTTTGTAGTGTTTTAGGCCTTCATGTCATCATTCTGCATCGAAATACTCTTGGGACTTAGCGGAATCGAGCTTATCAACACTTAGTCACTGGAGCAACGAACAACAATCACCATTTCGCACTTCTTTTCATGTTGACATCATCTTCACCCAAAAATTTTGTGAAATCGAGACTCACCTGGAATCTACTTCCAAATACACTATGAACCGAGTGGAATGGAATTTAGCTTATTAAGGCAAAAAAACACTAAGTGTTGAGAGGATTGGGGAACTCTTATTGCGGATCCGCTCCAAAATACTCTATGTCCTCAGCGGAATAGAGATTTCATGCCTTAGAATAAAATTTTCAATGTTTTCTAAGGATGTGGCCATTTTGGGCCTACAATAAAGAATGGTTTTCATTAAATAAGTTTCCATTGTTTGATGGGACTAACTATGCTTTCTGGAGTGTGAGGATGAAGACTTATTTGATGGCACATGGATATGATACATGGCAATTTGTTGAAAATGGATTCACACCATCTATAACTCCTCCTATAGATGCAAGTGGTAAGAAACTATATGAAGATAATTCCAAGGTAATGAATGCAATTTTGAGTGGGTTATGTGAATCAGAGTTTGTGAAAGTCATGCAATGTACTTCAAAAAAAAAAATTGTGGAATAAGTTACATACAACATATGAAGGATATGACAAGGTCAAAATGGCAAAACTTCAAACACAAAGAAGGAAATTTGAAGACTTGAAGATGAAATATGATGGAGATATTTCTATGTATCTACTTCGTGATCATGAGGTTGTCAACACTATTCATGGACTTGGAGAAAATATTGAGGAATCTACTATTGTTCATAAAATATTGAGGTCACTCCCTATGAGATATGTTACAAAGGTTTCAGCAATAGAAGAGATGAAGGATCTAAAAACTTTAAGTATGGATGAGATACATGGAATTATCACAGCCTATGATATGAGGATAGAAAAAAATAAACATAAAAAATAGAGGCAACATTCAAAGCTTCAAAGAAGGAAAATAATAAAGAACAAGAATCAAGTGATAAATCAAGTAGTGAAGAAGAGGCTAACTTTATGAGAATAAATAATAAGGGTCCAAGAAAACTCAAAAGTATGCAGACTATGAAATTTTTTAGCTGTGGTAACATTGATCACTATGCAGCTAATTATCCACAAAATGGAGGTAGTAGAATTGAATAAGAAAAGGATTACAAGACAAATAAGGAAATAAAGTTTTATTATGAAAATAAAAATAGGCATGGTCAAGGCAAGCATGAGAAGAAGATCTTTCAAAGACACAAGAAGAGTTTTTATGTTGAATAAGCAAGCAGTGCTTCGAGTTATAGTGATGAGAACCTATCCAATAGTGAAAAGGAAGAAATCCTATTTTAGGCCATATAAGAGAATGAAGATGCTCCTGTTGTCAAAGACCAAGAAGAGAAAGAAGATGCTCTTGTGATTAAAGACCTAGAAAAAGAGAGATTTAAAAAATGAATAAGAAATCATGGTTAACATAGAGGAGGAACTTAGTGTTACTCTTATAGAATTGAAAAGGGTTAGAAAGAAGAATTCATAATTGAAGGCTCAAGTTCAAGAGGATGAGGAAACAAAGACAAATCTCTTACAAGATCTCATAGATTTAAAATTGAATGTTGAAGAGGTAAAGAAAGTTGAAGAAGGTATGGCTAAAAAGTTAAAGGTAAAAGAACTAGAATGTGAAATACTAGAACATGAAGCTGACATTCTAAGGAAGGGACTTGAAAAATTCAATAATAAGATATATCAGTTTAGGAAAAGCTCAAAAGTTTTGGACGATATTATCAAAACATAAAGATCTCCATTTATAAAGGCTGGACTTGGTTATGAGGGAGGTAAAGAGGTACAACAAGAGGAGTCAAGCTCAAAAGAAATAGAAGCATAAAATAAGGTATTTGAATAAGAGCCTAAGACCTATACTGATAATTTGAGAAGTGGTAGTATCAAAGAGAAAGAAAACAAAGAATCATTAAGGAACAAAGACCATCACAAGAAAAGCAAAGAAAGAACCATGAGATCAAGGCAAGATGAATATTTATTCCAAGGTTATTGTTGCTCATGTAATCATTTTGGTCATAAATCTATACATTGCAGGGTTCATAATAAAAATGATTATGGCTTTAACAAAAGAAATTTCAAGTCACTTGCACTTTCCAAGAACTACAACATCATGTGTTTCAATTGCAATAATTTTGGTCATAAAGCTATACATTGCATGGTTTATGGTAAGAATGATTATAGCTTCACTAAGAATTCATTTGCACCTTTCAAGGACTACAACATCAGGTGTTACAATTACAATAATTTTAGGCATAGAACAAAGTGGTGTAGAACAAAATTTCCTAAAATTCCAAAGACAAGCAAGAAAAAGAATGCTCAAAATGTTCAAAGAGGTATGACTTCAAAAGTTTGAAAAAATATTGAAAAAGAAGAAGAACATTGTAAGTTGGAAGTAGCTTTACTCCCATCCCAAAATTAATCACCTCAAGAGAAGGAGGTGGTGAGGGGGATATGCTAAGTGTCTTATTTTTAGCCCCAAAGATCCCTTTGCTATTGATGTCAAAGGAGGGGAGAATTTAGTGAGGGGGAGCAGCTTCTTAGGGGGAGCAGTTTGGGAATCCAGTTGTAGTAAAAAGAATTTTTTTTACAGGGTTGCCATCAATGACAAAGGGGGAGATTGTTGGAAATATTGAGTATATTGAGTTGTCATTGATGTCAAAGGGTGCATGGTACTTAAGGCAGAAATATTCCTCAAAGATGAGAAGTTTACACGGATGGAAAAAATATCAATTAAGACAACAATTGGACTTGGTAAATAGCAAAGAAAGAAAATATTCAAGAAAAGAGTTATAATATTTAAATTTATATATTATAATGAGAAAGTTTTAAAGTTGCATGAGACAAAGGGTTTAAAAAATTAAAGAGATGGACAAAAGGTTGAAATTGCATGGGACAAAAAGAAAATTTTATATTACAAGGGACAAAGGTTTAAAGAATAGAATTAATATTATAATATTTAAAATATTATAATATAAAGGTTTAAAAAGGGAGAAGGCGCTAAAGTTAATGGAGGAAATAAAACAATTTGAAAATTATATATGTGCTGACATTTTTGATATAAATAAAAAAGCATATAAAAGGGGCACAAATATTTCATTGAGACTATGGTTTCGAATGCGAAAATAATTATTCGAATGCTCTCCATGCAAAATTTGATGTAGATAAAAAGAACAAAATGGAAAGCAAGTTTGGTGGCAATAAGCAAAATTTTTTTATCTTGAGTGTGTCATGATTGGAAATCCAACTGGGTGGTTAGTCTAGCTGGTTGCCTAGCTGGCACTAAGGCACTGCCGAACCAGAGGTTGCAGGGTCAAATCACGCAGAGTTTTTTTGTTTGTGGAGATAGTGTTTCATTTTGCAGTGACACAACGAAGAGAAAAATTTGAGTTGCTTGTGTGTGGTAGGTCTTACCTGCTGGGGTAGCCCAGCCAGCTGCCTAGCTGTTGCTAGGGCACTACATTGGAAGAGGTTGTGAGTTTGATTTCCTTCGCATTCGTTGGGCTTGATTGGCTGAGGTATGGATAATTTTTTTGTAAAACATTATGTGAAAAATAAATAATTTGCTGGACTTATTGATTTAAATATTAAGGGCAAAGGTTTTTATTTATGTTTAATTTAGAACAGAAGTAATAAGGTGTATTGTGGATTAATTAATATTTGTAATAGTTGTGTGTTGAAAAGGAGTAATAAGGTGTATTGTAAATTATTTAATATGTGTAATTTTTGTGTGTTGAAAAGGAGTAATAAGGTGTATTATGGATTATTTAATATTTGTAATTATTGTGTATTGAAAGTGAGTAATAAAGTGTGACGTGGTTTATTTTTAATTGTAATTTTACCCTATAGAAAAAAAGAATTTCAAGGGTTTTTGAAAGCTTTATTTTGAAAGATTAAAAAGGAGAAATAAGGTATTATTTTTTGGATTTATTGTGGATATTTTTAGAAAGATTTTTATGGATGATTTTCTATCTCTGCTAGAAATTGAAAATCACTAACCAATTTTTTGAAAGATCAAAGGGAGAGTTATTTTATCAAGACAGGTTTTGGAAGCTTATCATTTTAAAGGAATATCTAAGAGGTATGGCGATTTAATTTCTTTCTAGAGGGTGGTTTCTTTTTGAATAAAGTACTTTTATGTCATATGGTTGGAGGTATAAGGATTGATTGAGTGTGCATTACTTTGAATGAAATTGGAAATATATGTGCTAGGGTTTGAGAACAAAGTTGTGCATTATTGTTGAACGAAATTGGAAATATATGTGCAAGGGTTTGAAAATATACTAGGAAGGGTTTGAGAGAAAATTGGTGCATTAACTTTGAGTCATATTGGGAATGAACTTGCAAGGGCTATAGACTAGTTTTGTGAAGCAAGTATGTGCATTGGTTTTGATTAATTTTGGAAATACATAAGAAGGTCAACTATCAAGTGCTAGACTAGAGTATCCTTTTGAATGCAATGAATGTGAGACGTGTGAAAGTGATAGACTAGAGTATTTGTAATGAATATCATTCTCTATATGTTCATGAAGAAAAAGAATTATGGGTAGCATATGTTTGAATTACTTTAGTCAAAGAAAGCACTTTTGGGAAAGATATATGCAATTTTTTCTATGCAAGAATTAGGAATGTTTGAGTAATTTTTGTATGCAGCATTGAGGTAGATTTAAGCAGGTTATTGAGGTAGAATTGAGCAGGTTCATGAGCTGATTTCATGAGAATGTTTGAGGTAGATTTGATAAGGATCTATGAGTAGGTTTGAGTAGTGATATGAGCAGGATTTTAGAGTATATTTGAGAAATTTTGTTTGAGGTAGATTTGAGCAGGATTGTGAGCAAATTTGAGTAGAGTTTGTGAGAAGATTTGAGCAGGATTTATAGTAGACCAGAGCAAATGGGATTGGTTTCTCCTATGGATAGAGGTCCATGAACCAAATCAAAGGGGATTGGTGTCTCCTGTGGATAGAGGTCCAACCAAAGAAAAGAGGATTGGTGTCTCTTATGGATAGAGGTCCACGAACCAGAGCAAAGGGGATTGGTGTCTCCTATGGATAGAGCTCCATGAACCAGAGCAAAGGGGATTGGTGTCTCCAATGTATAGAGGTACATGAACCAAATCAAAGGATATTGGTATCTCTTGTGAATAGAGGTCCACAAACTAGATCAAATGGGATTGGTGTCTCCTATGTATAGAGGTCCACCAAACAGAGCAAAGGGGATTGGTGTCTCTTATGGATACAGGTCCACAAACTAGAGTAAATGGGATTGGTATCTCCTATGGATAGAGGACCACTAACCAGAGAAAAGGGGATTGATGTATCCTATGGATGGAGGTCCATAAACTTGAGCATAGGGGATTGGTATCTTATTTGGGTTGGTGCCTATAAACATTGTAATAGAAAATTTATTTCCAAGAGATTTGTTGAGAAAAATTGTAAGAAATATTTTCTCTGTGGATGTAGCCCACATTGGGTGAACCGCATTAAATTTGTTTCTCTTATGTGTGTGATGATCTGTGCATTGTTTCATTATTGCAATTGATAATATTGGATAATACTACTTTGGAAATAAAAGTAAAAAGTTTTATCTTATACTGTTCAGCCCCCTCTCAATATAAGCTTATTTTCTTTAGTGTCCCCAAGTAAAAGAAAGGAAGTGTATGAGTATGTAGAATAACGATGAGTAGGTTTTTCCTAGAATTTGTGTAGAAAATATCTTGAATTGAAGTGTTGAAAGTAGGTTACCCTTAGACAAGGTGCAAATGTTGATGGTGCTAATGAAAAATATGTTGATGAATATTGTATGGTGAGTGTGTCCTAGGTATATTGACATATCAAAGAGGGTATTCAATTCTATAATTTTATTACCGAATGCATATGCAAATATTTAAAGATACATGAGGAACTAATGTTTAAGACTTGATACCACCTGTGATATATAAATAAAGTTAATAATATTTTGAGAACACTGCAAAAAGTGCCAATGGTAGTAACTTAGAAAAACATATCCTTCTACTATTGTACTCACAATATAATCATGAGTATATAGCTTGAATGAATATGATAGACCAATCTACTTTGAAGGGCACATTGGGATTCTCTTCTAGTCATAGAGGTGAAATATTTGCATATTTAAGAGATGTTGATGGTGTCCTAGATCACTCAGTACATCAATAGGTGGTTCAAATCTGGGATCAATGCCTAATGCATATGCAAATATTTATAGACATATGAGGTATTGGTCATGAGGATTTAATTTCCCTATTGATATAGGAGATAATGGGATGTTTTATAAGAAGAGTGTTGTCAAGTATTCCTTACAAGAAAGTAGTGACCTTACCTCCAATGACTGGCACATACATAAATAATTATGAATATGCAAGGGATTCGTAACAAGGTAACTACTCTCCTAGATGGCAATCTGGGCCTCACACATTATCATAAATGTAGATTATAAAATATGTTTGATGAGGTTTGACTGGTCTCTTGCTTTTATATTAGATCATATTGAAAGTTCCAACACTATTGATCATGTGTCTAGTATGCATACAAATAATTATATGATTATGAGGTATAGGATCAATAGGGTCGAGACCCTGAATGCGACCTGATAGATAAGCTAGGATATTTATGACAATAAACTTATAGGGTTTGCAATTGGATATCACATGAATATCTAAGGAAAGATAAATTTCTTCATCTTTACCTAACAAATGTATAAAAGATTGTATATATATGGCATTGGTAAAATAAATCACCTTTCTACTAAGGTCACATGCTTTACTATGATGTGAAGTCTAAAAATATGTTGTTTATGTGAGAGGATATCCTCATACCAATTGATAGGCCATTAGGAAGCATAGGTATTTAATGATCTACTTATTAGCACACTCATAAATTAGTATGAGTACACAAAGTGTTGATAAATCTCAATGCCCCCTTAGGGCCTAAAAATGGGCAAGGTGACTTGATGTGCTTACGAGTGAAGTTTAATTATTTGATTTTTTATCCCTGTAAATTCAAACATCAATAGAGAACATCTATATGACATGACATTCTATCTAGAATGCTTACACATTATTGTAGGTATGCAAGGTGTTGATTGCATCATTTTGATATTTGTCCTGTTAGTCCATGAATGGGCAAGATGATGGTGGAAGAAAGTAAATTGAAATGAAATGAATTATTTCATTAATCATCTAGTATATGGGCTGGTGGAATCATCATCACTATTTCATTGCCTAGCACACATAGAAACATTTATATATACTTGAATTACCAAAATGAGGAACTCCATTTTACCTGGTGATATATAAGATGGTTTGAGAATGTTGCAGTATGTAGACCAATTACATAGTATATCAGTATTCATTGTCAGTCATGTCCATCCGTTGTCTAATGCACATACAAAAATTTTATACATGTGAGACATAGGACATGAATGACCAAGGATGTCATTGATATATATGGGAAATCAGGATTTTTGTGATAGTAATGTCACATATTGTATCGATTATGATGGAGGAAGTTCTCTATCCATTAACTAGCATATGAAAAATTGCACAAATAGATAGAGAATGTGTACTCGTCTTAAAGTGAACTTGAGGCTAATTTTTTTTTATCACATGGATGATATGATTTGTGTTTGATTTCATACTTGTTTAATAAACTAGGAAAGGAAACAAAGGTTTGTCAATCTAGTGTCTATTAAGGCTTACAAGTGATTGCAGTCAGCCTATGATATATTGGATTCACATAGCCTTATAGCCTGAGTGGTCTATTAGACAAGCAACCTTTGATAAAAATATGATTTATGTTTAATTGCATGCTTATTTAGTAACCAAGAAAAAAAGAGGACCCTATTAATCTTGTGCATGGTAAGGCTTACAAATAATTGTAGGCTTACAAGATATTGGACTAATAGGGCTTCTTAGTCTAAGTGGTTCATTAGGCAGGTGGTTTTTAATGAATTTGATAAATGGATGTCATGATACATTTGATAGGTCATGCCAAGATACCAAAATCCTTCTTTGTTGCAAGACATGACATCATAACATGTCTCCAAGTCACAGTCACCAAATCTTGGGAAGCTTCAAAGAAAAAAATAGGTACGACATCACAATATATATCCAAGTCATGATTGCCAAAGTTTGGGAAGCTTCAAAACAAAAAAGAGGTATGGCATGTCTCCAATTCATGATCATGAAAGCTTGGGAAGCTTGAAGATAAAAATGAGGTGCAACATTGAGACATACCTCCAAGTCATGATCACCAAAACTTGGGAAGCTTCAAATAAAAGAAGAGGTGCAACATCATGACATGTATCCAACTCATGGTCACAAAAGCTTGGAAATCTCAAAGGCAAAAAAGAGGTATGACATTGTGACATATCTCGAAGACATGGTCACCAAAGCTTGGGAAGCTTGAAGGTAAAAAAGAGGTATGACATCATGACATGTCTCCAAGTCACAATCACAAAAGCTTGGGAAGATTGAAGATAAAAAAGAGGTACTTATTGTGACATGTCTCCAATTCATGGTCATGAGAGCTTGGGAAGCTTGAAGGTAAAAAAGAGGTATGACATTGCAACATGTCTCCAAGTAGTGGTCATGAAAGTTTGGGAAGATTGAAGGTAAATAAGAGGTACAACATCATGACATGTATCCAAGCCATGGTCACAAAAGCTTGGGAAGCTTGAAGGTAAAAAATAGGTACAACATCATGACATGTCTCCAAGTCATGATCGCAAAGCTCGAAAAGCTTGAAGGTAATAAAAATAGGTATGAAATCATGACATGTCTCCAAGTCAGGGTCATGAAATATTGGGAAACTTAAAGGTAAAAGTGAGGCATGACATCATGAAAAGTCTACATGTCATGGTTATAAGTGTACAAAAAGTATAATATTCAAAATAAATTTATCTTGCCATATCTATTATAAATCCACTATGGGAGATCATCTAAAGAATGAATAATGGACTATATTTAAGCCCATTTCCACAACTTTCCCACATGCAGGTAACAATTGATCTAAGTTAAGCATATCATCCCACTTTAAATCAACGATGTTGAATAAAAAATTTCCAACTTGGTCCATTGATATTTTTTTAATGGTTTTAAACTTAAAACCTTTGTAATTCAAAATATAGAACCATAGAAAGATTATAAATAAGAGCAATGGCTTATTTTGGAAATGTTGGCTCTTAGATATTTACAAGTTGTATGTATGAAGGCATTGGAAGAAAGTAATACAACTTAGACTTTTGTTTGGCTTCTGGTTCATCATTTTGTAGAGCATGTATGTATGAGTGATTGATCATTTCTATTTTAGCTAGGCAAATGAGTATGGTATTAATTCTTCTTTTTGGATTTTTGCTTATGCTCATTTTCTAGTTCTAGAATTTACAATCTGGTAGACTAAAGAATGAATAAAGATATTGCTCTATAATTCACTAAAATTGGTTGGTCTGTTAGGAGGTCTAAATGATTTCTCTATTTCATATCTTTTATATACATCTTGATGTTGCTTAATATGCACCATTTTAATTTCTAACTTCAGCTGAATTTACTTCTTTTAACACCCATTTCCCCATTATAGAACTTAGCTAGTTAGAACCCTACAAGAGCCAACCTTCTTTGGAGACTAACCTTGTTAATATCCATAGCTTGATCGGTCATTCAATGTTGGCAAAGTCTTTGGGCACATATTTTACCTTAGGTAGATTTTAGATCAACTATTTTTGGCATGCCTGATGGGACCTAAATCCCACACCATTTTGATAGACCAAATATTTGGTGATGCTCTATTCTCATAGATCATATCAATCACCTTGAAACTCTACTCAAATAGAAATCCAAATATTTTTCCATATCCATATTAATAAAATCATTAAATACAAGTTGCTCTACTAAGTTTAGAGATACATGATCATAATACAAGCAACTAAAAGATCCGAGGAACCTCTAGATTTTTTGGAACTATACCTTGGTAGTATTAGAATACATCCTATTTTGTCCTCTAAATCAACCCCATCTTCAGTCCTTATTGAAAATCAAATAAATACTACTCCTGCAGTCCCTCTTAAGGAATGGCTTAAAATCAAATTTCCCAAACTAGAATAATATTGGTCCCCTTAATCTAGTCAACTAGAATCCTATTCCTCAAGCAACACTCAAATATTTACCAAACTATGATGGCATGGGAAATACTACATATGAACATTTCTAGGATGTTGCATCATTGCTTTCTATTCATAACATTCAGGAAGAAGATGTGATGATTAAAATATTGGTCATATCATATTGGTATATAAATCTTCCAAATAAAACCATAACTACATGGGCTCAGATCACTGGTAAAATTGTGGAATAATTTTATGAGCAAGAATATCCTTTCTTCCTTCTTACATAGTTTACAGTCATACAAAAACATCTTCAAGAAGAGATAGTGTATTTCGACATTAGATTTAGATGTACATGGAAAAGAGTGACTGAGGGTCTTAGACCAATAGAAGAGCAAGCAATGTATAATTATCTTAGGGTGTTTGAATCAGACCTAGGCATGATGATAAGACAGTCTCATGTGTTCACTTTCCCATAAATTTTCTAGGAAGCTCTAAAGGTAGAAAAAGACCTTATTGCTATAGGTATATTACCTCCTAAAATAATAATTCCCATATTCCTAGAGTTTCCTCAAACATCTAGTGCAAGCACATCATACCCTACCACTACTTCCATAGTAAATCTCCCCAGATGGCCTACACCATCAACCATTCCAACTTTATCAACTCCTCCTATAATCCTAGGCTTACCCCTAGTTCTTGCAATATCTACATCACCAAATCTTGATCCTCAATCTACGGTCCTTCAATAAATGCTAACTACTATGAAAAACTTAACTAATGAAGTCACTTATATGAAGATAAAGGAAGCTAACAAAAACTTCCAACCAAGAAGATTCACATATGTAATAAAGGACCAAACTCTATAAGCAAACATCCTGAGAAACCAAACATAATTTTTGCAAATCAATAAAATGAATCTTCCACATGCACATTTGAATTAGACTATTTGTGCTCTAAATGTAATTATCCACATGGTGAAAGTTCATGTATGTGTAGAGGGGGAAAATCGTGCATTGATGTACGGTTCTCAAGACTAGATTCGTAGGGAAGCCTTGAGGTGACCGTGGTGGCCGTTATAACTCTACACTTGGTGTGGGGATGAACAGGTTCACCAGAAATAGTTTAAGGAATCACTCCAATTATGATGTGGAATGTGTTTGGATGTGTTCAATAAATATTACACCCATGTTTGGCCTTTCTATACTAAGTTATGGAAAAGAAAGAACAATTCAAGATACAAGATGCAAGAATACAAGATCTAAGCCTAGTATGATTCTTTTATTTAATGATATCTAACCCTATATTGCAGAATGAAATATTTTGACCAAGGGTCCAATAAAATGCACAAACAATATTAAAACCCTAGATGCATAGTATATGCTTTTGCTCTTCCAAATGACTAGAATTTCATAGATATATTTACCTTTGTTTATCATCTAGGTTTTTCTCTAAAGTGGGAAGAAAGCAAACAAAAACCAATCCAAAGATATATTAGAGAGCTTATCTTATCTTGTGGTTGATCCAAGATTTATATTTTATCCAAAATATCCAATAGCTTCAAACTTGCAAAATAACTTCAAAAAACCCTAGAAATTTTGATCAGCGTTTGGGGGCCAGCTTAGGCCACTATATAACTGATATTAGAGGTACAACAATCAAGCCCCCTTGGTCCTTTTAGCTGACCTATTTGAAATCAAAATGATATTTTACCTTTGGAACCTGCATAAATATAGTAAAATAGATATGCAACAGTAATATAAAATGCATTAAAGATGGACACAACAAAAAGCTTCAAAACAAGGTGCAAATTAGGGTTTCAAAGTGCACATCTTACCCCCAAAACCCTAATTTTATCAAATTTACACCTTGTCACTAAAAGGCACAAATATGGTTGACCAAATTTGTGCCTTCTATGGTTGAGATGCAAATCTGGTTCAGATGCTCTTTTTGGGGCTCAAAACAATGAAAAATGAGGTGTGAAATTTAGAAAACAAAGTTCTAAATGCTAATAAAATAAATGCAAAACCTGATGATCTTATGGAGCAAGTAAGAATAAATGAAGAGGTGGAAGAATCACTCCAAAATGGTTGATCTATCTAGTCAAGAAGACTTCTTCACTTAATCCCCAAGGATAGCAATCACCAAACACGAAAACATTCAAAATAATTACTTGCAGCAAAAATCCACTTGAAAGCATGAGCATGTGAGCAATTCAAGAATTAGAATCACCACCAAAAGAATTAGGGGAAATAAGAGGATCCAAACTATTATTTATAATAGGTTTGGAGGGCAAAACGGGTGGGAAAGTGAAATCTCACTTTGGACAAAGTCCACCTCAAAAAAGGTTGATCGAGGGAGGGGTTTAAGTGAGAAAAACCCCTAAAAATCCAAATTCATAACCCCTAAATACAAGGTGTAAATATGGTAAGCCAAATTCAAGCCTAGTATGGATCGGGCATGAATTTGGTAAATCTAGGCAAAAATGCAAAGGGAGAAGGCAAAAAGATCAAAAATTTACACAACAAATTTGGGTGGCTGGCTAGGGATCTAAGGAATATTTGAATCATTTTGGTGGGTCAAATTTTTGTGTCTACATTTTTCCCCATCTTTGATGCATTTATGGCTAAGTAAATGCATTAAATAAATATGTAGACTCTTATGGGCAAGGGGGACAAACACAAAAAGGGGTGGCCAAGGTTGGACAAAGGAGCGGTGAAAAAAGGGTGTTATTTAAAACAACACAATTTTACATGAAAAATGAGGTATTAATTCCATTAATACCTCTAAGGTTGGGGTTCCCCTCAATTTATTTTATGAATGCAAATTTCCTTATAAAAACTCGAAAAAAGGTAAAAAAGAGCGAAAAGCGAAAAAAAGACAACAAATACAACAAAGAGGGAAAGAAAAGGAAGAAAAGGGAGGAGAGAGAAGAAAAGGAGGGAAAAGAAAAAGAGGAGAAAGAAGAAAAGGAGGGACGAAGAAAAAAGAGGGAAGAAAAGTAGGAAAATGAGAAAAGGAGAACCTATTTTCACTATGCAAGGAGGAGAAAAAGAAGCTTGGGAGAGAAGAGAAGAAGGATGGCTCCAAGGTTATGCATAAGGGGTCAGACCCAAAATGTACTTGTAAAAAAATGATGAATCTGTTTCAAAACCCTGGTGAATCCTGGGCAACTTCATGTAGGAAGACATGGCGAATTACCTTATTTTTTCACCAAAAGTTAGAAAAAATTGGCGAAATTTTGTTAATATTGAAAAAATATTAAACAAAACCAAACGACTACCTACAAATATGCATTCGAGGGAGGGTCGGGTGCAAAATTACATCCCGGGGGAAGGATAGGTGCATTTCTGTATTCGGGGAGCCAGGTGCAAAAATACATTCGAGGAAGGCTCGGGTGCAAAACTATATCCGAGGGACCTTGTGCAAAAATGCGTCTGGGGGAGGGTCGGGTGCATTTCTACGCCCGTTCGAATGGGCATACCCGACCCTCCCCCGGATGCATTTTTGCACAAGGTCCCCTAGATATAGTTTTGCACCCAGGCCTTACTCGAATGTATTTCTGCACCCGTCTCCCCTGAATACAGAAATGCACCAAACCTTTCCCCGGATGCAATTTTGCACCTAACCCAAGCCTTCTGAATCAGGTGCAAAACTACATTCGATCCAAATAAGGTGTAAAATTATATCCGGCCTAAACTGGGTGCAAAACTGCATTTGAGGGAATGAGTGCAGAAATGCACCTGATCCGATGCAAAATTGCATTCGGTTCAAATCAGGTGCAAAACTGCATCTGGGGTAGCCGATGCAAAAATGCACCCGGTTTGGTGCAAAACTGCATCTGGACCGAGATGGGTGTAAAACTGCATCCAGTCCGAGATGGGTGTAAAATTGCAATCGAACGAGGTAGGGCCGGGTTGGGTGTAAAACTGCATCTGGGGGGTCGGGTGCAAATGCTTCCACTGCTTCTCTATCGAACCACTACTCCTCTGCAACATTTTTCTCCATCGATCATCTATTCTTCTAATAGTTTGAATGTTTTAAGTGAAAAAGTATCGTTGGCATGTTAGTTATTTATAGTGTTATAGTTGGTGAGTTGGGTGGGATAATTTAAAATTTTTAGAAATTTAAGGTGAAAATGGTCCACAATTTAGGCGGGAGTGTTGGTGAGTTTAAAAAAAATGTAATAATATTATCAAAAAATGGTGATCCGACACCTAAAAAAAAATCTTGAAAATTTTAGGCGAAATGGCTGACGTCGAGGGTCCCCAAAAATCATAAATTTGCATTTTTGAAAATGCTAATATTTGTCCAATTTGTGAATATTCATCATTGTGCATAATTTTGGATGGCTCTACCAACTCATCATGCTATCGTGGTGAGGGACGATGCTAGAAACGCCACTGATTGGGTGAATGTACAAATCAAAACTCATTTTCTCTTTTGGTGTTTCTTACCTGCACACACAAAATTTTAGCAAAAAATAATTGAATTGGTATTTTTTAAGGGTTTTAGTGCAAAATCACTATCATGTGTGAATTCGGTCATGGGACATGAATTTTGTAGCCTTGCCATGCCAAATTGATGCCTTGTATTTATAGGGTGTGAATTTAGTTAATGGACAGTGCCAAATTTACGTCGTGTAACTTCCAGGGCATGAATTTAGCAAAGTTGCAATAAAACAAGCATTTTTTTCATTTTTATCAAATTTTAAGTTTTAAAATGATGATATAATAATTAATTCATATTTATTATGTATCTAGACATACTCAAGAGCGAAGAGTGGCAGTCAAACACACTATATACTACATTGGAGAAACTCACAATGAGGGAGAGGGAGACACTAGAGAGGGTGAGGCTACTACACTTGATAGAGTTACACCGGGTGGAGATAGATAGAGCCTTATTGATGGCTCTAGTTGAGAGGTGGTATCTAAAGTCATCCACATTTTTATTATCAATGGAGGAGATCATAATCACACTAGAGGACGTGTGGTACATCCTAAGGATCTTGATTGTCAAGAGGATGGTTTACATGGTATGAGTGTCGAGGGTGGCATCAGAGATGATGTCAGGAGATTTGAAACATAATATCTGTTAGAGCGGATTCTATATCGATGAGATGCTACAACATTATGGCATCAGGACACTGACATCCATACTATGTATAGTGGTTGTGGGCATGCTGGTGTGTCACATGTGTAAGCATAAAAAAGAGACACCATTGCACTAAAAATGAATCATTTTATTATATCACAAAATGGATCTTTCGATTACAATAAACCTCTTTGTAAAAGGGTGTGTTACAATACAAATTCCCAAAGGCGATGATCCTCTTTTATAATAAAATAATGGTGTCATGTTATTTTTCCTACTACAATTGATACTGGAGGTGGGTTTGTCATAACCACCATGATTATTTGAGCTTTCCTTGATCTTGGAAACTTATCTGAAACCTACACACATGCAAATAGATAAAGATTTTAGTTGCACCTATCAAAATGAATCAAATAAAAATGACTAATGCAACTAGAAAATGGATAACGAATATTGCATACATGAATCATGATTTGAGCAACATAACAATAACATTCCCTTCCTCTAGATATCTCTATCTCCTCTCCTCTCCTTTTTTTTTGTTATATTCTCCTCAAATGAGAGGGGGTATTTATAGCTTTTGAGGCAAGGTGACTACTAGGTAATACAAGCCACAAAAATCTAGCTCATCCACAAGCTGATATTGATATCTACAAAAGAAGGTCACTAATGTGACATACACCTCATCACCCCCCCTCACCTTACCTCAAAGGCTATAAATACCGCCTCTCATTTGAGGAGGGATATAACAAAAAAAAAGGAGAGGAGAGGATATAGAGAGATCTAGAGGAAGGAAATGCTATTGTTATTTTTCTCAAATCATGATTCATGTACACAATATTCGTTATCTATTTTCTAGTTGCATTAGTCTTTTTTATTTGATTCATTTTGACATGTGCTAATAAAATCTTTGTCTATTTTCATGTGTGTAGGTTTCATATTCAAAGGTTACAAGATCAATGAAAGCTCATATCATCATGATGTTTATGACAAACCCACCTCCAACATCGATTGTAGCAAGAAGAAGAACACGACACCATTTTTTTATTGTAAAAGGGAACCTTTGGGTATTTGTATTGTAAAACACCCTTTTGCAAAGAGGTTTATTGTAACTAAAAGATCCATTTTTTTATGTAAAAAAATGATTCATTTTTAATGCAATGGTGTCTCTTTTTTATGTTTATATATCATAGCCCCAGCAATCAAGCACAAACAGAGACACCAAAACTACAAACAATGACAAACCATAGAAACCCATGAGACAACTAACACATCCTAATCAACACCAGGGCTACATGTCACAAATCAAGCTAGTTCAATGCACATGCCCTCATCTGGTGTAGGGCAGACCACCATATGGAGTGGCCCCCTTGATCATGTTTATGTGGTTAAATAAATAAAGGAGGCTAGCTCCCCTTAAAGTGCTTAGAGTACCGAGTCATATCCCATGTGGGATAATGCCCAAGGAAGGTTGGCTTGGCCTTCCCTCACTCGTGCCCAACCACCATAGAATAATTGCTTAGTGGCATCATGATGGTTGTGGGGTAACATATATTTTATTTTTCCCTAAGGTTAAACCTTAGGGGAAACTCACCTAGGTGGTGGTGATAATTGTCGCCACTATTAACCCATGAATAGATGCCTAATTTAGAAATAGAGTAGGGTAAATTAGCAAGCCCAAGGGCATAGACAATAAGCTAATATTGAGGGTTTAAATCCACATTAAGGAAGGTGAAATATGCTATAGGTGACATCTAAAAACAACCAAAGATCTATTATAGAGAACTCAAATATATGGAACAAAGTGCTCGAAGAGCACTAGGTAGAGGATGATTTTAAAAGTGCTAAACGAAAGTCATTCAATTTAACACACAACCTACTTGCATTTGATGAAGGTTTAAGCAAAATCCCTCTTAATAAAAAATTAGGCCAACATAAGCTGAGAACTAAGGTGGTAAAATATAAATCTCTTAGAAAGTCATGGGCAAACATAGACCGAGCAACAAGCCATTTATTTTAACAATACAAAGGTTTTAACAAAAGCACCACTGTAATAAAACATAGACAAGGATAACCTACCAACCTGAATCCTTTGTAAATGGAGTTCTATTTCAAAGGTTATCCCCTTGTGTTGTCCTTGCTTAATTCTTTATAGTCACCAAAGAGGACGAATTTCCCTTCCTTTTATCGACCTTTTAACATGGAAACACATCTATCCAAATCCCTAAAGTCCAACTTTCGACATTAATGCTATCTAGCAAAAGTTACTCATGCTTACCCAGGGTGGCCAAAATGATATATTTGAATTTTAAATGATTTTTCCCTTTTCTCCAAATATCTTTCCTTAAATGAAAATCCATTTGTTTCTTTATTAAATCTATGAAAGGTATAAAGAGAGAATCAAAAGGTGTTGGCAATTTGAGTTATTTTGTGTTGTCATTGATGTCACATGGATCACATTGAGTTTTGGTGGCAAAAGCACTTCATAAATAATCATTTATGATATTTTGGAGAGCATGGATATATACAGGGTTTTGTGGCACAAGAGGCATATAATATTTAATTTTTTAAATATTATATTAATGGTTTTTATTAAAACCAATGGTAAAGGTTTTTATTAAAACCAATGGCAAGGGTTTTTATTAAAACCGAAGGAAGGGTTTTTTATTAAAACCAACGGAAAGGGTTTTCATTAAAACCATTGGAAAGGGTTTTTCATTAAAACCACTATGCTAAGACTTCTCCAAATTATGATGGATGAAAAGGTTTTCCAATAAAACCTAGGTGCAAAAAGTTTCATGACGAAATTCAAAAGAATGAAGGAGATATCCCAATTCAAAGTTAAAAGGTGAATTATTAAATTTTTATTTAATAATTCTAAGGTCTAAGGTTGTATTATATTATCCGCCGACGTGCAAAGGTTGGGGAGATTAATAAATATTCGTCGACGTCATTCGAAGGATGGAGGTGCATATAAATAAAAGGTGAAAAACCTTTGTTTATAGAAGACTTGACATAGCGCATGAGAGAGAGTCATCGAAAGGGGAGCAGCGAAGAAAGAAGGATAAATAACTTTTGATTTGAGAGCAAGGTCAAGTAAACAATGTGGGAAAGTGACGTCACGTAGGAGCCTATAGCGCAGTTGGTAGCGCACGAACTTTGCACAAGGTAGGTTCGTTGTTCGAATCCCGCCAAGGGCAAAGTGTTTTGCTAAGAAAGTAAAATCGAGTTTCAGATTTGAGCGCAGGTTAAAGTTGGGTGTTTGGGATTAAAATCCCAACGTGGGCTAGCGCCCACGTGGTAAGCGCTTCACAGCGCTAAGCGAGAGGAATGGAGTTCGACTCCCGTGAAGGTGTGAAGGCGCATTAATTTTGGCAAGGCATTTTGGCAAAGACGATTTCAAAGGTTACGAAGGTAGCGAATTTCATATAAAGGTATTTATCTCTAGCGCATGGTAATATTTGTTATTACCAAATTTTTGGTGCATTAAAATTATTTCTATGATAACTAGGGAGTCATAAGGAGTTTAGGGAAATAAATGCTTGTTGTATGTGTTAATGTGCTTAGGGAGTTATAAGGTGTAGAATTAAATATTTGTTATTGTTGTGTGTGATTAGGGAGATATAAGGTGTGGAAATAAATATTTGTGATTGTTGTATGTGGAGTTATAAGGTGTGGAATTAAAAATAAAAGCATAGGTGCTTGTTGTATGTGTTAATGAAATTAGGGAGTCATAAGGTTGAAAAGTGTTGAACTTGTTATATGTCCTAGTGCATGATTTAATTATGAAATTAAACTAGGAACTTGAGACCTAGTTAATTGCTACCTTGAGTTAGAAGACATGCACATGAGTTAGGGTTTGAAGTTGAAGACAAATTGCTTGATTATGTGCCTTGGCTATTGAGAGGAAGTGGATGGATTAGAAAATCAATTTTATGGATAAAATTGATGCTTGAGTTCCATGATTGCTTTAGTGGAGTTCATTGAGAGTATTGCCATTATTGAGGAGGTTTTTGCTATTGCTTTGAGGAGATTATTGTTGGTTACTTGTTAAGTCCATTGCCACTATTTGAGACCATTGAGGAGATCATTTGCTAGTCACTTGTGGATACATTTGTCTTTCATTTGAGGAGATCATTGTTGGCTATTTGAGAGCTCTTTGCTTGAGGGAGTTGTGCTTGTTTCTTGAGAGCTTATTGACATTGCATGAGGAAGATATTATTGAGAACCTATTGCTATCACTTGTGGAGATTGTCCTTGGTTGGTTGAAGTCCTCATTGTTATTTCTTGGAGAGGTTTTCATTAGAGAGCTCATTTTCCATACATTTGAGAGTACATTGTTGAGCATTGTTGTTATCCATTTGAGAGTACATTATTGAGCATTGTTGTTATCCATTTGAGAGTACATTATTGAGCATTGTTGTCATCCATTTGAGAGTACATTGTTGAGCATTGTTGTCATCCATTTGAGAGATCATTTGTCATACATTGTTGAGATCATTGTGGATCATTGTTGTCATCCATTGAAGAGTACATTTGCCATTCATTGTTGAGCACATTGTTGAGTATTGTCATCATTCATTTGTTATCCATTGTTGAGTTCATCATTGAGCCTTGCCTTCATTGATTTGTGGTTGAGATTTGAGTGCTACTTGAGAGTCATTGGTTGAGCCTTTGGGAAGGCTTTTGGGATAGAATTTATAGACAGATTTGAGACAACTTTTGTGCATGATTGGTTGAGCCTTTGGGAAGGCTTTTGGGATAAAATTTCTAGACAGATTTGAGACAACTTTTGTGCATGATTGGTTGAGCCTTTGAGAAGGCTTTTGGGATAGATTTGTGGACAGATTTGGGACAACATTTGAGCAGGATTGTTTGAGCCTTTTGTGAAGGCTTTGAGAATATATTTGGGATAACATTTGAGCAGGATTGTTTGAGCCTTGTGAGAAGGCATTGAGGCAGATTTGTGAGAAGTGAAAGAGATAGGACAGAAATAGAAAACACATCAACACCAGTTGCCTAGCTAAGCAGATCAATGGATAGCCTAGTTGAGCAGATCAATGGATAGCCTAGCTGAGTAGATCAGTGGATAGCCTAGCTGAGCAGATCAGTGGATAGCCTAGTTGAGCAGATTAGTGGATAGCCTAGCTGAGCAGATCAATGGATAGCCTAGCTGAGTAGATCAATGGAGAGCCTAGCTGAGTAGATCAATGGAGCCCACCTGAGCAGATCAGGACAGCCTAGCTTTGAGCAGATCAAAGTAATCATTTGTATTGGGATAAGGATCCCTATTTATTTATGAAATATTATAAGGAGAATATCTTGTGGACTACCCCACATTGGGGGAACCACGTTAAATATTGTGTCTCAATTGTGTGTGATGATTTGTGCACTTGCTTACTATTGCTATCTATGTTATTAATGCACATTGCTATATTTGGTTATTGCAATTGAGGACACTAATTGATATTGGTTTGGAAAGAAAGTAAAAAGTGGGTGCTATACTATTCACCCCCCCTCTCAGTATAAGCTTGTGTTCTTCAATTGGTATCAGAGTGGGTTCCTTTGAAAAGGCTAACAGCTTGAGGGTAGATTCTACAAGAACACAGATGGCTTCATAGAATGGATCATCTACAAGTAAGGCTCCACTATTTGATGATAACAATTATGCTTTTTGGAGCATGAGAATGAAGAACTATTTGATATCACAAGGATATGAGGTATGGCAGATGGTTGCAAAAGAGTATAAGGTTGAAGGTGATCCCGAGATAGATAAGACTATCAAGAAATTGGTTGAGATCAATGCAAAGGCAATGAATTGTATTCTGAGTGGGCTTCGTGAGATAGATTTTGCAAAGGTCATGGTATGTAATTCAGCTAATGAAATGTGGACCAAGTTGCGGAATACCTATGAAGGAGATTCCAAGGTAAAGTTGGAAAAACTACAAACTCATAGAAAAAGATTCGAAGAATTGAAAATGGAAGATTCTGAAGATATTACAAAGTTCTTACTTCGAGTTGATGAGATTGCTAACACCATGAGAGGCCTAGGATTTGAGATGAAAGAATCAGATGTTACTCAAAAGGTTTTGAGATCACTTCCCATGAAGTATGATGCAAAGGTTTCAGTGATAGAAGAAACAATGAATATCGACAAGCTAACAATGGAAGAACTACAAGGAACTCTCACAACTTATGAGATGAGGATAGATAAGCATCGGGCTCCAAAGAAAGAAATTGCATTCAAAGCTTTAGAGAAAAATAAAGGGAAATATCCAGAGACAGATAGAGATTCAGATAATGATGAGGAAGCTAACTTCATCAAAAGGAAAAAGGACTCAAGGAATTACAGGGATATGAAGAAAGTCAAATGCTACAAGTGTGGTGATTATGGTCACTATGCAAACAAGTGTCCACATGAAGAAAATAGTGATGATGAAAAATAGGATCACAGAAGAAAAGAAGAAGGAAAGCATAAGCATGACAAAGATGACAGGTACAAGCAAAGCAAGCATGAGAAGAAGAAAAGTTTTCGTAAGACTAAGAAAACTTTCTACATTGAGGAAGCAAATGATGGCTCAGATCACAATGATAGAGATCACTCAGATGATGAAAATGAAGAACATCTATTCTTAGGAATAGAAGGTGAAAGAGAACAATGCTTTGTGTGTGGTCAACGAGATCACAGATCAGGATATTGCAATGGCTTCAGTGATAGTGAAGATGAAATGACATACCAAGGAAACAGGCAAAGACAAAGGATTCATGAGAGTTTGTTTGCTATAGAAGAAGATAATGATCTCAATGATAGTGAAGATGAAGAAGGATTTTTCTATGGGATAAAATAAGTAGAAGAAGAACTTCCACTCCAAACAGAAGAAGTTAAACAAGAGGATATTTCAAGAAAGATAGATGTCTCAGTTGATCTAAAAGAAGACTTCAATGATATCCATGAGCAACTACAAGAGGTTAAGGAGAATCTAAAATAATTGAGATGTTCCATACTTGAGAAGTTTGATCCATCACATGACTCAAAAGGTCAAGATATTTTCACTGAGAAGGAAACATGTATTTTAGAGACAATAGAGATGGATGCCAATTTTCTATTGGACACAAATGAAGAGAAATATGAAGAAAGTTCCAAAGCTCCTATGGCTCCAAATATCCAATTTGGATCTTGTTTTGAGATAGGTGAATCAAGTTCAAAAGGCAAATAAATTCTTGAAGAAGAAAGCAAGGAAGAAGTTAAGGAAGAAGATTTGGATACCACAAAGAAGGATCAAGGATACAATGCACAAGTCAAAGATGATCACAAGGATAATGGTCAAGAAAGGTATGAGGAACCAAGGCATGAACAAAGGGCTTTTCAAGGACATTGTTTTTCTTGTAATGGATTTGGACACAGGGCTATACATTGTAGGGTCTATGGATCAAAGAAGTTTGATTTTACTAGAAGGAACTTCAAAGGAAGAAGGTATGGTTTTCAGGGACATTGCTTCTTATGCAACAGGATTGGTCATAGAGCTTCTCGGTGCAAAGGAAATGAGCAATATGGTTTTGATTATAGAGCTGCACAATTCAGAGGTCATGGTCAAAATGATTATGGAAATAGAGCTTCACAATATAGGGTTCAGGAAAGGAATGGATATGGAAATGATTTCAAGAAAGAATTCAGGATATGGGCACCATCCAAAGGCTACAATATCAAGTGTTTTAATTGCAATAACTTTGGACATATTGCAAGATGGTGTAGGACTCAATTCCAAATAGGTTCAAGGCAAGAAGGTCAAACAGGTTCAAGGCAAGAAGGTCAAATAGGTTCAAGACAAGAAGATCAAGTAACTTATCAAGAAAAGGATATCAGAAATATGTGGAAGGAAGTTGACAAAGGAAAGGAACAATGTAATATGGGAGTAAATGTACTCCCACCCCAAAATTAATCACCTCAAGAGAGAAGGTGGTAGGGGGGCTAAGCTTAAGAGTCATATATTTTAGCCCCATAGGTGTCCCTTTTGCCATTGATGTCAAAGGGGGAGAGATTTGAGTAAGGGGGAGAGCATTGAGTTAGGGGGAGCAGCCTCCAAAGAGAGCATTGAGATAGGGGGAGCAGCCTCCAAAGAGAACATTGAGATAGGGGAGCAGCCTCCATAGAGAGTATTGAGTCAGGGGGAGCAACTTTGATTTTTAGAAATGGCTTTTGCAGTGATTGTGGTGATTTGCATTAGAGGTGTTGCCATCAATGACAAAGGGGGAGATTGTTGGCAATTTGAGTTATTTTGTGTTGTCATTGATGTCACATGGATCACATTGAGTTTTGGTGGCAAAAGCACTTCATAAATAATCATTTATGATATTTTGGAGAGCAAGGATATATACAGGGTTTTGTGGCACAAGAGGCATATAATATTTAATTTTTTAAATATTATATTAATGGTTTTTATTAAAACCAATGGTAAAGGTTTTTATTAAAACCAATGGCAAGGGTTTTTATTAAAACCGACGGAAGGGTTTTTTATTAAAACCAACGGAAAGGGTTTTCATTAAAACCATTGGAAAGGGTTTTTCATTAAAACCACTATGCTAAGACTTCTCCAAATTATGATGGATGAAAAGGTTTTCCAATAAAACCTAGGTGCAAAAAGTTTCATGACGAAATTCAAAAGAATGAAGGAGATATCCCAATTCAAAGTTAAAAGGTGAATTATTAAATTTTTATTTAATAATTCTAAGGTCTAAGGTTGTATTATATTATCCGTCGACGTGCAAAGGTTGGGGAGATTAATAAATATTTATCGACGTCATTCGAAGGCATGGAGGTGCATATAAATAAAAGGTAAAAACCTTTGTTTATTGAAGACTTGACATAGCGCATGAGAGAGAGTCATCGAAAGGGGAGCAGCGAAGAAAGAAGGATAAATAACTTTTGATTTGAGAGCAAGGTCAAGTAAACAACATGGGAAAGTGATGTCACGCAAGAGCCTATAGCGCAGTTGGTAGCGCATGAACTTTGCACAAGGTAGGTTCGTTGTTCGAATCCCGCCAAGGGCAAAGTGTTTTGCTAAGAAAGTAAAATCGAGTTTCAGATTTGAGCGCAGGTTAAAGTTGGGTGTTTGGGATTAAAATCCCAATGTGGGCTAGCGCCCACATGGTAAGCGCTTCATAGCGCTAAGCGAGAGGAACAGAGTTTGACTCCCATGAAGGTGTGAAGGCGCATTAATTTTGGCAAGGCATTTTGGCAAAGACGATTTCGAAGGTTACGAAGGCAACAAATTTCATATAAAGGTATTTATCTCTAGCGCATGGTAATATTTGTTATTACCAAAGTTTTGGTGCATTAAAATTATTTATGTGATAACTAGGGAGTCATAAGGAGTTTAGGGAAATAAATGCTTGTTGTATGTGTTAATGTGCTTAGGGAGTTATAAGGTGTAGAATTAAATATTTGTTATTGTTGTGTGTGATTAGGGAGATATAAGGTGTGGAAATAAATATTTGTGATTGTTGTATGTGGAGTTATAAGGTGTGGAATTAAAAATAAAAGCATAGGTGCTTGTTGTATGTGTTAATGAAATTAGGGAGTCATAAGGTTGAAAAGTGTTGAACTTGTTATATGTCCTAGTGCATGATTTAATTATGAAATTAAACTAGGAACTTGAGACCTAGTTAATTGCTACCTTGAGTTAGAAGACATGCACATGAGTTAGGGTTTGAAGTTGAAGACAAATTGCTTGATTATGTGCCTTGGCTATTGAGAGGAAGTGGATGGATTAGAAAATCAATTTTATGGATAAAATTGATGCTTGAGTTCCATGATTGCTTTAGTGGAGTTCATTGAGAGTATTGCCATTATTGAGGAGGTTTTTGCTATTGCTTTGAGGAGATTATTGTTGGTTACTTGTTAAGTCCATTGCCATTATTTGAGACCATTGAGGAGATCATTTGCTAGTCACTTGTGGATACATTTGTCTTTCATTTGAGGAGATCATTGTTGGCTATTTGAGAGCTCTTTGCTTGAGGGAGTTGTGCTTGTTTCTTGAGAGCTTATTGACATTGCATGAGGAAGATATTATTGAGAACCTATTGCTATCACTTGTGGAGATTGTCCTTGGTTGGTTGAAGTCCTCATTGTTATTGCTTGGAGAGGTTTTCATTAGAGAGATCATTTGCCATACATTTGAGAGTACATTGTTGAGCATTGTTGTTATCCATTTGAGAGTACATTATTGAGCATTGTTGTTATCCATTTGAGAGTACATTATTGAGCATTGTTGTCATCCATTTGAGAGTACATTGTTGAGCATTGTTGTCATCCATTTGAGAGATCATTTGTCATACATTGTTGAGATCATTGTGGATCATTGTTGTCATCCATTGAAGAGTACATTTGCCATTCATTGTTGAGCACATTGTTGAGTATTGTCATCATTCATTTGTTATCCATTATTGAGTTCATCATTGAGCCTTGCCTTCATTGATTTGTGGTTGAGATTTGAGTGCTACTTGAGAGTCATTGGTTGAGCCTTTGGGAAGGCTTTTGGGACAGAATTTTTAGATAGATTTGAGACAAATTTTGTGCATGATTGGTTGAGCCTTTGGGAAGGCTTTTGGGATAGAATTTTTGGACAGATTTGAGACAAATTTTGTGCATGATTGGTTGAGCCTTTGAGAAGGCTTTTGGGATAGATTTATGGATAGATTTGGGACAACATTTGAGCAGGATTGTTTGAGCCTTTTGTGAAGGCTTTGAGAATATATTTGGGACAACATTTGAGCAGGATTGTTTGAGCCTTGTGAGAAGGCATTGAGGCATATTTGTGAGCAGTGAAAGAGACAGGACAGAAATAGAAAACACATCAACACCAGTTGCCTAGATGAGTAGATTAGTGGATAGCCTAGCTGAGAAGATCAGTGGATAGCCTAGCTAAGTAGATCAGTGGATAGCCTAGTTGAGCAGATCAATGGATAGCCTAGTTGAGCATATCAGTGGATAGCCTAGTTGAGTAGATCAATGGAGAGCCTAGTTGAGCAGATCAGTGGAGCCCACCTGAGCAGATCAGGATAGCCTAGCTTTGAGAAGATCAAAGTAATCATTTGTATTGGGATAAGGATCCCTATTTCTTTGTGAAATATTATAAGGAGAATATCTTGTGGACTACCCCACATTGGGGGAACCACGTTAAATCTTGTGTCTCAATTGTGTGTGATGATTTGTGCACTTGCTTACTATTGCTATCTATGTTATTAATGCACACTGCTATATTTGGTTATTGCAATTGAGGACACTAATTGATATTGGTTTGGAAAGAAAGTAAAAAGTGGGCGCTATACTGTTCACCCCCCTCTCAGTATAAGCTTGTGTTCTTCAAAAGTAACTTTCAAAGCATTAATATTTATAATATTGAATTCAATTTAATTCAAACCATAGAAGCTATAATTCATTTTCTCATTTGATTAATTCCTTTAAAATACATATACTAATATCAGGCATTAGTATGGTATTTAAGTGGGTAATGCATTAATAGAACCTCTATATCTATTAATCCATTTTGAAGGGGATTCTTTATTAAATCCACTTACACAATGATGCATATGTAAACAAAAGTGAGTCAATTAAATGCATCAAAAAATATGGGTGAAGTTATCTCTATCCAATCACCTATCCTAGTGGTTAGAAATGTGATCATCAAGAATGAGTGAGCTGAGGTTTAGCGGGTGCGGTAGGAGTGAGGGTTTGAATTTTTTGGGCAGGAATATCAGCCAAGGTGGTAGAGGTAGAGCAGGTATGGAAGGGGTAGGTGGGAACCTCGAGCATGGATCAAGTGAGGATCTAGAGGAAGGTGGTCAGGCTATGGCAAATTTGGATGCGGGCATCACACGGGGGCCCGACCCTCCTTAGAAATACCCCTACAAAAAATATACGAAGGACAATGTGAGGCCCAAGAAGTGGTTGTCTTTTGCTGAGACTCTTAGAGGAAAAAGAAAGGATGTTCTCTCTCTTTCGCCCCTAGTTACAGTAAATAATAAAATTTTGGCCCCGGCAAGTTCCATGAGCCCTTTTCTTTCAATGGAAGAATTCTCCTTGGTAGGCAAGTTTTTGGGAGGTAGGCCGGACATGGAGACTATCAGGGCTTGGGTGATGGGTAAATGGCGACCGATAGGTAGCTTGGAGTTGGTAGCTCTAACTCAAGGGTTCTTCATTATCCATTTTAACAATATGGAGGATGCTAACCATATTTTAATAGGAGGTCCTTGGTTTTTGGGAAAAAGGAGCCTCTTTCTCAAACGATGGGGTGAATATTTTGACCCTAAAAAGCAAAATATTAACATTGCCCCAATTTTGGTTTGTCTCTCGAGTCTACCTGCCCAGTTCTTCAATGAATATTAGCTGCAAGGCATATCCAAAACTATAGGGGACCTAATCTCCATTGACCATGTGACCTTGGCTAGGACAAGGATGACTCATGCATGAATCTACGTAAATGCTAATTTGGATAATGAATTGCCAAGGTTTGTGGAGCTAGAGTATGGAGAATACTATAAAAAATAGTTGGTATAATATGAGAAAAAACTGACATTCTATGCAGAATGCAAAAATAAATGACATCTATGCAATCAGTGCCCTAACCTAGCAATGAATAGAGAAAAGCAAAAGTAGGGAATGCTAGACAGAGGAAATTTAAGGAGTTTCCCTAGCAAAGGCGACTTCAATCAGGAAAACTATGTCTACCAAAAAAAGAAAATAGTGGGTGCAAGGTCCCAACAAGACAAAGGAAAACAACAGGTTTTTGGCAACCAAAATACTCAGGTAAGTTCCAATCCTCTAGTTTCAAATAAATTTTCAATTCTATCCAATATGGGAGTAGGAGGATTATCGAAATACATGGAAGCCCAGAACCTTCAAGCTAACATTTTTGACTCTCTAGAATCCCCATCCAAGTCAGGATCCTCAAACCCTAATGCTAAAATTATTGTAAGCCCCATGGGCATCACAAAGCCAAACCCTAATTCCCAATCTCTAGAATACCCATCCAAGTCGAGATCCTTAAACCCTAATGCTAAAAATACTTCAAACCTAGTGGGCATCCCAAAGCCAAACCCTAATGCTAAAGAACTTAGGAAGAAATTTGAGGCATTGGAAAATAAAAAATCTCATATCCCTAACTCACTAGGAGCCAGGTGAATCCTACTAAGGGGCCGTCCTATAGACTAGGGGAATACAGGAAAAAATGAGAATATTTGGATGTAGGGGTGGAGATATGTGAAACTCTTCAGACTAAGGAATATGGCAATCCGGTTCTGCAACAAATTGCCTCCCCCAAGTTTAGTCCTAAACAAACCAAGAGCACTGTGAAGTCTCCTATATATTTTGGCAGTGAAAAAGAAGAGGGAGAATATCAAATGCTAAGCATCAAAAAATTAAAACTGATAATGACATTGCCAATGGAAAACAGAGAACCTTGTTTCAATAGGTTATTTTAGGTTTTGAAGACAACAAATTAGGAAAACCCCCTCAAGGTAGGGGGAGAGGAAGAAATCCCAAACAATCTAAATGAAGTTCCTCAATGGCCTATCCAAACACAGGGAAGTCAGTGCAATAAGAAATCAAGTGAATCCAACTATTATCATGTTGTAAGAAACAAAAATTGATGAGATTCAATAAAAAAAAGTAGCAAAAAAAAACTGGAATCAAGGGGAGATGGTTTGCAAATCATCCAGAGGAGCGTCTGGAGGCCTTATGACTTTGTGGGATCCCCGGATAGTAGAAGGCACTATTATTAAGAAAGATGATAGGGTTCTTAGTATTTTTTTAAGGAAATAAACAGCAATAGGTTGTGAATCCTTTCAAATATTTATGCCCCGACTTCAATTCAAGGGAGAGCTCTACTGTGGGTGTACTTAGGCAATCTAAGTGAAATATTCCATAATGTCCCCTGGATTATATGGTTGGGGATTTTAACACTCCTATTTACCCTTCAGACAAAATGGGTGGAAATGGACCACATATCAGGAGCATGGATCAATTCAATGACTTTGTGAACTTCAACATGTTGATGGATGTAAAACTTAGAGGAGCAAATTATACCTGGAGAAATTGAAATATAGGGTGTCATCTCATTCAAGAAAGGCTTGACAAGTTTTTTTATCAAAGGAGGCTAAAAATATGTTCGGTGATTCTACCCTGTAAGCCCTTCCTAAAATTGCCTCTGATCATAATCCCATTTTTTTGGAGATCCCTAACTCTCTATCCTTCAAGAAACCTTTCATATTTCAATCTATGTGGATCAAACATTCCAATTTTAGAGATAACTTAATTCAGTGGTGGTAGTAGCCTATCAGGGGTAGTGCAACTTTTAAAATTGATGGCAAATTAAAGTTTGTTAAGGAAAAGATTCGAACTTGGAACAAATAGGTCTTTGGGAACCTCTTTGAAAATAAAAAATTGGTTTTTGAAAGTTTGAAGATAATTTATCAGAGAATTCAACATGGTGATGCTGATGAAACTACTAGGCAGGAGGAACGAACAAAATTAGTAGAGTTTCATAACATTTTGGCCTATGAGGAAATCTATTGGAGGCAAAAATCAAGGGCTCTTTGGTTGAAATATGGAGATTCAAATTCCAAGTTTTTTCACATCACCACGCTTAGAAACAGAAGCAATAACAAGATAAAAATTTAAAAAAAAACATATGGTTCTATTACTCAGGACTTAATAGAAATCAGAAAGGAGGCAGTAACTTATTTCAATTCTATCCTTGGTCAGGAATCGCAGTGCAATGAGGCTAAATATATTCTCTTGCAATCCATTCCTAGCATAATAAATGAGGATATAAACCTTAAGCTTCTAGCTCCCTTTTATGATGAGGAAATTAAGGAAGCCTTGTTCAGACAAAGCCCTGGGACCCGATGGCTTTCCCCCTCGTTTCTATCAAGATTTTTGGGACATCATAAGTGAGGATGTAATTTTTGCTATCATAGAATTCCAAGCAAGCAATCATATCCCAAAATGTATCAACTCTACTTTTATTTCTCTAATTCCTAAGAAGCAAACCCCTGAATCTATGGCTGACTTTAGGCCAATCAGTATGTGCAATGTTTCTTACAAGATCCTAACTAAATCCATTGCAAATAGAATGAGAGATGTTCTGGCCCACATCATAGATCCATGCCAGGAAAGCTCTATCTAGGGAAATTCAATCTTGGATGGATTTATCACAGTTCATGAAGCTCTGCACTCTGCTCATAAGACTAACATGTCTGTTTTTGCCTTGAAGCTTTATATGAACAAATCATTTGACAGGCTAAATTGGGACTTTCTGATTGTTGTCCTACTTAAGTTTGGTTTTCACCACCAATGAGTTAATTTGATCAAATAATTCATTTCTAAATCATGGTTCTTGATTTTGGTTAATGGAAAAACTGTTGGTTACTTTCAAAGTTGTAGAGGAATTCAGTAGGGGGACCCTATCAGCCCCATGTTATTCATCATTGTGGCAGAAGCTTTAGGTAGAACCATTAAAAATACTTGTATTTCAAGGCTAATATCAAGAATCAAGGCAACATCTCTCACTAGGGTTTTTTCTCACCAACAATTCATCGATGATACCCTTCTATTGACTAAGGTGTTGGTGGTTGAGGCCAAAATAATTAAATACATCCTGCAACTCTACGAGGACGTTGTTGGTCAAAAGTTAATTTTATTAAAAGCAAGTTATATTTATTGAACACCCCCATTTAGAGGCAAAGAAGTATTGCAAAAATTTTGGGGTGTGATATAGCAAACCTCCCCATTTTGTATCTTGGTCTTCCTCTTTTCATTGGTTTTCCAAGAGAGTCAATGTGGGACAAGGTTATTGAAAGAATTCAAAAAAAACTTACTTTATGGAAAGGTCATCTTCTATCTCAAGCAAGAAAGTTGACCCTCACTAAGGCCTCTATTCAGAGCATTCCATTCTATTTCCTCTCCATTTTCAAAGCCCCTGTGAAGGTTTTCCAAAAAATTGAGAAACTCCAAAAATATTTTTTATGGAGTGGATCAGACGAGAAAAAAAGGATACACCTTGTAGGATGGACCAAAGTGTGCAGCCCCAAGGAAAATGGGGGCTTAGGTCTGAGGAGAATTGCTCGTATGAATTTAGCTTTACTAGCTAAGCAGACGTGGTGCCTCATTTCTAGTGAAGAAAATGAATGGATAGCTATCATCAAATGAAAGTATCTTCAAAATATGGAATTTCTAAGTGACTCAGTTCCAATCAGAGGTTCTGCTTTTTGGAAAGCAATTCTCAATTGTAAGGAAATCATCAAAAAAGGTTTAAGATGGGTTTTAGGCAATGGTGAGAGGATAAATTTCTGGAATGATAGGTGGGCTAAGGATGAACCACTGATGCAATATCCTAAATTAGCTCGAATCAAAGATATAACGAAAGAACTCATTGGCAGAAAAGTCTCCAATTATATGGTTGAGGACAGAGGCAGAATGAAGTGGAAACAAATAAGGATTCAAGAATTTCAAGCGAAATAAAATATTCTTTGTAACATTCTCGAGAAATAGTTTATCCCCATGAGACCCAAGGAAAATCAAGTGACCTGGGCTCCTACGGAAAATGGGCAGTTCACTGTTAAATTAGCTTACAAGCTTCTACTTGATGATGAGGATTTTGTCCTCCAAAAGGACTTAGTTTGGATAAAAAAATTAATTCCAAAAATTGCAGTCTTTTCATGGCTAGTTATCCAAGGAAGAATTCTAACCATTTATAATATGATACGTAAAGGTATTTGTATCACTAATCATTGTTATCTGTGTAGGGCTAATTGGGAGACCATTTATCACATTTTCCTTGAGTGACCTTTTTCCTTGACTATCCTAAGTGGGGTTTTTCAGGCCTTCAATATTTCTTGGGGTAAACTAGCCATCGTACTTGATTTTTTCATCTAGTGGTCTTACGCATTTTCAAGCCAAAGACTTAGATACATGTGGCAAATTTGTCTCAATCACTATCTTTGGCAGGTGTGGTTAGAAAGGAACCATACAGTCTTTAATGAGTATATCCATGATCATCAAACTATCATTGCCAGGATCCTATCCTTTGCCAATGAGAATGTGAACCTTATCCCTTTTGATAGTCATAAACCTCATCTGCAGGAGACCACAATTGCTCAATATTTAAGCTTAACCTTGTTAGATGATTCTGTGCCTAGGGTAGTCAACCCCAGAGCCAATGTTAAGTGGTCCCCACCTCCTACATGTTGGTTTAAGCTTAATTTTAATGGAGCAGCTAAGGACAATCCTGGCAGAGTAGGCACTGGTAGCATTGTGCGAGATCATAATGGGAATATGATGCTTGCTTTTTTTGAATATTTAGGAACAAGGATGAACAATGAAGTTGAAGCTAGAGCTATGTGGAGAGGCCTTCAAATGACTCAAGATTTAGAAGGCAATTTGATCATAGAAGGAGACTCTATGCATGTTATAAATCTCCTCAATAATTGGAAAACACCTCCTTGGAGGATTAAAACAATTGTTGAAGAGGCTAGGATCCTTTTCCATGGAAGATAGGACATAAAAGCTCAACATGTCTTTTGGGAAGCTAAAAAAGTTGTTGATAAGCTGGCCAATTTGGGTGTCGGTGGTGACGGACTTTTAAAATAGGAACACGGTGTCCCGAGCGAAGTAGAGGAGTTTAGTCAACAAGAATTCCAATAATGATAGTCAAATTTACCAACAGGGAAGGCACTGTAAGTTCGAAGGCTATGAGTATTCCCATCTCTTTTTTGAAATGGACTCATAATAAAAATTATCTAAGCTATCAGTATTGGTGGATGCTGCTTGTAAATACCACAAATACTAATGGGTACAATCACATGTCATATAACATAGCTCCTAGTCATCTTAGTAATTTGAGGTTGGTTGATAATCATAGGGAAGGAAAGAAACAACAATATAAGAATTCGAACCAGAGCCACGTGGACCACCAGATAGCCACCGCCATAAATCTAGCTAGCAGGTTCACTTCTCCAAGGCTGATTGGCCAAGACGAGATGTGGTCCCAAAGCATATCATATATAGAAGAAAGCAATTACCAAAGAATTATTAAGAGTAACTGTCAATACAGAGCTTGTGGGAGTTTTTTTCAATACTCTGCTATGTGTGTCTATAGCTTTTTGTTTCTCTACTATTTCAAGGAAGGGATCTGTGTCTGTTTCTTTTTTTGTAATTATGATGCAGGTGTGTTTTCTCAGGTTATACCCAAAATTTTGTATAGGAAGTTTCTTTTTGATAACAGGCTATGTGCCTTACCGGATGTAATGGCTTTGGCGACATGTAGATTTTACATATATAGGATCCTTATTAAGGACATGTTCATCAAAAACCCTGGGATGATTTTTGTAAAAGGTTTTGGGTCAACCTATAAAACCTAGTATTAATGTTATAGTATCTTATCTACCAAAAAAAATCACCTATCCTAGCCAAAGGCTTATGGTAACTTCTAGGTTACCAATTTCTAGCTAAAGATGGCTAGATTGTTGACGATCACTATAAAATCAAGAATTCATACCTATATGAGGGTAGTCATTCATGCTACCCTAAGTTACCATAATCATCATTTTCCTTCTCAAGTACCTTGTTCTTGGTGTTTGATTCTACCTGTTCCATCCACAAGTGTACCTAGTCTTGCAAGTTGATAATACATTAGCAGTACCATATTCCTCAAGGATAAATCAACATAAATAATTGTATAACCATCCATAAGCATCAAAACTAGGCATCAAGTTATCTTTCATTAATACATAGTCTATAAATGTAAAAATTCCTATCGAGGTAGGTCTTAACTATAATTTAAATCCCAAGACTCTTTATCACGCTTGTTATCAATATTATCAAATGCAGAATGTAAGAATTCATCATATCCATGTTTAATATTTGAATCTTTCAAATCAACACATATGCCTTTTGTACATCCTTTTATACACTCAAATATGTTTTTTTAGTGAGATAATTCTTGGTCTAAAATCTACCTAGTCTATGAAGTGTTCCCTAGACTTTAGTCAAGATTGAATGACTAGGATTTCTTCCAAGTTCAACCTCTAGAGAAGGTTGGTTTTTTATAGTGCATGTAGCATTAAAACCTTAGTTTAAGACTAAATAAAGAAATATAATAATTAGAAAGAGATAAGGGTTTAGAAATTGCTCAAATAATGGATAAAATATAACATAGTAGAACTAAATTATGCACATAGGAGTCTTACATAAGCAAATTCAAATGAATCTTAACAAACCAACCATCAATGAATTAATTTTAGAACTAATTCAATCTTGGTTATACAATTTAAAGCATTCCAAATACTATATGAATAGTTATCCAAATAGTGATTCAATTAAGCAAAATTCACTAATAATAAAGTACAATAGAAATGCATTAAAATATACAGTTCATTCATAAAAATCTAAGAATGCAATCACAATGGAGGTAAAACAACATTCATGAGTGGAAACAATCATCATAAAGTATACAATCAAGTATTTTTTATAGAGCCATCCATCATTATGATGTGAATCAGGCCATTTATAGATTTTACATAAATCTCATAGCCCAAGATTTTCAAAAGTTCATTGCAGATTTATTCAAAATAACCTAGCAAGAAATTCTCATAGGAGCATATGTTATTTTCATGTTGTGCCAATCAACTATTTGCATTATTGATGTGGCCAATCCAAATTTATTCTCTCAGCTTTAGCTTATGTAAATCTCTAGCATGTCCATATATCTTCAACTATAAACCTCTATAATTTTCTTGGCAACTATAATTATCTTTTAAAGACATCATTTTCAAGCTCAACAACTTTAGCTCAAGTGGTTATAGCTTTTGACAAGTTCATTCTATATGAAAGGGATGTCCTCGAATGGTTTTCTTCTCAATATCAGGATTTGTAGCAATTTCAAGATATTTTAACTACTTTATAGACCTTTTGAGATGAAGTAAGAGTTTTTGGTAAGTTTGGCTAACATCACACCTTAGAGAGCAAGGGTTTCTACCTTTTGAGTATTTCTTGACTTCTATAAACTTATGTATTTTTTAATTGTTTTGGATATTTTATTAATATAATCATTTTGAAAACCTAACTTTTTTTTTTATCCTAGACTTACGCTAGAGGGATGTTTCCACTTAGTCAATGTTAAAATCATGCAGTTGTAGTTTCATTGTTTTTAGACTTTTGTGGATCTTTTTATGACATCATTACTTGGAAGAGTATAAAATTAATCAATATTGAGTTTTTGTATAATTATAAACCTTTGGAATTTAGCCATTTTTTCACTTTTTTAGAATGCATCTTGCTTTACTACTTTTCCATGATGTTAGGCCTTCTAAAACATTCTTAATTACCTTGTAACTTAGATCTAGACTTATGCATTTGAATATTTACTATCTTGAATATTATCCTATGATTCTTAAGCCAAACTCAAGATGGTTTACCTTAGAAAATGGCAAATCGGCTTGGTTTAAAATGGTTTGCAAATGTGGGCATCATTTTGAAGTACATTCTTGGCACCTCATGGGAATTTCTGCTTGTAGAAACAAAGGACCTAGAAAGTCTTATGTATTGGGTGCGGAGTCAAAATTTTTAGAAGATATAAAAACTACAAAATTATGGAAGGGAAGGCAATCATGAAGATGAGAAAGGTGATGGATGATAATAATGGATAATGTATAACATGGAGTGAGAGCAATAATAAAGCAACAAGGAGGTAGTTGAGTGAAGTATGTGCAATGGTGGGATGAATGTGGGGAAGAAGAGTGTAGGTAAATGGGAAGCATGTATGAAAAGTGAAAGGAAATATGAGAAGAAGAAAGTAAAGGAAGGGTAATGGATATACCAAGATGATGTTACCCCTTTAAAACTAAAACTTTTTTAGCATATTCTGTCATAGCTGGGACTTGTTTTAGACCTAAGCAAACAACCTTGGTAAACCTTATAGGCACTCAAGTATTGAGGCCTTCCACTATTTTATCTCTCTTCTTCTTTACAACATTGAGTAAATACTTTTCCTCAAAATTACATATTACATAGGTCCACACTAGTGCTTCTAGAACATGCATGGTGATTTAGTCACTTATTTATCCAAAGATATGACCCAACACTACTTTTTCTTATCTTAGGCTTTACTTTATCATTCATATACTATTGAAGGTTATACCAACTAATGCTTGCAATGATTTTTGATGTCTTTTTTTTGGAGTAGGTACACTTTCCCAAAAAAATTTATATGTTTTACTTTTTCTTAGCTAATAACATTCCACGAGTTGGATCTTTCTTTTCTAGATACTTCATGTTTGTTTGCATCATTAGGGTGTTAAGGTAAAATGTTGTGAGATTGCTATGCCATTTTCCAATATTTGTGTATTAGTTGTTTTTTGACCAACTTCTATCATTATATCCCCATTAGTTGGTATTTTGTAGTTTCATATTGTCTTAGTCGCTCCAATATGGCCTCTACTAGCTCTTCTTATTTCTCTTCTTCTTTGGCTTCTTATTCAGTAAATATATCTATGATATTATATAGTACATGGCATATAATATTCCATATTTCTAGAATTGGATATTTATTTTTTTTGACCCTATAATTAATAATTTATAGCCTAAAGGCTTTTTATATGATGGGTCCTTATACCTTCTGGCCATTTCCTAGATTTTGTTTGTATTGTAGTTAGCTTGCTTAGAAATCTAGAAACTTGAGATTCCATGATGGGCTCCTACCATTTGTTGAATTATTCCTTGCTACTTGCAATTAGCTCAATTTGGGCCTGAAGTTCTTCCATGGTGAGGAATTTATGATGTTCATTCCAAAATCCTAGAAATCCAATTTTGGCTTCATTAGTTAGAGCTATCATTTTTTCAACTATTATTTGTAGTTTATCCATTATTTCTCAACCTTATTAGACTACTTTATTTCCTTCTATCAAAATTTGGAAAACATATATTTCTCCATTCCACTCTCTATTTGTCATGGCTTCCCATAGTGGATCAAATATATTCCTTATAATTCTAAGAAGATATTCAGCTTGTTCTATTTTATTTTTGAGCTTAGCTTGAGTTTCTATTAAGTCTGCCTAAGTAGATTTAGTGATTTCTATGTTGAATATTAAGTAGTCAATGATCAAATATGCTTTGAGAGAGATTTGGAGGATTTTACTCTATATTTCCTTCTTATGTTGTACTCACACTTCCTAGGAGAAATGAGAAGCTTGAGCCTTTTTCTTTTCTTGTTCCAACTTTTGATGTAGACCTTGCATTTATTCCTATAAAAATTGAATCATTTTCTCCTTTTCTTGTAACTATGTTGAATCAAAGCTTTAATGATGGTTTGTCATAGTTTCTGAATATCATTTTGCAAAGACTTATTTTCATTTTTCTCTACTTTATTGTTTACTCTAGGATCTTTATTTTCTCTACCATCTTGTTGCATTTGCTTCTTAGTTTACCTCATTGGAGGTATATTGTCTTAACTTGAGTTTGAGTACTATGCAAGGTGTCCCCTAGTGGAAGTATGGCATTTTCTATCTCTTATAACAACATGTTATAATCATCTAACATCATCTTAGACTTGGGAATTTCTACTTTTGGGACAACTTCCACCTTTAGTTGTTGGTGTGTGATTTGATCAACACTATTCATTAGCCTTGGGGATGCTCTCTTATTTTTTTTCTTGGCAACTTTTCTTTCCACAAATTCTTAGCATTTTGGTCCATTTATTTGAGTCTATTGATGGTGACTATGGATGGGTGTTCACAAGTTTATTATTTCATGAAGATGTGTTGGATATTGAGGAATGGAGATGAAGGGACTTTCTATATAATTGCAACACTTGTTAGAGTATGCATTTATGGGATGGATGTGTTGTGGAGTAGATAAAGTGTTGTTTACCCTTGGATGATTTGTCTTGGTTTGGAATGTGGTGGTGAGAGAGAAGAGGAGGAAATGCTAGCAAGGATAAGAGGAGTAGTAGTTACAGAGGTCCAAGAAATCATACATGTCTCTTTCGTTTGTGGTTGCTCTTGAGATAACGTGATTTCCTCTTGTGTTACCAAAACTACATTCAAGCCTTTATCTTTCTTTACTCCCTTTTTTTCTTGGTTTCTAGGAGAACATTTCCTTTTTTTTTATGTATTTTTTCTCATGATAAGATTGTAGGATTTGGATATTGTTGTCTTGGGTGAGAAATCTCTCTTTTATCAGGTTGGTCAGTACCAGTTTTGCATATTTCTTAGTGTTGTCCTTGCTTCTATTGTAGAAATATTGGTAGGCTCATGTCAATATCACTATTACTTTCCATGGTCTAACATGGATTTTGAATAATATTGGGTATTAAAATTTGTTATGGTAAAATCTACTATTTAGGCAATCTTAGCACAAACTATGTAGTGTTCTATATAACGTTATTTTTTTACTTGGCAATATGATCTTCTAGAACTAGATTTTTTGGCCTACATTGTACTTACAGGGGATTTAGTATTCCAAATATCATTTTACCTAAGCCTCCTCCAATATATCCCATATTTCTAATCATTATAACTCTTTTTTATATTTTTCTACTACAATTCATCCAATGTTAATGAAGGAGCATCTTGTTGTTGTTTTGGGCTTCTTTCTAGGGGCCTCTATTCTTTTGTAATAGTTATATTTAGACTTCTAGATTGCTTTTCACCTAGGAGATGCTCATATTCTTTAGTATGTTTATCTCTAGAATTTATTTGTTCAATATCTTCATCTTCTTATCCTTATGTAGTAGATTTATCTTCATATTATTCTTCCCCATTGCTTCCAATAATTTTTGGATGAAATAACTCTTACTTAGGCTTCCAAGTATCTATGTTTTTGCCATATTATTCTAAGAAAATTTTATCTATAGCCAACCAAATCTTGAATTTTGTAACCCATGTTTCCATCTGAGTATCCACTATTCTAAAAAAAATTCTTCTAATCAATCCAATTTTTTTTCATTATATTTATCATATTTTGTGTTAAAACATGGTCTTTATTTTCTCTAGATCATAATCTTTCACTATGTCATAGAAGTCTCTCCAAGGAGGCAGTTATTGCATTTTTATTATATCCCAATGGATATGTAAGATGCAATAACAACAAATGATAACAAAAATTTAGATTTACCTTGCTTGTGATGATTCGTTGCTTCATTTTTATAGATTTGATGACAGATGACTTGATGCAGTAGACTATGGTTCGTGCTTTGATGATTATGGTAGGCTTGGTCACGCACTTGGTAAGCTTGGGCGCGCACTTGGTAGGCTCTGGTGTGAGCTTCACAGGATCTGGTGCACACCTGTGGGATACGGTAGACTTTGGTGAGTGTCTGGAAAGCTCTATAGTGAGCTTCATAGGCTTTGGAGTGTGCCTACGAGTGAGGACTAAATATGCAGAAGCAGATCATGGGGGATGTGGAAGATTCGATAGATGGGGGATGATGGTGGCGATGAAATTGGCTAGGGGATGGATGCGGGGGCATCTGGAATGGTTGAATTCCTATGGCAAGCTAGGGCTTTGGATATTTAGGGCTCTATAACCTTATGCTTCACACGAGCTTCTTTCACTGATCTCTCTATGTGTGAATATCTTCCAAGGCATTCTCAGGTTCTAGGGTTTGGGAATTTGCACATGCATTTATTTATAATCCAACCTTAGGGTTTCTTAGGGTTTTAGCTCAACACTTTAGATTGTGTGGCTAAGATTAAATCACATCCTAGGGCTGAGATTGTAATTTAAGTGTGGCATGGATTAATGAAGATGGACGGTGGAGATTAGATTGGATCGAACGGTTGTGGTTAATTGGGTTTATAAATACATATTTTATAATAAATTGTTGGCCAATTTGTATTCATTGGGAATTTTTTTCAAGGCTTTGGGTTCATTTTTTGAATGTAGCAAAAATTTATATTTGCATCTTTGAGGCGAACTCATTTTGATGACATTTGGATGCGCATGCACCCAAACCATATTGCGTTCACACTTCTTGAGAGGCGAACATCCCATTCGCTCTTCCTATTGTCGAACCAACATTTTGGTGCATTTGGATCACGTTCGCCCTTCCTAAGAGGTGAAAATCCCATTCACCCTTTTTAGGGGCGTACATACTTCCTTTGTGTCACAGACGTGCCTTTTAGTTTGTAATGGGGTGAAAAAAATGTTGAGGCAAAAATAAATGTGGGCGAATGGAAATTTGGTCAAAGATTCAAAGGTGCTAAGTTTTACGAATTTAATTAATGACACCCTCAGTAAATCTATTTTGTGAATCACGAAGAGGAAGGCGAGAAGAAATGAGTTTTCATGATTTCCAATGTACCAAAGACACTCTAAATAATTTAATGTCTTTTCTACTATCTATGCACCCTTGCCCGAATTACAGATTTTTAGGAATTTGTCTTCTCAGGAGGATAGATCTTCAAGAAATTCGAGGAGGATTTTGCTTGTTTTATCTTTGATCCCAGGACATTTTATTCTCCTATGTATTTAATGAAAGAGGTGAAAACCTCTATAAATACCAGATAAATTTCATTGTCAGGGGGGTTTAGACATTTTGTGAGAGATTTCTCTAAGCTCTTTACATTAATACAGGGCATTAGACTTCTGAATTCACAAGTGATTTTGTGTGTGCTTACTTTCTATGTAGTGCGCTTCTATTTCCATTTGCTCATCTTGTTTGTTGTTCTGTTTGAATTCAGTCATTGGATTTAAAATTGCTAATAGGAAAGTAAACGTTGGAGCGCCATTTTGATAGTTTCTATGGCCAAATCATGAGCTTGTTCTATTCTGTTTATTTTTACAAATTCTACTTTGTGCTTAGGTTTTTTCCTACTAGTTAGTCTAACACTAGTCCTGTACTTTGGCCTGTGGCCATATTTCCCATTTCTTTCCATATTTTTCCAATTTCTTTCCTGCATCCCTAGTCTTTTACCAATGTAGGATTTAGTTAGGGAACCAACCCTCTCTAGAGATTGGCATGGAGGACATCTCTTTCTTTCGGCCTTTCAATGTTGGTCATATCTAGGGTGCATAAACACAGTGTTTAGCAATTAGGTAGATATTTGACCAACAATTTTTGGCACACCCAGTGGGACTGTAAGGTTCCACTTCCAACAGTGTTAGGTTCGATGTTCACCTTCCTAATGAGATTAGAACATCTGGCAACTCAAATTTTATCCAGAACTCCGTGAGGATGGTGAAATTTGTCTCTCATGAATATAAGATCGAAAGCCAAGAATCCTGATAATCAAATTGAGTTTTAAGAACTTGATATCCAAAGGTTAGGAGAGTATCCTAAGATAGACACTTTTTTATGAACGTCTTTGCTCCCTCATATCCCATCCATACCATTTGTTTTATCTTCTAGATTAGCTGGTGTGTTTTCCACTCTCGTAAGTCTAGTGACTACTACCACCAATTTTCCTCAGCCTCTACCTAGTACAACCACCAGAATTTGACAACCTACTCCCCATATTCCCGTTCACATGGCCGAAAATCCTCCATCACACCAAAAATAGCTCCCAAGGTAGTTCCCTGCATGGAACAGCTTCGAAGCCTTGGATTTGTAGGCTCAAAATCCAGTACCTCAAGCTGCTCTGAAGGATTTTCCAACATATGATGGTACTAGGAAAATTGTATATGAGAATATCCAATATGTGGCCACTCTTGCAACTATCCATGATATAAATGATGAGGATGTAATGATAAAACTTTTGGTTTTGTTGCTAAGGGAAAAATTGCTATATTGGTATCGATCCTTGCATCCTGGTACCATTACTTCATGGGATCAATTGGTGGAATTTTTGATAAAGAATTTCCATGAGAAAGCTGATCCGTATTCTTTGTTGCATCAGTTCACCATGATTCAAATACATCCACAAGAAGAGCTTATAGATTTTAATGTCTAATTTGTGCAAAGCTAGTAGAGGGTTCTAGATGGTTTGTGGTCAACGCTCGAGCAAGCAACATTTTATTATCTTAGAGCACTCAATACTAATATCGATATGGCGGTGCATCAAGCCAATGTGACCACCTTCCCAGACCTATACACATAAGCTCAAAATGTTGAGTCTGACCTAATTGTTGTAGGTATACTTCCCTCGAAGGTAACAATACCTATTCTCCCTAATCTCCTGCAATATGTTTATTTTAATGCATTCTCATAGCCTATGTCGTCTATGTACCCAATTCCTTCATGGAATTCAGGCCCCCCATAAGTGGTCCCTATCCTTGTCCCGTAGTCATCCGCTATGAGCTTTCCATGATTTCTTGCTCTGTTAGTACCTCCACAAACTTCGTCCGTTTCTTTTCCAACATTTCCAACACCTCCAATTCCTTTACCATTACCCGCACTACAAGAACCTTTGCCATTTCCAGTGCCAATTCTGTCATCTAATTCAAATCCCCTCACCACTTTATTACAAGAAGTTAAATTCAATAATGCAGATTTGAGGATGATATCTAATGAGCTTACAACGGTGAGGAAAAAACAAGATGAAGTTGAGTTCTGATCAAGAAGATTTTAGACTTTGCCAATCACCCGAGAGCAAGCGTCTACCAGTAGGGGACCTGATAAAAACACTGTGGTGTAAGTAAATGATGAAGTTAATGTGTCTAAAATAGCATATTGGTGTTCCACATGCAATTATCCTCATGGTGAAGATACATGTATGGTGCATTTGAACTATGTTTAGACATTGGCAAAAAGTTCCTCGGGTAGGCAAGTTAATATGATTCAAGAAGTGGAGCATAATTGTATGATATCATCCTTGGAACAAGTTTTAGTCCTCACTAGGTCTAGGAAGAAGTTGGTGACCGTTGATCTCATGGAATTGTAACCTTTTAAAGTACCTACAGAACCAAAAGCGCAAGAAGAAAAGAGGTCATCCCCAGTGAAGACTCCTAATGTTAGAATCAAAGGACCTAATGTTGTTAAGGTGAAAGATCTATTTTCTAGGCAAGCTCAATACAAAGTGCAAGCTAAGTCTTCAACTTTATAGCCTATGATGATCTCTCCAGTTTCTATTAAAACAAAAGAGCAAGCTAAGGAGAGACTTAAGTATCCTTTGTTAACTAAAAGGCAAAGGGTAGAAGCTACATAGCAGTATCAGGATAAGTATGAATGGCCCTTGGAGGAAAAAGACTTAGCTGCTCATAGCTACAGTATTGTGGAAGAAATGAAGAAAATACCAGTAAGGATTATCTTATATGATGCATTGCAGTTACCTGGGCAGATTGATTTGTTACAAGAATCCTTGAAGACTAATAAGGACCAGAAGAAATATTGTTTGCAAACAGTCTTGGCTCAAGCGCTCTCCACTTTAGTGACAAGAAAAAATAGGCCTCCCCCATTTTATTTATCCTTAATAATGGAAGGGTGTATTGTGCATAATTGCATGATTTAATCTGGTGCTGCAACCACTATCATGCTAAAGGCAGTATGCGAAGTAATGGGTATGGAGTATACAAGGAGTAGTCCAGGAGTGTTACAATTGGATGGAACTCCAGTCAAGACTATTTGGGTAATAAAGGAAATTCCAATTGTGCTCCATAGTATACCTCAAATTACTGTCATCTAGGAGGTGGTGGTTGTTGATTTGGAGCCCTATTTTAGCATGTGCCTTTCAAGGGAATTTACAGCTAAGATTGGAGATTATATTTCCCTAGATTATTCACATTTGGAGATATCGTTCAAGGGAAGGCAAATATACATTCATAATGAGAAGCCTTCACCTTTTCATATTGAAAATATAGAGGAGGCAAAACAAGCTTCGGGTACAGTAAACATGATGACCAAATAATTTGAGGAAGTTGATTTGGTTGAAGAAGCACTTGATGAGCTTCGCCTAGAGAAGGAGTTTCGACTGACGGATTTCAATGCTATTATTGGAATAGATGTTGGTTTTTATTCAATCCATAAGATAGAACAATCCAAAAATAAGGTCATTGAGTCTTTAGAACCTATTTTACAAAAGTTATGGAAGATGTTCTTTAATGGGACTCGATGTAAGAATGGTGTAGGAGCAGGCATTGTATTGATTTCTCCTAAGGGAATACAAAAAAAATATTCCTATAGATTGACCTAGAGCTGCACAAATAACGTAGGTGAATACTAAGTGCTATGCCTTGGCTTGAAGAAAGTGGAGAAATTGGGAATCGAACAGTTACAGATTTTTGGCGACTCCGAGCTTATTGTCAGTCAAGTTACAAATAGATGTGTGAGAAAGCAGCATTATTTGAAGGCTTATCACAACAAAGTATGTGATCTGTTAGAAGTATTTAAAGCTCTAAATATTTAGGTGATTCCTCAGGAGTAAAACAGACATGCTGATATTTTAGCTTCCCTTGGCACTAATTTTTCTCCTGCTGAGCAAATGGTTTGGAAGCCAAAGACAGTGAAAGTAATTTACAGGTCTTTTGTTGCATATAAGAATCTCTATTGGCAAGTGTTTGATAATGATGAGAAAATATTGAATTTTTTGCTCAAAGAAGCTGCTAATGCTGATGATAAAGTCCTTATGGAGGAATAAAAGGAAGCAATGATTCAGTTGAGAAATAATCATATTCCTAGAGGATTTATTTCAGTAGAGAGCTTGTTTTATCAGAATGATAGGGATGATAAACATATGATTATGGTGGATGCCAAGGAATACAGAGAATTGTAGTTGGAACCAGGAAAGATCATTAATATTGGGACTAATTGTGAATCATATGAGATTGAAGGCATTAGAAATCTATGCTATGAATATTCAGATATTATAGCATGGAGTTATCAGGACTTGAAAGGATATGACAAGAATGTGATTCAGCATACAATTGAGTTACAAGAAGGAGTTAAGTCTTTTCGATAGAAAAAATGTCCTGTCAATCCTAATATTGAGATCCTCATGAAGGTGGAATTATTGAAGATGCTTGAGGCAAAGATAATTTATCCTATTAAGCATTCTACTTGGGTAGAGAACCTAGTTCTTGTAAGGAAAAGAACAGATACATACATCTCTACATTGATTTCCTAAATTTAAACCAGGCATCACTCAAGGACCATTATCCTTTGCCTCAGATAGACCAAATTCCTCATGTTGTGGCTAGCGCCCAGACATTCTCATTGCTAAATGGCTTCTCCAGGTACAATAAAATTTGGGTAAAATATGATGATCAATATAAGATGGCATTTACTACTAAGTGGGGTACATTCTCTTACTAGTAGATGCCCTTTGGGCTTTCAAATGCTAGTGCTACTTTTCATAGAGCCATGGACATCGCCTTTGGTGAGTTGTTAAATAAAATTATTGTAATATATCTTGATGATATGACGGTGTTTTCACATTGTAGAACAGATCATGTTACCCATCTGAGGCAAATATTTGAGAAGTCCAAGAATTTGGGATTTCCATAAATCCAAAGAAGTCAATCTTCATGGTTAAATAAGGAAAGTTGATGGGCCATGTGATCTCGCAAGAAGGATAGGCTATAGATCCCACACGAGCTGAAGCACTCATGAAACTGTCGTTACCCGTAAATAAGAAAAACTTGCAGTCCTTCTTTGGACAAATAAACTTTATTCACAAGTTTATTGTTGACTTCTCCCAAGTCATCAAGCCCATGACTGAGCTTTTGAAGAAGGATGTTGAGTTTAAGTGGATAGAATCTAGGAAGTGAGAATTTCAAGAAATCAAAGAGAGAATTACTCAAGCTCCAATTTTGATTAATCCCGACTACTCTAAAGACTTCATTCTCTATGCAGTAGGTGAGCAGGAGAGTTATGTTGTCATACTAACATAGAAACAAGATTATGGCAAAAAGAAGCCTATTGCTTTTCTAAGCAAGGTTATAGCACCGCACTAGGAAAAGTACAATTTTATATAGAAGCAAGTTTATGTAGTAATGAAAGCATTAAAGAAATTTTGCCACTTTGTTTCTCAAAGTAAGACTATGGTTTACATCGTCCATCCTGATGTTCGAAACTTTATAGTCCAAGGATAAATGGGAGAAAAGAGGGTCGTTTGGGTCACAAAGATCTAGGAGTATGATGTGGAGATCCGACCGATGAATCTGATTCGTGGACGTGCTATGTGTTAAGATCTGGCCAAAAGTTTTATTATTGAAATGACCGAAGCAAGTCATGAAGATGTAATTTGTGTAAATCACACAATAGGTGATAAATATTGGATAGAGGAATTGGTTGATTAATTTACTTCTAGAAGATTTCCAAACCATATTGATCTCTCGTAGCACCGATGGTTTCGATTGCAAGCACTCAGGTATGTGTTGTCTAATGGATTATATCATAAAAATATAGATGGTGTATTGCTCAGGTGTGTAAAGGCTTCTAAAAAGGAAATTTTTTTGGAGGAGTTCCATTTTGGGTTATCATAAGGACATTACATAGGCAGACCCATGGCTTTGAAGATTATTCAAGTAGTTTATTATTGGCCTACCTTGTTCATTGATTCACACAAGATAAGCCAGTAGTATGATAGTTGTCAAAGATATGTGGGTCGAATCAAAAAAGGAGCATTACCACTACATCCAATTTAGGTGGAAGCACCCTTTTAGCAATGGGGCCTTGATTTTATCAGTGTTATTGATCCACACTCTTCTGTGGAGCACAAATATATCTTAATGACAATGGACTAATTCACTAGGTGGGCGGAAGCCATACCTACTAAGAAGGCTAATCAAGCAACGTTGATCTCTTTTCTAGAGAACCTTATCACTCGTTTTGGTATACCAATTCTTTGGTAACTGACAATGGTACTCCCTTTATCGGAGCCAAAATTATAGAATTCGCTAGCAGATATGGTATTTACCTGAAGATATCTTCCAATTACTACCTACAATGGAATGGATTGGCTAAGTCTACTAACAAAAATTTCCTACAAATTTTAAAAAGGATGATGGGAAGTAACAAGAGGAGTTAGCATTTGTTATTGAACCAAGTAGTTTGGGACGATCGCATTTTAGTAAAGAAGTCTATAAGTACCTTTCCATATGCTTTGTTTTATGGAAAATAAGCTATCCTCCCTGCCCACATTGAACTACCAGTGCTCCAAACTTTGCAAATGTTCTAATATGAAGACGAAGAATACGATCCTATGGAAGCAAGGTTGGTGGAGTTGATGTAATTACAGGAAGAAAGAGAGCAAGCTTACTTGGATTTTGCCAAACATTCTGTAGAGATGAAGAAATGGTTTAAGAAGAAGATAAGTTACCAAATTTTTCAAGTGGGTGACCTAGTTCTAAAATGGAATGAGAAGAAATCTAAGCCTGGAAAGTACTATAAGTTTGATGTTATATGGGAAGGACCTTTTTGGGTCTCTGTAGTAAACTCTACCAAGCTTACCATCTCTATGATATGGACGATTATGAGCTCCCCATCCCAGTGAATGACATTCATTTGAAGGCCTATGTTACGTAATTTTGATCTGCTAAATGTAACACTTTGTACATATGTAAATATTCTCTTTGTCTTTGATGATTTTTGTATATAAGGGGATATATATATATATAATCTAAAAAAAATGGGGGGATTAAAATTATTTTTCACTCGACATATTAATTGAACTTCGCGTTCACCCTTTCAATGGGGTGAATGGGACATTCGCCCAGGTTAAGGGGCGAACATACTTTTATAACATCACCAGGCGAAGGAGAAAGAAAAGAGAAAAAAAAGAGAAAGTTTTGTTTTTTTGGTTTTTCCCCTTAAAGCTTGCTTTAAAGAGCAAAAACAAAAAAAAAAGTGTGGCACTTTTAGAAGGGATGAAAAGCATGTTCGAAGGGAAATCCAATTTTAGAAAAATCATACCTATGAAAATTTTAAGACACAATCACCTGCATGAAAAGATAGAACACTTTCATGCAAATTTTAAAATTGCTAAGGAATAGTTGAGCACACAAACATTTTTTGCCAAGTGAGGAGATAGCAGTTTCGGGGCACATTGTGAAATAAATACGCCTCTGGGTTACGTGTTAGTAATCGAAAATAGGAAGTATCAGAATTCAATAATAGTTTTAAAATGTGGGAAGTGCTCAAGTTTAACTTTTCGATGCGACTGAAAGCATTAATGATTGGTAGGCGAATGGCTAGGTTGGCTCCTCTAGTAAGCTTCAGGCGCTAGGCCACACTTTTCTATGCATTATTGCATAGTGCAGAAGCACGACTCTCACAGATAATCTGGCAGTAAATTTAAAGGAAGGGTTTTTGTGCATTGGAAATAGCGTATGAGTGGTTTTTCAAGGATTATTCCTCTTCGAAGATGCGTCTACATTTAATTTTGTAATCACTGCAGTAGCTGATAATGCTCCTATAAATTTTGGGAGGTAAAAGGGCCAATCTTGTTTTTTCTTATTATTTTAAAAATTTTCCTGCTTTGCTGTATCTTGCATTTCCAATGCAGAATAATTTTTCAGAAGAATTTCCAGAGTTTTCAAATAAAATTATAGAGTTATTCAGTGCTTTGTCAGATAGGATGGGCAGATGCAGTAAAGAGTCGAGTGAGGCATAGGAGGTTGCAGAGGCAAAGTCATCTAAGAAGTGAGTAAGAAGTTCTAAGGCTAAGAAATCCTGGAAGAAAAACTATGTCGACCTGGACCCCTATGAAGATAAAATGGCAAAAATTGAGGATTGTTTGATTACACATAAGGGGGTCGATTGGTTACATCAAGAGGTTGAGACTGCGATGAGCCAGGGTGTTTCATTTAATAGTTGGATCATAGCGCCTCATAATTCGTAGCTTTCATGGTACCTATGTTTTCCTGTGCATCCATGCCCTGAGCTGGTACATCTAATTGCACAATTTTATGATCCTTTTACCAAAGCTGTATGAAATGCCAGGAAAGAAATTCTCTTTATAATTACACTTGACGAGATTTGAGAGGCTTTTACATGTGGGTTGAAGGCCCTAAGTTATGCAGTAAATAAGAAAGTTCATACAGACGAGCAGGAAGATAGGTATGTTTCCACGGTTACTATGAGATAATTTATGGAGACACAACTCATCAAGGAGCCGCAGATGGGGTAGTTGCCAAATTTTCCCAAATTGCTTTCATAATTTAAGAGCCAAGATATTTATTCTATGCTTGCCTAGATTTTTGGGTTTCCCTCATATGAGACAATGCATAAATGGCAGGTGACTATGGCTCAATGCATTTGCAAGGTGGAATTTTATTCTCCTGCTACTATGAGACAAGGTGGAAATCCAATTTATTTTGATTGGGCTGAGTTTATTTCTTGAAGGATTAATTCACAGTTGTAGAAGTTATAGGAAGGAAAGTCTAAATCATTTCGGCACACTTCACTACTAGTCTAGTTCTTTTTCTTTCAGATGCAACATTATTTTTCTTTTATCGTTGTAACATCGTCGGGAAAAAAATATGAGCCCTTACCCATTTACAAGTGGACTCAGTTGTTGACGTAACAAGAGTCCATATACAGCTTTAATAGCTGGTTTTTGGGGCCTACGATTGAACTCCTATGTGGAAACTATGATAGGGTACCGCGCGGCTTGAGAGATGTCATTATTTTAGAAGATAGGGGTGATATATTTTTGCTCATTCAAGGCGTGGTTGTTCATATTTTTTAGTACATAGGTAAACCATTTTTGTTGCCTTATTTTGCTACTACGCACATTTTTGTAGTGGAAGTTGTGCATCATGTAGATTACGTCAATGACATATATGGAACCAGGTGATGGAAGAAGACAACCTGCACTATGCCTTTTAATTTTGGGAGTATAGAAGTGAATCAGGTTGGGAAAATCATCTTTTGACGGTGGTGCTTCAGGACCTAGGATTAATTGAATTGTCATAGTGATGGTGTTACGATCCTCTCAGTAAATTTTTGGAAATTATCAAGGCAAAGACCTTTTATTGTTGTCCGCGCCTAGATATTTAGAAGTGACGTAACAATTTTGATGGGCCAAACATTAACTAGAACATAAAGAAAATGTCCTCCCTTCCTCCATGGCATGATTATTATAAGCAAGAAGCATAGTATAATCCTAAAAATAATAAAACACATATTCCTCCTCCTGGTCTGTTTTGAACTATTAAGGAAACTAACCCGGCATGGAGCGAGGAGAAAATCATGAACTGGTGGGTGATGCACATTCATCGTAGGAATCCATATGCTGCTTACAGGTTGAAGCTTAATACTTAGTTTTTTGAATCTTATGATATATTTGTTAAATCATATCAACCTATTTCTTTCGCCACCGTTTTACCGCAAAGCTTTCAAAAGTCCAAAAGTGGCAAAAGCAAACCTGAGCAAGAGAGCCCAATGGTTGAAAATGAGATCGAAGAAGAAGACGAAGAGGAAGAGTAGTATGTTTTTCAAAGATGGTCTCAAAGTACAAAGCACCCTCAGGAGGAGGCTCCCATGCCCAAGCAGCAAAAACAACCGATGGTACCCCCATTTACAAAAGCGACCAAACAACCTCGAACAAGTGCAGCTCTTACATCTACTGTTACAGTAGCCATGTCTTTGAGTGCTGCAACTTTTGTTGTACTGAGTTCTACAACTACTTATATGCCGATGGTGAATCCTTCACCCAATAACGAGCTCCCTACTTCATTTGTGCAAATATTTCCAATGGCACAACAAGAAGAGGAGGAGTAGCTTTCTGAGGATTCACATATCAAAATTTTGGATGAGGAAGTAGCTCTCGATGTTGGAGAGCCAGAAGGAGAGCGATAAGAGGAGTTAGTTGCACAACCTCCTCCATCAGTTGAACAAGTGGCACTTGCACCCAAAGGTACGTTATCTCTTCCCTCTTCTTCTCTCTCTCTCATGGAGCACACAATGGTTTCTTCTTCAGTCTCATCCATTATATTTTCATCCTCTCCACTCTCTATTTCTTCATCCTTTGGTATTCCATCTATTTCATTTTCCATGGTATCATCTTCCACTTTTGAAACCACTTTTTCTCCTTCTTTTGTTCTCACTCCTTCACCTTCGATTTATTTTAGTTCATATGCATCCTATTCAAATCCCTTTTTGTGTTCCCTTCCTTCGATCATCATAACCTCTACCATCATGACTGTTAGTACGCAAGCTCCGTCTAGGATTAGTGTAACTACAGCTGCACTTGTGTCTACCACCTCATCCACCCTTTCTCTCTCTTCCACTATTCTTGCATTCGTTTCTCCACCTCTATCTGTGTTTTCCGTGTCTGTTGGGCCTAGATGCTCAAAATTTTTTATCCCTTTTACACCATTTTTGGAGCTGTAGACTGTCTCAGATGTGCAGGTAGCCCGAAAGCATCCAGATGTTGAAAAACTAAATCGGCTGCACCTAAGCTCTTCTCAATGGTTGAAACGTATGTGGCAAAAAGAAGCTTCAGCACAAGCATGACCAATCAAGAAGGTGGTTTTTGATCCAATCTCCAAGGAGGCTCATGTTACAACATTCACTCCATTGGTCCAAAAACCCCAAGGTGAATTGCATCCTAAAGATTATGTTTCTAAGACTATAACTGAAGATCTGACGTGAATTAATCCCATTGAGAAAATGGGTAATTTGCAGGTGGATATGAGCTCATTGTATCTACACAGGGAGCACTATAAGGAGAAATATTTTGAGATGCAAGATAAAGCGCTCGAGCTTGAAAGTGCCTTTGACAAGAGCAGGGCGATAAAAGAAAGAACAACCATTGAGAATGAATATCTGCACAATCAAGTGAAGGTACACTTGGAGGAGCACGATACCGCTTGGATTGAAATGCATAATCTTTAGCAGCAGGTAGAAGGACTCAAGAAGCAGCTTGAAGAGACACCTATTACAAGATTTTCATGTGATAGTGTTAACGATGCTCACCTCCGCTCTATTTAGAATTCTATAAAATTGGTTGTGCACACTGTTAAGGTACTACAGTTGTTACGGGAAACACAAATACAGATCCAGCTTGGGAACAAACAATTGATTATATGGAAGAACTACTTTCACCATATATGGAGATGGCTGTAAAAATACAAGCTTTGTTGAATACTACTTTGCATATTCAACCCCTCAGCAAGATGGATTACGCTTGGTCCCAAGCATGGATAACACTGTAGAGCTACTTTTAGTGCATGGACCTAGTAAGGGAAGGGTGGGCTATTCTCAATATAATTGAGCACGATCATACCATTTCCATGTCTCATTTTGAGACTATTGACCGATTGGGTTTTACCACCTTCATAGATGAGTGGGGCAAACCTCTTCCAATGGAAAAACTATAGGAACTCTAGGGTACGTTCATTGAAGATACTTAAAAAATTGACACCTTGAAAGAAGCCCTTGCTGAAGCATAGGTATTGCCTTTGATGGAGAAGTATACGCATTTGGAGTGTCCCTTTATGAATTGGCTCAATGTTCAAAGCACCTCAACTTGACAGATGTGCAGAATCTTCACTTCGTCTATGAGTCCCGCAGCATTCGTTGCTTGTTTAGCATTGATGCTTGGCATGATGTTGTTCATGCTTATGAGATTATTTCAGAGACCATCATGGAGCAAGAGGAGAAAGTGATGGCAGATCATGAGGTAGGAGTGAAAGTAGTAGAGGAGGTTGAGTGAGCTAAAGTACTCAGAGTCGCAGCTGAGGCAGAAGAGTAGGAACGCATAGAGAAAGCAACATATAAAAAGGCATCCATAGTGAAGAAGACAAATTCAGCTAAATCAATTGCATCAGCTTCAAAAAAGGACTCTGCACCCAATGGATAAAGGCCTAGGATCGCTTGCATCAATGCGAGCTGGATACCCCATGAGTCGCCAAGAAATGTTGGCCATTTTGTATTTATTAGGAATTTTGTTCAAGGCTTTGGGTTCATTTTTTGAATGTAGAGGCAGTATATATTTGCATCATTTTGTGATGTTTTAAATAATTGTACATTTCTGGTGTCTGTTCCAAAGGTTTCTTTTTGAATTTATCTGTGTAAACGATTAATAGAGAAATGTCTACTTTAGTTCAAAAGAATGAAAAAATAACTTGTTTAAATTACCATATATTTACATTTGCCTGAGGAGAGGTGAACGTCCCATTCACCCTTGAAAGGGGTGAACATGTTTAAAAGCTTACAAAGGTGAAAGCACTAGAGTGCAAGGTCACGTTCGCCCTAACATTGGGGTGAACATGTCATTCACCCTTCTTAGGGACGAATGTGTTTTGACAACATTTGGATGCATGTGCAACCGAACCATATTGCGTTCGCCCTTCTTGAGGGGCAAACATCTGGGTGAACCAATATTTTGGCACATTGAGATCACGTTCGCCCTTCCTGAGGGGTGAACGTCCCATTCATCCTTTTTAGGGGTGAACATACTTCCATTATGTCGCACGTGTGCCTTTCAGTTTGCAATGGGGTGAAACAGATGTTGAGGCAAAAATAAATGTGGGCAAATGGAAATTTGGTAAAAGATTCAAAGGTGCTAAGTTTTACCCATTTAATTAAGGACACAATCAGTAACTCTATTTTGTGATACACGAAGAGGAAGGAGAGAAGAAATGATTTTTCATGATTTCCAATATACCAAAGGTGCTCTAAAGAATTTAATGTCTTTTTTGCTATCTGCGCACCCTCACCTGAATTACAGATTTTCAAGAATTTGTCTTCTTAAGAGGATACATCTTCAAGGAATTCGAGGAGGATTTTTTTGGTTTTGTCTTTGATCTCGGGATATTTTATTCTCCTATGTATTTAATGAAAGAGGCAAAAACCTCTATAAATACCAAAAAAAATTCATTGTAAGAGGGGGTTAGACATTTTGCGAGATATTTATCTAAGCTCTCTGTATTAATACAGGGCATCAGATTTTCGAATTAGCAAGTGATCTTGTGTTTGCTTGCTTTTTGTGTAGTGCACTTCTATTTCCATTTGCTCATCTTGTTTGTTGTTCTGTTTAAATTCTTTGGACTATGGCCATATTTCCCATTTCTTTCCACATTTTTCCAATTTCTTTCCTGCATCACTAGTCTTTTACCAGTGTAGGATTTAGTTAGGGAACCAACACTCTCTAGAGATTGGCATGGAGGACATCTCTTTATTTCGGCCTTTCAATATTGGCTGTATCTAGGGCGCATAAACATAGTGTTTAGAAATTAGGCAGATATTTAACCAACATAAAAATATTATAATATAATATAATATATTATATCAAATATAAAATAAGATTAAAATAAGCCCAATTGGGTTAGGAAGTGGAGGGAAAGGTGGATGTGGGCCAAATAATGGCAGGAAATGTGGAATTAGGCCAAATAATTAGCGAGAAAGGTGGAATTGGGCCAAATAATTGGTGGGAAATGTGGAATTGGGCCAAATAATTGGTGGGAAAGGTGTATGGTGTACAAGTGGGTGGTGGGGTGGTTAGGATGGAGGATTAATGGCTACAATTTGATGTCTACAGATGCCCATTTTTGTACCATATTGCGTGAAACACAATATGGTGCAAAAATACGAGACACCTGTGTGGGATGTGGGCGTAGAAGTATCTTCTCTTTGTTGTTGATTTGAGCACTGATGTCGAAGATAAAATATTACCAATTTGATGACCATTATTCTCCAATTATGTCAACTCTTTCTACTCCTCCATCCTCATCTACTTTACACTTTGAAGATGGTTGTTTTTATGAGGATCATAGTGAGGATGAGGATATTGTTGAGACAGTTGTAGAGGTTCCTACACATGCTGCCCCCATGCCCAAATGGGCTCGAACTATAGTTGAGGAGGCAACACCTTTCATTGAAGGTGTTCCACCTTCAAGGCATACTTATAATTCCAACACGAGTATTTTTTATTAGGCAATTTTTGTTGATCCATAGAGGTTTAATAAACCCCATGGTATTCATAAGTGGGATGATGCCATGGATGATAAGTATTCTTCCTTCATTGACGAATGAGAAGCATCTCACAAGCCAATTGAAAAAGAATGTTGTGCAAGTGATGAATGATGGGATGAAATGTTATGTGATTGTGGATGAGATGAATGATGTAAAATGTGATACCATTTTTTACCCAACGGTGGAAAGGGGATTTTATCCAATGTCATGATTATGTAATATGTATCCCATTGTTGGAGGATCATAATCAAATTGTGGTTGCCCCAAATTTTGGGATGATTTGATGTTGTTGAATAATGTGCTCTCTTATGGCATTGATATGCAAGTATGATGATGCAGACAAAAAGAAAAAGGGACCGTGGATAGCCTGTTGGTGACTGTTCTCACAATTGGAACTAATCATCCTAGCTAGTGTCGATCATTAGGTTTTTGAAGGGAAAATGATGAAATTTGAGTTTTTTTTCATGTGTTAAGCCTCACGAACTAGGCCATCAATGACAACAATTGTGCAAATTGTTCTTGGCAAGGTTTCACTCCAAAATGTGAAGTGTCCAATGTGATTTTGATCTTGGAAAATGAGATAATTGATGATGATCATGGTCAAGTTTCCTTATGGTGGTTTTTTCATCTTACTGAATTGCATGGATTACTATCGCTACAATCACCAAGTTTATAGATTCACCCACTTGATACGAGGTTCGCTTAAATGAATTGAAAACATGGTAGATAAAATGATTGATGGATTGAGAGATGGTGATGGAAGACTGATGTATAAATGACTTGATTTATGATATGCATGATGTGTAGGTGAAATTTATTGAATTTTGGAGGAGGTAAGCTACTGTTCAGGTCAATTTGGTCGTTATTACTTTTTGGGACCAGGTGCCCATCTGTGCCTGTAGCAATCCGTAGGTGCACAGGTGCATCTGTGGCATTTCACAGGTGCACAGGTGCACCTACGTACTGCAGGTGATGGCCTATGCTTGAGCGCACTAAGGAAAGTTATAAATAACTTTTTTATTGAATCATGAGGCTCACTTGTGCGCTTCAAAGTTTGAAGAGTTGTATCTGAGGAGTGAAGTGAATTTGTGAGCTTAGTGAGGGTAGTGGGAATCTGCATGGAAGCTATGGCAGCAGAGGGATAGAATGCTACTATTGGAGTTGAGGCACCATTTTCCTTGATAATGTTTAAAAACACTTTGTCTCTTATGAAAAAGTTTTATTTTTGTTTGTTTGCAATAGTACTAATAAAAATGATTATTGTTGTAGTTGAGGGACATAGAACCTCAACATAGGTTCTCTATGCTTGTTCTTGGGATGAGGAAGAAGCTGATAGATTACGATTGAGAGCATCTAGGGAAGGTGGACCTGGAGGAAGTAGCTAGATTGGATATTGTGAGGGCGGATGAGGGGTATCTCTCATCATTTATAGAGATATGGGACTCTGATAGGGGGAAATTCTAGCTACCAACTAGGAAGGCTACAGTCACCCTTGAGGATGTATATCGTATCCTCAATATACCATTAGAAGGGGAGAGGTGGTGGTTGGGCATGATAAGAAGGTTGATATGGATAAGATGTTCTGGGATTGATGGTGGGAGGCTCGAATGGGAGATGGAGGTATATGTTATCTGAGCATGTACAAGGCAAAGGAGTTAGATGTGCTCCCAGACTTGATTATTTTTATGTTAGCAAACATAGTGCTCCTAATAGCATTGGTTGTAGGTTCCCTTGTAACCTGTTGGGGTTGGTGAGTGATCTACTCACTGACCCAAGGGAATATGCATTGGCTCCTACATTGTTGGTGCAACTATAGAGGGAACTATGTGAGGTGACATGGAGAAGGAGGAAGGGGATTAGGTGTAGCTTCCTCTTGCAGTGCTGGGTGTGGGAGCATTTTGGTGTGGCTCAGTCAGATGGGTTACTGTGTCCAGCATGGCGGATGACAGAGACCTATGCTAGGTGATGGGCAATGGAGGAGGAGGTACAGTCGAGTCGAGAGGTGCATGCTAGCCAATGGTATCAGGATATGTGGTTGGGGCTGACTCAGGCTAACATGATATGGAGGCCATGGCGAGGAGCTCTATGGGATGGTGATGGGGAGAAGCTACATCAGGTGAGATAGGATCGATGTTTTATTAGGAAGAGGGATGATGAGGTGGAGTATTTTTAGTACTCACAGGTCTTGAGGCAATTCGGCTTGCCTCAGGATGTTCCAGATGAGTCGATGTTGTATCAGCATCAGTGGGATGAGGTGGGGCTCTGATGTGTAAAGCCATGATGGGTGCATTTGGATAATTATGAGCAACTAGAGGTCCCTAACGTAGATGATGTCGAGGTGACTCTGGGGTATGCATCTTGTTTTGGTGCCCAACCAGTGTGGGTACCAAAGTTTATGAGTGGTGATGCAGTAGTTGCAAGGTTGAGGGGAAATATGATTGAGTCTCATAAGGAGGCCTTGGCTACTATATCATGGATGGAGGCAAAGTGGGAGACAATTACAAGACAATTACGAGGCTTCAAGAAGAGATGTTGGCTAAGGAGCATCGACATCATATGGACCTGCGGTGTCTATAGAATAGTGAGGTGTCTGCACATTCCTTGGAGTATTTGTGTATGCTTCACCACATTACGTTACCTGATCCTCCTTATTCTTCCACAATCGATTCATCTAGGAATACTGAGTCTAGGTAGAGTACTAGGCCTAGGGATCCTACTAGATCTCAGGAGTCCTATCATGGACATTAGCTTAGTTGCTTAGGTGCACTATTTTGTATATGAGCCTTGGTGCTCCCTTGTAGCCTTTTTGGCTTTTATTGTATATGCGATTTATATATATACATGGAATTTTATATATTTGTGTTATCTTTTGTGTGAATGCTTTTATATTTTATGCATTTTTTTTTAATGTTTTATGCAAGATAATCATGAAGCTTATATGGATGATTAATGTAGGCGAAATGACATGTATATGAATGGTGTTTATATGGATGATTAATGTAAGTAAATGTATAATGAATCTAAACTATATGAGAGGAATGCATGGTGTTCAAATGATCTTTTATAGTTCAAAAATTTTATTGGCCATTTTTTTTGTCCATTCTTTGGCAATCGGGGGTACCAAATTTGGTTGTGTTATGCAACTTTACTTATGATGAAGATACGGTTGTTGACATGCAAGAAGATATGGATGTTGATATGGAAGAAGATATGGATGTTGATATGGAAGAAGATATGGATGTTGATATGGAATGAATATTGCATGATTTTCAAAGACTCAAACATACTAGTGTCCTCAACCAAACTCACTAAGGTTGTCTAAATTTCTTTAGGACCAAATGTATGTGTGAGTGAGGTTCAATTACTAAGTCTTTATTATGACAATGACCCTATCCAATCAAGTACCACTGTGTGTGCATGTGAAGTTTATTAAACCATTATGAGTAGATTTAGGCATGACCTATTATGGATATGACCTAAGGCTAGCCTATCCTTATGTGCATTTAGAGGTCTCCCTTTTTGGAGAAGAGACATGTCACCTCACATGAGCTTAATCCACTGCCAGTCAATCATCTATAGCCCCGATGGAGATTAACTTCATAGTCCAATGGGATTGATCTTTTAGATCTTGGGGATGACTACCCATCCTTGTTAGGGGCGTGTAGTATGAATCCTTACGACTTTAGTGATCAAGGGTGGGGGAATTGAACTTGTTAACTTTGTATAGAGCTTTGGGGAATTAGATTCTCAACCGAAGTGTGATGAGAATTTTGACCCTATCCTTACTACTCTATGTTTTTATGTTTATGTTTGGAGCAATGTTGGTAGTGGTGAAAACCACTGTTTTTACTTTGGACTATGTTGCATGATGGGACAAGCAAGGATTATCTCCTTTTTGCCTCAACGTACTACCCAAGTATGGTACTAACCCTCCTTAACTCAAAATGTTCTTAAGATGTGAGGAAATGTGGTTGGTTCAGGATTGTATTCGAAATCAATCAGTAATACTCAAGACTTTCTTAGTGTGTAAAGTGTGTTTTTGGTCCTAAAGAAAATTGGACATCCATTTGGAGGTTGCTTGCTACACTAGTACTGGCTGAGTGATTGAAGTCTAGGCTTTTGTGATTTTGGCATATGGTATTATTTGCCTATGTATTTTGTTAGAGTTACAAGATTGTTTCAAACTAGGTACCCTCAATTTTTATAACTTGACTTTTTGTTTATGGCCATATCATCATTACTATGCCAGATCATTGAACATGGGATGGGATGAATGCAATTTGTACAATGTATGAATATGATGTGATGAATGCAATTATGAATGTATACATGCAAGCGTCAGTAAGATGCATGCCTAGATGTATGAATGTAAGTGTGAAAAAATGCATGTAAAGATGCTTATATGAAAGCATGCCTATGTAAATGAAATTTGTGTCTTTTTTTTTTTGGCCATGTATATATACATATAAAGTATCACTTGTAACAATAGAATGCCTTTAAATGAAGCACATTAAGTGGTTCGGGTTCCTCTATTCCCTCTAAATCGGTAAGTCTCTAAGTAACATTACCCACTTTTTGAGTGATAATATATGGACCTAACCAATTTTTTGCAAATTTAACATGAAGATGCGGTAAAGCATTGGTGTTTTGTTGGTTCTCTTTGAGTACCAGATCCCCTACTTGAAATTCTTAAATATGGACTTTAGCATTGTAAGCACGCTTTAGGCGGTGTTGATAAACTCATAAATGCTCTAGTGTGTTGATTCGTCTTCCGTCTAGGAGAGTGAGTTGGTCAAGTCATGCTTGTTTAGCTGTATCATCATCTATGAATTCTTGCAAGGAGACTCGTAAGGAGGGAAAATCAAGCTCAAGAGGTATAATAGCTTTTGCTCCATAGACCAAGGAAAATTGTGTTGCTCCTGTTGGCATTCGGATGCTTGTTCGATAAGCCCAAAGTGCCAAAGAAATTTGTGTATGCCAATATTTATGATTTTCTTTGACGAGTTTCTTAAGAATGGCAATCAAGGTCTTATTGGTAGCTTCAGCTTGTCCATTTGTTTGTGGGTAATAAGGAGTCAAGAAACTATGTTGGATATTATACTTTTCACAAAGTGCTCGAACATCCTTATTCTTGAAGGACTTACCATTATCAAAAATTATTTTAGAGGGAATGCCAAAGCGACAGATGATATGGTGGAGTATGAAATCCACAACTCAAGGTCCTGTCATACTGGTTAGAGGTATGGCCTCAACCCACTTTGTGAAGTATTATGTGGCGGTGATGATGAATGTATGTTGTCCCAAAGAAGAAGTTGATATTTTGCCAATTAATTCTAGGCCCCATTGTGAAAAGGGCCAGAAGTTTTGCATAGGTTGTAAGGCTTGTGATGGTACATGAGTTAAATTGGCATGTGTTTGACATTTTTTGCAATTTTTGACATAGGTGCAACAATCGTGCTCCATTGTGGGCCAATAATAACCCATGTGTAATAGACGCTTTGCAATGGCCATTCCACTAAAATGACCACCACAAGTACCATCATGAGCTTCTTGTATGGTTTTTTGAGCCTCACTTTGTTCGAGACAATGGAGAAGGATTCCATCATAACCCCGCTTATACAACATGTCACCCAAGAGAACAAAATAGGCTACTTTTTTCTTGAAAGCACGTTTGGTAGACCGAGACATATCATATGGGAGTGTTCCAAATTTCAAGAAGGCTACAATGGGGTTTGACCAAGACTCACATGGTTCTGTATGGATATAGAAAACGTCCTTTCCATCTATAGGGTCAGCATGGATAATGGTTGCTTTAGATATTATTGAGATTATTAGGGGTTGTACCTCTCCAAAACCATTCTTTGGAATTAATGATCCTAGGGAGGCCATTGCATCTGCAAATCTATTAGTTGAACGAGGTAAGTTGTTTATTTCATACCATTTGAATGTTGCGAGCAATTTCATTATTGCCTCATGATAAAGCTTAATGGTAGGTTCTTTGCATTGGTATTCTCTGGTTACCTATTTGATTACAAGATAAGAATCCCCTAATATTTGAATATGCTTGATACCCATAACTATAGCTGATTGAAGACTTAATATTAAGGCTTCGTAGTCTTCTGTGTTGTTTGTGCATGAGAATTCTAGCTTGAATGATAAGGGGATGGGAATCCCTTGTGGTGTGTGAAAGACAACTCCTGCACCTTGATATTTCTCACACTTGGATCCGTCAAATAATAAGGTGATATCGACATCTTCATTCGGAATTACATCTTCTTCTAATTCAGTGACTAAAAATACCGAATCATCTAGGAGCTCAATAATCAAAGGATGATCACTAGGTAGTGGAGCTTTTGCAAGTTGATCGGCTATAACTTGACCTTTAATGGATTTTTGGCTAATAAATTCAAGATCAAATTTTGTGAGGAGCATTATCCATTTAGCGGTATGAATGTTGTTATAAGTGCGAGACATCATGTAATGCAGAGGATTTTATCTATCTATGACATAGGTTGTTTGGGTTAGCATATAATATCGAAGTTTCTTAGTGGCCAAGACCACTGCTAAGCATAGCTTTTCTATGTAAGTGTATTGTGTTTCATAACTCACCAATGTTTGACTAATGTAATAGATTGCTTGCTCTCGGTTTTGTTCATTTTTTTGTGCAAGCATTGTCCCTAAAGCAGCCTCTATAGCTAAGACATAGAGATGAAAAGGGACACCTAGCCTCAGAGGAGTTAAGACTAGTGGTGAAGTTAGGTATCGCTTGATATCATCAAATGTTTTTTGACATTCTTCTCTCCATATGAATGGCACCCCCTTTTGTAGTATGTGGTTAAATGGCCTGCATTTATCTAAAAGTTGCGCAATGAAACATTTGATTGATTGAATTTTTCCTTGCAAGCTACACAATTCCTTGACATTAGTTGGGGGTGGCATTTCCATGATGGCCTTAACCTTATTTGGGTCCACTTCAATGCCTCTTTTGGAGACAATGAATCCTAAAAGTTTACCAAAGGTGACACCAAAGACACACTTTTTGGGATTTAACCTCACCGTGTATTCTAGGAGTCGATCAAAAATATTTTCCAAGACATCACCGTGCTCTTGTTGAGTTTTATATTTAGCCAAGAGATCATCTACATAGTCTTCGATAATTCTATGGATGTGTTGGCATTTTTGCCACATTGATTTTCATTGAAGTATTAATGTGTACATTATTGCAAATCTAACGTTTATACAGGATTTGATGCGGCTTTGAAGCAAAAAGAAGAAAAAAAGGAGCAAAAAAATACTAAGTCCAAAAAATGCAACGATTCGCTGACATGTCGCGAAATCGCGGTCAACACGGTCAACGCATGCAGCTAAGAAGAACCGTCGCGATATCGCGACGTGTTCTATTTTCGCGACTTCAAATGAGCAAAGGAGGAAGAGCGACAAAATGTCACGAAATCGCGACAAAAAACTCAGCCGAAGACTTAAGTGCTCAAAGTGCAGCGATGCGCTGCACGTCCCAAAATCGCGACGCGGGTGGTTTCAAAGGCTTGAGAGCTCGGAAGTTGCAGCGATGCGCTGCATGTTTCAAAATCGTGCGGTCTTTGTTGAGAAGTGAGTCTAGGCAAAAAGTTGCAGTGATGCGCTGCACGTTCTCAAATCACGGTAGTTTGTTGCAAAAGGTCTAAGAGGTGAGAATGGTAGCGATGCGCTGCACCTTTTTAAGAAAGGGTCCTGCAGGGTGAAAGATGTCGCATTTTCACGACGAAAAGCGACGGCTGGTACGGAGAGGAGAAAACGTAGCGAAATCGCTACCTGTAGCAAAATCATGGTCGTTTTGGTCCAAAAACAAAAGAAATGAAAGTTGTAGCGATTCGTTGCAATTTTGACGATAGGGCTGAGCGAGATGAATATGCAGCGAAATCGCGACAAGAGAAGGTCGAAGACATTCAAAGGGAAAAAGTGTCGCATTTTCGTGGCCCATGGGCAAGACCGTACCAAGTGCCGAAAATGTGTAGCGATATCGCTACAAGTGCCATTTTCGCAGGTGTGAGCAGCCAAAGCGTACGACGTAAAAAGACGTCGCGATTTCGCGACCCGTCGCGTTTTCGCGACCTGCAACAGTTTCCCGCCAGAACGCAGTATGAACGGCCCGAGAAGGTTTTTTCGATTTCCAAGGATTAAATGCTTGCCCAAATTTAATGTTTTGCGGATTTCCAATGCGGTCAAGGTCGAGGAACGCGTTCAAGCCACCAAAATTGAAGATTTTATTTGTTCGAAGCCGCTGTTCGTGGATCATTCTAACGGTTTCTTGTATATGTCAAGACATTTAATGAAGATGACCGCTGATTGCATTCAATTTTGTGGTGCTTCAAGGCTGCGATTAAGGGGATCATGTGCTTATTTTTGGTGGCATAATTGTAGATCTCAAGAAGGTCGGTGGCAAATATTAAATGCTGCAAAGAGGACGACCCTCTATAAAAACCAATGTAAATCTCATTTGAAAAGGGTTGGAAGTTTTGCTAAAAACTGGAAGTGCATTTGCGAGAATAAAGTATTGGCTTCAGATTTTTCAAGCAGTTGTTTGGGTGATTGTCTTTTCTGTTCCTTTTACATTTCTAATAGAATTTATATTCCTTAAGTCTTTGTTACATTCAAATTCTGCATATTGGATTTGAATCTTGCTTGTAAGGATATGATTCCTGGAGTGTAATCTTGGAGAGATTTTCTGCATACATTTGTGTGAGAGTTGAGTCATTATCTTTTGTTGCTTGCTGTTGCTGCACTTTAAGTTTTTTGTTGTTGTTCTTTCGATCCCATAACTCCGGCCTGCGGCCATATTTCCATTTCTTTCTGCAACTTTTAATTTCTTTCCAGTAACCCTTATCTTACACCAAGTTTAGAATAGTGAAGGGAACCAGCCCACTCTGGATATTGGTCTGGGAGCCATTTCTTGCTTCCAGCATTTCAATGTTGGCCGGGTCTAGGGCGCACTTGTAAAATCCTTTCCTGTGGTAGATTTTGGACCAACAGTTTTTGGCACGCCCGATGGGACAGATTTATTCTGTCTCTAAAAGAACTCATACTGTCGAAGGTTTAATGTTCACCTTCAGACTGTAAAATTAGAGCATTTGGTGACTCTGCTGAACTCAAAAATTATTCATGATCACGAGATCACAGTCCAAGAAATTTGGTGATCTGGTTCAGTTTTTCGAGCTTGATAGTTCAAGAAGTGGTGAGCATTCTAGGTTGGTTTCCTCATCCCTTCCATCCTCTGTTGTACAAAACTCTGGTGTTGTTGCTAGTGTTTCATCTTCCCAACCATATCCGCTAGCTCAAATGGCACAATATCCTCCACCTCCACCCAAAATTTTTTTGGCATGGAATAGCTCTGGAGCCTTGAACTTGCAGGCTCAGAATCCAGTTCCTCAAGCTGCACTGAAGGCTTTGCCTACTTACGATGGTACTGGTAAAACAGCATATGAGCACATTAATGATGTTGCTTCCTTAGCGGCTATCCATGACATTACTGATGAGGATGTAATGGTGAAATTATTGGTATGTTCCTTGAGAGGAAAACTGTTGTTTTGGTACCGAACGCTGCCTCCAGGCACCATAACATCTTGGGATCAATTCGGTGATTTGCTGGTTAAAAATTTCCATGAACAGGCTGACCCCTTCTCATTGTTGAATCAGTTTACCGTAATACAGAGGCATCCCCAGGAGGAGATACCTAATTTTAATGTCCGATTTACCAGAACTTGGCACAGAATTCCTAATGGTATTCGGCCTGTTGATGAATTGGCTGCACTTTATTATCTCAGAGCGTTCCACTCAGATATTGGCTGGGCTGTTCGGCAGTCCAATGTGACAACATTTCTAGAGTTGTTTGAGCAACCAATTAAAGCATAAGCAGATCTGGTTGCTGTAGGGAGACTTCCTCCAAAGGTAACTATGCCTCTCATTCCATATTTGCCTCAATATTTATACGGTTCACAACCACAGCCCATGCCAGCTATGTATCCCACATCATCATGGAGTTCTGAAGCACCTCAGGTTGCACCTGTCCCAGTTTCTCAGTTGCCTGCTTTAGCTCTGTTGAGAAGCAACACACCCCCACTGAAAAATGAGATTCCATCCTCTTGAAAACTTTGAACTTCCATTTTTGGCAAAGTAGGGACCCTCTTGATAATTTTCGGGTTTTAAATCCAAATTTGCTTGCCTTCTTTTTAAAGTTGTGCTTTTTCTTGCATTCCATCTGTGTTATCCAAGAATTCACTTTTTACATGCTAGAATCATTCATGCACAAATAAAATCTCGCACCGGTACCGAGAAAAATCCAGAAAACAGTTGCATAAATTCATGAAAAATCAAACTTTCCATTTTTGGTAGTGTCGTGATATCGCGACACTTCCATTTCAAAAATGTCGCGATATTGCGACAGGTAAATCAAAAAGCAGCTAAGTCATTTTTGTGTAGCGAAATCGCGACACTTTCCATTTTTGGAAGTGTCGTGATATCGCGACGTTTCCATTTTTGGAAAGTGTCGCAAAATCGCTGTCGGTCGGAGGAGAGAGAAAGAAAACGTACGAAAGGGCGCAATTTTGCGACATGTCGCATTTTCGCGGTAGGAGAGAGAAAGTGGGCTGCAGAATGAAAATCGGCTAAGTCGCAAATGTGTCGCAAAATCGCGGTCAACGTGGTCAACGCATGCAGCTACGGGAATTATCGCGATATCGCGACGTGTTCTATTTTCGTGGGTTGTTGATTGAAAAACGCCTAAGTACAAAAGGTGCAGCGCGTCGCTAACATGTCTCAAAATCGTTACATGCTTGAAAAAGTTGTGCGACAGCTGGCAGGAGGCGCGATTTCGTGACATGTCACATTTTCGCGGTCGATAGGGGAAGAAGCAGCGCAGCGCTGGGGACGTCGCGATTTCACGACATGTCATGAAATCGCGACATGTCGCAGAATCGTGGCAGGAGAGAGAAAGTTGCACAATGACCTGAAAGTGCATTCCAATGGGAAACAGAAGGCATCCCGGGGTAGCGACACGTGTCAAAGCGTGAGGCAGACAAACAAAGGCCGACATGAAAGCTTTTTAGCTGATTTTAATCTATTTTTAATGTTTAAATGCTTTAATTTAATGTTTATTAAAGTGCTAATATAATCTTTTGTCTTTCATGCAGGATTCCACCTGGCACTTACGGGACAACTGAAAAAGACCATAAAGGCAAAGTTAAAGTGTGGGTTTAGTCAAGGACCGCCATGCTAGAAGAGAAGATGCCGATGAGGGCATTCAATGACAAATTTATTGCAGAATTAATAGCATGAAGACAATTTCAACATAGGGATGGCTTTACGGAGATCAGATCTGAGAGAGGTGGTGACTCATCCGGCTCACCAGCAGAATTAATGGAGGCATTTATTTGCAGCTGCGGATGAATGCAAGTGGCTTTAGATTTTATCTTCTCCATTTATGGCAGCTAACTGCATGATTTGCAGAATGGTTAAGTTCTATCCAGAACTTGATTTTAAAGGGATTTTTATTGTAAAACCCGGGTCCTAGGGTTTAGAAAGATAAGATTTACAGTTAAAGAAGAAGATATTTTTGAAAATATCAGGGTCTGTCCTGAGTCTATAAATACTTCTTTTCAATGTAATCGCGAGAGGCGGAGACTTAGAAATAAAAGGCTTATAAGCAATTTCTTGCAAATTTTGTGAAATCCTTTGTTTCTGGACTTGGAGTTGATGTGCTTTAGCTTTTCTGTGATAGCATGGCCAGGAGCCTAATCTTTTGTAGAGTGTGATAAGTGTATCTTCTTTTGTTATCCGTTCCATTAAAGTTTGTTAGATATATGCTGTGAATCTGTATTATCAAGTTTAAATATGCTGTTAGGCTTCAGTTGTTCTCTTTTCTGCTAGGGGAAATTGCAGATTTGAGGTTAAGTTTGTTCTAATTGCTCTGTCTTCATTGTGTGAGCTAGGCTGTCGGTGAAAGATACCAGTTTTAACCAGTTGCCCTTGGATTTATAATTTTCTGCTAGATCTGTTTCACTCTGCCTTGTGCTCTTAGTTGAAAGTGATCTTAGACTGACTGGACACTTTCTTCTTTGATTTTTTCTGTTGTGAAGCTGATAGCATAGATAAGATTGGTAGTTTAAGTTTTACAGTTTAAAGTCTGATAAAATTCTCTTTCTGCCCTACCCTACCCTCTCTTTGCTTACCATGAATGATCCATTTTTATTTTTTTTATTTGTCTTTTATTTGAATCTGCTGACTCATGAGAGCTAGATCAAGAATTCAAGTTAAATCTGATAAACAACTTCTGCAACTACTGAACAAGTTCAGGAACCCCCTGTAAGGTAACAGAGCAGTCCATATTGAAATCTATTCCAAAAGCGAAAAAGAGTGAATAGCCATTCGACCCAACTCTGTAACTCGCACCTTGGATAACCAGCTAGATCCTAAAGTGAGTGGGATCCGTCCCGTGGGTGTCTCCGACGGCTTCCTGCCCATCCTTTCGTGGGGTGCGTATGAAAGCCGGACCAACACCTAATTGGTGCTAGAAGGAGGGCTGTTGAACTCAGTTCAAGTATTGTAAGTTTGTGAGTGCTGATTTAAAATTTTGTGGTTAGAGTTTTTGCCTGAACAGCGGGACTTAACACCAACATTTTAAAACTGGCCCAGTGAACTCAGTTCAAGTTTTTGAAAGTTGTCAGTGCAATTTTTAAAATTGCCAGAGAAGACCTCAAGTTAAGAACAGTTTTATCTCCACTGGCAGTTATCCAATTACAACTCAGAATATCACTGTCAGCCAAGTAATAATGGCAAATTGGTTGGGCCCCACTGCTTTGAATATCCCGGGTATAGCCCATGACTTGCCCAGAAATCCAGAAAGATACCTCCCTAGGTACAAACATGATGGGACAAGAACTGCAGAAGAACATCTGCTAGCTTTTAAAAATGCTTTAAAATTGTTAAATATACAGCATGAAGATGTTGCCTGCAGATTGTTCCCGTTCACTCTCCAGGAGGGAGCTTATGACTGGTTTTTAAACCTCACCAGCAATTCCATTACTAGTTGGGATGACCTAGAGAAAGCTTTTATATCACAATTTGGGGAAGTGATAGACCCCAGTGTGTTATACCAATAATTTTCCAACATCAAGAGAGAGTCGGGAGAAACTGTCAGGTCTTTCAATATGAGGTTCCAAAGAGCTTACGGTAGAATGACTGGCCATTACATCCCAAATGCAAATCTGGCCTTAGAAATCTATAAGAATGCATTGGATGCGGTGACCTCTATTTTCCTCAAGAGAGACATTAATATTACAACCCTGGCAGGGGCTTATAAAGAAGCCTTAATTCTTGAAAGACAGTTAGGGCCTCAAATTCTGAGCAGTCCTTTGATAGCCTATGTTACACAGAACATGCCTATTTTTAATCCCATTCCACATCATGAGTTAGTGCCAACATGTCATGCTCTACCCAAGGAGACTCCGTTAACTGTGACATCCACTCAGCATGTGCAAAATATAGAGAAAAGTTCTGACAAGTTCAAAGTGGGAGTGCTTGAACTAAATAGTTGTGATCTGGCACCACCCAAATCTAAAGTTTTTCCTGGTGAGTTAAATTTTCCTAGAGATCAAAGAAATATTGATATTTCTAGTTCACCCAAAAACAGTACAACCAGGGTTTCAGATTCTTTCACTTTTCTTGAAGAGACAGAAAGTCTTGTACAGACTCCTGTGGATGAAATGCAAGATTTTCAACAGTTCAAAATGGACAGTTATAATTTGAGATGTCAGAGTCCAGAACCTAACAATGATCCTTCCTCATCAGAGGATGATGAAAGTGAGATTCAATGTCACTATGCAGAAGTAACTGAAGAGGATAACATCATTGAGGATATGAGGGAACTTAAAGCTGACATCACCCTCTATGAACTGCCTCAGATTGTTGAACAAAAGGTTAACTTGATTGAGGCTTACTCTGGACCACCTGTTGGATTTCAAGAAAAAGAGGAAAAGATAGTAAATATGAATGTGGTCAGCCAACTTGGAATTGATGAACTGTCTCAACATAAGCCTGCAACTTCTCAACATAATATCAAAGAAAAGGCTATAAACTGTGTTGATGCAGATATTGGATCTTATAATTTGGCAACTGAAAATGTGGGAATGGTTACAGCTCTAATCCATCACAACAGTGACAGTTGGATATTGCACATTGATGAGGTTAAATCTAAGCAAGGCTCAGGTGAAAAGGAAAATTGTAAACATTCTACTAGAGAGATAAAAATTGAAGTCCTGGATATTGAAGCAGTACAGCAACCACAAAATGTTCAAGTTGTTAAGAACCAGGGCATACAGATAAAACATGATTTCTTTCATTTGTCACATAATTTTGAAGATGTGGTGGTCTGGGTCTGTCAATATTTTAAGGTATTTGATCCTGGAGGTTTTTTACATTCAGTCCTTTTGAAAGAATTCTGCAAACCCTTCAAGTAGAAGCATAAACATGTTATCATATGATTTGTTATTATATGATTTGTTTAATTTGAAGGAGTTGCAGATTTGTTTTTCAAATGGGACAGGGAAGACAGTAAACACAAGTCTTTCCCAGATAGCAAATTTTTGAAGCACAGTCTGGAGTGCATTTCATCAACAGGACCTGAAAGGTAATTTTTCTAAATTACTTGCACATGGTCAAAAAAAAATTTAGGCACCATTTCTCTGCTTTCCCAACTGCTGCATTTTTTGAGTATGAAGGGAAGTTGTAACATATGTATACATTGTAAGTAAGCTTTGAAGTTTTTCAATTTTATTTCTTTGTCTGTACAGTTTTAATCTGTTTCAGTTTAATTTTAATGCTCTGTAGTTTTAATTTATTTGCTTCAGTTTTCTTTAATTGTTTTTCAGTTTTAGCTTGTGCAGTTTATTTCTTTTGTCAGTGTTTTTTATTTCCTTTCTTTGTCTTTTTTCAGCTTGCTGTTTAAGTCTGTACAGTCTTTTGTTTCAGTTTTATTTGCTTTAGTTCTTTATTGCAGTTCTTTTTCTTTGCTGTCTGTACAGTTGCAGTTTAGTTTATTTCAGTTGCTTTAGTTTATTTCAGTGCTGTTGCAGTTTAGCTTTGCTGCAGTTCAGCAGTTTTAGTTGCTTTGCTTTAGTTCTTTTAGTTTGTTTCTTTTATTGCCTGTACAGTTTTTATTTTATTCCCTGCAATTCATTTTCTTTGTTGTCTGTACAGTTTTGTGCTTTAGTCTGTGCAGTTTTATTTTTGTTTTGCTTTAGAAGCCTATGTCTATCCTTGAAAGCCTGTACAAAGTCCTTTGGCTTCTGAAATATTTTGTCCTTTAACCTCTGCCTGAGCAATCAATGAAAAGTCAGCCTGCTGAAAATTATTTTATTCCTAGCTGATCAATCCACAATCCAATGCCCATGCTGTTCACCATTCTAATTGAGATAGTCTGCTTAAATTGAACAGTGGAACTATTTTGTTAGTCAGAACAAAGGTAGAGAGATGATTGGATCTTGTGTCTTACTTGCCACAGTTGTTTTAATAATAGAAAAACTGCTATGCTGTTTTGTTGGAGGAACTCCCGAGGAATCCAAGAAAAGCTGGTTATAAGAGGGGACTATGGTTCATGCAATTATTTGGGTGTCACCAGAGGCTATTAATGCCTGGACTGAAACAGTTTCAAATTGATCAAGTGTTAGAAGAAAATTGTAATTTCTCTAAAGCATTTCAGATATTGATATATTTCAGAAGAAGAGAGATTAAAAAAAAAAAAAAAAAAAAAAAAAAAGGAAAAAGAAAAGAGTTGAACAATTAAAAGAGGCAGCCAATACTTCCAAAATATTTTTACTAAATTATAGATTCTGCCCTATAGTTGTAAATTTGGGTCGTGTAAATCTAAAGGGTAACTCTGTCTAGGCTGTAAAAGGCTAAACTAGTAAACAGAGCTCTACTCGGTTTCCCCTTTTACAATCTAGAAAAGTTGATCAGTCCAAAGTTATCATTCAATTCAGTCATCCTTGAAGAAATTTTTATACCCCTTGTAATTGCACATCAGAAATCTTCCTTGAAGTAATTCAGCCAAGTATGTCCTTGGGGAATTTTAACAGCTAGCAGTTAGTAGTCAATTTATTGTGAAGAATGTCTGTGGCAAGGCATGATGCATGGTCTTTTTGTTTTGAAGCCAGAGTCCTGGGTTCTAAAATAGTGCTACTATTTTACCCACAGATATCACCATTTGTTGAGAAGCAACACACCCCCACTGAAAAATGAGATTCCATCCTCTTGAAAACTTTAAACTTCCATTTTTGCAGCAGGGACCCTCTTGATAATTTTCAGGTTTTAAATCCAAATTTGCTTGCCTCCTTTTTAAAGTTGTGTTTTTTCTTGCATTCCAATTGTGTTATCCAAGAATTCACTTTTTACATGCTAGAATCATTCATGCACAAATAAAATCTCGCACCGGTACCGAGAAAAATCCAGAAAATAGTTGCATAAATTCATGAAAAATCAAACTTTTCATTTTTGGTAGTGTCGTGATATCGCGACACTTCCATTTTTGGAAATGTTGCGATATCGCGACAGGTAAATCAAAAAGCAGCAAAGTCATTTTTGTGTAGCAAAATCGCGACACTTTCTATTTTTGGAAGTGTCGCGATATCGCGACGTTTCCATTTTTGGAAAGTGTCGCAAAATCGCTGCCGACCGGAGGAGAGAGAAAGAAAACGTACGGAAGGGCGCGATTTTGCGACATGTCACGAAATCGTGACATGTTGCATTTTCACGGTAGGAGAGAGAAAGTGGGCTGTAGAATGAAAATCGGCTAAGTCGCAAATGTGTCGCAAAATCGTGGTCAACGCGATCAACGCATGCAACTACGGGAACTGTCACGATATCGCGACGTGTTCTATTTTCGCGGGTTGTTGATTAAAAAACGCTTAATTACAAAAGGTGCAGCGCGTCGCTAACATGTCTCAAAATTGCTACATGCTTGAAAAAGTTGTGCGACAGCTGGCAGGAGGCGCGATTTCACGACATGTCGCAAAATCGTGACATGTCGCGTTTTCACGGCTGACAGGGGAAGAAGCAGCGCAGCGCTGGGGACGTCGCGATTTCGCGACATGTCGCGTAATCGCGACAGGAGAGAGAAAGTTGCACAATGACCTGAAAGTGCATTCCAACGAGAAACAGAAGGCATCCTGGGGTAGCGACACGTGTCAAAGCGTGAGGCAGACAAACAGAGGCCGACATGCAAGCTTTTTAGCTGATTTTAATCTATTTTTAATGTTTAAATGCTTTAATTTAATGTTTATTAAAGTGCTAATATAATCTTTTGTCTTTCATGCAGGATTCCACCTGGCACTTACGGGACAACTGAAAAAGACCATAAAGGCAAAGTTAAAGTGCGGGTTTAGTCAAGGACCGCCATGCTAGAAGAGAAGATACCGGTGAGGGCATTCAATGACAAATTTATTGCAGAATTAATAGCATGAAGACAATTTCAACACAGGGATGGCTTTACGGAGATCAGATCTGAGAGAGGTGGTGACTCATCCGGCTCACTAGCAGAATTAATGGAGGCATTTATTTGCAGCTGCGGATGAATGCAAGTGGCTTTAGATTTTATCTTCTCCATTTATGGCAGCTAACTGCACAGATTTGCAGAATGGTTAAGTTCTATCCAGAACTTGATTTTAAAGGGATTTTTATTGTAAAACCCGGGTCCTAGGGTTTATAAAGATAAGATTTGCAGTTAAATAAGAAGATATTTCTGAAAATATCAGGGTCTGTCCTGAGTCTATAAATACTTCTTTTCAATGTAATCGCGGGAGGCGGAGACTTAGAAATAAAAGGCTTATAAGCAATTTCTTGCAAATTTTGTGAAATCCTTTGTTTCTGGACTTGGAGTTGATGTGCTTTAGCTTTTCTGTGATAGCATGGCCAGGAGCCTAATCTTTTGCAGAGTGTGATAAGTGTATCTTCTTTTGTTATCCGTTCCATTAAAGTTTGTTAGATATATGCTGTGAATCTGTATTATCAAGTTTAAATATGTTGTTAGGCTTCAGTTGTTCTCTTGTCTGCTAGGGGAAATTGCAGATTTGAGGTTAAGTTTGTTCTAATTGCTCTGTCTTCACTGTGTGAGCTAGGCTACCGGTGAAAGATACCAATTTTAACCAGCTTGCCCTTGGATTTATAATTTTCTGTTAGATCTGTTTCACTCTACCTTGTGCTCTTAGTTGAAAGTGATCTTAGACTGACTGGACACTTTCTTCTTTGATTTGTTCTGTTGTGAAGCTGATAGCATAGATAAGATTGGTAGTTTAAGTTTTACAGTTTAAAGTCTGATAAAATTCTCTTTCTGCCCTACCCTACCCTCTCTTTGCTTACCGTGAATGATCCATTTTTATTTTCTTTATTTGTCTTTTATTTGAATCTGCTGACTCATGAGAGTTAGATCAAGAATTCAAGTTAAATATGATAAACAACTTCTGCAACTACTGAACAAGTTCAGGAACCCCCTGTAAGGTAACAGAGTAGTCCATATTAAAATATATTCCAGAAGTGGAAAATAGTGAATAGCCATTTGACCCAACTCTGTAACTCGCACCTTGGATAACCAGCTAGATCCTAAAGTGAGTGGGATCCGTCCCGTGGGTGTCTCCGATGGCTTCCTGCCCATCCTTTCGCGGGGTGCGTATGAAAGCCGGACCAACAAGCTCCTTTATCACTTCCTGCACCTAGCATTCAATCATCTCCCATTTCCACTACATTTCCCGCTTTGCCAGCACCACCAGCTCCTTTGCCCTTACCAGCACCTCCCCGCACTCGCAAACCCTGATCCATATACAGCATTATTGCAAGAGGTTAAGTCTGCCAACTCGGCCATTAGGGCTATGGTAAATAAGATCACACTCATTGATAGGAAGCAAGCCGAAAGATATTTTCAGCCAAGGAGATTTCAACCTCCTCAAATTACTAGATATCAAGCTGCCTCCACAAGCAAAGCACCTGAAAAAGGCTTGACTACTCTAGTAAATGAAGAAGTAGCCCATGTAGACCGAGTATATTGGTGCTCGACCTGTAATGATCCTCATGGAGAGGATACATGTATGGTTCACCTGAATTATATGCAGACATTGGCTGCCAGCTCTTCAGGTGGACAGGTTAATATGATCTCAGAAGCTGGGCATAGTTTAATATCTCCAGTTGAAGAACGAATTTCAGTTCGACAAGAACCGGAAAGAAGCCTGTGACTGTTGATCCTGTTAACTTACAACCTTTGAAAGTGCCGACTGATATGACAAAGCCAGTGAAAGCTCCTGTGCCAGTTCCAAGGTCTGATGCATCTGTTTTGTCAAAAGATCTAGCTTTTAACAGATTTCAAGAAAAAGCTGCAACTGCACCAGCAAGATCAGAAGCAGAGGAGCAAGCTCGTGAAAAGTTGAAGTATCCATCACTGACAAAGAGACTAAGGGTGGAAGCTACACAGCAATATCATACCAGATTTGAACAACCTACTGAGAAGAAAGACCTTGCTGTAGTTTCATACAACATAGTTAAAGATCTGAAGAAGACCCCCGCTAAGGTAAGCCTCTATGACGCTTTGCAGTTGCCAGGCCAAGTAGACTTATTACAGGAATCGTTAAAATCTGTCAAGGATAATGGAAAAGGTCCTACCCAGACAGTGTATGCACAAACTTTAACCACCTCTGCTACTGGTAAGAACAGACCACCTCCATTTTACTTGTCATTGCAAATAGAATGCTGGATTGTACATAATTGTATGATTGATTCTGGAGCCGCAACCACTGTAATGCCCAAGGGAGTCTGTGAAGCAATGGGAATGGAATACACACAGAGTAGTCCTGGAGTTCTACAATTAGATGGTACGCCTGTAAAAATAGTAGGTGTGATTAAGGATGTTCCAATTACTCTGCATACAATGCCCCAAGTTACTGTTATCCAAGAAATTGTTGTGGTTGATTTAGAGCCCTACTTTAGTATGTGTTTATTTAGGGAGTTTACCGCCAAGTTAGGGGGTTATTTGGCACTAGATTATTCCCATTTAGAAATTCCTGTCAAGGGTAGGTGTCTCAGGATTCAAAATGAAAAGCCTTCTTCTTTTCACATTGAAAAGTTGGAAGAAACAAAAGGAAGTGCAGTCTATTTACATGCTTACTGACGAGTCTGAAGACTCGTTTTGTTGAATGAAGTTTTAAATAATCTTCAGTTGGATGATCAGTTTTCTATGCTTAATTTTAATGTCATGCTGGAAACTAAAATCTGCTGTTATGCCATCCAAAAGCATGAGAGTGACATGAAGCAGGAATTGCCTAATCAAGCTGATCAGAATGTTGTCACAGATCATTTATGGAAGCTTTTTTTTGATGGGGTTAAATCCAAAGATGGGGCAGGAGCAACATTATGCAAGTCTTTTGGGCAAGTCGTTGAAGATAATCAGCAGATAGTCAACTTCTTGAATCATGACACTGCCACTGTCGAAGGGAGAACTACAGGAAGAAGCCAGCCCAATTTCAGGGACCGACTCAAGTATGACCAAATCTGGGCGAGACATTGCAGATTTATCGGATAACTCCTGAGATCGGGTTTGTGGTGGCGACATGCCAATCATGTCGTAAACCCTTGTATATAGATATATAAAACTAAAAAATATATATATATAAGTGAAAAATAAAAATTGTTTTATTTGTTCACCTCGGTTCTTGTTGCTTGCGAGCCATAGGGATTTGTCTTTCTTTTGTCTTTTCCCTTCCCAGCAGTTAGTGGTTATCAGAAAATTCTTCTTTTCCCTTCCCCATTTCCTTTCCTTCCTTTCTTCATCTTCCTCCTTCTTCTTCTTTTTCTTCTGTAGTAAAAAAAAACAAAAACAAAGCCACGGCTGTTGTTTCTTTTCCCCTTTCCTATTATTCCCATTCCTTCGTATCCCTTTCTTCTAAGTTATGTCATTTTATGCATTTATTTTACAGTCTAGTTCATTTTCATTCCACACTTTTCATACTTCCATTTCCATTCCATCCGTTCATTCACTTTCATTCCATCCATTGTAGATGGTAGTACAAGACAGCATTCTGTTATTGTGTCTACCACATTGCTTTGTCAATCTATCATTTCATTATTGTCATCACTCCATTGCATTCACCGCTTGCGCAATCGCAGGAGCTCACTCCACTATCGCATTCCATTTGTCGTTTCATAACCAGTTATATGCAGGTTTTTCCAGTTTCAACTTTTTTAGTAGAAGATCATTGCAGCAGTCCCCTGAGATATGCACCACAGCGGCCAACTTTCTGATCTAATATGACTCTGTGCCCAATGGATTCAGGCCTGGATTCTTGCATACAGCGAGCTGTATACCCCGCGAGCCGCCAAGAATGTTGGCATTTTTGCCACATTGATTTTCATTGAAGTATTAATGTGTACATTATTGCAAATCTAACGTTTATACAGGCTTTGATGCGGCTTTGAAGCAAAAAAGGAGCAAAAAAATACTAAGTCCAGAAAATGCAGCGATTCGCTGACATGTCACGAAATCGCGGTCAACACGGTCAACGCATGCAGCTAAGAAGAACCGTCGCGATATCGCGACGTGTTCTATTTTTGCGACTTCAAATGAGCAAAGGAGGAAGAGCGACAAAATGTCACGAAATTGCGAAAAAAATCTCAGCCCAACACTTAAGTGCTCAAAGTGCAGCGATGCGCTGCACGTCCCAAAATCGCGACGCGGGCGGTTTCAAAGGCTTGAGAGCTCGGAAGTTGCAGCGATGCGCTGCATGTTTCAAAATCGTGCGGTCTTTGTTGAGAAGTGAGTCTAGGCAAAAAGTTGCAGCGATGCGCTGCACGTTCTCAAATCGTGGTAGTTTGTTGCAAAAGGTCTAAGAGGTGAGAATGGTAGCGATGCGCTGCACCTTTTTAAGAAAGGGTCCTGCAGGGTGAAAGATGTCGCATTTTTGCGACGAAAAGCGGCGGTTGGTACGGAGAGGAGAAAACGTAGCGAAATCGCTACCTGTAGCAAAATCGCGGTCGTTTTGGTCCGAAAACAAAAGAAATGAAAGTTGTAGCGATTCGCTGCAATTTTGACGACAGGGCTGAGCGAGATGAATATGCAGCGAAATCGCGACAAGAGAAGGTCGAAGACATTCAAAGGGAAAAAGTGTCGCATTTTCGCGGCCCATGGGCAAGACCGTACCAAGTGCCGAAAATGTGTAGCGATATCGCTACAGGTGCCATTTTCACGGGTGTGAGCAGCCAAAGCGTACGGCGTAAAAAGACGTCGCGATTTCGTGACCCGTCGCATTTTCGTGACCTGCAACAGTTTCCCGCCAGAACGTAGTATGAACGGCCCGAGAAGGTTTTTTCGATTTCCAAGGATTAAATGCTTGCCCGAATTTAATGTTTTGCGGATTTCCAATGCGGTCAAGGTCGAGGAACGCGTTCAAGCCACCAAAATTGAAGATTTTATTTGTTCGAAGCCGCTGTTCGTGGATCATTCTAACGATTTCTTGTATATGTCAAGACATTTAATGAAGATGACCGCTGATTGCATTCAATTTTGTGGTGCTTCAAGGCTGCGATTAAGGGGATCATGTGCTTATTTTCGGTGGCATAATTTTAGATCTCAAGAAGGTCGGTGGCAAATATTAAATGCTGCAAAGAGGACGGCCCTCTATAAAAACCAATGTAAATCTCATTTGCAAAGGGTTGGAAGTTTTGCTAAAAACTGGAAGTGCATTTACGAGAATAAAGTATTAGCTTCAGATTTTTCAAGCAGTTGTTTGGGTGATTGTCTTTTTTGTTCCTTTTGCATTTCTAATAGAATTTATATTCCTTAAGTGTCGTTACATTCAAATTCTCGCATATTGGATTTGAATCTTGCTTGTAAGGATATGATTCCTGGAGTGTAATCTTGGAGAGATTTTCTGCATACAGTTGTGTAAGAGTTGAGTCATTATCTTTTGTTGCCTGATGTTGCTGCACTTTAAGTTTTCTGCTGTTGTTCTTTCGATCCCATAACTCCGGCCTGCGGCCATATTTCCATTTCTTTCTGCAACTTTTAATTTCTTTCCAGTAACCCTTATCTTACACCAAGTTTAAAATAGTGAAGGGAACCAGCCCACTCTGGATATTGGTCTGGGAGCCATTTCTTGCTTCCAGCCTTTCAATGTTGGTCGGGTCTAGGGCGCACTTGTAAAATCCTTTCCTGTGGCAGATTTTGGACCAACAGGATGTAATCGTGGAAGATGTAAGTCATGGCTCTTTGATAAGTAGCTCCTATTTTTTTGAGGCCAAAGGGCATAACCCTGAAACAAAATGTTCCCCAAGTTGTTATGAATGTTGTTTTATGTTGGTCATAAGGATTTATTTGAATCTGGTTGTATCCTAAAAAACTATCCATGAGGGAAAGCATTATGTGGCCTACGCAGGTGTTGAAAAGAGTATCAATGTTTGGTAGAGGGAAGTCATCCTTAGGACACACTTTATTTAGATCTCGAAAGTCATTGCAAACGTGTATCACCCCGTTAGGCTTACGAACGGGTACCATATTTGAAAACCACTCAGGATAGTCGATAGGAATGATAAAATGTACATCGAGTAGCTTTTGTATTTCTTCCTTGACTATGAGGGCCACGGTAGGATGCATTCTCCTAAGCTTTTGTTTGATTGGCTTGGCATCAGGATGTAAGGTGAGGTTATGGACCACCAGATTAGGGTCAAGGCCAGGCATATCCTTGTAGGACCATGCAAACACTTCTTTCTTTTTCTTGAGGAGAGCAATGAATTGCTCTTGTTCATCGGGTGTTAAACTTTTACCAAGCTTGACAACTTGGGGATTTTTGAGATCTGAACTAAGGTTCACATCGATGGTATCTTCAATGGACATATGTGAGCCTTCCTCAAGTTGATGTGGTGTTGGGATTAGATTTATGTCATCTAAGATGTCATCCAAATTTTCTTGTTTATCATTGTCTAACTCTGCCTGAAAGACCTCGGGACCATTAGTGGAAAGTGATGGGGGTGAAGGTGGCGATGAAGGAGGAATGTAATTGGCCGAAGCCCTTAGCAATTCCTCGGATAGGATGAGCTCTAAAAAGGAGGGTGGGGAAGAAATCTGGTCCAAGTCAATAAGGCTAATGTCAATTGGAATTGGCCTAGCCAAATCGTATGGATTACGGAGCAGGGTGAATAAGTCAATAGGATTCATATTGACCTAGCGAAAGGAAGGATGGCCTGGATGAATGGGTAGATGGAACGATTGAATCTGAACCGATGTCGAGTCGTGTTATCCCTATAATAATGGACATGAAATTAACATGAGAGCAACACATATTTTTGTTGTTTTTTTTTTTTAATTGTTTTGTTGATTTTTTTTTTTAAATATGTACATATGTTACAATTCTTGGCTGATGTGTGCGGCTCAAGGTGGATTTCCAGGTGGGTCCACTTGTTCTTGTGGAAGAAGTAAGCGGAATATGGGATGATGGATGGGGAACATTCGGAGGTAAAACTCTTCCTGTTGGGTGATGGGGACAATGGGTTGTGACTCCTCTTCAGAATCGTCAGAAGCGTTTGACATGACTTCAAACTCTTCGTAACTTTCATCATCGAAATCAAAGACAGGATAAGAGAAGTTTATGGGATCATCCTCGTCTACTTCATCAATGCGAAGTTCTTGAAGGGCTTGTTCAAGAGAGGATGTTGAGGGTAATGGATGGGTGGGGTGATCTTCATCATTGAGGCTAAGCTTTTTAAAGGCTTTCTCAAGAGAAGAGGTGGAAGATAATGGGGTATAGCCTAAACTAAAATGATCATGGGTGCCTCTATATGGGACATCTAAGATATCATGCATCCCTTGCTCATGGGAACCTAGACCTTGACCTTGCCAATTAACCATGCTAAAGTAGCAGGATGGAAACTCCTCCATATTAGGTATGTTGGCACACCTAGGCTCTTTTGGTTCTTTGGGTGGGTTTGCTCCAATTGAGCAATCCAACCCTCCATAAACAAATTTAATGCTATTTGGAGTTGCGCTCATGTCATAAACAACTCCTATGGTTAAAGAACGGTCCCGGGGGCATCCAAAATCCTTAGCTGTGGGAATGGCTAGGGGTGTGATGGTGACGTCTTGGACCACGTACTCACCTATACCAGGATTGGTGATGTGGACTTTGACTTGGGCTGATGTGGTTGATGATGGGCACTCAGATGGTTCTGGGTTGGTTGTGGATGGTGGTGAATTAAATATTTCATAGTTCAAAAGTTTGACTTGTGAAACATCGGCTGACAGAGTGGGGTTGGATGGCGGCATGGAATTAGAGGATGACAGATGGGGTAATGATGAAATAGAAGAAGTGGTTGTAGAAGAAGGGGTAGTTGTGATGTACGATGTGCTAACAGTAGATTGACCATGACCACATGTACAAGAAGAAATGGATGTTTGAGGAGGTGATGTTATGGGTAGCTCCTCTAATATGGGAGCTTTAGAAGAAGATGTAGATGGATTGGAAGAAGGTGGATTAAAATATGATGTGGATGGATTCGATGATGGTGCCAAGAATAAATGGGTGGAAGGTAACATGGATTCATAAGGATTTGAAATGAAATTACAATACTTAAAAGGTTCGACATCCACGGGGATGCAATGGACCTGTCCATCATGAACATATTTCAAGCACTGGTGGAGAATCGAAGGAACACATTTCATTTCCCTCATCCAAGGTCTACCAAGGAGTATATTATACGCCATGGCTCCTTCCAAGATGTGAAACATTGTGTGCAATGTTCTAGCCCCTACTTCTATGGGTAAAACAACAGTGCCAACTATGGTACACAAAGCATCATTAAATGCTTTGAGGGTGAATGATGATTTGGAAATGTGTGATGGAGGTAATTTGAGGTGGCTAAGGGCAGCGGTAGTGATGATATTTATGGATGAGCCGGTATCAATTAGGACTCTTTTGAATGGCTTTCTGTCTATTAAGGCCATTATGTGTAATGGAGGGTCTACTGATTCTGAACTCATTGACTTTATCTCAAAGTCATAGAAGGTGATTGATGGCTCCATACACGTTCTAACACTCCCTACAAAGTTGTTGAAGGCATTAGAGTCTTGGGATTCTAACTCAATTGACTTGAGTATTTCCATTAAAGCGTCTCTATGCCTAGGGGATTGTTGGATAAGCTCATACACAGAAAGCTTGGTTGACGCCATTTTCAAACTAGTGGTTAACCGACTGGTTAAGGTTACCATTGGCCTTATTGGATGAAGGATGGGCTGATTGGATGGATTGGATAGATTGATTGGCGGAGATGGATTTGGTGATGTTTGGATGGGAGGTGGGTTCGAAGGTTGTTGAGCATTTTTTTGGTTTTTTTGTTGCCCTCTAGTGACCACATGGACTGCTCCTACAAAGTTTTGGTACTGTTGGACATGATTTACTTGGTTAGGAGGTGTTTGTTGATTGTTACCTCCTATATTATGTTGGACCTCCCCATGGTTAGGTAGAGGTGTCTGATATATGCCCAAGTTTTGGTTTTGTGGAGCTAAGGGGTTATCCACGTTAATGGCCCCTAGGTCTATGAGGTCTTGCACTATGTTCTTGAAAACATGGCAAGAGTTAATATCATGCCCATTTTGCCTATGGTATGGGCAAAACAAGTGCTCTCTATAACTTTTAGGTCTTTTGGTGGGGTCATCGGGCCTTATTTTTGGTAAGGCTAATTTATTAGTCTCATACAACCTTCGAAACATGGATGAATATGACTCCGCTAAGGGAGTGTATTGTCGTTGGGGTCGATTGTATTGGCGGTGGGTAGGTTGTTCCATAGTTGGCGTTGTGTTTTGTACCATTGGTGCTTGTGTTACTGATGGGACCGCATGATAGGTAATTTGTTGTTGCACCAGATTTTGAGCCACTACGGGTTGGCTCATCACCACTTGATTGACTTGATTAGTTGTGTTAGCCATTGAGGCTTGTGTTGATTTAGTTTGGTCGGATTGATTATTTTGGTATTGGCCCTTATTTTGCCATTCCTTTTTCTTAGGCTTAATGACACCTTCTTGGATTTTTATCTCCTCAATGACACTAGCTTGTGCTAAAGCTTCTTCAAATGTTCTATAGGTATTTAGTTGTAGCATCCAAGAGATGGGTTTTAAGCAACTCTTGGTGAAAAGTTTTATAACTTCTTCCATTGGTAGGGAGAATGGCAACTTTGTTATGACTGCCCTCCAACGGTTTCCAAAATCATAGATAGGCTCATCATCCCATTGTTTCAAATAATATATGTCTGATAATGATACCTTCTTTCTAATATTGAGAGCGAAACGTTCAAAGAATAGGTCCATAAATTGGTCAAAAGTATAAATACTATGTGTAGGCAATTGATTGTACCATTCAATGGCATCTCCCCCTAATGTTTGAGGAAATGTTTGGAGCATAAGAGCATTATCATCGTTAATCCAAAAACATGCATGAACAAATGAACTCACATGCTCCTTGGGATCCTCAGTTCCCCTAAACTTGTCAAACTTTGGTACCATAAAATCTTTCGGATATGGCGATGATGGTACCAAAGGGTGGATTGGTTGATGGATCAGTTGGCTTAAGGTTAGCTTTTGGCTTGTTATGCCCGATGAGTTTTGCATCAACTGATCAATTTGCTTTTGTATTGCCTAGAATCTAAGATCTTCTGCTGGATTGTGAGGACCTTGGATTATGTGGTGGTTGGCCGATGGGCTGGATGAGAGATGTTGTGGTGTAACCATCATGGCATTGTGCAATGAGTTGGGTTGGAGATGAGATGAATATTGATGGTTAACATATGGGGATGATTGATGAGGGGGTTGATGGAAGAATTGGTTGTGTGGTTGGCTGGCAACAATGGTAATTGGTGGGGTTGATGTGTGGATTTGCGGAGGATTAGGAATGGAGACTATGGAATATTGGGGAACCCATGCTGGATTTTGATTGGTGGGTGGAGGTTGGTTTTGAACTATTTGGATCATAGGGTCTATATGGACTGGTTGTTTACCTCTTGTTCATTGTGAAAGCAACCTGTTTATGAGCCCTAATGTATCCGTAAGTTCTTGATCCAACCAGGTGTCAAAGGATGGGGTTGTGGCTAGGTTAGATGATGGAGGGGTGGATGAAGATGGATGAGAAGACATGGGCATGGAGCAAGTTGCATTGGATGTGACAATTTGGGGGTTGTGAACTTGTGAGGCAGCATTGACATACTCCTCATACAACGGGTTGGAATAGGTGGATGTGGGGTAAGTGTTAAGAACACTTGGATTTTGTTGTGATTGGCTCATGGAAGAAGGCATACCATATTCATAAACAAAATTATGATGTCCTTGGGTGAGGCAGGAGGTAGCCAGTTCGGGTTCTTCAAAACCCTCTTGGCTAAGGGGTTCTAAGACATAGTTGGAAGACTTGTAGATGGCCCTCACTTTGTCCATGTCTATGTGGGTGGTGGTTGTTTCCACATTGTGTGGAAGGGATCCTACTTGAGGTAGGGATGGAAATGGTGATCCAGACGAAGTAGTCTGAACCATACTAGATAGGTTGGCTACCGAAGTAGCGGGAGAATGGGAAATGTTTTCCATTAAACAATTTTGGTTTATTACTTTCTTTTGTTGTCTCGTTAGTACCATAAAGTATTTAAACCAAAAATTTAAAGCTTATCAAAATTACACAAACTAAAAACTCTTACAGAATTTAAAGTAAAATAAAACAATCAATCCTAGGTTTTACCATGTGTGGCTTACCTTGTTCATTAATTATTTTCTTTTGTTAATGTGAGATTCTTTTTAGAGTTGTAGGCTTGTGTGTTTTGATGTAACTTAATCTTGCTTAAAGAAAACAAAGGTAAAAAGCTATGGTTGGTTGGGGCAATGAGATTCTTGTTGGTAATGACCTCCAACAAGTTTGCTTGGGGGTAATCCTATGGTTTCTAGGGCATATATTGGTGGATGGAAATCACTGCCACCGTCACCAAATCTCAAGCAATGGTTGGTGATGAAATCCAACCACTACTGTTAAAAAGTGAATCGTGCAAGTGTGTGTGATTAATTTTATATTTCTTGTTGTTTATTGTGTTCCAAGCAATATTAAAAGGAACAAGATTCCTAAGTTTAAACTAGAAGCTAACATAAAGATACAAATTTTATCAATGGAAGTGGAGTACACCGCTTGAAACCCCTACCTACAAATGATACCAAATGATATCAAAAGAGCATCGGAGGGTTCGTCCACTTCCCCGCTAAAGGTGCCACCCTAGAGCAGGACTAATTTTTGTATGTTCATGTTATTCCCATTTAAACAAAGAAAGCAAGCAACTTTTAACCCTAAGAATGCAACTAGGTATGATCTTTTTGATTTCAATGCAAGCCAGGATGCAAACAGTCACCTAGATCCACAATTTTAGAACAAGAAATGAAATTTGTGTAAATAAATGCACAAAACCCTAAATGTAATCTTGCTAAGGATTCTTTCCCAAATTACTTAGTGTTTAGTTCCTTTTATAACCCCAAAACAATGAAAAATTACAGAAAATACAGAATACGTAAATCATGAAATGAACAACTGGGGTTATGGGACTTACTCGAAAGCCTTAGCTCTGCTCCAAATCACTGATAGGCATAGTTGGGTGCTTGTGTAGATATAATAGGACACCTACGATAGCAAGTAGCTTGTGCATGCATGATAGGGTGCTTGTGCAGACACAATAGGTTGCTTGTGTAATCTCTGAAAAAGGGCTACAGAATGTTGTAGAAACCCTAGCGGCGAGATCGATGACTTTTGTACTTCTAAAAATCCCTACAAAAGATAGAAACAAACTCAAGTTAGCAAAGTAAATCAATTTAAATAATGAAACCCTTGTGGGGTCCCACCGTGATCGCCATTTGTAGAGCTAAAAGCACAACACTAAATAACAATAGAAAGTAAACAAATATGATAAGACAAGAGTAATTGCACAAGAAATATTATTTATTAAATAATGGGGGGAGCTAAAAAACTCCTTTGTACAATTAATTCTGCCTTGACAGAAATGTTGTGATACAATGAATATAGATTGCTAGGGTTCTCCGAAACCCTAGCTACAATAGAAAAAGTGTCTTCAGTGTGCTTCACTCCCAACAGAATGAGTGGGCTTCAGGTATCCATGTGTTCGGGCCACTCTGACTGTAGTAGTCTTCCAATGCTCTCTCTTGGTTGATGCTATCCAATCCTACACACACAACAAACAATAAAGTTGTTAGTAAACAAAAGGAGGGTTCCACAATGTGAACCCTCAAAAATGAAAACTAAAACCCTAGATCTATGTAAGCTGGATATGTAAGATGCAATAACAACAAATGATAACAAAAATTTAGATTTACCTTGCTTGTGATGATTTGTTGCTTTGTTGTTGCAGATCCGATGGCAGATGACTTGATGCAGCAGACTCTGGTTCGTGCTTTGATGATTACGATAGGTATGGACACGCACTTGGAAGGCTCGAGCGTGCACTTGGCAGGCTCTAGCGTGAGCTTCGTAGGCTCTAGTGCGCACCTATGGGATACGGTAGGCTCTAGTGAGTGCCTGGCAAGCTCTATAGTGAGCTTCATAGGCTTTGGAGTGCACCTATGGGTGAGGGCTAAATATATAGAAGTAGATCATAGGGGATGTGGAGGATTCGATGGATGGGGGATGATGGCGGTGATGGAAAATGGCTGGGGGATGGATGCGGAGGTAGCTAGAATGGTTGAAGTCCTATGGCAAGCTAGGGTTTTGGATCTTCAGGGCTCTATAACCTTATGCTTCACAGGGGCTTCTTTCACTGATCTCTCTATGTGCGAATATCTTCCAAGGCATTCCAGGGTTCCAGGGTTTGGGCATTTGCACATGCCTTTACTTATAATCCAACCTTAGGGTTTCTTAGGGTTTTAGCTCAACACTTTAGATCATGTGGCTAAGATTAAATCACATCCTAGGGCTGAGATTGTACTTTAAGTGTGGCATGGATTAATGAAGATGGACGGTGGAGATTAGATTGGATCGGATGACTGTGGTTAATTGGGTTTATAAATACATATTTTATAATAAATATATTATAATATAATATAAAATATTATATTAAATATAAAATAATATTAAAATAAGCCCAATTGGGTTAGGAAATGGAGGGAAAGGTGGATGTGGGCCAAATAATGGCGGGAAAGGTGGAATTGGGCCAAATAATTGGAAAGGTGGAATGGTGGACAAGTGGGTGGTGGGATGGTTAGGATGGAGGATTAATGGCTGCAATTTGGTGTCTACACTTTATTTTCTCTAGATCATAATATTTCACTATGTCATAGAAGTCTCTCCAAGGAGGTAGTTCTTACATTTTTATTATATCCCAATCAAGTTCATTCTCTTTTAAATTATTCTAGAGTTGTTCTATTTTTGGTTGTTCAACATGCTTGAATATCAGAGGATTTCCCATGTTTAACTCTACTAGTTTATTTTTAATCTACCCACTAGGTCTTAATTCCACTTGTGTGGTCTTTCATGCAGTTTAAATTTCTCAAACCTATTTCAAGACTTCACCTTACTCTCTTGCTATCAAATTAATAGGTTCAAAATTGAATGTAAATTTATGTGTCAACTTTTTTTATGGTAGAGCCATAAGCTCTATTTATTTCATCTAATTTTTGGTAGAATATCATACCAAATATCTAGTCTATCACATAGTAGGGCATCAAAAATGGTTTACCAACAAAACCATACATTCTAATCATAGTCCCGTATATCAATAAATACCAATATCCTTCCTCGTATTGAGGATTTTGAAGTTTCTCTACTATATTCTAAGAGAGTAGGGTCAAGTTTCCATATATGAGCTTTAATGCTAAGGCTTAGAAATTGCCTGTTGAAATCGTAGTAAGGATTGGAAGCCCTGATAAGGTGTGTCTAGTATACTACTTCCATGAGGCTTCCTTGTGAGTTTATCCTATCTATTACTAACAAGGACATGATATCTACTATGTTGTATAAGAACAACTAGGCTAGATGTGATAGGTATCTAAATACTCTATATTTTGATGTCTCCAATTTTGTGAGCTACACATGCATTTTTCACAATGAAAGCGGACCCAATAAAAGAAAAATAATTTTGTAATTGGTTTGAGTGATATGTTCCATAATTTTGGAGATTTCTAATAGCATAATCCATGGAAATTTGGTAGTAATAGACATATTTATCTATTTGTAGGTCAAAAATTATAGCTAGCATGAATAAAATATCAATATATTAGAACTCAAAAATCTAAATTGGGATTTTTGGCATGACATTATTGAGTGTGAGATGATGTAATTATTGGTAAAGTTATAATTATAGGCCTATTCCCCCATATTTATAGATCCTAGGGTTATAATATCTCTTTTGACCTTTGACGGTAAATGTTTTGGGGGTGAGCATCCATTGCAAATGCATTGACATAAACCTCAAGCGTAAGATAGAAAATTACCTAGTCTTTCTTGTTCTAAACTACTTAGATTTGGGACTTGTAGAATTCTACCATTGCTAGAACCAACTATAAGTAGGGATGTACTGGTTTATGCATGTACAAAGAAAATAATGAGTGCCATGCAACTACACCTAGACTACTTAGTGAAACATTTTAGTCTCTCTATTTAGAATCATCTTGGAGACACTTATTTTACCTGCAAAGTAATTTTTGCATCTTGAATTTTAATTCTTTCTAAATATTTGTACCTTTTTCAATACCCTTTTGATTTCTCCATGTTTTCTTGGAAGATATTTTAGCATTGCTAGCCATGTTCACTGATATTTGCTCAGAAAAATAATTCTATACTAATATCTATCGAATATAACCACTATTACTTGCATTTAGGGCCTTAAACAATTCTTTATTAGAATGTTTTATCTTCTTAAAAGTGCTTACACCTAGTAATTTTCATGTAGATTTTAGATGCCAAGGCTTTGCTTTATAATGTGAAATTGATCGTTGGCATAATTAATGTGGTAGATTGGTGCATCCTTTATTTTTATTTAAGACCATATTATCATATTTATTGGAAACATGTGAATGCTTATGTATACTTGTTTAGTCATTTTTGTTGCATTTTTTGATGAATGAACATGCAATAGTTCAAAACCTACCGCTAGCTAGCGTTTGCTTCAACCAATCATATTTTAGCAATTTATTAGCAATTTACAGTTATCATGGCTTATTATAGTTTTATTTTTTATGTACATATAATACAAGTGTGGTCACACCTTTTCTTACACAAAGTGCTTTAAATACATGGCATTTACCAGAGTTTGAAAATTTTGGTCGTTAGTATCTATTAGCTCATATACATTACAATAATGTTTTGTGTTGATGTGGTAGGATCCAGTCTAGAATAAATCAAAAAATTTATGATTTTCCAATTTTGTTCTTTGTCCCACTTAGTTACTATTTCACCGATTTAATAATCCTAGAATAAGGCCTTTTTATTGAACCGCCACTTAATTTTAGTGTTTCTCTAATAAAGGCGTAAATAGTGACCTCTAGAGAAGACTAAATGAAGTTCATCTAATACCTTTTTAGCTTGCTTTGGTCAGATGCATAAAAGTACCCTATCATTTTTTTTTCTAAATATTCATTTCAACATCAAAATATATTTCAAATATTTTAGTAAATATCAGTCTTTGAGATGAATTTAGTCCTTTTGGGCATCTACCAATTTGAAAATACTTGACCAATTTAGTGATCCAATCTATTTTCTCTAGGCATTATTCATTCTTAGAATTTACCTCAAAGTAGTATTATATACATAGGTTATGTTCTAGTCCTATTGCAAAATCTAGTTTTTCACATAGCACTCTTCCTCTCACTAGATTAGTTGGCCTTGTATCAACATAATATTCCTATACTTTGGTAACCCATCCAACCCTTTTCTCTTCCAATTCACCTTGAGGAATGAAATTTATGACATCTGAATGTAGTACATAGACCAATGTCTTGCTCTAAGATAAATACTACCTAAGATTTTTTAATGACTTCATGATAATAAACACATGTTTCTCTATGAAACTATAGCTCTTCTAATAATCATGGAGTGCTTGGCTAAGAAAGGATATCAAATGCTCCTCCTGGTTATCATATTTATAAGTTAAGAATATAGTGTAACTATCTTTAGATCTATAGACATACAAAATAAAATATTTTTCATAGTGTAGGCCCAAAAGGCTACATAATATTTGTTTTGCAAAAAATCTAAAATTTTGGCTAAGTTTCAATTAGATGTATCTAGGCCAAAATTATCCTATTATTGCTAGGTCGTATTTGGCTCTTGAGCACAGAAAAAATAGTCAAAAATACATAATGCACAATAAAAAAATGAGACCTAGCGTATAATGTCTCTAGGCCACACTTATATGTGCATATCATCAGGTCGTCGTCAGTTCAGTTTGATTTGGTAAAACTTCATAATGGTAATGCAACCCAACATATTTTTCTATGTTGCACATAAATTTTATCTTTGTGGCATAAAAGATTAAAGTGTGGTTCAGCTTTGAGCAGTCTCCAAGCCGCAGTCAGCATAGTCAAGCTGCACATTTACAAAATCCAAAATCTGGCACAACTATAAGTGTATCCATGCCACACTCAGTTGGGAGTATTCAAGCCACATTCATTAGGTCATGTTCATCAGGCCACAAGGTTGTATCCAAGCCACAGTCAAAAAATTCAAATCGACCAACATTGCAATCAAAAATATAGTCTAGAGTGTTATTTTGCTGCTAAAGTTGAAATTCACTTTGAGCAAAGTGTGAAGGAGAAACTACGGTTGTGCATCATACAACCAATATTCATGCCATAGTCAACATGGTAAATTATTAATTAGTTGTGATTCGAAGTGCAGTCTAGTTAAGGGTCTCTACATCGCATTCCAATTTTACTTTGGAACCATAAAGAAGAAAATTACCATTGCATACGATGCAATATGCTCCAAGTCACAGTCAACACGATAAACATAGGCTAAAATAGTGAAATATATGCAACTGCGTGACTCTAAAGTAGAGTAAGGCTAGAACCTAGGTCACAAACATAGAAAAAATTCAAGCTTCATTTGAATACTAGATATCAACCATCTACAGATAGATCAACACTCAGTGTTGAATTCACAAGTTGATGTGTATATAATGAATATTTAAGTACAGTGTAGAGATGAAAATTCTAAATAGGTATTTTTGAGCTAATAAGCTAAAGCATACAATATTTTTGGTGAGATTTGGTTGTAAATCAACCACCGAGGAGGGACTGCAAGAACAAGGGATGGATCAGATAAGTTCTTGGCAAGATTGCATAGCTAGAACCCATGAAGGCCAAGCAAGTTGCAGAGGTAGTTATAGAGGATATATGTACCAAGCTCATTCATCTCTCCTTGAATTGAATATGAGGCTACTATGTTAGCATCCCGCTAGTTGAGCATTTATTTCTCTTTGTAATGCTCTATTTTATAGAAAATCATTGTAAAACTATAAATAGAGGTTATGAAATCCTTTCAAAAGGTTGACTCTAAAGTGTTTGCTTATGCTACTATTGTATATTTCTTGAAAATTAATAAAAGAAGCATTGCTGGGAATTTTTACCTCAGACTTACATCTTTTATCATCTAATTACAAGCCTTGTGAAGTTATTTCTGCTACTACTACTATGGTTAGTGTATTATGCTAAATTGGATTTCTAACTTAGAGTAAATTGGAATGATTCATGTTTAAATGTATGCTTGGATAGGATTCTATTTCTATTAGTTAGAGTGTCAATATTATTTTGCTATTTGGATTATTGATACCCTTGATGTTTGGAATAATTCTTGAAGTATGCAATTGGTTTTAATGCTAAATATGGTAATGTTTTGAATGTTGTTAGTTCTAAGTATTTCTCTAGAAGTTGAGTTGTCATGAGGTTCTTTGTAAATGCCTAGGCTATTAGATTTATCCATCCACTATTAATTATTTCTTTCTTAACTCTTTTATTTCTATCCCTACCCTTTATTCATTTTACTAAGCTTAAAAGAGTCAATATTTAATAAGTTGACAAGGTATACCAGCCTACTTTGGAGGTTGAATTGAAGCAATTCAGTTCATCCAATGTGTGGTTTGGGCTATTATTAGTGGGTTCTCACCTATAAATCCTTACAAATGATAGTCATAGTTCAAGTTACTATATGTGATGAACTAAACCACAACAGTTTTTGGCATGCTTTATGGGACCCTATTCACAAAATGTTTATTTTCCACTAGATATTATTTTTTCATTATTACAGAGGAATCAAGATTTAGTGAGTTGTCTTGACCTCACTCAGTGGTGGAATTAAATTCACTTGGTGACTCCCTGGAATCAAGAACCTAGAAAGCCCTTTTTAGTAGCTCATTTTTTCATGTTTACTAGGTCATATGATAGGAATAGCCAGGATCCTATACCATTATTTGAGCTACCATTTAGAATATCAATACATACAAGGAGCTTATCTTTAGATTCACCTTTTGAAGAAATCCCAATAAATTTTGATCATTGGGTTCCCCAAAGACTAACGCCACAAAAAACCCCAGTAAAAATGGCTCAATAAAACCAAAATTAGACTACACAAAGTTATCCTTATTAGGATACCTTTGGTCCTTTAAGACTCCCTTAGATGCATGATATCCCTCAAGCTACATCCAAATCCATACCCACTTATGATGGTTTAGGAAAAACTACTTATGAGCACTATCAAGATATATTAAATCTAGCAACTATCCATAATATTAGGAATGAAGATGTTATTGTCAGGCTTCTAGCCCTATCCTTTAGAGGTAAAACCATTCATTGGTTTAGAACCATGACCGATAACAATATTTATTCATGGTCTGAATTATATGGTCCTTTTATGGAAGACTTTAATGATTCATCTGACCCCTTTTCACTCTTCAATCAATTCACTGCTATGCAAAAACATCCATAGGAGTTAGTCTTTGACTTTAATTTGAGGTTTAGTAGGACATGGAAAAGAATTCCTCCTAAAGCTAGACCAGCTTCCCCCTTGCTTTTATGTATTATATCAAAGCCCTTGGGTCATATCTAGGATTACAAACTCAATAGTCAGGTATAAAATCCTTTCCTCAAGTTTACCATGTAGTTGTGTAGGCAAAAAATATTCTAATAGTTGTAGGAAGACTCCCACAAAATATGGTCATGCCTTATTGCTCTAAAATTCCTTATTTTACACCCCAAGTTAGAACATCAACATACTCATTTATGGATCCCCCACTCTCATATTAATCATTGTATTAGATGGCTCCAATTCCTCCTTCTAAACCATCACTAACTTCAGTCCCTTTTCCCCCTCTCCCATATCAAAATTTCTAAGATTAAACTCTATTGTTAGATATCCAAAATACTTTGAATAAATCAATAACAAATTTAATGCAATGGAAAAGAGAGAAATAGAAAGGTCTCAATAGAGAATATTTCCATATGTTAACATAGACCAGAATCCTGGCACTAGTATAAATACAAGGCCTAGGGTTAGTACAAATCAAGAGGATCAATAATTTACCTCTGAAACTAGTTTGGTGAATGTTTTGTGTTTAGTTTGTAATGACCCTCATGATTCTAACACTTGTGTAATGTACCAACACCATGTGCAACAAGCCATAGAGAAAGCTAAAAGAAATCAAAATGGAAGGATCAATATGTTATGGTAGTTGGAACAATTCATGTTTGGACCAGAACCATTAGAGGAAGAATCAGTCTTAGTCCTAACCAGATATAGAAAGAAATAATTACGAGTAGATCCACAAATAATGGATCAGTTTCAAATTCCTTCATAGAAAAAGAGGGAACAGCCCCTTCCAAGCAACGATAAGCTCTCAATACCAAAGGCCACTAAGAGGAGAGATCCAGTTACCAAAGAACAATAAAAGGATAAAAACCCTCTAAAATAGGGAGAAAGTGATAATAATAAAGAGAAAGTAGGTTCTAAGAAAGAGGTAAAAGAGAAGCTAAGATTCCCTTCCATCACCAAGAGGTAAATGATTGAAGCAACTCAATAGTATAAGAGAAAAATTGGTGAAACTGATAAGATATATGAAAAGAGATCTTTAGGAAAGACTAATTTTAACATAGTTGAAGAACTAAAAAGGACTCCCTCTAGAGCAAGTCTTTATGACACCCTCTTCATCCCTAGCTAGATTAACTTGCTAAAGACCTCTTTGAAGAATAATTCTCAAGAAAGGGATACCAACACAATATTTAATCTATCACGTGGATAAGAAAATATGACTTCAATGACCCTAAAAAATAAAACCCCACCCTTTTACATTTCCCTAAGAATGGAAGGATGGGTTTTCTATAACTACATGATAGATTTAGGGGCTTCCACTATAGTCATGCCTAAAGTAGTATGTGATGAAATGGGATTGGAATACACTAGATATTATCTAGGAGTGTTGCAATTATATGGGACACCAATAAATACCATTGGAGTATTAAAATATGTGTTAATGAAGTTACATAGAGCACCAAAGGTCACTATCATTCAGGAAATTATAGTAGTTGACCTAGAACCTTATTTTGGTTTATGCCTTTCCAGATAGTTCATAGCAAAGCTAGGGGGCTATATGTATTTGGATTAATCTGGCATGATGATCCCATACAAGGGTAAGAGAATAAATATAACTCTTGAAAAGCTTATGATTTATCATATTGAAAAAATAGAGGAAGACATGTGTAATCTCTCAATGTTGGAAGAGCCTGAACTGATAGATAACCTTGAAGATTAAGAAGTGGAAGATGAGTTACCATTTATGAAATATTATAGTTTCTTTGGAACTGGGATGGGCACTTATATCATCTCTTCAGAAACTGATAAAAAGAGAAGGTATAAAAAAATTTTGCTTATAGATTGACTTGATCTTGTACCAATAATGTTGTAGAATATGAGGCTCTATGTCTAGGATTAATGCAAGTAGAGATTATGGGTATTAAGATGTTAGATATATATGGATATTCATAGCTATTAGTTAATCAAGTTAGATAAATGCAATAGCAAACATCATTATTTAAAATCATATAGGAATAGAGTGTGGGATTTGATGGAATATTTTGTTTCTATAAAAATTCACTCAATTCCTAGGAATCAAAATACTTTGGATAATGCTTTAGTTGTTAAAATTTCTAATTTTAGCCCATATTCAGATTATGGATTAGTAAAATATAAAAGGATTAAATTATTTTTCAAACCTGTAGTACCATATAGATATATTTTTTGGTAGATATTTAAGAATAATGATAAAATCATTGATTTACTAGTTAGAGAGGCTTGCTTTTCCAACCTACAAGAAGATTTCCCTCAAGAAATAGATCATCAAGACATCATTTGCTTTTAAGGTCTTGATCACACTAGAAAGCCTTTTTGATAATGAAGATGGTAAGAAATCAAGAGCAATGAAAATTGATGATGAAATTTATCAAGAAGTTGAAATAGAAAAGGATAAAAAGATTAAGATTGGCATTCAGTGTTCCCCTAAAGAAATGGAGGAACTTAAGGCCCTATCCCTTCAATACCAATATATTATAGCTTGGTCATATGAAGACCTTAAGGTGTATGATAAAGGGATTATTCAGCACACTATTGAGCTAGAATCTGATGCAAAACCTTTTAGACAGAAGTAGAAACTTATGAATCCCAAGGTCAAATCTATAATGAAGCAGGAATTACTCAGGTTGCTAAAATAAAAGATTATATACCCTATCAAACATTCTACATGGATGGCCAATTTGGTACTTGTTAGAAAAAAAAAGGGAGACTTCTGCCTATGCATTGATTTTAAAAATATGAATAAGGTATCACTAAAAGATCACTATCCTCTCTCTCATATTGATTAGATTATATAGATTGTAGTAGGTACTAAGAGGTTCTCTCTGTTAGATGGCTTCTTGGGGTATAATTATATTTTGGTGAAATATGAGGATCAATTCAAAATAGCTCTCACTACCAAATGGAGTACCTTTGATTACCAGATAATACCTTTTGATTTATCCAATACTAGAGCTAATTTTTAGAGGGCCATGGGTTATGCTTTTAGTGAACTTATCAACAAGATAATATTAATATATATGGATGATATAACAATTTTCTCTCATAAAAAGTAGGAACACCTCAAGCATCTTAAACAAGTTTTTTATAAATACAAAGAGTTTGGCTATATTTAAATCCAAAGAAATCAATATTTGTAGCTCATGAGGGCAAGTTACTGGGACATATTGTATTTGAGCGAGGAATGTTTATCGATATAGATAGAGTAAAAGTAATATTGGGTCTCCCTTATCCTATAAACAAGAAAGCTTTGCATTCTTTCTTTGGGTAGATTAACTTTATCAAAAAGTTTATTTTAAATTTTTCCCAGATCGTCAATCCCATGTCAAAATTGCTTAAGAAAAATGTTAAATTCAAGTGGACTGACAAGAGAAAACAGGCTTTTGAGTTAATCAAATAATTCATTGCCACTACCCCAATATTGATCAATCCAAATTTCAATAAACACTTTATTGTATATGTTTATGGAGTCGAGGAGAGCTACGTTGCAGTATTGACTCAAAAATATGATTCAAACAATGATAATCCTATTTTATTTTGGATCCAAACTCTCTAAAAATACCAAAATAAATAAAACTTCATAGAGAGATAGGTTTTTACAATCATGAAATCCCTAAAAAAAATTAGGCAATATCTAGATCAAAACAAAACTTTGGTTTATGTGGTTCATCCTAATATCAGAAGCTTCATCCTGTAGGGTGCTAGGTGAGAAGAGAGCATATTGGATCACAAATATTCAAGAATTTGATATAGAGATCCATCCTACCAGGTTGGTGAGAGGAAGAGCTCTTTTCCAGGAATTGGCTACCAAAGCAATCAAGAAAGAGAAAGTAGTCTTTCAGATTCCAAAAGCAGAGCATAATGAATATAGTATTTCAAAGGAAATAGATTAGGTCGATTCTCTCATAAGATATTTTTATACAAGAATGTGCCCCCAAGATCTCAATGCTTCCTAAATAAGGGGGTATAGGCTCCAAGTCTTAAATTATGTACTGCTACCTGAAGGACTGTATAGAAATAAGCTTGATGAAGTTCTCTTGAGATGTGTCAAGGAAGACCAAAATCAAAATATCACTGCATTGAAGATTAAGCAACTGCATTGAAGATAATAAAGGTTGTTTATTACTAGCCTACTATTTTCTTTGATGCCTTCAAAATCACTCAATCATGTGATAAATATCAAAGGTATGTAGGGAGAACTCGAAATGCATCATTACTTCTTAAGCCGATACAAGTAGAGCAACCATTTCAACAATGGAGACTGGAATTTATAAGAGAAATAAATTCAAACTCCTCAACAGGCCATAGATATATCTTGATTTTCACTAATTACTTCACCATATGGGATGAGATAATTTCAACCAAAAAGTCTGATCAAGATGTAGTTATCAAATTTATTGAAAGCTTGATCACTAGGTTTGGTATCCCTGAGGTCTTGGTGAGTGATAATGACCCAAATTTTATAGGGGAAATGTATATTGATTTTACCAGTAAATATGGCATATGCTTAAAAAATTCTTCCAACTATTATCCACAAGGAAATAGCTTGGCAGAATCAACCAATAAGAATGTGCTTAAAATGCTGAAAAGTTCCTTGGAAGATAACAAGAGAATATGGAATTTGATTTTAAATCAAGCCTTCTGGGCAGATATAATAACATAAAATAAGTCCATAGGCACATTTCCTTATTCCTTAGTGCATGGGAAAGAGGCTATATTGCCTACACATTTAGAGATGTCTGCTTTAAAACTAGCTAGCTGGACTGATTTGCTAGAAGAAAATCCTATAAAATTTAAACTAGCTTAGTTTTTGCAGGTAGAAGAATATAGGGAGGAGGCCTACAAAAATTTTTAGAAGTACTTGGCATAAACCAAAGGTTGGTTTGACAAAAATGCCACTTACAGGAAATTCAGAGTTGGAGATTCAATATTGAGATGGAATGCAGAGAAAGCCAAGCTAGAAAAACACCAAAAATTCAACTCATTTTGGGAAGGTCCATTTGTGATAACTGCAACCAAATTTAGTAATGCATTCTAGCTTCAATACCGGAACAAGAATTTATAGCTAATTCTAGTCAATGGCTACCATCTTAAGCTATATATTTGAGTAAAATCCCTTACCTTGTATTTTATGTATAATATTGTATTATATGTATTTTTAGTTACAAAAAAAAAACAGGGCTACAACCTATAACTAACTTTCAAACAAGTGAAAGCAATCAAAAATTGTGAAGAGTAAGGTTCCATATTGCATCCAATAAGATTGAAAGATAAAATAATGTGTTGGTTGGCATTAGGTTTCATCCCATAATCAAGAAATCTCAAAAAGAAATGTCTTAGGTCCTAGACCATAGTTAGTGTGGTCAAAATAGCAAATATTTGATATTCAAAATGTTATTAAGCACTCACAAGCTCTAGGCCACACCTAACGCTAGCCAAATCTAGGCCACGATCAACATGGTCAAAGCACTAGTATGCAAAATTTGAAGTGTATCCCACAACAGGGTTCCACGTCACATAAGGAAGCAAAGGAAAATAACAAAGGTATTTGTCCAAGTGCTTCCACATCGCATCCAAACTTCTCATGCAAGTTTCTCATATTTATCTGACCATTTTAAAACTTGAACTATGAATTAATGGGGTGACCCACCTACTGCATTAATTATGGTTGGTAAAAACACAATACTATAAAATTAAGAGTTTTTAGTTTTTTTTAGTTCACAAGGACTGGTGATGAAGCACTAACAAAGCACTAGAGAAAACGTTGGTAAGAATTTTAGAGTTTCAAAAGAGTATCCATAGGTAGCCGAATGAACGCAATGACATCATCCTTAGAAGAGACTTTCGATGGAGTAAATAGTGGAATGCGGTGATACCTCGATACAACAAAAGCAGTAGTTGAAACTATTATGACATGGAAAAATAGAAATAGTCTAAGGAGAGACGTCAATAATAGATTACTTACAGGTTTATATGCTCCAAGAACTTCTACCTGTGTGGTATTCTCTCTCTTATCTTTTTACATTTGTGATTCTGTTAATCCATACCTTGAGCTCATATCCACAATTATTAAATTCTATGATATAAAAAATAGGGTATTTAGAATTGTTGATGGTAGAACCCTTTTTAAGATAACTCCTGATTTCTACTACCAAATTTTCACCATGGGAAGGACCCCACATGTAAAACCTAAGACTTTCGATATAGAAGACCAAGCAAAATATTACTCTTTGAGCAAGCATCCTAAAAAATAGATAATTCTTTGTAGAATGGTTGAATAGAAAATTCAAAATCCTAAGTTTCAAATATCATCTATCGAAGCGCCCAATTTTTACAAGTCATTTTATCCAATCAAACGCTTTACTCTATGTTAACAACATTAGTAGGGTTGGAATCATACATCAATGTATATGATTGGCAGATAGCCATGACCTACTACGTTTTAAACATAAATATGTATGATATATCCATTATCGATGGTAATACAAATATAGTCTACTTTAACTGGCCTGATTTCCTGGCTAAAATAATTCATGAACAGTTAGTTGCCATGAAGAAATATACTCAGCCCGCTTCATTTAGACATTGCTCAAACCTATCATGGATGTTTTTGGATGTCGTAAGGAAAGACCTATCCTGGATAAAGGTCAAAGACAAGAATAATGATGGTAACCCTATACCAGTTTACACATGGACAAAGGTTCTGAACTATGAAGAATCGTATTATATTTTCAATAGAAAATTTTTGGGATCAACCCTAAAGATCATGTATGGTCAGTTTTCCAGGATTCCTCCCCTGGCTAAATAATTGTTGAAGATACCACAAGTAAAGGAAGGTGATTCGTTTGTACTAACTAAAATTATAGTAATAAGTCTATATGGCTTCACAACAAAGCTATTTTTACAGCCACATTATCTGACTGGTCGAATACTAGCATTAAAGTATTGCAAGTAGATTGATTTTATTAATTCTTGCTTTGGTTTTGGGCATAAAAAAAAACATATTTTATAACACCCCTACAATGTGGAAGATATCACCTTGATAGAAAAGGGTCAACATGACCATTTCACTAAAGGACTGAGCAAGTTAGGGCTTATAAAACTTCCACATAGGTGGAGGTATGACCTAGACAATAAGATTTTAGAAAAATTGAAAGCTCTTAATGCTAGTAAAGCCCCTAAATTTATAAGGACTTTGAGGCCTCACATTGAGAAAAATAGAAATAACAAAGAAGATGTCCCTCTGGAATGGGAGGTAGGCAAGATGGCACCTCTACCTTTGGAGAGATATTTTTATGAGCAATTAGTTGATTATGATCCCGTGCATTAAAAATAACATTAGTTAATAGAGGAAAAGATTCAAGAAATGCTAGACAAGTGTAAGTGGGATGAACATAAAGTTTTAGAATGGTGGAAAATAAGATTAGAAAAAAACATTGTAAAATCCAGATATGGTTGTCAGTTTGATACTAAGTTCTCAAAAAATATGATGAACATCATAAAACTTGGAAAGCCAACAATGGAAGAAGCTTGGCATTAAGCTTCAGGAAATATGAAACAAAGGAAGAGCCATATAAGACTAAAAGGAAGAGATCATAAATGAAGAAACAAAAATAAATTCAAGCCCCTTCTCCTCCTCAATCATAGCAACATGATGACACTATAAGACTTTCATATCCAAAGAGGGTAGAAGCACAATTTACTTTTGAGTCTATTGAGGAACAATTACAAATTTATAATAAAGGAGTTGAAATGATGAGGAAAATGGCATATCCTGGTGCTAGATTAGGAAAAAGTGGTTTAGGTCCTACAAAATTAATATAGGTTGAAATGAGGCCAAAGCACCTAGCCTTAGGGGCAAAGATTTTAGTGGAAGAGATAGATAATATTGATAACTCTTCTAAAATCAAATTTATTGCTACAACTCCTGTAAAGCCTCAAACTCCTCCAGCTCAGAATGTTTATCTATATTCACCACGGGAAGAAGCTAAAATTCAAAATGTTGTGCTCAAGAGGAAGGCTAAATATTTGGTTGGAGAAATGTCTAATGAGGAAAATAAGAAAAAGAAATCAGATCAGACATTACAGGCAACTGAACAAACACATGCCTTAGTAATAGAGAAATCTGCTCATAAGGAACAACAACCTAATCCAGATGATATTTTAAGAAAACTACCTTGGTAGGTGTAGGTATGTTCTCTAGTCTTTCTACTTCTTCTTCTCCTATTTTCCCTAAAAATTCTCCCTCCCATTAACAAGAAAAGGAGGTACCACCATCATCAATTACACAAAACCCTCTGCCATCACCACCAAAGCCTCCTACATCTCATTCCATATCTTCTCCCCTTCATTCATAAGAAATTCAAGTCTCATCACCCCAAACTCATGTAATTTCTCTACCAACATCATTACCCCCTTCTCCACCACCATCTATAGTGGCAATTATTAGTACCGTTGTAACATATGTGACTATTCAAGCCATCAACATAGATTCCACTATCATCACCATCCTATTACTTCTATTATCTCTAGTTATATTCCTACCATCATTAATCACTACATCCACACATTCCACTCATCCCATTGTATTTTCATTTCCAAAGAACTTTGAAACTCCCAAATTTTAAATGTACAATGGGAAACAAGACCCCATCAACCATCTAAGGCTATTTCAAATAGTTTGCAGTGACATCAATGATGATGAAAAACTTCTCCTTAGATTATTTCCTAAAAGTCTTAGTGGTTTAGCCTTAGAATGGTATTTTCAAATACCTCATCATTCCATCAAGAAGTTCAAGGAACTTATGGAAACTTTTGTTAAACAATTTTTAATCTACATAGAAGATAAGGTCACTATAGATGACCTTTATCAACTCAAATAATATAAGACCAAACAATTCTTGGATTTCTTAGCTAAATGGAGAGGCTTAGTTGGAAGACTTCAATATATTCCTCCTCATAAAGAACTCTTTCATAATTTCACATGAAACCTTCACGAATAATTGTCATATCCCTTGGAAATGATAAACCTAACCTCTTTTGAAGAAGTAGTTGATATGGCTAAAAGAGTAGAATTCATCCTCAAAATATGAGGGTAACTCAACTATAACAAGAAAGAAGATGAAAAACCCCACGGTAAGAGGTAATACAAAAATAAACATGTTGTAGGAGATTATGTAATCGAATCTCGTCAAATCAACAACATAAACACTACTCAAAATATCCCTCAAAAATTGGTTGTCTAGAGAGAAGACAAACCCAAGAGAGAATATACAAATAATGGATAGAGTCAAATATCTATGCTAAAGATACTCCTTGATTCTAAATTGGTGGAACTTCTACCTATCATGCCTTGGGGTTTGTCCCAAGAAAAGCTATTTTGGTATAGACAGGAAAAATATTATGAAATTCACCATATGGAGGGACATAATACCAACAAATGAAGAACTTTAAAGAACATTATCCAAGACCTTGTTAAGGAAGAAAAATAGTATTCAATAAACCAAAAAATCCCAAAAAATAGGGGGATATTTCAAGATCCCTTGCCAAGATATGATAAAAAAATTATCCAACTTCGTAGGCACTATGCATTTATCAAGATCTTCCTCTGTCATGACTAGGCAACAAGCAAAGAATCAATATTTCAACCTTCATTGGTTATCCCAAGAACAAATATCAACATTCCTAATAATTCACCTTTGGTGCTCACACCTTCTCAAAACACCTTGCATACCTTTGATCTCCGTCAATAATTAGAGGAGGTACCTACAAATATCTCCCTTTTAGAATTGCTAAAAACATCACCTGCTCATAGGGAAATATTGCTAAAACTTTTAAGTGAGCAATAAGTCCATTAAGATATATCTCCAAATGACCTCACCAACATGGATGGACTATATGGGGTAAACAATGCTATAATTAGCATTTCATGAGATAGATCAGGATTATGGACAAGGGATCGGACCCGAAATATACTTGTAAAAAAATGGTGAATCCATTGCGAAACCTTGGTGAATCCTAGCTAGCTTCATGTAGGACATGGCAAATTACCTTATTTTTTCAAAAAAAATATTAAATATTGGTAAATTTGAAAGTTCTAGTTGGATCGGGTGGAAAATGAGATCCGACCATGGGCTAGTGTAAAAAATGGTTTGACCTTGAACCAGGTGTAGAAAAAATCCAATCTCGAATTGGGTACAAAACATGGTATTGGTCATGGATCCAGATTCTATCTCTAAATTGGAGGTCTTGTTTTCAACTGCACTTGAACCCACTTTGCAAAGGGGGGTGTAGGGGAGCAACGCCCCCTCTACTATGTCACCGGGGGATCGAGGAGGAGAAAAAAATAGATGTATTTTTTCCTTTGTAAAACAGGGTTTGGTAGTCCATCCAAATGCAAAACAAGGTTATGATATCAACCTTGTGCAGAACAAGGTTCAGTAGTCTATTTTGATGCAAAACAGGATCCAGTAGTCCATTCGGATGAAAAACAAGGTTTGGATATCGACCTTGTGCAAAATAGGTTATGGTAGTTCATTCGGATGGAAAACAAGGTTTGTATATCGGTCTTGTGTAGAATAGGATCCGATGGTCTGTTCAAATGCAAAATAGGGTCTGGCAGTCTGTTCGGATGCAAAAAGAGGTCCAAATATTGACCTTGTGCAGAATATGATCTGGTAGTCCATCTAGATACAAAATAAAGTCTAAATATCATTCTTGTGTAGATCAGGGTCCAGTAGTCCGTTCGGATGTAAAATAAGATCTAGTAGTTCATTTGAATGCAAAATAGGGTCCAAATATTGGCCTTGTTTAGAACAAGGTTTAAATATTGGCCTTGTGCAGAAGAGGTTCTGGTAGTCTTTTCGGATGTAAACTAGGATCTAGATATCATCCTTGTGCAGAACAAGGTCCAGTCTTGTCTAGTGTTGAACAAGGTTCGATCTGGTGCAAAAATGGGTCTTGTCTAGTGCAGAACTGGTTGGGATATCCGTCTAGTGTAGAACAAGGTTTAAAAATGAAAAAGTATTGATGGGGTGTTAGTTATATATAGTGGTATACTTGGTGGGTTGGGCAGGATAATTTAGAAATTTTAAAATTTTATGGTGAAAAGGAACCTTTATTTAGGTGGGATTGCTGGAAAATTTTTAAAAATATCCATGATACTATTATCAATGCATGGTGAACCGACACCTAAAAATTTTGTCCTAAATTTTTTTGGCTAAATGGCAGACATCTGGGTCCCCCAAATTCATAAATTTGAATTTTTAAAAATGCTAATATTTACCTAAATGGTGAATATATGCCGCTATGCATAACCCTGAGGTAGATTCCCCTCTTGAAACCATATTAGGAGATTCTCCTCTTTACATCATAACTCAAGTAGGCAATAAATATATAAAAAGAGTCCTAGTAGACAATGGATCAGCCTTGAATGTATGTAATGTCAAATTCTTGCAAAATTTTGACTTAACCAAAATGATTTACAAAAAATTGACCTCATCATTAGAGCCTTTGAAAATGAAGAATGAGAGGTAATAAACACTATTACTTTACTTATTAAACTGGGACCTTGTGTCCTAAACAACCTCTTCTATGTCATATCATGTAATGTAACATATAACATGCTCCTTGGAAGACCTTGGATACACGCTATGATGGCAGTGCCTTCTACAATACATCAATATCTCAAATTCAAGTATCAAGGGAGGATTTTCCATGTTCCTAAAGATCCAAAACCTTTTACCATGTGTAACTCTATTGACCTATAAGAGATTAATCTTTGCCCTTCCATACAACAAGAAGTATCAAGTGATCAACCAAAATCAGACAAAGGAAGGGAAATATTAGAGGAACCCCTCTTTAACTTAGTGGATACTCCCTAATCATCCTCTTCCAATGATTAATTCAATCTAATTTACCAAAAGTTAGATCCTTTTGTAGAACTAGTAAGCATGTTCTTATCTCCTCGTGACATAGGCATGCCCAATACAAAAGGACTCAAAATATAAATAGGATATTATGCTTTCATTCATGGGGGAACTACCTTTGATGAAAATATTCAAAGGCATAACTTCATGCCAAGTGAACAAACATATACTACATGCTACATATCATATTCATTCTCTATAGATAAAAAAATGCTTTCCAACATGGGTTATCAAGGCAAATGCCTAGGTCATTATGAATAGGGTATTAAAGAACCCCTAGAAGTCGAACCTTGGCTAGCACGATGTGGGATCAGATTCATTTCTAATAAAAATACACCTTCTCCTCTATCATAAGAAGACAATGAGGATATTATCCCAAGTCACTACATGTCTCTCAATGGGGTGATGAGGATGAAGAAGAAGTATGATCACTCCTTAACCAAACACCCCACAAAACCATATGATTTGGTAGAATTAACATGCTAGAATTGGTTCATCAAAAATCAGTACCAACCAAATTTTATTTTAAATAATTATCCTATAGAAGAATCTCTTAAATAGATATTCAACTTAAACTTAGCCCAACTTCCTAGGTTGGAATAAACATCTATGGATCCACAAGAACTTGAATAGTTAGGGATAATAGATTCCCCTCTTTATTTCAAGGATGAATCACAAGCCTTAATCAAATAAATGATAGATATTAGCATCAGAGCAAATCGAGATCCTTGCCTTATCAAAATTGAAAATTCCTAACTCAAGAAGATCATATAGAATACACAAACCTACTAAAGGAATTAAACATCTTTTCTTGGGGATAAAATTACATGCTAGGACTTGATCCTTCACTAGTAGTCCACCATTTGGTAGTGTGCCTTGACGCCAAACCCATCAAACAAAAATTAAGAAAAATACATCTAAGAGTCACTCTTTTGGTAGAATACAAATTGCAAAAATTACTAGACATTGGCTTCATAAATGCCATAGATTATTTAGACAGGATATCCAACATCATTCCTATCACTAAAAAGGAAGGATCCATTCAAATTTGCAGACTTCAAAGATATAAAAAATGCTTGTCCAAAGGATGATTTCCCTTTACCAAATATAGACATGATAGTGGAATTCATTGCAGGATCTGAGATGCTATCTTGAATGGATGGATTCTAATGCTACAATCAAATCAAGATTACCCCAAAGGATCAACCTAAAAATGACTTTCACTACCCCTTGGGGAACCTTCTACTATTAGGTCATGCCATTTGGCCTAAAAATGCAAGGGCAGTGTATCAAAGGGCCATGATATACATATTACATTACCATATGTATAAAATAGTAGAAAACTATGTAGATAACATCTTAGATCGATCTCAAGAAAGATAAAACCATACTCAAGATCTTAGATGCATTTTCAAAAGATTACAATATTACAAAGTCAAGCTAAAACCTCAAAGTGTATCTTTGGGGTAATATCAGGAAAAATATTTGGACTCATCATGTCCTATTGTAGGATTGAATTTGATCCCTCCAAAAATGTAGCCATAACAGACATACTACCACCTATAAACATAACTAAATTATGAATCCTACAAGGCAAACTACAAGCTATTCATAGATTCATATCACAACTTGTAGATAAATGTCAACCTTTCTCCAAATTATTGAAGAAGTGGATAAAATTTGAATGGGATGAAGGATGTCAAAAGGCCTTCGAAGCTCTAAAAACTTACCTCTTGACACCACCCATATTGGTATTTCCAAATCTAAACCAATCGCTATTGCTATACATAGCAGCCATTGAGCATGCTCTTAGGGCTTTATTAGACCAATACAATAAACAACATCGAGAAATAGTAATCTACTACATCAGTAGAACCTTGTTGAACTACAAAACTTGTTATACACCATTAGAGAATATTTGCTTAGCAATTATCTTCTCATATCTCAAACTAAGACACTACATGATTAGTCAAAAGACCTACATCTTAGAAAGGGTAGACCCACTATGCTATATTATATCAAAACCTTACCTATCTAGTAGGACTGCAAAATGGGTCATAGCCCTCAGTAAATTTGACATCGAATTTGTAAATCAAAAATCACCAAAGCCACAATTTATAGCCGATAAACTCGTTGCATCCCCTTTAGAATCAAAACATCCCATAAGAATGTCTTTCCCAGATGAAAAAATCTTCTCAATAGATTCCCAAGAACATGAAACTTGGATCTTATACTTTGATGGAGCTCAATGTGTGAAAGACGTAGGGGTGAGAATTATCCTAGTCACCCCACAATAACAGCTCATTCTATTATCTTTTAAGCTTTGCTTCTCATGTACTAACAACATAGTGGAATATGAAGCACTCATTCGAGGTCTTAGAACTACAACAAAGCTAAATGTGATTCACAACTAGTAATAAACCAAGTGAATGATACTTATCAAACCAAATATGAAAATCTAAAACCTTACAAAGACATTGTAGATATGCTAAAAACACATTTCAACCAAATTACCATAGAAGTCATACCACGATCTAGCAATCGTCATGTTGACACTAATGGCTACAACTGCATATCTCATCATCTTAGATTTGGAATATGAAAAACCTTATATTATCATAAGATCAATTAACAAATATTCTACCATCGAATCATGTCTACAACCTCTCAACATATGCACTATCAAAGCATGTACACCACAAGAATCATGGTATCAAGACATATTTAAATTCCTCAAATAGAGAACTTTCTACGATGGATCCATCTCTCAAAAGCGAAGACAATTTTGGCTAAAATATTACAAATATGTCATCATCAACACTCCTTCGAAGGTATACTCATCAGATGTGTGAATACAATAGAAACCCTAACTATCATAAAATAATCCCATGATGGATCATGTGGTGGATATTTTAGTAAACTAGTCATAGCCAAGAAGCTCCTTAGGATGGGCTATTATTGGCCCTCTATATGAAATGATGATCACAACTATGTTAATAAATAAGACAAGTCTTAACGATATGACAACCTTGTTTATGCATCTTCTCAATAATTACAATTGATCACATCTCCTTGGCCTTTCTCCTTTTGGGGATTGGATATCATAGGTAATATCAACCCTCAATAATTGGATGGACACAAGTTCATTATCATCACTATAGAATATTTCACTAAATGGGTCGAGGCAATACCCCTATCCACTGCAACAGGAATTCATCATAGTTTATTCTAAATCAAATTATCAATTGATATGGTATACCTTCTATCTTAATTGTTGATAATAGAACCCCTTTTAAAAATAAATAAGTTGCCAAACTATGCACCAAATACAAAATTCAACAAAAATGGTCTATACCATACTACCCACAAGGAAATGGATAAGATGAATCCTCCAACAAAATGCTAATCAAAATCCTCAAGAAGCTAGTAAACAAAAATGATGGATACTAGCACTTTTGACTCTATCCAACCCTATGGGCATAACATACAAATGTGTGTGACTCCCATGGGAGCAACGCCATATGCCTTAGTTTACGACACTAAAGCAGTATTTCTTTTGAACTCGAGATACCTTCTCTAAGAGTCTTGTTACAAGACTCTTCAGTAGGAGATGAATATCATCTAAATATCTTACAACATCTAGATATATTATAAGAAAAGCACATTAATGATCTAGAATATCTCAAAACATACCACAACAATATTTTATGTGTCTATCACAAGAAAGTACATCCAATATCCTTCAAAATTGGGGACCTGGTCCTCAAGAAAAACCAAAAGAATACTAACATTGATAATAACCTCAAAGGAAAGTCTAAACGTAATTGGTTAGGACCTTTCATCATCATATGCAAATTTTTATTTGGAGCTTACTGCCTAGCCATTTTGGATGGCCAAGAACATAAGGAACCAATCAACATCATGCATCTTAAATAATACTATGCATAAAACATCAAGTCGTTTGCTTGTTCATATGATCAAATGCATGATAAAAATCATGATATCATCATACACACTATGCCCCTTTAATGTTTTCTTGATTTTCTTGTTCATACCATAGAGTCAGGAGGGTTTACTATGATGCAAAATCCAATCCTTATTACAAATACATCTTCCTAGGTTAACCATATATTGAGTAAACTCTATTAGTCCAAAATATCTGGTTTCAAGCCTCCTCCTCCTCCTCCTCCTATGTCTGGTTTCTTTTTATTAAGTAATGTATGAAGCGATCATCTGCAGTCTTGATGACCCACGATAATCCTTATCTTTCATCTCAATATACATTAACACCATGGCTATCAACATTGTTTCAAAATAATAGCATCAACAATACATATCTACAATGTCTTTCAACAAAAGAACCTTTTTTCAATCAACACTTGCAATTATTTAATAGGATCCTCTAGAACACCCCTTCCTCTCCTATAATATATCATAACCTTGCAAACCTTTTTGTAAGAATTATGTATTGCATAAGAGATTTTTAAGAGCAATCTATAAAATGAGTCATGACATTTATTCATCACATTCTTCAAATACAACTCATTTGACATACCATCCAGGGACAGGAAATCGCATTCAACCAATATCTCATCAATTCATAATCATTTGTGAATTTCACTAGTCACTGGTTGAATGGGATTTTTCCTCTATTGGCCTTTCATTTAAGTTCACAAATATCATACCTAATATGAAAATCATCATCAACTTACTCATTTTGTAAGTTGCATAGGCTAAGAAGCCCTTAATCACCTATTCTCCTATGGATTAACAATTACTTGTCAACTTTATATGGGAATGGATGATTAAGGGTAGTCTTTCTCGTTCAACATACCATTTTAGTATGCAATCAAACATAAATCAAAATTTTATTTATTGTCTTGATAATAGATAATGAGAATCGTAACATTCCATTGATTTATATCTTATGAGATTTTGCAATTACTTGTAAGTCTCACTAGGTAATGGATCAATGGTGTTGTAACATTCCTCTTGATTTATTGCATCAACATGCTATCACATTTTCACAAATCTCATTGATCACCTTTGATAAGCCATGTGATTTAATAAGACTTTATTGATCCAATATCTTATAGATCTACAATCATTTGTAAATATTACTAGGCACTAGATCAATATTGTCCTCATAATTGTCTAGTTCATTTGATCATTTGATTGGTATTCTATCAAATAAAAATCAAATCTCTCATTAACTTTTGTTCAAATGGATCTATCAGACTATGACGCTCCATGGATCCAATGCCTTGTGAGCATACAATTATTTGCATGCTTCGCCAAATACTAGATCTATGTTGTCTTTATAGCCACCTAGTCTCCTACAACAACTAAACATACACAAATCATACTCTCTTCATCAACTATTTTCCTAATAAGTCGTTGGATCAACAATATTTTGTTTCCAACTAGTTTATTATACAAATATGCAAATAAACATTAAATATCAAAAGGATCACTTATTAATATGGCTAGATATTATTTATATGTTTGTACAAAATATTAGTAAATATATAGAGAACTTCCTCCATATTGACATATGACAACAAGCTATCATTTCTTCTCAAAAAATATAACAAAACAAAAACATATAGATTGACTTATGGACCCTTCAAAAATATTAGGGTTTGATGATCAATAATTTACGTATTCATAATCATTTATGGCTACATCAAGTAGTCAATTATCAAATTCCCATGCTTCCTAATGGCCTATAAGCCAACATAGATGTTATCTACTTCTCAACACATTAGAGGTGGCAATGAGTATTAAGTCCAAATCCTCACATATATGTAAATATTTACATATGCGTAACAGATTTATATACTCTTGTTACCCTCTCTCATGTGTTAAGAAAAATAGAAATATTAAATTATTATCTTTATCAAAGTGTTTTGCGTTCAAGCAACGAAGGCAAAATAATGACACAAAATCATCCTGCAAGCCTTTTGCAAACATTATATCAATACATTGCAAAAACATTTGCATACTTTCAAAAACAATACAAAGTTGCATTACCTATATCTTTTGAAAAATTATCAACATCGCACCAGAGCATTACAAAACATTGTAAAACATTTACAATTATCACAAAATATTGCAAAATATTTGCAATTATCACAAAAGCATTACACAAAATTGCAAAACATTTGCAATCATCACAAAACATTGCAAAACATTTGCAATTATCACAAAATAATTACAAAACCATTACAAAACATTGTAAAATGTTTGCAATCATCACAAAACATTGCAAAATATTTGCAATCATCATCAAATCATTACAAAAGCATTATAAAACATTGCAAAATGTTTGCAATCAACATCGAAAACATCAAAAGCATTATCAAACATAGTTTCAAAGCTTTACAAAAGGCTTGTAGGAAACACATATCTTATCTATGTAGTTAAGTTTTTCATAGAGCATGGCACTTAAACATTGATAAGAAGAAATTACTTCAACTACATAGTTAAGTGTTTCATAGAGCATGGTACTTAAACATTGATGAAAAATCAAATATCTTATCTATGCAGTTAAGTATTTCATAAAGCATGGCACTTAAACATTGATAAGAAGCAATTACTTTATCTACACAATTAAGTGTTTCATAGAGCATGGCACTTAAATATTGATGAAAAATCATATATATTATCTATGCAATTAAGTGTTTCATAGAGCATGGAACTTAAACATTGATAAGAAGCAATTAATTCATCTATATAGTTAAGTGTTTCGTAGAGATTGGCACTTAAAAATTGATAAGAAGCATTTACTTCATCTACACAGTTAAGTGTTTCATAGAGCATGGCACTTAAACATTGATAAGAAGAAAAATATTATCTCAAAATACACATATCATGTACATATTATAGGTACCTCATCTACGCAATTAAGTATTTCATAGAGCATGGCACTTAAACATTGATGAGAAGAAAAATATTATCTCAAAATACACATATCATGTACATATTACAAGTACCTCATCGTGGTCTAAATACTTATCCTTCATATGGATCCATAGGCCACTATTTATACATTATTTTTTATGTTTCCTCTTACAAAAACATGCAAGGGATATCACATCCCAAAATACATGAGCATTTTCTCTATTAGGTCTAGAGACCATCACTCATAGCATACATCTAAATGGTTATCTATAATTCAAGACTCAAAGCATATCTTAATAGGGTAAATGTACTCCCTTAATGTTTGATCATCATCATGGTTTACAATACCATTGCTAAGCAATCAATCAAGATTATCATCACTTAGTCAAATGCATCATACAATATCAACACATCAATACATCAAAACATCATATTTTCAACATCTAACACATTTTCACATCACACAATCAAACCACAAAAGGTCAAAACATCACATCAAGACTCAAAATGCAAATGTCATCATTATATATATATATATATATATATATATACATGCCACTAGATAAGGTGTATCAGAAAGAAATACAAAACGATACACTCAACTCATAGAAGGAGGGTGTACCACATTCCAAAATTGGTACACTTGCTCTAAAATATGTCTAACAATTAGAACTAGTCTCTCCTCCATTGCCTCCTAGTGTATGAGGAGGTGGTTGGAAACTAATAGACCTCCAAGAAACATCACTCATCAACGGTGCCCTCGATCATGACCTCCAAGGTGATGGTGCTTGCCGCTCCACATGAATCTTGTTTAAAAAATGTTGAATATTTTCCATGTTATTATGGTTAGGTTTTGAGTTAATATATTTGGGTTAATATATTTGAAACCATGGATTAATGTATTTGGGTTAACATATTTTTAACCCATGTTTTAATATATTTGGTTTAATATATTTGAACCCATGTTTTAATATATTTGGGTTAATATATTAAAACATGTTTTTAATATATTTGGGTTAATATATTAAAACATGTTTTTAATATATTTGGGTTAATATATTAAAACATGTTTTAATATATTTTGGTTAATATATTAAAACATGTTTTTAATATACTTGGGTTAATATATTAAAACATGTTTGTAATATATTTGGGTTATCTGAACCTGAGTTTTATGGCCATGGCATTGTAAAACCCCTTCTTGTGTTGTTGGTATATAAACCAACACTTTCATGAGGGTTTGGGAAGGATAAGGAATGTTAGAACACCCCCCAAGGGGGGAACGTAATATACAAGAAATGTAATTGCAAGAGATAAAGAAAGGAGGAAAGAAACTAAAGGATATTATTATATTGGATACGGTTAAGTTTATACAATAAGAAGATATTCTTGCTAGGTTTTTTCCCGAAAGGGTTTCCCAGGATAAATTATTGTGTAATGTGTTCTTATTCTCTATTTTTCCTTTGATTCTATAATTATTGTTTTTCTGGAATTTGTTTATTGGGGTATTATTTCTCTTCATTTTGTATGTTACAACTATCAATAATACATATTCCTCCCCTCCTCCCTCTTAGCTCTAAGCTCTACACATTGTAGTCTCACTGAAGCATTGGTGAACTCCACCCTCGAAGCCTATAACTCTACCCTTAAAGCCTGTAGTTCTACCTTGGAGCCCTGTAGCTCTCACTCTAGTTGTCCCATAATCATAGCCACTATTGTAGCATCCAAGCCCTACCTAATATATAATTGAGCTTCATCTCTCTTCCTTTGTATCTACTCCAAATATGACCTTAGACCAACAATGATCACTTTCTCCTCCTCAACTTGATCCAAAGTCGACTAAAGTCTAGAAATTGTCTCCTCACTCACAACCCTCATCTGCACCATCTCATATCTAACCCTGGTAACTACCTCCATATGTATGGCTTCAAACTCTCCCAGCTACCTCCTCACCTCCTCAAAGGTACAATAAATAGCCCCTAACTCTATCATCATAACCTCATTCGCAGTCCTACTAGGACCTACCTCCTTCAAAGTACCAAATTTTGCTCCACTAGATGGGACACCTAAGAGTGGAATCATGGCCAATGGAGGCACATCCAAGGGAGCACTAGATGATCCTCCAACCATCTACCTAGCTACCAACCTCTCCCACCTCTCTCCCAAAATGATGCCTAATCCCTCTAAAGGCATTGACCACATCCTAAAATACCTATCTTTGGTCCCTCGATGGTGGGACTATTGTCAATCGACGAGGTCTAAATCTCCCATACCAATGAGTATAATCTAATTTCACCCCTACATCATCTCTCATAGGATTCATCATCATAGATTCATTTGTATCTACCTCTATAAAGGTATAGGGATCCACAAGATCCCACCATGTCTCACAATGAACTCATTGTATCCACACCTCACTTATAGATGGTATCCCCTCCACCTCCCCATATTTATATAGCACACAATTATACTGGTACAACTCATAGACCCAATTACCATCATATAACCATCGTGTCTACCTCACTCTAGCTAGCTCCTTATGATCATTTGACCACACATACCTCTCTCTCTATGGTCACCAAATAATGTGTTTTAGCCTCATATCATCAATTAGACATCGTTCTTGATCTAAGGAATAAAACGAGGGATGAATGCACTTCACCCACCGGTAAACTATTGGTCTCTTAGGATCACAATTACTCATCACTAAAATTAGCTATTAAATCGCTATATGCTCTCATGCCCAGACCTAGAGCAAAGTACACCATATCAGGCTCTTACCCTACCTATATGCCACTCTATAAAAGTGTGGTATAATCTAACCAAGATAGTGGGAGCCTAGGCATAAATAATTTGCTCATCTCTCAATCTAGCAATGATCTCTCCCCATATCCACTACATGAAATACCTACTAGTATCACCCATCAATAATCCTGACACAACAAATGATAGTAGTGTAGTTAATTGATCAATATGCTCTCCCATGTAAATATTATTGATCCTCAACCCTAAATCCATCCTCGTGAAGTCACCTTCCTCTAAGAAGCTCAACTTCCCAACATCTACATCTATCCCTAAACGAATAGGAACACCCCAAATAGGTACTCTAAGGATACATTATACATCCTCTAATGTCACAGTCATATCCCCTGTCGATAATATAAAAGTGTTAGATGATAGGTACCATCTCTCTGCAAGAGCTATCAATAAAGTATGATCAAACTTTAGCTTGGGCATATATATCACATAGTATAGCCCAGTCATGGTCAATACTCCCACATCCTCCATCCTCTACTTACTCACTAATATGCTCTCCAAATACTTCACACGACGCTTCCAACTCACCAAAACCTTTATTGTCTATCAAAACCACATCCAAAACTTAGTAAAAAAGACTCATAATCAAATTATTGGTTAGTACCAAATTCGCCACTAGTGCCAAATTCACCACTAGTGCCAAATTCACCACTAGTGCCAAATTCACCACTAGTACCAAATTCGCTAGTGCCAAATACACCACTAGTGCCAAATTCGCCACTAGTGTTAATGCCGAATTCGCCACTGGTACCAAATTTACCATAGGTATAAAAAAAATGGAAAAATTAACTCAAAAATTAAAATTTTAAGTTTCGCCCAGGAACATACCTATTGATCTCGATCTAACACATGTATCGTCCCTCAAATTGTGTCTACATGATGCACCCATCTCTAGTTATTCACCATATTCTCAAGCAACTATTTTTCTCTCTCCAACTTTCTAAAAGGGGTAAAGTGCAAATGAAGGTACTTTTACCTCCCTTTCCTCCTTTTAACCCATCCACCTATCCATAATCAACTCAACTAAACATCTCATTCTTAAATAATTTTCCCCAAATCGACCATTGGGTGTATTATTCTTAAGGAAGGGAGCATACCATGGGGTAAAATTTTTTACATGGGGTAAATTGTTCTTCTCCAAAATATCAAGGTATACATCATAAAAAAAAAGGCATATATACAACAATGATGCAAAACAATCAAAATTAATGCAATCATAATCATTTCTTCAAATTAACAAAACAATACAACAACAATACATTACAATATCAAAATTGAGTATCACTACTTAACTTTTGATGCAATCTCACAAACATCACATCAAAACTAGGGCAAAATGTAGACACCCAATTTTGACACATAGATAAGGTAAAAGACACAAAAACCGAACACATATATTACAAAACTTCAATCTAGAAAAAACCCAATATTTTGGGCATCAAATTCAATCTTTACCAAATTTACCACCCTGACAAAATTCATAAGAGGTAAATTTGGCAAGTTCAATGGTGAATTTGGCAAACCTTCAAAATTGAATTATGACAGTAAAAATCAACTTTACCAAAGTCACTACTCCTTACCAAATTTTCCAGTAATAAATTTGGTAAACTCAGTGGCAAATGTGGTAGACATTCAAATTTCAAAACTAAAGAATCAGACTTGGTTTCTGACCAAAATCACCACTCAAAGACACCAAATTTACCATTGGAAAAATTAATCGACCAGTGGTAAATTGGTCTAATGACCAAAATATCTAGGAATAATTCTCAGGCATATGGATTCCATCCCTCCACTCTCTAATCTGACCTCACATGCTCTAGCTATGAACTAGATTTGTAAATTTCAATTTGATCCTAACTAATTTTCCCCCAATCCTTCCCCCAAATCCTATTTAAGTAGCCCCTTGGGTAGGCATTTGGCATGATCTTGAAGAGTAATTACACTCTACCAAGATTTATCTAGCATCTCCATTTCAAGCTATTTTATTTCTTCAAGCATTTCAAGCATTCTTCCTCCATTTGCAAGCATTTGTGAAGGGTAGTAAAGCAAGGTAAGGGATTTTGATGACAAAGGGACCATACTTGGTGTAAAGGAGAGGCCATTTCTAGGTGATATCATTCCTATCATAGTTTTCTTCTCTATTTTATTTGTTGCTCTTTCATTTGAGCTCTTTTAGCATAGCCTTGCTAACTAGTTTACCTTCATTTACTTGTAAAAATTTCTTCATTTCATGCTCTCATCTTGTTTTGAGCTTACCTTTATCTTTTAGTCTCTTATATATTTATTTTTAGGTCTTATTTCAAGGATCTAACATCATTTTTGCAGGTTTTGAGGAGTCCTCTTACTTTCCATCTCCATTTTGCTTACTAACCCTTTTATCTTGTAGGGTTATTTTAAGCATTCTTCTTCATAGCATTTGGATATTGGTTGTTCTCTCTATTTGTAGCTTTATCCATTTCATTTCATGCATACTAATCATTTCCTCTTATCTCCATGCTTTTATGCTTTCATTTACTAAGTATTTAGCATGCTAATATCTTCTTTTCAAGCATATTTAGCATTATTTTGCTAGTATTTCAAGCACTTAATCACTTATTTTCATCTCTCAAGATGCCATAGTGGAGGATACAAGGCCTTTTATTGCCTTTTTGTCCCACTAACAGCCTCTTTCCAATCCCCATACCTACATTTTCTTTCATAGTTGCTAGAAACTGCATTTCATAGCATATTCTTCATTTTCTAGGTATTTTACAATAATATCTTTATAAATTTCACAAGAGTTGTAAATATAATGATATCGAGTCATATTCCTAACTCTTCTACACTCTCAGATCTCTATTTCCAACTCTCTAATTATTCAAAACAATCATTGAATCATCCTCCTTTGTCATTTCATCAAATCATCCACTTAGAACATAAATTGACAAAAAATTGTAATATATTTTATCTCTTTTACACTCAAATAAGTAACAGATACTTTTAGGATCATACTCCTACAATTTCAACCCAAAACTCTACAAAAATACATCCAAAACAGCCTTCAAAACTACATTGGCCCCGTATTCAGACCAAATTCGCCACCCTGCAAAGTCACTGACAAATTTTGCTCTCTAGAATACATAAAACCAAAATCACTACTAACCAAATTTGCCAATGGTAAATTTGGTAAGCCTAGTGGAAAATTTAATAAAAGTGAAATTTTTGCTCTAGGAGCCAAGAAAACTCAAAATTTCTTTTAACATGGGGTCTGATTAGCTGCTTAGACAAGTATTCTGCCCTATCCAGCTCTCAGACAGACCTCCTAAATCAAAAAATCTATTCTTTTTTTGTTTAACTTGTGAAGGTACCAAATTCGCAGGTGGCTATGAATTTGGTAGGTAGTGGTAAATTTGGCAAAAGGCTCTAAAAGAGGTGATTCTACCACTAGGCACTTCCTTAAGCTCTGTAACTTCCATTTCTTTGTGTTTTGCTTTTGTATTCTATTGTTTTGCACCTATAAATCACATTTCATTTGGGGAATTAAGGAATACTAAGTAAAACCCTAATTGCTTTACAAAACACATATATATTAGTCAATAAAAGAATCTTAGGTTAGATATTAAGTTATTACTCATTTTCAAATACATAGGCAGACAAAGTGAAACTCATTTAGTTGCATTTAGGTTAGATTTACCTTCTTGCATCCTCTCTTGTTTTACCTTGAAATGTCAAAATCTCCTTAGTTAACTCATCAAAATTCAAAAAAGCATATAATATAGCTCTTGTATTCTTACATTTGTGTGATATAAGCTTAGCATGCATTTAGATGATCTTCATTTTTAGGTCTTAAATAACCATTAAGGCTCGAAAAATAGTCGAGATAGATAGCGATCCAAACCTTAGGTGTTTTCTTTGAATAAACCCATATAAAACACCAATCAAACAAGCATAACATCAACTTCTACAAGGCGTGAGAAAAAATCATTGAGTAGAGATCTAATCATGTTGAGAATATCCATATTCTCGGGGTCTCTATTGGAAAGAGACCCTCAAGTGGAGAAGCAGATATTCTAGAGAATCTTCTTCGCACACGCTTGACATTAATTAGACTTTTAAGAGAAGAAAATATTTTCCCCATTTATAGGTTTCCACTTTATATTTTTTTTCTTCCTTTTGTTTCTCCTGTACCCATCATAATTCTAATTGATGACTTGACTCTATATATCAAGGTTTCCTAATTCAAGGTTAGGAATTATGTGCGTTGATAGGGTTGGTTAGACTCCTCTATGGCTAAACAAATATTCCTATTCATTACCTCTAAACTAGTTTTTTTTCCTTTAAATATTCTTATGTTCCTTTCTAGCCATATAGTCCAAAGTATTGTATCTTTCAATGTATCTTATATTTTTTGTAATGCCTCACTTTTAAAACTTCTCTACCATTTCTTTGATTGTTCTTTAATTCTACCATTCATCACCATGCATTTATCAAACATATTTAGAATCCATTACCATAGTTCTGAGACTATTGAGTAGTGTCTCAATAGATGGTCTATACTCTCCTCCTTTTTACATAGAACACAATATGAGGGGCCATGAAAACCCATTTGCAATAGGTTATGCTAGAACAATTTTTTCCTGTGTGATAGCTTTGAAGCCAAAAATATCATAGATTAAATATCACAAGATCGAATATAATATAGCCATAATACAATAAGGTCAAATATAATGATATGAGTAGAGTAATATGAGCAAATTAATATGTATATCAAGGCTTATAATATATAAAATAACATTCAATAATAATCACCAATATAAATTTATATAGTCTGAATCATACATTTACAAAGCATGTAGAACAACTTACAATATTAATCGCTCAAAATGTATGCAATATTTATTACTCCACTTTCTCTTACAAATATGATGCTTGATACTTGATGCTTGATATTTTATGTGCTTTTCTATGGAGTAATATATAGCCATAGTAGGATGAGTCTTTGGATACTAGGCTATTCCTTTCCATATGCCAATTATCATGACTCTTGGCTTCTCTACTTGACACTTGCATACTTGATAAACATTTCACTCTATATTGTATGCACACCTAGACATGAATCTTAACCTTCACTTTACACAATCTAATATAAGATACTTGTGCACATATTTACATTACATATTTGATCTCTTACTTATAATACACTTGTGCACATAGACTCAACTTACACTTTCACAATAACTCACATGATACTTGTGCATTTCTTGCACATTACAACTTTACATGACATGTGTATTTCTTGCACATACACACTTAAATAAAGGGAAATATTACTCACACTCTAAACTATGAATAAACCCTAATATATTATTTAAATATGTACCATGGAGGTACCATGGGGGTATATTAGCATGTATCAAATAATGTAATATACTTCAACACCCCCATGTATTACACTATTTGGTTATTGAAGGATTTAGTCTTCAATCATAGTCTTTTTCTTCATATTCAATCTTCAAGTGACCTTGCAATGCAAGTGTTCTACATTTCTCTTATTTGTTTCATCATATTGAACTTTGTATTTACCCAATGCTTGTATTGGTAGAAGGTTTGTTGAATCTAAGTTCCTATATTTTATCTTTCAAAACAACCAACACTTTCATCTTGAGATAAATAAAGTTCTTGGAAAAAACCAATTGAATCTAAAGCATATATTTATTTATCTTATACCTTATATTATATTTCCATTCTTGATAACACATTTATTATGCTCATTTATACATTTGAATTCAATTGATCTTCCACTTTCAACCAACTTTGTAACTGAAATGATATTGGTTGATAATCCTGGAACATACATAACATCTTCTAGTACAAAGTGTGAAAATGGTAAACTAGGTGTTACATTACCACTTCCATGAACTAGATATCTCTTATCATCAACAATATTTAAATAGAAATTATCTTTGACTTCTAGACACTCAAACCATTGCAAATTACCAGTCATATGATGACTAGCACCTGAGTCTATATACCAAAGATATTTTTCTGATAGAAATGTTTGATTGGATTCATTTGAAACTATTTTTCACCTTTGACAAGAGTTTTGAAGAGTATGATTTTGCTCATTTACACAAATTTTATTTTTTAACTTTTTCTTTTATGAAATATGGCTTTGTGTATTGATGGTTCCTCCTATGTTGAAAAGTTCCTCTTGATAATTTATCCATTTTTGTACCTTTAAGTTGAAACACTTTCTTAATTTATTTCCTTTGATGTAGGCAACCTTATAACTCCCTAAGCTAAAAATAAGCCAAAGTTTCTAAATTAATAATCCTATGAAGTATAAATCCTGGTCTCCCTAGTTTTAGAAACTAAAGAATGAATTTTGCAAAAAAAAAAATTTCTAAATTTGATGTTGAAAACCTTTTGTCTCCCAACTAAATAAATTTGCAAATAATTTAAATATATATTTTTAAATTCAATTAAAAAAAATATTCAAAAATATATATAAAAAAAAAAACTCTTAATAACCTTATTTCTCCAATAACTAAAATTAAAAAAACTTTTAAAAAACTTTTTTATAACCTTATCTCTTCATTAAACAAATAATAAACTTTAAACTTTAAATAAACTACTTATCACTCCAAAGAAATCTTTAATAACATAAATAATTAAATATCCCTACTAACCTTATGGATCTAATCTTAAAATAAGCACTAAATAATAAAAACCTAAAAATACCTCACAGTCTAGCTTGAACTCTTGCGCACATGGACTGCAATTATCTTATATGATGATACTTCAATTCATGTGAGCACTTACAACTATATAATAGGTAGCAATTCCTCGCAATATGGGACTATGCATGGTGGGAGTTACCAAAGGTATTCCATTTCTCATCCTACTACATTGTTTTCCATCTCATTGCATTATGCTCAATCATGTTTGAAATATATACACCTAAAGTGTAACACACTACACTTGGCACCTATGATTCCAACTTGCTTTTGTTGCTTTCCTTTGCAACTAATTATACTTCCTTTTGAATTTTAGTGACCTTTGATTATCCCTTTCTAGAGCGTTGAGAACCGTTATTTTTGTTGGTTACATTTCTAGTTGGAGAGCTTCTGGATATGTTCCTTTACAAAATATTTGAGATTACTTAACACAGACCAAAGCTACTAAATAGTCTTTGTATAGTCGCTCTATCCTCTAGATTGCTTTATTTAGCCTCTAGATAGCATAATGAAGATGTAGTTCCCTGCCTTCAAACTTAGCTTATCGTGTACTAACATATATTCCTACCTTCCTGCATAACTTCCTAACTTCTAACGTAGTTTCTTGCATAGATTTCTTTGGTTAGCCTTTTTTAGAGTAAATGACGAGTAATTTAGTGACTAACCAGCTAGAACCATAAAACATCTTGTTAGTGACTCTGTGAGATATGGTCATCAATGATTCTTTGTGAGCTATGGTCATCGATGATTCACATAACTTTGAATAGTCTCTCTCTTTCATATAATGGATTCTTCTCCTTTGCTTAGATATAAATTATATGGCTCTTCGATTTGATTCAAGCCAAATGGCTCTATGGTCACTATATTATGATTCGAATGGCTCTTCTTTTATTATTGTACTATTGGCCTTGTTCTACATTGATTTATTCTACTTTTATAATGGTGTTATTATTCTCTTTATTACAAATCTCTAAGATATTTTCTTCTTCAATAGATCAACTATGATTTGAGCTAAATGGCTCACCCTTTTAACATTGAGATTTTAGACCTCAAGCATCAAACATTGGGCATTTTAATTGAGTTCGAATCTTGAGTCAAAACTTCTTCTCACTATGGTCATTTGCTTGAATAAATATGCTCTACTTTGTATTTGCTTTCTTCTATAATCTAATGTCAAGGTTTTTTGTAACATGAATATTCTCTTGTATCAAGATCTATCTTCTAGACCTAAAATTTTATTATGTCAAGGTTTATCTTCAAGACTTGAATCTCTTCCTTATGTCAATATCTATCTTCAAGACCTAAATATATTCTTTATCAAGTTCAATATCTCTATGACCTGAAACCTTATCCTTTTCAACTCTTATTAATATGTTGCTATATGAAAGCTTACTATGAGACTAATATATGTATCTCAAGACTTGATATATCCTTATTTTGTTTTGCTTTCTCTTGCACTTAGAAGATAAAAGTCTTCTCTATTTTCTATAGGACGTTTCTCACACTTTTGATGATTAATATTTTTTGCAACTCTTTCAATAATGTCTTAGGCCGCACCTAAGAATCCACAAACAATGTCAAGGTGACTTGGATTTCCCTTATGTCTCGATCAAAGTTAAGATGACTTGATTATCCTAAATTCTTCAACTCCCTTTTGGGTTGATAGAAGTTAGTGTCAAGGAATATCAATATCCAAGGATACATGGCGAATTGCATTCATTTTTCACCAAAAATTTTCAAACTATGGTAAATTTTTCTATGTTGGGGGCTATGAATATCAGTTTGCAAATTCTAGGAATGTATGGTAAACTTAAAGGCTTTAGGTCGACATGAAATGCTTTAAGCCTTCATAATTTATTATGATTGATCTGAGACAATTGGTTGTAGATATGGTGGTTATAAAATACTGATCGGTAATAAACATGTCGATCGAGAAAAATGATCGAGTAAAAATATACCGATGTGTTGCAACAATGGCGATCGGTTGCATATATGTTGATCAGTTACAACTATGTCGATGTGTTACAACCATACTGATTTGTTGTAGGAATGTTGATTGGCTACAGGTATGATGATCAGTTGTATACATGCCAATGTGCTACAATAATACCAATCGGTTGCATCTATGCTGATCAATTGCAACTATATCGATGTGTTGCAACCATATCGATCAATTGCAGGAATGTCGATCATCTGTAGAAATAACGATCGATTGCAAATATTTTTATGTGCTACAACAATACAAATCAGTTGTAACTATACTAATGTGTTGCAAACATGCTGATCATTTTTAGAAATACCGATCTACTACAGGCATGATGAATATCGATCAATTGAAACTATAATGATCAATTGCAACTATGCTGATGTTTTGCAACCATACCAATCAGTTGCATCTATATGATCAGTTGCAACTATGGTGATGTGTTACAACCATGTTGATCGATTGTAACAATACTAATTAGTTATAGGAATAATTATCGGTTGCAAGAATGTCGATCAGTTGCAGGAATGATGATCGATTGCAACAATATCAATTGGTTGTAGTAAAAATGATTGGTTGCTACAAATCCAATTAGTTGCAATAGTGTCAATGGGCTACAAGAATGACGATCAGGTGCAGAAAAGTTGATCAGTTGCAGAGCACCCAATCGGTTGTAGCACACCCGATCGCTTGCATTGACGATGTGGTGCATCTATATAACGTGTCAATCATATGTGAAATAATTACATGCAGATACCATGTGTCAACCATCCATGAACTAATTGCATGTAGAAAAGTCTATATAAAGGGATAAACAGTCATTTTTTCACCTTTTCTATCACATTTTTAACCATTTTCCTCTTGTTTTAACATAGTTTTAACCCTTTTCCTCCTGTTTCAACATAATTTGAATCATTTACCTTAATTTTTAAGGTATTTTTAACCCTTTTCCTCCTGTTTGAACCCTTTTTTGTCAAGTTTTGAATACCTTCCATCGTATCTTATGAGCAATATTCTCTCGTACACAATGAAATAACCCTATGACGTCCCCTATCACCCTTGGAATATCAAAAATTAATTTTAAAAAGCTTGTTTGCCCTCTTATTTCTAAAATTTTATCAACACTGGGTTACAACATGTCATGGGTAGCCGACTCTGGTCTTCGGGGTCTAGTTTCAATACCACAGTTTGGCACGGACACCAAAATACTAGAGAATATCATTGCAAGTTACAAAATTGATTAGGGCAAGGTAAATGTTATCATTGACAACAAAATGTCATTTTTTATTTCACAACCTTTGATGTCGCCAAATTTTTAGTATTACCCCACGACGATTGTGAGCCATTCACATCCAAATACAAATTAACTAATGATGATAAAGTCTACCTGGAGACCAAATTCAAAGTGCAGCCAAAATATTTTAAGGTATAACTACTTTTTTTATTTAATTTAATTTAAATTCTAGTCACTAGTGTCTAAAAAAACTAATTTTGTTTTTTGTAGTTATGGATACCAAGTCCAGAAGGGGTTTGACTGTACCAGCTATTGAGAACAAATTTCTTTGGGTATGTTGTGAATTCTTCCTTGCCAAACTTGTTCTACAAGGAAGACTGATAGAAATTTTGATGTAGGCCTTAGCATATTTGATTTGTTGTGTTGCGCACCAACAATTTGACTAGTCCACCTATGTCTCACATTGGATCAAAATGGATATCCAGAACTTGATAATCCATGCTTCACCTTCACCAAAAATAAGTACATGCAACTATATTCTTGTTTTTTTTATGAATATTTTTATCATTTGTAGAACACTCAAGTACCGACTTCTTGGCACTCAATCCTAGCCAATGCAGCCATGATAGAACAACAAGTTCAGGTAATTTTTAGTTAATATTGAAGTAATATTTTTTATTTTTCATATGTTTTTCTTTTTTATAATTTTGACATTTTATACAAAACACAGAAAATGGCATCCTCTTCCTCTTCAAAGCGGAATGTTGCTTTCAGAGGCTATAATCTAGAGGAATCAGGAGACTGAAACACCTACGAAGGAAATAATGTCATCGCTAAGAATAATATTAACAAGGAAATGTGTAAGATTTAGTTCTCTTGATCCTCGACAACCTCCACCTACGACTGCATGTCCACTGCCAATGGGTGTAGTTGCACAAGAGGTCTCATCTTCGCAAGACTGCCTTAACAAAATTTGTTACAAAATTTATATTATTTTTTATTAAATTTTATTTTGTGTTTTCATATGTACAATGCACCCACATTCCATTTGCATCTGTACCTATGCAAGATATCTCTTCTTCTATCGGTAAGTGTTATAACCAATTTTCATAATCTACCTTCACAAATTTTGTAACTAATTTTTATTTTGATGTTTTAAGTTCCTATACAACAATTTCATCATCAAAATAAATAATCGATGTTGCCCCCTCCTCCACCATGCCAACCTTAGAAGCAAGGTCAATTATTTCCAGTTGGAAAACACATTCTTTCATATAGGCCATAGAGAGAAGCAACAAAGCAATTTTTAGAGAAAGAAGCATCAAAGACATTTTCAGGATTTGAACATATTTCTCTTGGTAATTTTAATTTTATAGGTGTACTGAAAGCTTTTGGTGTTGGGTTGGATGAAGTTCCACTTGATCAAGATTTTTTTTACAAGGAAACACCCCCACTGCTTTTCAAGTATCAGAACTGCTTCGAGATCCTCAAAATGAAGGAGCTAAATTTTCAAGCAAATCTCCTCCTTGGGAAACCAACACCCCTCAGGCTCATCCTCGACCAGAGGATGAAAGATTAACTATTTCTAAAAAATATTTAGTTTCTAACAACGTTGAAGCAACCATTAAGGATTTACTGCTTCTAGATATAATATAGTCTAAAAATAGGAGTATCAGGCCAAAGTGTTAAAGGAAATTAATGCCCGATTCAATAATTTTTCAAAAAGAGAAAACATTTTTTCTTTTGTTGAAAATGAACTTGAAAAGATGGAGGCCCTACTACAAAAAGTAAAATTTGGCATTATGAAGGTTAATACATCTTACACAAATGAAACTTTAAGGTTTATATTGAACATATTGGAGAACATAAAAACTGAGGTCAAAGCTTATTATAATCAATGGGCATATGATAAGAAAAAGGTTTTTGTTGTTGTAGCTACAAAGAATGTTGCCGAGGTTTGACTAATGTGTTCAAAAAAAATTGTTCTCTTTTTTCAAATGTAAATATCTGCTAACTACTTATTTTTTCTTTTTGCAGGTAAAGTATGATAATCTCAAGAAGCAGGTTCAAAACCTGCAAGACTATCTCAATATGGCAAAGGAGTTCTTAAATGCTTCTATGGCATTGAAAAAAGAGCTCAAGAAGCAGTTAGAAAAAATAACATTTTACAGAGAATCATTATCCAAAATGGATTGGAACCTGTTGTTTTGCTAAAGGAGAAGGGTAAAAAAGTTCTTGGACCAATATCTGAAGATGTTGGAAAAAATAAAAACACCCTTCTTGAAGGATTGCAAAGTGTTGAGAACATCCTGTTGGGACTGAACAAAAGGCATTACATATTTACAAGTTATCTTACAATATATAAGCATCAAGCTTAGGAGGGAGATATGACAAGTGTCATAAGCTCCACTCCAAGTGTCTTTCAGAAGACACCACTCCAACTCAAACTGAAGACAGGGACAAGTGGCAGAAGACAAATGTCAACTTGTCAATCATAGGCATAGTGCACATTATAATAATATTCTAACATTCCCCCTTAATGTGCACTATCCTAAAAGATAAGTCAACATTAGATAACATTCCCCCTTAATGTTGACTTCGTTTACATAGATATAGCAAATTGCTAAATTGAGAAAACTTGTCTTTCCCAAGTGACTTGGTGAAGATGTCTGCTACTTGATATTGAGTTGGTACATACTTCATGTGTATAATATCTTCTTGGACCATTTCTCTAATGAAGTGATGATGGATCTCAATGTGCTTTGTTCTAGCATGGAAAAGTGGATTCTTGGTCATCTTGATGGTACTTTGATTGTCACAATATATATATGTTGGACCATGTATGAATAGCCCAATATCCTGAATTAATTGCCTCAACCATATTGCCTCCTTAGTTGCCTCAACTGCTGCTCTATATTCTGCTTCTGCTGAAGATAGTGAAACTGTGTGCTGCTTCTTTGTGCTCCATGAAATAGAACCTTGGCCTAATTGAAAGCAATAACCTGATGTAGATCTTTTGGTTTCAGGACAACTGGCCCAATCTGAGTCTGTGTATCCAATCAAAGAAAAATTATCACTTGATTTATACATAAGCCCATGATGAGGTGTGGCCTTTAGGAATCTCACAATCCTCTTAGCTGCTATCCAATGGCTCTTCTTAGGATCCTGCATGAATCTGGAAATAAGGCCAACTGAATAGCAAATATCTGGTCTAGTTGAAGTTAAGTAGATTAAACTTCCAACTAGTTGCCTGTAAAGTGTACCATCAACCCTTTCTTCTTCATCATTATTTAGCAATTTCAATCTAGTTTCCATGGGAGTTAGAGAGGGCTTACACTCCTCCATGCGAAACCTCTCCAAAATAGATTGAATGTATTTAGCCTGTGAGATAAAAATCTTACCAGGTTGTTGCCATACCTCTATTCCTAAGCAATAGTGGAGGAGGCCTAAATCTGTCATCTCAAAGTTCTTGCATAAGTCCTCCTTGAGCAACCTTATTCCTTCTATATCATCACCTGTAATGAGAAGATCATCCACATACAATGTAACCAAAATGATGCGGTTTCTCCAATGTTTCACATAGAGAGTAGATTCTGCTGCAGATCTAGTGAAACCAAGGTTGAGAAAATAGGAGTCAATCTTTGCATACCAAGCTCGGGGTGCTTGCTTCAACCCATATAGAGCTTTCTTTAATCTGAGGACTTTGTTGTTTTGGCCTTCAACTGTGTATCCTGGTGGTTGTTTCACATACACTTCCTCCTTCAAATGACCATTTAGAAATGCACTTTTGACATCCATTTGATATATTGGCCAATGTTTTTGAGCTGCCAGAGCAATAACTGTCCTGATTGTAGTCATCTTAGCCACAGGAGCAAAGGTCTCCTCATAATCAATTCCCTCTTGTTGCTTATAGCCTTGAGCTACTAGGCGAGCCTTGTAGCGATCTAGTGAGCCATCTGCTTTATATTTTGCCTTGTATACCCATTTTGTGCCTATGGTATATTTTCCTTTGGGTAAATCAACTAACTCCCAAGTGTGATTCCTTTCAATGGAATCCAATTCCTGATCCATGGCATGAACCCATTTAGGATCTCCAAGTGCTTCTTTTACATTAGAAGGTTCAGGTTGGCTAAGGACTTTGGCCATTAGGGCATAATTCACTTGGTGTCTTAGGGCTGAAGGCCTTTTACCTGTATAGGTGGGTAAATGATTTTGGGCTTCATCTATTGTGGCTTGAACCCACTTGGGTAAAGGATTGGATGATGTTACTTGATCATTAGGAGGATGAGATGGAGGACACGGATCATTTGTAGGAAGTTCTTCTTGTGGATGAATTTCTTGATTTATGAGTGAAGGAGAAGAACTAGATGATATTGTATGCATGAATGGAGCAACTATTTCATTTGTTATTTCTAAAGTGGGGGCTTTAGGAGGATTAGATGGGGGATACTCATGAAAGGTAACATCCCTAGATAAAATGATTTTCTTGGAAATAGGCTCATATAATTTATATGCATTGGCACTATCACTATAGCCAACAAAGATGCATTTTTGGCTCTTATCATCAAACTTCTTCCTTTTCTTATGAGGAATATGAGCATAGGCATCACATCCAAATATTCTCAAATGGCCCACATAGGGCGTTCTTCCACTCCATGCTTCTTCTGGTGTTCTTTCATGTAAGGCCTTTGTGTATGACCTATTAGTCAAGTATGCAGCATTAAGAACAACTTCTCCCCAAAATGAGTTAGGTAATAGAGCAGCATGTAACATTGATTTTGCCCTATTTGTGATTGTTTGATTCATCCTCTCAGCAACTCCATTTTGTTGCGGGGTATAAGGGGTTGTGAATTGCCTTCTTATCCCATGATACTTACAAAAATTAAAGAATTCATTGGAGACATATTCTCCACCATTATCTGATCTTAAGGTGGAGATTTGATAGCCACTTTCTCTTTCAACAAGTGCGATGAATTCTTTGAACTTATCAAGGGCTTGCCACTTATATTGAATTAGGTAGATCCATACCTTTCTGCTGTAATCATCAATGAAAGTGATGTAGTATTTTGCCCCTGTATAAGATTGAACAGACATTGGCCCACAAATGTCTGAATGAATCAATTGCAAAGGTCTATTAGCCCTCCATGCCTTTCCTATTTCAAATGGTTGCCTATGGTGTTTGGCTATTACACATGGCTCACAAAAACATTTTGACTCCTTAAGATGTGGAAGTCCTTTAACTAATCCTTTTGTAGCCATCATTTGAAGATTATTAAAATTTAAATGTGCCCCAATCTTTCATGCCACATGTACTCCAAAGAGAAAGTTGTTGTTGTATGCAAAGATGTTTGTGTTACAGATTTTGTAAGGAGGTAGTAAACACCATCCTTTTTCACTCCCATGGCCTTGACATTGCCATTGGGTTCCTTAATGTAGCATTTTTCTTTTTCAAAATAGACATTATAGCCCTTATCGATAAGTTGTCCAATAGAAAGAAGACTCCTTTTAAGACCAGGCACATACAAAACATCTATTGCGGGAACATTATTACCATCATGCAAAGTAAGTGGTGCCTCCCCAACACCTTCAATGGGTAGAGCACTTTCATCACCAAAAGTAATGAATTGATTTGATGTGGGCTGAACCTTGGTCAACCAATCTTGCCTTCTCGTCATGTGCTTTGCTTGCTCAGAATCAATATACCAACATTCTTTATCTTCAATATTAACTTGGTTGGCTGCATACAATGTGTTCATATTATTATTTTGTGGTTCTCCCTGTTCTCTTTGCCTTTGATAGCAATTAGCAATATTATGATTCCATTTTCCACAATATTCACACCCTTGTTGATTGTTGTTTTGACCCCCTTGAGGTCTTGTTTGCCATCTTTGTTGCTGTTGGTACTCTTGCTGACATGGTTGCTGATGGTACTGTTGATTTGGCTGCTATTGGTACTGTGTGTATCTCTGGTGTTGTCTACCCCTTTGATTCTGATTATGCTGATTTTGACCCTTGTTTTGTTTAGGCTGTAGAGTTGCCTTGGTGGCAAAAGCTGCTGATGTGGCTTCAATTTCTTCATCTTTGATTAGGGCTTGCTCATGCTTCTTAAGTAGGATCTCAATATCCTCAAGTGTTGAATTCATTGTTTTACCACTCAAGTCTAACATGGTAGCATAGGAGTGAAACTTTGAAGGAAGACCATGCAACATTATTGGAATTAATTCATTATCATCTAGGGTTTTACCAGTGACTAAGAAATCATTTTTAATAGACTTCACTTCCATAAGATAATCGGTAAGTGAGCCTTTCATACATAGATTGTGCAATTTTTGTTTGAGATACAAAATATTATCTTGACTTGGCCTATCAAACAATCTATTGAGAGCATCCCATGCTTGTTTAGGTGTTTTTGCAGCCCTTACAGTTTCTCTGCATTGAATTCCTGTAGCTAGCTTGATTAAACTTAAAGCTATGTTGGAATTCTTCTCAAATTGTGCTTTTTCTTTAGGGTCTGTAGGTGCAGTGAGTGGGTCTTCATTAGCTCTGCCTATCTCTCACAAAGTCCCACATGTCATTCATCATTAATATTGACTCCATCTCATACTTCCAATTTGCAAAAGTCTGTGCTCCTTCAAGTTTCTTTGTAAGTCCACTTAATAGATTTGTAGTAGCCATGATTTAGAAAAGGATCAAAAGAAAAGGGAGCTCAACAAAGGATGAAGTAAGTACGACAAATGCCAAATTAGAGCCCTAAAAAAAAATCTAGGGTACACCGCTGAAGATCCAGAGGAGGGTTCGCCTAGTTTTTCCACTCTGAATCTTCAAGAGTTTCCAACAGTGGGAGGGTTAAGTTGAACATAAGTGCCTTTTTCTATCCAAAGAGAGTAAGAATTAGAATTTTACCAGACCTTTATACCAAACTTCTCAATATACCCGCCCTTACGTGAGGGAGACTGTAAGTATTTGAGCAGTTGATACGTGGAACATAGGCAATTCTAAAAGGGAATAACCTGCCAGACCTTTATACCAAACTACTCAATATACCCACCCTTACGTGAGGGAGACTATAAGTATTTGAGCAGTTGATACATGGAACATAGGCGGTTTATAAAAATGTGATGCTTGCTTTTTGTAGAATTGTTACAATAGATGTGCCAATGTATTTTGCTGAAAATGCCTGTATGTGTTTGCTTGCTTGTATATGGCTTAGTGTCAAGTGTGTATGAACTACACTTGATTACAATTATAAACCCAAAGTCATGCAAGGGTAATAAGAAGCATAAAATGTAGTCAAAGCCCAAAATAGAAGATGCAAGCAACAAACACCTAGTGGCCAAGAGAGTGCCACAAAATGAATCCACCGACAAGGGGACAAGGGGTCCTAAATCACCCCTTAAGTTGATGATTTGTATTGAGAACTTGGCTAAAAACAAATTAGCCCCAAATGTGCTTCCAAAATGATGAGACAATATCAATGTCTTCTTTTACAAGATTGCCCCCAAATTCAATAAATGACTTGGCATAATGTCCTCCCAAAGACTTAGAAATTGACTCCTCACAATTTTTACCAAATTATCAACCAAGAGTGTCGGATGCAACCGAGAATGCACTCTGTTTACAATATAAAACTTCAAGTCAAAATTCAGTTGAGTAAAAAATCTCAAAACTGAAAAATAATTGCACCAATGGATCCCCCTCGAAATTCTCTTTCCAACGACTATATATAACCTATAGTCGGATACAAACTGATGCTTCAAAAAAGCAAAAAACAAAGGCCCTAAAAAAATGTGCAGCTTTGGGACTTCCCAAATGGTCACCCCTCCGAGTTGTACTCTGGGATAAAATGCTTAACTCCAGAGTTTTTGTGGAATTTGGTGTCAGAAAAAAAAAAAAAAAACTTTCAACTTTGGAAAATAAAATTTAAGTGCATCTATTTTAAAATGATACAATTTATTTGAATGCCCTGAATTAAAGTTTGCCCACTGTTTAAAAATATTAAAGAAAAACAAGGGCCCCATCGGAGGCCGCCATCTGCGCGGCTAGGTGGCATGGCGTCCACTTCTCAGTCTACCAGACAGTCAGCCCCTGCATAACATTTTCGTGGGACGCGAACGGGGAACTTAACTTCAATATGGCGCTTTTCCATCACTATTTCAAAAGAATTTCGCCTAAAGTCGCATCGGCGTCTACTTTCTCAAATGTCATTGGATTCTAGCTATGTTCACGCCATTTCACCATGGGAAGATGCATCTCCCATTTCTCAGAGCCGGGATTTACTAGCACAACCGCGACAAAACCGAGAGCACGGAGTTCTCCTTCACGATGTTTTTGACCCCGTTTCTTGACGAATTCGAAGGCTGGGCCATATTTGTCGACTGCGACTTTCTTTACACGGTCGACGTCAGAGAACTGGCCGAACTTATAGATGATAAGTACGCAGTTATGTGCATCAAGCATGATTACACTTTGAAGAGCAATACGAAGATGGATGGCGCCATGCAAACGGTTTACCCGAGGAAAAAACTGGTCCTCCAAGAATAAAAAAAAAATAGGAAATGCCCAGGTTGTGGCCTGTGCTCTTGTAGTTTGCCTTGTGTGAAAGCGCACAAAGAGTGCTCGCATTGCACAGGAAAGTGATACCGCATGCAGTTTGTGCCAGTAGAGATCTATGGTAGGCGGTTGGGCAAACTGACTACAATCTCTGCTTCTGGCAGGACACAAAAAAAAGAAAAAAATATTTCAGACCCCTAAAAACAATTTTGAGGCTTGTCCTCGGATGGCGAGGATTGTCCTCAAAATTAGGAAAACTAAAAAAATAAATAAAGAGTTTCTGGTTTTTGGGTTGCTGGACTGGGAACAACGGTACAACATCGTTGCCGATGTCACCTCCGCACTGTTTTATCTCCACGAGGAATGTAGCAGCCAGGTGATCCACCGCGATCTGAAGGCGAGCAACGTAATGCTGGACTCACATGGGGTGAGCAATGGCTGAGTCTGACATTTACAGTTTTGGCATAGTGGCCCTCTGGGTGGCCTGCGGGAGGTCACCCAGGGTTGCGGATGCGTCGGATATAGCAACCTAGGTATGGAAATTGTACGAGGAGGATAAGCTCATGGACGCCGCAGAACCACGGGTGATAATGCCAGGCAATGAAAATGTTAATGTGAACGACAAATATATTTTTCACATTGAGTTTTTTGAAAGACCTCCCGAGATTTAAAAGTGGCACTCGTGTGCTGCATGTCATCGACGAAAACCAGCGGCGGTCAACGGTTTTGTCGAATTCAAATGGATCAGTGGGCGTTGATGTTCCAGAGGAGCTTCAGCATGTTTTTTTATTGAATGAGAACCATTTAAGTTGGTCTATTTAAATTATTAAAGAACCCATGATTTAATTTTATTTTATAAAGTGGAGGAGCACTTTATTGGCATGTAAGACAAACATGAGAGTGGGTGGTTTATATAGGCCCATGTAATTCCTTTGTGAGGGAAAATTGAGACTTTTTTTTCCGCCACAGAGCGAGGTTTTAGATGTTGTCTTGGAGAGGCATGTTTTTTTTCATTATGATGAAGGCCCAAAATAGAGGCATAATGCACTTTAACTCTAACATTCCCCCTTAAAGTGCACTATCCTAACTAAAGAAAAAAACAAGTCAACATTAGGTAACATTCCCCCTTAATGTTGACTTCTCTAAAATAACCTATCATCCTCTCTTATTGCTGATTTGGTCTAGGCTCGTGCTCTTTGCGCTTGGCTCTCCAACTGTGAATAATGCTAGATTCACTATGTATACATCTTGGTCTGTTGCCTCAGGGTCAGCCACTTCCATGGGTCTGTTGCCACTGGGTCAGCCGTCTAAGTGCCTCGAGGTCATCATGGGTGCCTTAGGGTCAGCCACTTTTGGGTCTGTTCCCTCTGTAGGTCATCCTCAACGGATGTTGCCTCTCGTAGGTCACTGACTAGATTCACCATGAGTATGAAATCCCTCCTCATTGTGAACTCAATCTAGAAGGTGTCGGTCTCTGTCAAAAATGCACCTAATGAAAGGAAAAATGAGCCATATAAGAGTGTCGGTCTCTGTTGAAAATGCAATCAATACAATAAAATGAGCCATAGATCCAAAATTGGAGGAGAAGAAGAAAGAAGAATAGAAGAGAATCTTCTGAAGTGTCTTCGTCTGTAGTCTTCAGAAGTAGATCCAAAAAAAACCTCGGATAGAATCTAGGGTGTCTATGTCTGTAGTCCCTGTTATAAGTGTCCTTATGGTGACCATGTCATCTCACCAAAATGCATGGGTAACCAACCGCTGCATTCGCCAAGTGTATAGAAAAGGTCACTAGGTACAAGGATCACATATAAAATTACCTTGGGAGTGTCGGGTACAACCGAAAGTGCACTCCAAGGTAGAAAAAAACTGAGGCTAAAAAATTCAATTGAAATAGCCTCAAAATTACAATATGACACCACCATTGTGTCCGTCGTGGAAAAACATTTCCAACGACTATAAATACCCCTATATTTAGGTCTCAATAGGGCTCTCATTTTCAAGGAAAAAAACAACAGCATGCCTCTCTAGGCAGTAAAATAAACCTCAGGAATATCATATTCCTGGCATCACACTCAGGCGGAAAAAGATAACAGATCAATTTTCCCTCGCAATGGAATTACATTGGCCATCTAGGCCTTCCACTCTCCATGTGGAAAAACAAAAAACAGGGAGCCATAAAGATTTTTTGGCCATTTTGTCAAGTTCCTGGCAGTAAACTGGCGATAACATCTTGTTTGAACAACATCTCCACTCTGCAAAATCATCATCTCTGCTACCAAACTGGTCACTCCGAAAAAATCTCAGTGGAACATGGTGAAATTACTCCACACCACTAGCTAGCTCCCATTTTACTCATCGAAACAGCTAGACCAACAGGGATCCAAGCCATATTCATATGCGTGGGAACAAATCTTCACCATACATGCCACAATTGCACAACTTGACGAACAACAGGATTGATATCGTGGTGAGGAAATATTTCAACGCCATCAAGTTTTAGGCCTAATGTGGAAACTTACCAATCCACTGCACATAAAATCAGGCAAAAAATCACCCGTCTCGGCTGCACATGAAACCAGTAGTTTGTTAGCTTATGTTGCCGAAACCATCATCAGGAGTTTGAGTATGTTCTCAGAGTTCTGCTCTTCTGCAAAAATAGACAATCCCAATCCTTCAAATGATCGGTTCTTCAAAATCCACCAGATGCTTGGACAATCAATAACTATTTCTGAAGCCTTGCTCGGAAGCACCGGTCGAGCGCACGGTGGACTTGCCTCTGCAGGTTGTTCCCCATCAACGCCACGATGCTGATGCTCCTCTCTGTGGCCATGAAGCTCCTGCTAGACTTGTCCTCCCTGATGTCAGCATTGTAGCATCAGCTGACAAAATTGACGGGTATCGCCTTCATCTACGTGGCCATGGATTTCTCCATGCCTTCCTTCGGCCTCATGCAGGACCCTGAGATCCTTTCCAACGTGCCACTGCATCCTCTTCTACGGTTACCTTGAGCATCGCAACGTTCTGCGAGATGACCACGAGCCAGGTGGACCACGAGCAAATCACGCCGCTATCGTCGCTCAGCTTGGCCGGTAGTAAATCTTGTTGCACTATCCCCAATTGAGCATCGCAACGGTCTGCATGCTTCTGCAGTCACATCTCGGGTTCGAACTCTTAAGCCTCGATGCAAAAAAATGGAGATTGTGATTTAAGGCATTATACAGCAATCGCCATGGATACCATCTCCCATAATGCAAAAAAATAAGTGGAAAGCGATGAGGACAGAATTAGTGATCAACATCATCAAATTTTCATAGACATCTATGTTTCTGAATGTGGCTCTTCGAATTGTCTCCGACGTAATGAAATTTTGTGTGATCTGCTATTTTCTGTTGGGGCTAAAGCACAGCGCATAGAACCAAAACCACCAGATTGTCTCTGCCATAAAACTTGGAGCGCGCATACTGCTCAGGTGCACTTTGTTGGTAGCTAGAATCGAAGGTCAACAACAATCACAATGACTTCAACTGGTGCGCAACAGGTCCGTGATGGCGCATCGAACCGCCATTTTCTTTCTTGAAAAGTTGACAAAAATGCAGATAGGAAAATTTTTGTTAAAAAATGAAATATCGCTTCTCGCATGGCAGAAATAGGAGGGCAGAGAGGCAGTAGAAGAGCAAGCCCTCGCCATTTGCATCTCTAAAAATAGCAGACCAGGCTAGCCTCCCAGACCAGCCTTCCAAACAGAAACCCTAGCTGTATGATTCTTTCACCACACTAAAATTTTTAGCTCATACACAACCTCGCCTTCGACACCAACCCTAACTGACGAAATTTTCAAAACTATGATCTTCACTCAGAATCCAATGTTGCTGCTTCTCCGCCGATCTCCATAGTAATGGGCAGTCATTAATTTTTTCAAGCTTCTGATTCATGAACCAGAAGAAATCAAATGCCCACACCACGTGGCTACCTCCGTGGATCTGCAAACCCTAAAAACTAAAATGACCTCCCAATTTTTAATATTTTTACCATCTGGTTTCTAATCCATCAAATGATGGAGAGCATACTCCCTCGATAAAAAAACTTAAAAAATTGGGGAGGGAGGATTTCCATGAGGGAAATCCCCCTCAAAGGGGTTTCACAGGCAGGAGAGGGAACCTGCTCTGATACCAATTGATAGGACTGAAACAGGAAGGGATATTTTATTGATAAAAATGGGTTACATATATAGTTAGAAGGCCTATATGATAAACTAACAAGTGTCAGTATAAACTGACAAGTGTCAAAATAGAGGCATAGTGCACTTTAACTCTAACACATCCTTGTCAGTTCTGGAGCAATTGAGAGTATTGTTACCCAACCCGAGGGAGGAGCCATTGGAATGCAGAATATGGAACTGGTGGAAGTCATGGAAGAGGAAAAAGGAGTGGAATAGGGAAAATATGAGAGAGGAGCCATTGGAATGCAGAATGTGGAAGTCGTGGAAAAGGAAAAAGGAGTGGAGGAACAGGAAAAAGATGTTGAAGCATGAAACTGCATTTGAAATTTTGATAATTCAAAAAGACTTTTTTATGATATTCATATGTTTTCATTTGAAAACAAGACACTTGCTTTTATTACTTTGCTATTATAATATTTACATTTATAATAGTGTGTTATTTTTATCTCTTGAGTATTATGGGGTTTCAAATATCTTGAGTTTAAGAAAAATATATGTATGCATAGGTTTGGATTTTCATTTTTTTCAAAGTTATTCTTGTTGTGATATAAAAATGAGTATTGTCTTGTGTATTATGCTATGTTGTTTTTATATTTCAATTTTCAAATGAGTTTACGAAGGATATATCTATGCATAGATTTAAATTTTTATTTTATTCATAGTCATTCTTGTTGTTGTATAAAAATGCATTTTGTCTTTTGTATTATGCTATATTGTTTTTATATTTCAAAGTGAGTTTTCGATGGATATATCTATAAAAGGGTTTAGATTTTCAATGTCCATATACTATGCTATGTTGTTTTTATATTTCAATTTTCAAGTGAGTTTACGAAGGATATATCTATGCATGGGTTTAAATTTTCATTTTATTCAGTCATTCTTGTTGTTGTATAAAAATGAGTATGGTCTTTTGTATTATGTTATATTGTTTTTATATTTCAAAGTGAGTTTACGATGGATATATCTATGAAAGGGTTTAAATTTTTGTTGGCAATTTTGGGTTTGAGATCCTAGCTTCTTGTCTATGAGTTGTCATTGATGTCAAAAGGAAATGACATTAATGTTAAGAGGATGTGTTGGCTTCAAAGGTGGAAGATTCCAAGAGAATCGTTTTAAGAGAATCCGGAGAGATTCCATTGGCAATGGTTTTTATTAAAACCAATGGAGGTTCTCTTTATTATTTATTTAATTATTATTTAAAACCCTTCAAGGTTTTAATTAATTAATTATTTAATTAATTAAGGGAGAAATTATTTTTAATTTATTAAAAATACTTTAAGGGTTTTTAAACCCTTTAGAAAGCAAATGGTTTTTATTAAAACAAATGGAGGTTCTCTTTATTATTTATTTAATTATTATTTAAAACCCTTCAAGGTTTTAATTAATTAAGGGAGAAATTATTTTTAATTTATTTAAAATACTTTAAGGGTTTTTAAACCCTTTAGAAAGCAAATTTCAATTAAATTTGAAATTACTTTTCTTTGCAGCCGACGTGTTCTAAATTCCACATATGGACTATAAATATGAGAAGGTTCCTAAGGTTAAACCCTCTTGCAAAATCGAAGGCAATTTTTTGGTTTGGCTACGATCGAATGTTCTGTTTACGCTGCGAAAGAGGAGAGCTCGTGGTTTGAAAAGCTTTCGGAAAGACTGACCGTTTATGTGGAAGGAAGTCCGTCTTGGACTTCGTAAGCCCCTTGTGGGCTAGTGGTAGCGAAGGCTGCGTTTGGGCCTTGCGTAGGTGGAGGTCTGCGTTTCGATCCCCGTGGAGGGAGTTGTGCATGGATTAGTCACGTTTTTATTAAAACGTGTTTTGTGCCGCGAATTTCGGATTCTTCAAGGGCAGCCAATATAAGGTGTGATTATTTTCTTGATATGATTTTTGGCATTGTTTAGCATTGTTTAAAAGACATAGGAGAAATAAAGGGATATTTCTTTGGTTGTATTTTTGAGATTAGTTTTTTGCTATGCTAAATTTAAAAATGGAGATATAAGGTGTAAGTTTTGGTTGTTGTGTTTTTGGCTTCTTTGGTGGTTGTTTTTAAAGACGAGGAGCTAAAAGGTGTATTAAGGAAAGTTTTTATATATGCTCATTTATCTTGGTTCTAACCCTAACTTGGTTGGAAGTTTGAGGGTTGTGTGTGGTGACAGCTTTAAGGATCAATTTTCTTCTACTCCAAAAAGGTATGGGCACATTTTCCTTATGAGTATGATTGGTGTATGTTTTCTGAAATAAGATTGGAGTGAAAAGGTTTTCAACTAGGTTTCCTTTAGTTGGGTGTAAATCCTATTTTCTGGTTTGTTGAAGACTTCTTATGCATTGTTATCCTTGATGAGAGTTTTGGTGAATGCATAATCCTGGTTTGAGGTAGTGGAAGCATTGTGCACAAGGGTTTATGTTTATGAGTCTTGCTACTTGCATTGAGTTGGTGGAACCCTTGGTTGGTTGTTTTGAGTTTGATGGTTGAGTTGCTTCCATAGAGGTTGTTTGATCAAGTTATTGCTTTACTTGATTCATGATATTGGGCTTACTCCATTGAGTTGATTTGAGCAAGTTATTCTTTACATTTGGTGATATTATTTTGGTGGATGTTTTGTTCAAATATCTTTGGAGGGAAAAGGATTTCTACTTGTTTCATTTTCTTGTGATGATTTGTTGAATGCTTCAAGGTTGATGTTGAGTTGAGTGGTGTTGGTTGACTAAACCTTGTTTGATGAGCATTGTTGTTGAAACCCTAATTGATGATGAAAAGAACATGAGTATCATTGTTATGTGATTCTTTGCATAGTTGGCAATTTTTGGGGTTTCATGTTCTTGAAAGAAAACATTCTATCCTATCCATTTCAGATATTGAGTTGAGTTTTCAGATTTGATATTGAGATTGAGCTGAGTTGATTTGAGTTGAGTTTTGAGATTGGGAGTTGAGTATAGAACATATTGAGTCTCTAACAATTCTCTTTATGCTTCTATGAGTTTGAAAAATCACATTGGGTCTCTAACAATTCACTTTGTGATTTCCTACTAAGAAAATTTTTCTTGGTGAGCTTGCTGAGTTTTTGGACAGGTTTCGGTGGGGACTTGTGAGCAGATTTTGACAGGTCCTAATAGAGGACTTGTGAGCTGAGTTTGATAGTTCTATCAGATAACTTGAGGACAAAGGTGCATTGGTTCTATGAGAAGAACCTGAGGACAGTTGGCAAGTCTTTTAGAAGGTTTGTATGCAAAGGATTTATTTGTTCAAGAGTTAGACAGATCTGACAGACAGAGGAAGACTTGTACTAGACCGACTGACTGTGTTTGGTACAAGTTGTTGAGCTGCTGTGGACGTGATCATAGAAGGCAGAGGTATCTTAGGCTAAGCATTGAGGACAGGAGGTCTTCGATGGAAAGGAGTTCCACGTGCTGGCAAGAGGTAGAGGCAGTTGATATTCTAAGGGATCATTTCCAGAGCAGAGGGGAAGGTATCTCCTTTGAGCAGAGGCTCATAAATTATGATTGGGTGAAGGTATATCCTTTGGGCCGAGGCTCATAAACATTGTAATTAGGAAGGATTCCCAAAGAACTTTGATATAACTTTTAGAGAAAAATGTTGTGGACGTAGCCCAGCCATTTTGGGTGAACCACGTTAAAATTGGTGTCACTTTGTGGATGTTATTATGCATTGCTTTGATATTGCTTTGGGTATATTGCTTTACTATTTTGAAGTATAAAGGAAAAAGTAAAAAGAGGTCTTATACTGCTCACCCCCCCTCTCAGTATAAGCTTGTGTTCTTCAATTTTAAATTTCTATGTACTATGCTATGTTGTTTTTATATTTCAATTTTCAAGTGAGTTTACTAAGGATATATCTATGCATGGGTTTAAATTTTCATTTTATTCATAGTCAATCTTGTTGTTGTATAAAAATGAGTATGGTCTTTTGTATTATGCTATATTGTTTTTATATTTCAAAGTGAGTTTAAGATGGATATATCAATGAATGGGTTTAAATTTTCATTTTCTATATCTAGAGTAATATGCTATTTTCATTTTTTCTTCTAGATTCAAATCATACATACTAATGATACTAATAAATATTTACTAGTTATGTATGCATGCATGGTTTACTCAATGCTAAAGCATAAATCATAAAATTTTGTCAACATAGAAAGACAATAACACTTATAGAATCATAGCATACATACTAATGATACATACATACATACATTCAAAGTCAAAGCATAAATAATTATATTCTATCAACATAGACAATTAATTCAATAACATAGCATCACTACGCATGCATGGTTTTCATATTTCTAGTTTACTCAAAGCTAAAGTATAAATCATAAATTTTGACAACATGACAGTCAATAACATTTAAAAGCAAATATGTGTAATCATTGAAAATAGAATGATTATATGAATTTTTTCAAATCATTGAAATTTTACAACTGATCAAATACGAAAAATCATTGATAATATGATTTTTTCAAATCATTGACATTTACAAATGATATCAAATATGGAAAATCATTGATAATATAAATTTTTCAAATCACTAAAATTTTACAAATGATTTCAAATCCGAAAAATCATTGATTATATGAATTTTCATATAATAGTTGAAATTTTTACATTTATGGAAGTTGATACAAAGCCTTATTGACTTCTCCAAAATAACCAGGAATAATTTGAGAATTCTGCGTTTCCATAATCTCATCATCACTCCAAGAAAAATCATTTTCATCATTATCAACAGTATTAGTGAGACCTCTCCTTTTCGCTAGGGACTTCTAATATGTCATAGCTCTATCATAGGGAAACTTACCCACCTCATACGATGACACATATATTCTCAAATAATTTTCCAAATTTTTTTCCAACCTGTTACGAACTTTTGATTTAACAAAATATAATGCACTAAAAAACCCTTTCGTCTTCAACAGATCCCAAAATCATTGTCTAACATAATATATATAAAGTAAAGTATTCACTCATAGTTTCTTGTAAGACACTACTTCGATACAATTTTTGCCAGAAACACGTGATTGAACCAGTCCTATGTGGATTTTTGAAATGTGTAATTTAATATCCTTTGTTATTCCAAAATTGGTTTATTGTTGTCTCAGAAGATCTTTGTTTAGAATACCATTGATTTCAATGTCATTTAATTCCACACTTTTAGAGAAATGTATCATAAGATTACCCATATATTTTACAAACAACTCACTTATACTACTGTGGTCAACACAAGGATTCTAGAAGATGGAATTAACAAAAACCATGGCCTCAAGTGTCTCATCTCTTTGAAAACGATCTCTTATTTCACTTGTTAATGTATTTGCAATTCTTTTCATTTATTCTTGGTGCTATCCAAAATTGCATCGAATCCAGAATGTATTACGGGCACTTGTTCAATATCATTTGTAAGTGTATCTAACTATTTTTCATAACGATATAAAGGTATCATATTTCCATGGATAGCAATACAAATATTATCGTTGATTTTGAAATTTAAAAAGTTGTTAGGATCATTGACATCAACTAACATATTCCAACGATCAAACTTGGGATCCTCAAAATATTTTTTGATAAGTAAATCCAGTCAATAATCATACATATTTGTTTTCTCATCTTGATGAAATCGACAATATAAATTTCCCTTTCCTATGCGATTTTAATCAAAGAATTCATTTCTTGCAACAATGGAAGAATACCACATAATGTGAGAAGAGTTTCCAAGTCAGTCATACAAAATAGCAAATATTTTGCCTTGTCAACATCCCTACGATGTGCATACATAAACCCAACCAAGTATTGATATTCTAAAAAAACCATTTTTGTAGGAAGAAACAGTGAAATCCATCTGGTGTCCACATTTTTCAATATTTTTCTGCCTTCGATTACACCTAGAGAAAACTATTGAAACTTTGCAAACCTTTTTGTACTGCATGAAAAGTATGAGTGTATTTCACGGATGAGTTCTTCCACTCTGGATAAATTATCAAATTTGCTCACAATTTTATATGCAAGATTCATTCGATGAACCATACAATGAATGGGAATCACATAGGGGGCAATTGATGTCTGAAGCCTAACACAAATAACATTCCTTTTTCCTTGCATTGTAGCCACACCATTAGCTCCAACATAAATTAACTTTGTGGTAATTTCCTTTTCATCTATTCCGTAAATATCCTTTAAACTTGTTACAATAATATTATAAATATTTTCCGCATTACAATTTTTAATCATCTTATGTAGTGCTAGTAAATAGGGTTGTCTCAAATGATTTTTGAATGTGTAAACATGTATGCAAATCCAAGATGTGTTGTCAATATTTGTTACATCATCAATGGAAAGTGAAATAAATTTGGCTTGTTTTACATTCTCTCTCAGGTCTTCCTTCTCAACCAGTGGTAGATATTTTGCCATTTCCCAACCACTTCGATCTGACCAGTGAACTGGTAAGGTTTTGTACATGAGCTAGTTGAAGTATTTGCTTAAAATCAACAAAATCAGACATGGGTCAACATTTTTTTAGAATATTGTATACAATAGCAAACTGTAAATTCTTTGAGGCTAATACAATATTATTATTATTTTTTAATTGGGCCTCATTTGTTCCACCCTTCTCAATGAGATTTTATTGTTGTTTCCTTGATTTTTTGTATTCAAGTGCATATCTCACATGCACACATTCCGATGCATCCTTCCACCTATGAAATATGTTAATTGTTCCATCACTTCGTATTTCTTTGATATAATTTTTTCCATAATGTTTTTCTTATTTTGCAATAAATGATCCTTTCCCAGCTTCCATGTACAAATAACGCATTTACACACATTATGTGTTTCATCTCACTCAATAAAGGGGCATAATCATACTCATTCATTTTTAAAATCCCCTTCAATAGTCCATTCGCTTATATTTTGATGTTTAGATTTTTGACTACAAGATTCCCTAAAGGTCTGCATTTTAATTGTACTATCATTTTCTTTTTCAATTGATGTGTCTGAATTTAACATCTCTTGAAGAGGTTGTTGAATGTCATTATTAGGAAAATCATCATGTTGTCCCATCTCATCTACTATAATATCTTTGATTGAATGCACATCAGGGTTGACAGTGTTTATTGCATTTAATGTTTGGTGTTCTCTATCATTTTTTGATGTAAAATTGCACTATTTTAAAGAATTAATGGAATATAGTTTTACAAAGCATTTAAAAAGAGGTAGATAAGCAGACAACCATTTATATAATAATAAATAAAGGCTTTATATTTAAGAATAAATAAGAAATATTAATGATTTGATGGTAAAAGGTGTATGTACCTACATGTTGTGTAGAATCTGTAGATATTAATGCCTCACTGGATTTTGGTATTTGTGTAAAATATTTCATAATTATCTTCTTACAAGAAGATTGGCCTCCCTTCTTTCCATCTTAAGTAGGTGACATTGTATTTGTAAATAAAAAACCTTTAGATGTTAGGAAATGAATATGAAATGGAAGGAAAATAGCATACATCCCTCAATAAAAATTTGCATTTCTTAGTAACCATGGTTAAACTGTAATTCCATAAAGAATCTATGAATATTCAGAAGATCCTATGCTGCCCTATAGAATGACATATGATAGACAAAATATAGTCTCTGACAATAAAATGCTCCTAACACACAATATGACATGGATACTTATCAACCACAATTGCAGATAGTGCTTCTACACTACCTATGATACATACTCTATGATACAAGAAGTAGTCTCTGACAAGAAAAATGCTCCTAACACACAACCAGATGACATTGATAGTTGTCTACCATAGTTGCATATAGTGCACCTATAGTTCCTATGAAACTGAAGAAAAATAACTTTGGACAAAACACCAATGGAAGAAGAATACTCTACCTATTTTCATAGTCATCAATCCTGTGTAACCGATCGACCTATGCTAATTGACACACTTATGCAACAGATCGACTTAGGACCACAAACACACCTCTGCAACCAATTGAATTTTATTGACAAACTCTCCTCTACAACCAATCATCTTATGTTGATAAACACTTCTCTGTAATTGATCAAGCTTATGCTGATAGTTTCTCCTTTGCAATCGATTGGCTTAAGTCGATAAATACATCTCTACAATCGATCGACTTATATCGATAGACACTTTTCTACAACTGATCGACTTATACCTATAGAGACATCTCTACAACTGATTGACTTATGCCAATTGACACTTCTTTGCAACTAATAGACTTATATTGATAAAATCTCCTTTGCAACCGATTATCCTATGTCCATAGACACTTCTCTATAACCAATAGACTTATGTCGATAGATGCTCCTCTACAAAAAATTAGCCTATACTGATAAATACATCTCTAAAACCGATCAACTTATATTGATAGACATTTCTCTACAACTAATCGGCTTGTGCTGATAGACACTTCTCTACAACCAATCAGCTTATACCGACAGATACTTATCTACAACTGAATGACTTATATCGATAGTCTTTGCAACCGATCATCTTATGTCGATCGACACTTCTTTACAATCGATAGACATATATCGATTCTCTCTTCTCTACAACCAATCGGCTTATGCCAATCATCTTAAGTCTATTGACACTTATCTACAACTGATAGTCATATGCCGATCGACACTCCTCTACAAACGATCGTCTTATGTTGACAGACACTTCTCTACAACCTTGTCAAGTTTTTCGTTGTTTCAAAGTTATTTTTGAGTTAGAGTATTTTAGATATATGTTTATCGGTACCCCCTATAGTATATATATGGGTAGTATATGAGGCGAATTGAGTGAGAAAAACAAAAATATTTATAATTTGAAGGTGAATTGTCCATGGAATGGGGTGAAAGTGGTCAACAAATTAAAATAAAAATAGGATAATTATTATCAATGATGGGCGAATTTACCCTAAAAAACTTCCACCCCATAAATTTCAGGTGAATGGGCCCATTGAAAGGATCCAAAATTAGTCAATTTAAAATATTGAAAATCCTAAATAGATCCAATTTATGATATTTCACACTTATGCATAACCCTATCAATGTCCGTGAAAACCATTATCAAAATCAAGGGTTGGAAACGATCCTGAATGATCAACTATCTTAAATTTGGTATGCCTTCCAATATAACTGAGTCTTGGTCTTCACATAGTTGAGCCATGGTCTTTAGTGGTTATTCTATAACCATTGAAAGACTCTATAGTTGAGTCTTGGTCTTCACTGGTGATTCTCTAACTGTAGAAAAACTTTGTAGATGAGTTCTGGTCTTCACTGGTTATTCTCTAACTATGTATGACTTTGTAGCTAAGCCCTAGTCTTCACTAGTTATTCTCTAACCATGGAAATACTTTGTAGCCGAGTCTTGGTCTTCACTAGTTATTCTCTAACCGTGGAAAAACTCTATATTTGAGTCCTAGTATTCACTGGTTATTCTCTAACTGTGGAAATACTTTTTAGTTGAGTCTTGATCTTCATTGGTTATTATCTAATTGTGGAAAGACTTTATAGCTAATTCTTGCTCTTCACTAGTTTTTCTTCAACCATGGAAAGACTCTAATCTTTCTACTCAATATGACCTTACAATAGAGTTCAAGTCTTACTACCTTTAAAGTAGAAATACTCTAAATCAATTTTATCAAACTAGACAAAATTAATTTTTGTAAGTAGCTAAATAAATTCAATCAATTTATGCAGGTGATAGATCTGATACCACAAATGTATTTTTAAGCCAAAAATATCATAGGTTAAATATCATAGGATCAAATATAATATAGCCATAATACAATAAGGTCAAATATAATGATATGAGTAGAGTAATATGAGAAAATTAATATCTATATTAAGGCTTATAATATATCAAATAACATTCAATAATAATCACCAATATGAATGTAAATAGCCTGAATCATACATGTACAAAGCATGTAGAACAACTTACAATATTAATTGCTCAAAATGTATGCATTCTTTATTAATCCACTTTCTCTTACAAATATGATACTCAATGCTTGATGCTTGATACTTGATGCTTAATATTTTATGTGCTTCTATATGGAATAGCCATAGTAGAATGACTCTTTGGATACTTGACTATTCCTTTCTATATGCCAAGTCTCATGACTCTTAGCTTCTCTACTTGACACTTGCATAATTAATGGACACTTCACTCTATATGGTATGCATACCTAGACATGTCTCTTGACCTTCACTTTGCACACTCTAATCTAAGACACTTGTTCACATAGACTCAACTTACACTTGCACACAAACTCATATGATACTTGTGCATTTCCTGTACATACACACTTACATAAAGGGAAATATTACTCACCCTCTAAACTATGAATCAACCCTAATCTATTATTTACATATGTACCATGGATGTACCATGGAAGTACATTAGCATGTACCAAATAATATAATATACTCTAATACTGTGACCTACTAGCCATACAAATATTTTAACTTTGGAATGCTTGGGCTATCCCAAATATTTGTCCATATTCTTATGGTATTCCTATTTTGTTGGTGCTTTACATTATATCTTCTTATTTTTGTGTATTATCCTAATTTTTCCAACTTCCAAATCAGCTTATCCTCAGCTCCTCTCAAAATAATCATTATTGTTATCTTTCTACTTAATTGCCTCATAGCAACAATGTCTGATATAATTGTAAAAATTCTTCTTTCCATTTGTATCTTCTTCATGATCCTTGTACATGATGTTTGAAACCCTATCACCATATTTTTCTTGAAGTAATTGCATCTATGGTTTCAAAATTGGATCTATATTGAGTGGTTTTTTATCACACCAAGTATCCATCCAAATAGTTTTTTTCTCAAGTTTCCACCACCCATATTATACCTTTAATCATTAGATCGATTAATTTCTTAATCCATTCCATAGTGCATAACCATCTGGTAGTGAGAATGCAGTAAATATTAAGCTTGGGTTATTGGGCTCAAGAATTCTTGCCCATTATCTTTTATTCTCTTTATACAATCTCCAAATTACTTTTCTTCTTAGAGCTAAATTTTCATCCGTAAGAACTCTTAAACTGAGACCTCCCCTCATTTTATCATCACACACCTTGCTTCATTTCACCAAAGGAAATTTTCTTTTATCATGTAATCTTAACCATAAAAATAACCACATAATATAGATTAAAAAAATTTCTATCAATTTTGGCATAATATACAAGGATGTATAATATGTTGGAATGGTCTGTAAGACTAATTTAATTAGTTGCACTCTTCCTACTAATGATAACCATTTACCTTTCCATTTTGGTAGTTTATTCAAAACTTTACTTATAACTGGATTCCACAATTTTATCCTCATTCTTTTCTCAAATAAGCGTATCCCAAAATTTATTGTTGGAAAATTTACCTTCTCCACTTGACATAACCTACATATCACTGCTCTGATTCTAGTTGAAGTGTTTAGGAAGTAAATTGTATCCTATTAACTTTGTATCTTTTTAATATGGTTTTGTGATGATTGAAGTGATCATTTGGATTCTTTCACAATACTACCATATCATCTAAGTAAATGAGAATAATATTGTTAGTTAGTCCCTTAAATCATTATCCATATCCTTTTGAAATATAACAAATGCATTAGATAATCTAAGTGACATCCTTTTGATAGGTAAAAGTGTCATAATTTCTAATGAATATAGTGTTATCTTGATCCTCATATCTCATCCAAATATTATTATAAATAGAGTAATCATATAGAAGAAAAATTATCCTAGATCCATCATTGCTTATGAGATATTATCTATTGATTATCTAGGATCATGGTCCTTCAAAGAATTTTTACCTATATTTTTAATCCATTTTTCTTCTTTATTTGGTACAATATTTCTCACCTAATTCAAATGCTTGATAGAATAGATAATCCTTGCTTGAAAAAGTTTCTACAACTTCCTTTACATAATTTCTTTAATCACAGAATTTACTAACATGTACCTAGTTAAAAACCACTAAGAGTCAATAAGTAAATCAATTGTATGCTTAATTTATATTTTCAAATTATCATTATGCAAATCTATAACATAATCAAAAATCTATACAAAGAAATGCAAGTCATTTTTTTAAAAATTATTTCAAAAAGATATATTTTTATTCACTTTCAATATATATATATATATATATATATATATATATATATATATATATATATATATATATATATATATATATATATATATATATATATATATTGGTGAAAGGGGTTTTGAAAGGATCTTGTAACCTTTTACAAAAAGAGGAAGGCTAGGAGAGAATCTCCTAGTTAAAATGAAATAAAAATAAGGGATTATTTTCATGGCAGCAAAGAGGAGCTACAAAAGCAAAAAGAGAGGTCCGCATAGGGGCAAAGGACAAAGCCTTTAGAGGTAATAAGAGAAGACCTTGCAAGGGCAAAAGAGAGTTTCCTCTGTAGAAACTATAGACTCCAAAAACTAGGCATTTACATTATCCTACACATTAAAATTTATGCCTAACACCCCACATTGCACATCACAATTTTGCATAATATATGCCTAATTTTAAACTTAGGCATATAAATCCTGCATATTAAAAGTATTTTCTAGATTTTCTAAATCTGGAAAATCTACCTAGGATACCTTGCCTACCCACTAGACACATGTCTTGGCCACATCACCACCACCCTTTGCCACCTCTCACACACCCCTTTCATCCTTGTCCCTTCACATGGTACATCCCTCCACTTGGATGAGACACCCTTGGTGACTCACTCTAACTGCCCTAGATATGTGGCAACTCTAGCTTATCATTTGGTAATGCTAGCTTGCCACCTCTCTTTCCCTCCAAAACCCCAAGGAGCCTATAAAATCACTTTCATCCCATCAACCAAAGGACGTTGGAAAAATACACTTCTACGCTATCAAAATCCCTGTAGAAAGTTACTTGTGCACTTGGAGATCCCTTTACTGAGGTCCCTGATTGAATCTTGAAACTTTATGTCCTTCTTGCAAAACCACCCATTGATGTTTACACAGAGGCAATCACCCTCCCACGGTTGGCCAGCCCCACCCATGCACCTGTGATTTCTTAGGAGTGACATTTTAACCATCAATAGACTAAGCAAGATTGGTAAGTCAGTAAGGCATTCATTTATATTTTTTTATTCTTTGTGCATTGTTCACAGTTTACATGCATTCATTTTCATAGTTTTTAAATAGCCATTTCTATTCATATCAATAGGTTCTACTCACTCTTTTTTTGCATTCATGTGTATGTAGGTTATAGGTATTTGAAGAAGTTGCTAAAGCTGGAGTAGCCCATCATTGGATACTCAAGCCCACTCACCAACAATATTAGAGCAAGAGAAGACCAAAGACACCATTATTATTTGTATTTGGCAAAAAGGGGTATTTTCCTCCTTTTCTACCCATTGTAATCTAAAAAGAGAGCAATTTAATTATTAACATACCCTTGCACACTCTAGGTAAATCATTGCAAATAGAGACTAAGGCTCTACTGTTCAATACAAAGATCATTTTTTATAAGATCATTTTTTATCATTGCACTTGCTTGTCTTTCTTGCATTGTTTGGTGTTGTCTATATTTTGCTTACAAAATGGATATCACAGTGGAACCCTAAAGTTCCATATTTTATTTGCCTTGCTATTTTTTATACTGATATTTTTCTATCTGTTTTTGCAGGTTTTTGGAGTTCGACTACATGGAAATTGAAGATCATGATCAGGAGCTTCAAAGCCTATTTTGGGTTGATTCTACACCTAAGGAACCACAAATGGGTAATTACAAAATTGAGGAACTACAGACTGGTAGTTGTCAACTTGAAAACTGTGCAACAATGTTTATAGATCTACACAACTGTGCATCAACATTTGAAGAGCTAGAAGGGAGCGACGAAAGGATCATAGGTTTGGAGCATTTAAACCTCCCTTCTTTCTTGTATTCTACAACATCACTAAGTTTAGGTATCTGTTTGCTACTTACAATTAGGTATTAGGTTAAAAAAGTAAAAGGAAATTTGCATATTAGGACCTAGATCATATGCATCTACCCGTGTAGCTCTTAATCTAGACACCTTTGGGATTTTAGATCTACTCTATTAGGTTTTTAAGACACAGTTATAAATGCACATATGTGGTTGGACTATCCCAATCGCACACCCGCATTGGATTAAACACCCAGTGATGTTTGACCCAATACAAATTCCAAAGCGTGTTTGCCTCTATGTTTCAAAATCCTTGTAGGGTCCCTCTAAAATTAGCTTTCAACCTTTGATCTAAAAATAGGTTTACCTCTATATGTTTCCATTTTTACGTTTAGGCATACAAACAAAATAACATTTTATATTTGCATAATACCATAGCCAACGGAAACCTCATAATTCCACATATTCACTTAAACATTGATAAGGTTGGATTTCACCACCAAGCCCCAATCGAGACCCTATTATTTTTGGCCAAGGTCAGTCCAAGAACCATCGTAACTGAGGAATAGAGTAGGTATCTCTCTTCAGAGAGGTATATCGTTGATCAAGATGAATTGGGTGAGGACTGGTAGGACCTGGACTCCCTCATTGGGTTTAGATTTCATCACCAAGCCTTGGTGGGATTCGTAACTTGGATTTCATCACCAAGTTAGTGTGTGTGAGCATCTAGAAAAAAATCTTAGACTTGCATAAGCAAAAAAAAATCAAAAACAATAAAAAAAATCAAAAGAATCAAACCAAAAATAAAACCTGTGACAAACCTAGGAGAAAAAAAATTATTTGTTTGTTTTGTGTGCTATTTGCTTTGTATTTCCATCACATCTTCATACACACACTTGCACATTGCCACCTCATCCCACCCCTAGATTATGGTAACAACCTGTAGTTAAGCTAGAAAGTAAGCCCAAGTCTAGATTCAACCACCTTCATCCATGGAGATGTATATCGTTGATCAAGATGAACTGGATGAGGACTGGTAGGACCTGGACTCCCTCATAGGGTTTATATTTCATCACCAAGCCTTGGTGGGATTCACAACTTGGATTTCATCACCAAGCTAGTATGTGTGAGCATCTAGAAAAAAACCTTAGACTTGCATAAGCAAAAAAAAATCAAAAACAATAAAAAAAATCAAAAGAATCAAACCAAAAATAAAACCTATGACAAACCTAGGAAAAAATTGTTTGTTTGTTTATTTTGTGTGCTATCTGCTTTGCATTTCCATCACTTATTCACACACACACTTGCACATTGCCACCTGTATCGCTCCAAATTTTTTGCATCCTTACCCTCAGGCTATAGGATCCATGCCCAGAAGGAGGATGCGAGAAGGATGGGACAATACCTCGGACTGAGAGGCCCTTTGAAGGTCCCGCCTCTCGGGGAGGGGTATAAGGGTGAATTTTTGATGGATGGTGGGTTCACCAGGAAACTTTTGAGTGGTAGTTTCCATGCCTAGGTTGATAGTGGGTTTGATGTGTTCATTTTTATACTCGATCATTCAACTCCTAGGTTTGGCCAAGATGAATCTAAACTATTCTATATGCCAATGCTGATTTAAATGAATACAGAGAATAGGAATGAATGCTAAACATAGAAAATATGCTAGTTAGATCATAACATACCTGATTCCGGATGTTTGATGAATATTATGAGTCTTGTAGCAGTTTAGATCATCTCGACTCGTATGTAATCGTCTGAAATTACATCGAATCGTCTCAAATCACAGTCGATCGTCTGAGATCAGACAAAATCGTCTGAAATCAGACGAATTCATCAGAAACCTGCAATCACACAAATAGATACAAAATACCCAAGATACAACTACAAAAGCGAAGGGAAATGACATAAATAATTGTAAATTTGTCTAAATGACAGATCCAAATAGTAATTAAAGAGGAAAAGCATCAACTTCATAATTTATTTTGATTTTATCATGCATTTATATTAGATGAGGTGAACTCCAAGATGCATAAACATAATAATTTAAGACAGTGCAAAAATACAATAGGAAAATGCAGAAAAGCTAAGGAAATGCAAACTCTAGACTCTGATTGCCGTAATCTAGACTATATTCGGGATCTCCTCCAATCGTACGATATCGTCTGTGCTCCTCGACAAGATCATCTGAAATCGTCTGGGATCGCTTACAATGATTTGAGCTAGCTTCGACTAAAAAATAGTAGAATTCCTGCAAGAAAATGCAAAATACAAAATGCAGACAGTAGTGCGAGGATGCTCTAGTGAATAAGGAACTAAATCTGTAGGGAAATCCATCAGCTAAGGGGTTCAGGGGGAGTCGGGGGGGATAAACTAGAAAAACCTAGTTTATATAGGATTAGGGGGAGGCTAGGAGGTTGGGGATCATCCCAATCTGGGAGATCTCCAACAGGGAAATCTCTAACTACACAGACGCGCTTCTGCCCAAGTTGGAGAGGCTGTTGAAATAAAAACTAATCATGAAAATTTGATTTTGGGACGAAATCGTTTGGACGTTCTGTTCCAGACGAATTCGTCATATCGGGGATGATTTCGTCTGATCTTCGACGATATCGTCCAACGGTCAAAACAAATCCTAAAAATGGCATGGAAAACAGGGAAAGCGGGTAACAAGCGGTTTTGGGGCGATTTTGGGGTTAAAATTTAAATTTTTATCTTTATCTTTTACTAAGGTTTTAACCGTGTCAATTTTAAGGTGCTACATTTTGCCCCCTCTAGCAAATTTTTTGAAGAAAATGCGTTAAAGACGAGTTTTTCTCGTTTTTACGAGAAAGCAAAAATGTACTCAATTTTTTAGACGACGATTCTTCGTCGAATCATATGAATTCTGACTATGGTGCCCCCTCCGTGTTTTTACCCAAATCGAACGTTTGAGGTAAAAACGCGGAAAAGCAAAAATTAAAATGTTGTTGGTTTTGAATAAAATTAAAAAATAAGGAAAATCCTAATTCATTTGTTTTACTATTCATTTTTACTGTTCCAGAGCTCTACAGAGAGAAAATGGTGGAGACAGCACACAGAGCGACAGAGGTCCGATGCGGGCTACGGGTAAGGATCTAATCCTAGTAGATTATGTTTGAATTAACTTTGTGCAATTTTTGGATTTAAATTTTGATTGTTTGGGGCATCGCGGCCGTTTTTAGGCCATCGACGACGTCGGGATGAAATCGTCCCTATTTCACCAAAATCGTCTCTAGATCATTGATTTCGTCTGAAGGTGAAATCGGCAAACTAGAGGCGATCTCGTCCAATAAGGGGCGATCTGCGAGTTGCAAAATTGGAGACGATTTCATCCTAACAAAGGATGATGCTACCCAATTTGGTACGATATCATCCAATGGTGGATGATATCATCTTTAAACTTGATGTAAAATGTGTTTAATTTAATTGCAATGATTGATTTATTAATAAATTTTGTTGTTTTATTGTTTGTTTTGCAGAAAGGATTACTAAAGAGCCGAGAATGGAAATACGGTGGGTTGAGAGATGACTTGGCCGCTCTCGACCAGGCAGAGCATGACCAACTAGCATAGGTCGGGCTACGACATGTGGTAGAGATGCCACAAGTACCAATGAATATGGGGCTACTGACAGCCCTAGCAGAGAGGTGGTATCCGAGGTCGTCCTACTTTCGGTTATCGATAGGGGAGATGGTTCCCACTCTAGAGGACGTATGGAGGATCATGAGGATCCCCATACAGGGACGGCTCATGATGCCTACGGCTAATCAGGGCCAGGCGATGATGAGACTGACTGGAGACCCGAGCTTCGCCCTGGAGAAGGGCAAAGTGAACATCGAGTCTCTACAACAGATGCCTGGGGCATCTAGGCTGACTCGGGTTTTGGCAGGAGTGGTAGGTGGTTTACTGTTGTTCCACCAGAGTGGATGCAGGCTACCATGGTTTCTCTCAGACATAGTTTGCGATATGAGAGACCACGGGTACAAGTTTACCTGGGGCAACTTTGTACTCTGCCGCTTGTATAGGATCCTGCATGGGGTCGTATACAAGGTTGGTCGATGTCTGGTCTTGACATCACTACTATAGGTTTGGTGCTAGGAGCACATTACGATGCGGAGGCCGATAGGGCTCCCACTAACAAGGGTTGACCGAGAGAGGCCCCGGGTTTTCTACTGGTGGCTACAGAGGGGGTCACAACGACGGATAGATCTATCAATGTCACGGAGGTTGCTATACAACCTCATCCTAGACCAGATCACCTAGAGGCCATGGCGAGAGCACCCTAGGTGGGCAGAGGATGGGTAGGAGCTGGCTCGCATTAGGCAAGTCTGCTAGCTGAGGATGGAGTAGGGAGAGGTGGAGCTCCACCACTATGATTGGGTACTATGGTAGTTCGGTCTACAGCAGGGGATCCCTTCTCTCGAGGACTACGAGTACTCCTGGACTGTTCAAGATAGTACTACGTTGAGTGGGGCTCCATACATGCAGCGGTTATGGAGTCAGGACACAGATGTTGCCCCCATCTAGCCAGTGGATGGTGATGACGTTGGGGTTACCGATGGATACGATGCCTAGTACATAGGCATCTACCCTCCTTAGATGATGAGGGCATAGGGTCCAGTACACGTCGTGGTGCACCAGATGGGGAGGTGGTGCCAGGCTGCTATTGAGGTAGCACGGGGTCACGATGGGAGAGAGCAACGATGGTCTCCATAGGAGAGATGCCAGAGGATGGCACGAGCTCCTAAAAGACAATAGCAGCCAGGGAGGATGGAGGAGGGACATCCTTCTCAGCAGGGAGAGAGACCACCATCGCCTGGTAAGGGCAAGGGTGTGGATGTAGTGGAGAGCAACGAGATGATGACTCTCCGGGCTGAGGTTGCCCACCTCCGATCTCAGGTGTAGTCACTGCAGGACAAGGCTACTCAGCTCAGGGGTCAAGTATAGACATTATAGGATGAGACTACACGGTTCAATACGTGGAGGGAAGGGGCGATCAGGGATGAGATAGTGCGGTCTATGATGTAGACCACATTCTACTAGGGGATATACTTTTAGCTGGCTCTAGAGGGTCAGAGGGTACCATTTCCAGCAAACATTATGGAACCAATCTGGAAGGGATCAACGAGGACATCCTCACGATCGACAGCGAGGACTCGAGACATAGCATAGACTGCTATGGGACCACCTCCTCCATGTTAGGGCAAGGGAGGAGATGATGTTGAGAGCTCGAGGGCTTCTCGAGACTAGCTGGCTATAGACTGCATAGAGATTACATAGATTTTTGAGAGGATTGAGTATGCCAGGGTATAGATTGTGGTATACCAATCCAGTTTTGATATGATGTATATAATTTTTGTGATATATATATATATGATCTTTTTGTGATATGACTTTTTCATATGTTTTTATGATGCTTCAATATTTGAATTGTTTGTTTGTTTGATTGATGATTCATGTAATTATGTCATTTGGAAATATTATAATTTGATGTCATGCTGTAAAATTTAAATGAAATAATCTGGTGTAAACAATTGGTTGTTTTGGTGTGATTTGATAAAAAATAAAAGAGACTTCTAACAATAATTTCAAAGGACATTATCGCTCTTATAGACCATTTCATGGAGTCATCGTTCAGTCGGTCGTCAAGCTAATCCCAGTATAGAAATATTGTTAAAAAGTAAAAGAGTGCTTAAGAGACTGTCTTAAGACTTTGTTTTATGATGATGGAAATGATGATGGTGATGATTTGTTTGCATATTTTCATAAAAATAGTATGCATGAGATACTAAAAGAAATATGATTTTGCTAGGCATTAATTTCTAAGTGTGACAAAATTTTGAACAATTCCTTATAAATTATACCATGGTTTACAAAATTGAATGTTGACATAATGAAATGAAATAGAATAAGTGTTTGTTCGTTTTAAAGCATAATTGTGTAACATAATGATGCAATTCATATGTTTTTATGAATTTATTTTAAAATAAATGGAAAATAAAATTAGAACAATGGTTTGCGCTAGGCATAGAATTTATAGGTATAGACTTATACCATCATCGCAAAATCCAAAGAAGAAAATGGATATTTTAGTTTTATTGCAAGATTAATTTTTGACTGTTGATAAACAGAAAAATAATAATATGAACATGTTGTTTGAAATCATTTTGTGATTTTGTGAAACAAAGTATATAATTGCTTGAAAACAAAAAAAAAAAATTGAAATAAGCGGATAAAACTATTCCGAAAAGAATTACATAAATAGTTTAAATTATCGCAAAGAAAGACAAATGTAGATTTATTAAGGGATCCTCATGTGCAAATGTGAGTTCATTACCGATCTTGATTTATCATAATGATACAAAATCTCTCAAATACAAATGTGTGTGCGATTGTATTGTTCATTCACCAATTTTGAGCAAGATAATTTGATACAAGTAATTTGCCTTAACCAAATGAGTGTTTGTTGACCATGATTTATATGCATGTAACCGTACCAGACTACTATGTAAGTCAGGTTATCAAGAGCTAGCTAATCCATAAGCTGACATAGGTCTATACAAAATAAGGTCGCTAATGTGACAAACATATCACCACGCTAGGAATTACCCAAGGCCAAGCAGGTTGGGCACAAACCACCTGTTATGGGGCTTACCTCACAGTTTTCGAAAAATTAAAAATTCCAGGGATTCAAGCTCATTCACCCTTCTTTTCTTTTCAAAGGGTAGGGAAAGGGATTTTATTGCATTTTGCTTTTGCTTTTCAATTTTTTTTTTTTTTTTTACTTGGAATTGAGATAATGCTGAAATATTGTTGCGATGGTACAAAATAATATTTTTCTTTGTTCTCGTTTTCTTTGACTTTTATTTTTCTTCCTATGCTAGGGGTACTTGCTCGGATTGGCTATAGAGCAAGGGATTTTTATTCTAGGTAGGGGTGATCTTGTCCTTTTGTCAATTCTCAAATATTCTAGACCATGTGCATTATAGGATAGCAAGGGAAACTTTTCGCTCAGGAAACCATTTCTACTATGTAGCATCATATCGATTTTGCAATGAAATCATTTTAATGTGAAGAGATGTACTTGGTTTAAGTAAATAACAAGATTAATTCTCTATGCTCAAAAATTTATTTAATTCAACTGTGGACTTTGATATAAGAGAGATTAAGAATCATACAAAATAAAATCAAGATATTTATTCATGTGAGTGTGAAAGTGCGGGATTCCAAAATAAATGCTAATTTATCCACAATAATTGAAAATATAACTGCAATACTTCAAGAATTGACAGGTATGAAAATAGGATATGTTTTTGAAAATTTTGATGATTTTGATGTTTTTGTATTTTGATTTTAAGTTATGAATTGAAAGAAATACAATGTGATTGTTGTTGAAACGTTTTATATAAGTGACTAAAAGGAAATAATATGCAAAAAAAATATATACAATGAGGAAATGACCAAATTTTATGCATAATAGCGTTTGAGATGCATAATGTTCATAGGTTCTTTAAGTTCTTTACCATCTAAGGTAGATAATTTGTATGCTCCCGATCCAAATTTAGCGGTGATGACATATGGTCCAAGCCAGTTGGGCTCAAATTTACCTTTAAGGTTTTTAGTTGCATTAGTATTTTTTTTATTTTCTTTTAAGACAAGGTCGCCGATCTCAAAGGATCGAGGATAAACTTTCTTGAGATATGCTCTCTTAAGCTTGTTTTGGCAGGCACGAAGATGCTCCAAAGCATTGATGCGCTTTTCATCCAGAATTTCTAGCTGACTAAACTTGCTAGCACGATATTCATCTCCTAATTCAGTATCTTGAAGTAGTAGAGCTAAAGAAGGAACTTCTAATTCAAAGGGAAAAACGGCTTCAGCACCATAAACCAAGACAAAAGGTGAAGTTCCAGTGGGGGTTCGAACACTAGTTCTATAGGCCCACAAAGTAGGATATAATTGGATGTGCCAATCTCGACCGGATTTATTGACCAGTCTTTTGAGAATTTTGATTAATGTTTTATTAGATGCTTCTACTTGGCCATTACCCTGAGGATAATAGGGAGTGGACCAACGATGTTGAATTTTATATTTTTGACATAATTTTTTCACATATTTATTTTTGAAACAAGTTCCATTATATGAAATGAGATTGGCAGGAATTCCAAACCTACAAATAATTTGATTAAAAATAAATTTGGAAACTTGTGTTCCAGTGCAAGAAGCTAATTGCATAGCTTCAACCCACTTCGTGAAATACTCAGTGGCGGTTATGATGAATTTGTGTCCATCAAATGACACAAGGTTGATTTTTCCAATGATGTCTAAGCCCCATTTTGAAAAGGGCCAAGGAGATGAAATAGCCTGCAGTTCTTGTGCAGGCGCATGGACAAGGTCAGCGTGTTTCTGGCACTTGTCGCAATGTCACACATAATTATGTGCATCATTCTCCATGGTAGGCCAAAAATATCCTATCCGAAGGAGTTTCTTAGCAATGGCGCTACCACTAAAATGCCCCCCACAAGATCCATTATGGGCTTCATTCAAAGCTGATCTAGATTCTTCTAGATTCAAACATCACAATAAGATGCCTTCAAAAGATCTTCTATACAAGGTATTACCAATAATCATGAAGCGACTTGCTTGTCTATGTAATAACGTGCACTGGTTGCTAGTACAACCATCAGGGAAGGTTCCATTTTAGAGAAAATTAAAGATATCAGTGTACCATGGTTCAGGAGTTGTTTCGTTGATGAGAAACACATCCAAAGGTTCTAGGCATGATTTGCTTGAAGCGGGTTCCTGGAGTCGATGAATAATGATGGTAGCATATTCATAATCTAACTCCAAGGGCAAAAGAGATGTAGCTACAGCCATAGCATCAGCCGCACGATTACTAGTTCGAGGAATAGCTTCCAAGGTAACTTGATCAAATAAAGATAATAATTATAAAATATATGCTTTGTATGGGCGTAATTTATCATCTTTGGTCTAATAAACATCATTTATTTGATTTATGACAAGTTGAGAATCACCGAAAACCAATAAATTTTTAATTTTTAGGGCCAAAGCAGCTCGTAAGCCAAGGATAAGAGCTTCATATTCAATAGTGTTATTGGTGCAAGCAAACGTTAATTTAAAGGATAGAGGTATAAGATGTTTTTGTGAAGATATTAAAATAATACCCGTACCAGCCCCACTCATGCATCAGACTCCGTCAAAGTATAGGGACCATTGCTCGGGATGGTCTACCTCTAGTTTAAGGCATTCATCAGGAAACTCAATGATGAGGGGATGGGTAGACTCTAAGGGTGCAATAGCTAATTGATCTGCTATGATTTGACCCTTAACAAACTTTTGTCCTATAAATGTGAGTTCAAACTCGCTTAGCATTTGTTATACGACCAGATAAGTACAGTCGACTCATGAGATATCGCAAAGGGTTGAATTTGGCAATAACATACATTTTCTGACTGAGCATATAATGTCGTAGTTTCTGTGTAGAAAATACAACTGCTAAACATAGCTTCTCTAATATGGTATAGCAAGTTTCATAGCTGATTAAGGTCCTACTAATGTAACAATTAGCATGTTCTTTCTTCTCATCATCAAGCTGAGCTAACATAGCTCCTAAGGCAGAATCAAAAGCAAAAATATACAAGATAAATGGATGATAAGATCTAGGTGGGGAAAGCACTGGTGGTTTAAGGAGATATTGCTTAAGGAGTTCAAATGCTTCCTGATATTCTTCATCCCAATGAGAAGAGACATATTTCTTAAGAAGCTTAAGAAAGGGTCTAGTTTTGTCTGCCAACTTGTCGATGAAGCGGCGAATATCTTGAAGCTTACCTTGTAAACTTCTTAATTCCAATATATTGGTGGGTGCGGGCATATCTATGATAGCCGTGATCTTGAGAGGGTCAATTTCAATGCCACATAGAAACTATAACCCCTAATAATTTACCGGACTTGACTTTGAATATGCATTTGGTTGGATTTAGTCGGATAAGATATTCCCTTAACCGATCAAATACTTTTCTCAAGTCGTTTAAATGATCATCTTCTTTGATGGAACGAGCTATAATATCATCTACATAATCATGTAGAATATCATGCATCATATCATGAAAGATATAAGTTATGGCTCATTGATAGGTTGCACTTGCCTTCTTTAAACCAAATGGCATCACTTTCCAACAAAAGGTTCCCCAAGGGGTAATAAATGTTGTCTTAGCCTAATATTCAGGAGCTATCCTGATCTGATTATAACTAGAGAATCCATCCATTAAGGATATCATTCCGCTCCCAGTAGTAAAATCAATGATTTGATCCATGTTAGGAAGAGGAAAATCATCTTTAGGGCAGGCAGCATTAATATCTCTGAAGTATGTAGAAACCCTAAATTTAGTGGCTTCTTTCTTAGTTATTGGAACTACATTTGAGATCCATTCAGCATAATCAATGGCTTGTATAAAAATGACCTTCAACAGTTTTTCTAGTTCTCCTTTGACTAGTAAGGCCACTTTAGGATGCATTTTTCTAAGTTTCGTTTAACGAGGTTTAGCATCCGGATGGACTACTAGATGATGCATAACTATAGAAGGGTCCAAACCCGGCATGTCTTCATATGTCCAAGCAAAGACATCTTCATAGTCTTTAAGAAATGAAATGTATTTATCTTGTTTTTCTTGACTTAATTCTGATCCAATATTGATTATGTGAGGGTTATGTTCGGTTCCAATGTTAATTTTATAACGTTTTCAACTTCCATATGTAAATATCTCTCAAAATTAGGTGGGGCGGGTGAAACACCCAATTCTTGTAATTCTTCCAAGGTTAGCTTGGATAATTCGTCTTGAGGAGTCGAGGCCTCAAGCTAGGCTATACTAGGTATAGAGCCATCAAAATAAAATTCATTATGTAACAAGTCATCAATGGAGACATCATGGAAGATATCCCCTTCCAACTCATCGTCGGATTCGGCAATCATCTCAGGGTAGGTGAGAGATAGCATATTACAGGTAAAGAGATTATTCTTTGAATGCAAAGAATCGTGTTTATCCAGATAATCTTGGTAACATGTAAGATGGTCATCCTCCTCAAATGGGAAGGGTTGACCTTTACTAGGAAATAGGCCCACACCACATTGGGCAGGCCACGGTTCTACCTCAATAGGTTCTTTCATACCATTTTGGGAAGGTCCCAAACCTTTCCCTTTATATACCAATTTAAGCATTATGGGTTTAGCTTTAATATACTCATTAGAAAAATAGCATCTAGCATATCCATCACAATGTGTCTTGATGTTTCGGGTTATTCTTCCCCAATCATATCCCTTATAAATAAAAGCACAACTCCCGACTTGGTAAATACTTCCCATAGGTTGTGGGAGGCCTAAGGTATGAGGAGAGGGTGGGAGTTTATTTAAAATAAGGGAAGCTTGCATGGCAGTGTTGGTTTCTTCTGATATAATAATTTTAGATAAATCGGGTAATAGTTCATCAGTAAGAGCATAAGAGGTAGAAGGAACATTTCCTACATATTCTGATGTGGAAAGAATGCCTGTAGTGGATGTGGATGTTATAGGGATATCGATGGATGAGTCTATAGGTATGGAAGTTATAGGGGTAAAACAAGAAGCATTGGTTGTAGTTTTGGGATCTTTTCGAGGTCCTATTGTGGTTTGTTTAGAAGATGGTTGAGCTATATGTAGAGGTGTAGTTGAAAGAGTAGATGATGTTATGGGTGTGTGTTTCACACGTTTAGGCAGATGATGAGAATTAGGATGTGTAGATGACAGGGCAGGGAAAAATTGAACTCCAACAGGTTCTGCCAAAGCACACATATCAAAGGGTCTAGGATCACCATGAATAGTAACCAACTAATTTTTAAATTTGAATTTAACACACTGATGTAAAGTGGATGGAACCACTCGCATTGCATTGATCCAAGGGTGACCCAAAAGTATATTGTATGATGCAGGGCAATGTACAATAAACACGGTCGTATCTAAGGTTCTAGGACCAACTTGCAAGGGTATAGTAATGACTCCACACGTTTCTTGTGTTTCGTCATTGAAGGCTTTTATAATCATATCCGTTCTTTTCATTTCGTCACTTCTAAACCCAAATATTTGGTAGAAGTCAAAAGTGCATATGTTTAAAGATGAACCATTGTCAATCAAGACTTGTTTAACTACTACATCCCCAATTAGGGCAGTAATATATAAGGGGTTATCCTTATGTAAACTATGTTGTGGTATATCTCTATCCCGAAAGTCAATACAATCGACTTCTCGAGTTATGATAGTATTGGACATGGCTTCAGTTTGAATATTTTGTGGTACCATCATTTGGCTTAATGTGAGCATTAATTCATCCCTATGGGTAGGAGAAGATCTTAAAAGGTCCAAAAGGTAAATTCTAGCTGTAGTATTGGATAATTGTTCATTAATATTATAAGGAGGTTTAGGTTAAACATTAGGTGCATAATTCCCTTTATTAGGAATTTTCAAAACAAATGGAGCTGATCCATCGTTCTGAGTTTGATTCTGTTGAGATTTTTGAGCCTGTTGTCCGGTAACAGCTCTGATGGTTCCTACAATATTATTTTGTGGGTTATGAATAGGTCTTTGTCTAGCGTTTATGGCTTGTTCATTATAAATGAATTGGCCAGAAGATGGTCTAGTAGTGACTCTTCTAGGAAATGGTTCTTCTGGAACCATATAACTTGTGATGGGTTGAATAGGATTTGATTCATCTTCAAAAATATTCGATTGATTTGAGGTGATTTCCATGTCACTTTCAGTATCATATTCTACATCACTAAGGTCAGGTGTTCGAATATTATATAGAGGTCTGGACGTAACCATGGATAAAGTTGTATCAAATATTTCTAAGTCATGAATAGGTAAATGCCCACTAATGGCTCCTACATATCGGGTAGGAGGGGGAACATTATGATGTTCAATTTGATTAGCCACCTCTTTACCATGCTTTTGTAAAGGATATTGAAATATGTCCAATTATTGATTGGCATTCTGATTCTAACTTTGAGGGATGTTCTTTTGAGCATTATTAGGAGGATTTTGTTTAGGTTGAAAGGCTTGCACCTCCATCTCATTATTATTAATTGAATCTTGTATTTTATGTTTTAACCATTTACAAGAGTTGGTAGCGTGTCTAGGTCCTCTATGGAAATCACAATGTAAATCATCTCTAGATCTGGGTATAGGTGGATCAGGTTCCCAGATAGTTGGTAATTGGATCAATCCTTGTGCTAGTAATTGCGGGAGAATGGCTGATAAAGGTTGATTTAACCTAGTAAATTCTTGAGGTGGTTTATCAGGAGGTTTTAATATGAACTTCTCTATTGTTTTCATAGTATTAACATTGGCAATGTTTCTACTATCAGTGACTCCATCACCCACAACTTGTTTGTTTTATATTGATTTTTGGATGTTTTCTCATCATCTTTCTTTTTGAGCTGACCTCTTCTAATGAGAGCATCTTTCACCCTTCGATCTAAATCTATAGCTTGATCGAAGGTGGTCAAGGTAGCAGTTGATAATTCATAGGATAGTTGTTCTTGTAAATTATTGATAAAAATATCCAACATTTCTCGATAAGGTAACACAGTGTAATTTTCCTATCAACTACCTCCATCGAGCTAAGAAGTCATCAAAACACTCATCTTTGTCTTGTTTTAGGTTGTACAAATCTTTAATGGTTACATGCCTTTCAATATAGGCACTAAATTGATGCACAAAATATTCGATGGTTTCTTCGAAATTCCTCAAAGAATGAGTGGGCAATTGCTAATACCACTCCAATGCCATCCCCCCTAAACTTTTCGGGAACATTTTTAGTAATAACAAGTCATCATGTGATATATCATGACATGTTATCCTAAACATACGAAGATGCTCTATGGGATATTCAGTTCCTTTATATATAGGTAGGATAGGCATGGGAAAGTGTTTAGGATATGGTTGTGCTACAACTATAGGGTCTAGAGGTTGACTACACATCTCTCGATAATTATACGAGGGACGGTAGGGATCTATTTGGTCCATACGGGAGGCTAATTGTTTCACCATGGCTTCCAGATTACCATTTTGTCCACCATATTGGTTTGGTGGTACATGAGCATGGGATTTGTGAGCGTAGGAATGCGGGACATAAGGATTAGATGCTATATTGCTATTATGCAAATGGTTGGTAGGAAGAGTATTATGAAGAAGATTTGTTGTAGCATTATGTTGTATCCCAGATTTTTGGAAATTGGTATTTGGTTTTGTTTTAGGCTTTTGTTGATTTGAGGTATATTGATCAATAGCTTGGCAAAATAGAGCGATGAATGAAGGTTTATTTTGTGTGGGAATAACCCTAGGCTTAGTAACAGGCACTCTAGGTGGTTGGGTAACCTGTTGTTGTTGCGTGTTTTGAATTATAGTAGCCATGTCCAAATTGGACGGTCTAGCTTGATCACTCTTTTGATCAACAAAGGACAAAGGATTAGTGCGTGTATGATATATGTCTTCCAGGGTTTCTTGAGTGTCACTAATTTGATCTTTGTCCATATGAACTGCTCTATTAAGAGTGCCAATATTAGTATTGAGGAACTTCCAGAAATTTTCCATGCTCTCAAAAGTAACAGCTCCTTCTGGAGATATTTTAGGAGATGAGGATCCTTCCTCTCTATCATTTTCTTTTTGTTCATTTCCTACAACAAATTCCTCTTCTTATTGGTCGAAGGTTCCTTCTTCCTGAATTGGGTCTTCAAGAAGGACATCTGGGTTATTTTCTAGTTTTCTTAACCAATCTTCTTCTACTTCAATTTGTTTTCCATTCCTGAGTCAAGTCATTATGTCTAAATCTTAGATTTTAGCAAATATATATTAATATTTTTGCAACAGAATTGGGAGGTATATATTTTAATTATATACCTACTATAATGCTTAAAAATAAAATGTTTTGATTTTTGTTGACTTTGTTTTTGTTTTTTTTTTTATTTTATGCTTATAAATACAACAAACAACACACTAAATACAATAAATAACAATAATAAAAGAATATCTTAGTTTTCTATAAATAGTTTATGAATGTCATTGATAGGATCAAGTTCATCAGGAGTCATAAAATGCTCCTCTTCAAATTGGAAATGGTTTTTCAAGAACTTGATAAAGTGTGCTATAGTAATATTATCTGTTTCATATTTTGTCTTGTAAAAATAAATCTCATGCCAATACTCTCAATATAACATAGCTTTGGGAACTCTATTCCATCTTCGTCTATCCGTAAGAACGACCTCTTGGTCCTCTATACGAGAAAAAATTTATGTACTACAGCTGCATTATCGAGGTATTCCTCAAAGGTATACAACTCAGAAGACACAAGGGCTCTTTTATTTGCTAACCACCTATGGCAAGCTCTTTGAAGCTCATGATACAAAGTCACTTGATCGGGATCCAGGATTCTATCTAGGACAAACCTCTTGATTTGCCTAAGTTCGGTTGCTCTAGATGAAATGAGATTCAATCTCCTATTAAGCTCATCCCATAAAGGTGGGACTCTATATGTTGGAGCTACTCTAAGTAAAGAATTAATCTCTATAGTTGCTAATTGATTTTCAAAATTAATGGTGACAGCTCGTATTTTGTTATAATCTACCATCTAAATACAATATGCAATATTTGATTCTAAATGCATTTATTTTTTGTTTTTTTTTTTTTGATTGTTTTCAAAAGGTTTTTAGTTTTCACGTCGGGTTCACCAAAAATGTATCGCTCCAAATTTTTCACATCCTTACCCTCAAGCTTTAGGATCCGTGCCCAGAAGGAGGATACGAGAAGGATGGGACAATACCTCAGACTAAGAGGCCCTTTGAAGGTCCTGCCTCTCGGGGGAGGGGTATAAGGGTAAATTTTCAACAGATGGTGGGTTCACCAGGAAACTTTTGAGTGGCAGTTTCCACACCTAGGTTGATAGTGGGTTTGATGTGTTCATTTTTATACTCGATCATTCAAATCCTAGGTTTGGCCAAGATGAATCTAAACTATTCTATATGCCAATGCTGATTTAAATGAATACATAGAACATGAATGAATGCTAAACATAGAAAATATGCTAGTTAGATCATAACATACCTGATTTCGAATGTTTGATGAAGATTCTAAGTCTTGTAGCAGTTCATATCATCTCGACTCGTATGTAATCATCTGAAATTACATCGAATCATCTCAAATCATAGTCGATCATCTGAGATCAGACAGAATCATCTAAAATTTGATGAATTCATCAGATGAATTCGTCAAAAACCTGCAATCACACAAATAGATACAAAATACCCAAGATGCAACTATAGAAGCGAAGGGAAATGACAAAAATAACTATAAATTTGTCTAAATGACAGATCCAAATAGTAATTAAAGAGGAAAAGCATCAACTTCATAATTTATTTTGATTTTATCATGCATTTATATTAGATGAGGTGAACTCCAAGATGCATAAACATAATAATTTAAGACAATGTAGAAATACAATAGGAAAATGCAAAAAAGCTAAGGAAATGCAAACTCTAGACTCTGATTGCTCCTAATCTGGACTACAGTTGGGATCACCTCCAATCGTATGAGATCATCTGCGCTCCTCGACAATATCGTCTGAAATCATCTAAGTTTGCTTGCGACGAGCCGAGCTTAGCTTCGACTGAAAAATAGTAGAATTCTTGCAAGAAAATGCAAAATACAAAATGCAGACAGTAGTGCAAGGATGCTCTAGTGAATAAGGAACTAAATCTATAGGGAAATTTGTCATCTAAGGGTTTCAAGGGAGTCAGGGGGGATAAACTAGAAAAATACTAGTTTATATAGGATTAGGGGGAGGCTAGGAGGTTGGAGATCATCCCAATCTAGGAGATCTCCAACAAGGAAATCTCCAACTATGTAGACACACTTCTGCCCAAGTTGGAGAGGCTATTGAAACATAAGCTAATTATGAAAATTCAGTTTTGGGACGAAATTGTCTGGACATTCTGTTCCAAACGAATTCGTTAGATCGGGGATGATTTCATCTGATCTTCGACGATATCGTCCAACGGTCAAAACAAATCCTAAAAATGGTGTGGAAAACAAGGAAAGTGGGTAACAAGCGGTTTTGGGGCGGTTTTGGGGTTAAAATTTAAATTTTTATCTTTTATCTATTACTAAGGTTTTAACCGTGCCAATTTTAGGGTGCTACACCACCTCATCCCACCCTTAGCTTATGGTAACAACCCATGGTCAAGCTAGAAAGCAAGCCCAAGTCCAGAGTCAGTTGCCTTCATCCATGGAGTTTCCTTCTTAGTCTTCCCAAGCCCCCACCACTTCAGTGGTAGGGCAAGTCAATGTAGCCCATACTATGTATTTGAACTTAAATGCTGAATCATCTAGTGGTACCCCCACTTTGGATATAGATATGATGTAGAGAGCTACTCATGCCACCATTCCCAAAACTCCTAGGAGTGAGCCACCCATGCCATATGACAATCATGTCATGTATGTGGACATGGATGTCATTAGGACTTATCTGAATACAACTAGTTTGATCTTTCCATCATTACCTCCACTCACCATTCCACCTCACACCATTCTTACATCATAGTAGGAAACCATCTTTTCACACCCACAACATACCAATCAAATCATCACAAATCCACTTTTTAAACCAACTACTGCAACCATGACTAACACTCATCCATCATCATCTCATCAACACACCTCCATCCCATCACATCAAAACATCATCTATACTAACCCCCTCTATGAAGCACAAGTCAATGCTACTTCGTAGATCCTCGCATCCATCCCATCCACCACATCCATAGATCCCATGCATCATGCCATCCCTCATTCAATGGCAATACATTTTGCCACCTACCCTCCACCTACATCCACTCACATAGTTGCCACCCAACCAACTCAATCATCTACCCCCCATATGGCCATACCATCTTCATCCATGATTGCTTTACAACAAGCATTTTTGCATTTACAATAATTGCTTATGGATAATGCTAACCAAAGCATTAATCCTGATCTACAACAGCAATCATAGGGGGTAGATCCTAACCAACCATCCACATCCCATCCACATACCTTCTTCACTCAAGATCCATCTTGGGTGTCATGACCCCCAACCATAACCATACCCACTAATCCACTTCATCACATGTATGCTAGCTCTTCAGGTCAGCATACCATCATACCCCCATCTCCTCATCATCATAAAATTCATCAACAATAATCATTCCATAATCCATTTCACACTAACATCCATCATCATCAAATCCCAACTAACAATGCACATCATTTTTAGCAACAACAAGCAAATCAAGGTTTTAACCCTTTGCTAGAAGATCCTAAGTTTTAGTTTTTGCAGAACCAGATTGATAGCTTGGCCATGCAAACATCGGGTATGCTATATCAAAAACCCACTTTAAGGTAGCTAATCAATCACCCCATTCATTCTTTGGTACCATCACCACCTTACCCGATAGATTTTCAATTATCAAAGTTTGATAAATTCAAGGGGGATGAGGACCCTTGGGAGCATGTGAGTGGATTTATCAATGCATGTTTTAGAATCCAAGAAAATGATGCTCTAATGCTCTACACCTTTCCTCAAACATTTGGAGGGGATGCCCTAGATTGGTATAATCATCTCCCACATCAAAGTATTTATACTTTTGAGCAATTAGTAGACCAATTCTTGGAATGTTTCTCTCTGAATGTCAGAAAGAAAACAACATTGACCGACTTGTTCAACTTATGACAATTTGAAGATGAGTCAGTTTATGACTTTGGAAACCATTGGAGGGCAATCATTACCAAATTGCCATTCTCCCTCCCCATGGTGGAATTGACCCGAATGTTCACAAGGAGTTGTTCCAAACCAATCTCCTTGTTACTACAATTGCAACAATATAGAACATTCAAGGAAGCACTTGCCCAAGCTAGAGTGATAGAGGAAATCAAAATCCAAGAGGGTGAGATAAAATTGAAAAAGAAATAATGGAAAAACAAAGGACAAAGGGGGAATAACCAGGGCCAATCCAAGGTCGATCAGGTTAATCAAGTAGTCTTGAGCCAACCACCATCGCAAACACAACAAGCTCAAGCCCAAGTACAACAACCCCCACAACAACAACAACAACAACCACCACCATAAACTTATCAAGTGGTTCCACCCCCACAACAAATGCAAAATCAAGCTCAACCTATAGATAATCATCAGCACCAATACAATCGACCACCCCACAATTACACCCCATTACCTAAATCATATTCATCACTTTTCCAAAAGTTGTATGATGCACAAGCCATTACCTTACTAGAGATGAAACCTGAAGATCCAAATAAACCAAAACCCAAAAGCTATAAGGAACATTTGTACTACACCTTTCATCGAATGAAAGGTCATGACATCAACAATTGCTATACATTCAAAAACATCATGCAAGATCTACTTGAAAAGGGACATATCAAGATTGATAACCCTTTAGCACAACAAAACCAGAACCTTGGTATCTATCAAACACCACTACCTCATCATGAGGTAACTCAACAAATGACTAGGGCATCAACTTCTACAATTCCACCCAACCAAGTCAATCATATATCTCAAGTGTACCAAGGTTTTGTAGGGGCCATTCATGTAGTCACCCATGGGCAGAGAAACATGAATCACACATAACAAGCAAATGGACCAACTCAAGCAGTACCCACTCCTATAGCACAACAAACAAATGTGCCCATACAACCAAACCACACCATTCCATCTCCACCCATCCATATCCAAAGTCATCCACCCAGACCAATCATCACATTGAGAAGTCGATTGACACAGAGCTTAAGGATGGCCTCAACCAAGTTATCCATATATGAGCTCATACAACAATCTCCCCCACATCATGAGGCATTTATGGAGATCTTAAAATCCATTAAACTTCAAATAGAAGATCCCAATGCCTTCAACACTTTTGTGGGGAGTGTTTAGAATTGTATGGAACCTTCAATTGCATTCTATAATTTTGAAGAAAAGAGCATATCATCAGAGTTACCCGATCCTCCATTGCATATTGTAGCTCATATTGATCGAAAACCCTTCAAATAGGTACTCATTGATATCGATTCCTCTATCAATATCATCACCACTAAAGCCATCCAACATCTCAAACTACCACCATCTCACATCACCTCATCCACCTTCACCTTATGGGCATTCAATGATGCTTTGTGCTCCACTGTAGGAAATGTAGTTCTACCCATGATAGTGGGGGTGAAAACAATCCATATACTCTTCCATATCTTGGAAGGAGCCATGCAGTACAACATACTTCTAGGACATCCCTAGATTAGGGAAATGAAGTGTGTTCCCTCAACATTGCATCAATGCTTGAAATATGTGCATGAGGGAAAGATCCATTGCATTCCAGCTGACACCGAGCCATTCAAGTACTGCAACTTGATATCCAATCCATATGAGCCATCCCTTCCATCCACTCATTTGTCCATCCAACCACTCATCATCAGAACCATCCCGAAACATGACACTTCATCCAAAGCACCCATCCCAGAGGCCTTGCCAATCATCGATCCTACCTTCGCATCTCAATCCACCAACCCAAATCATGTTTCTTCATCCACTTCATACCACTTCCCCATTACACCTGATCATCCCACCAATCACCCATCATCTTCATCAGCACCCATAACCACCAATACATCCCTACCAAATAATCCACCCATTTCACAAGCACCCTTCATATTTTCATCCCAACCCAATCCACCCACTTCTAGCCAATCCATTCAACCAAATCCATCTCAACCCCCACCACCCATTGTCTCACAGATAGGGCCACCTATCCGAGAGGAACCCTTACCACATGAGCCATCTCCTCCATCCAAGCCACAAGCCACCATTGAGACCTCCACCTCTACACCTGATTCATCCACATCTGAGCCAACTCAAGTTGTAGTCCATCTCACCAATCCAAGCATTGGTGAGTACATAGTTGAGAGTGTCACAATAACACCACCTATTTAAACTATTAGAGATTATGGTCACCCACGCGACCCACCTTTAGCCATAGGTGTAATGTATAACATGGGTTCAAAACCAAATAAGATTAATTTTGTATATGGGGGAGTGGATTCTTCATCCGATCCACCTCCTCCTAATGAAGAACCCATACAAGAATTTTGTGCTAACTTAGAATATTTATCCAACCTAGATTTCCCCATGCAATATTTTCATCAAGTTAACTAGTAAGGATTTGGTCTTGGATGACATGAGTAGGGTCCACATCATATCATTGAGCCCCACTATCGAGAAGCACATGATCACTCTAGCCTAGGATATAGGCCATCATCTTCAAACTCCTCCTTTGAGCATACATTTCAACAACTCACCCTAGAGTCCAAAGAGGAGGATGAAGAGAGCGAAGATAATGATGATAGTGAGGATGAGTATTTAGACCCAGAGTTTGAGCCTTATTTACATGAGGTATTTCAAAAATTATATCAATGGCCTTTCCAAAAATGAGACCACATATAGTTATGATCAATTACATTTTTGATGATGATTATGAGGACTTTCAAGAAATGGGACCAAACATGGACATGATCAATCTCATTTTTGATGGTCCCGAAGAAGATGTGGCCTTTATAGCACCCATTGAGAGAGATGAGTACTACATTAAAATGTTTTCCATCCATCGACCCATATTTCGCTTGCATATTCCATGAGAGCGACCTGAACTAGATCCACCACCACCACCTTGGCTGCCTACATAGCAAAACCATTATCCAACTACCATAGGTCAGTTTCTCCCTAGAGAGAGTGAGCAAGATAGTTCACTCTTCAAATCATAGCCACTTCACTTCCACCAAGTTAACATGATTTATGTTGACTTGTTCACCCCACTCCACAATCCATATGATTTGGTAAAGCCAATTTTGATCGATGCTAGCCTTATCGACATGGATAGGATTTCATCCCCACCATCCATAGTAGAGTTCATCCTATCCAAAGAATTTCTAAGAGCTTCTAATGCTTATATCCCTCAACAATATTCATCCTCATCTACTTCTATTTTCCAAACCAAAGTAGAAGAAGCCCTACCCGAGTCCTTTGAAAATGTGGAGGATGACATTCATCTCATTCCTACTCCACATCAGTTAGAAGAAGGTTCACACATGCTTATTGAAGAAGCAATTGACATGAACATAAGTCAAGATGTGAACAATCCCCAAATTGTAAAAATAGCAAAAGGTCTATCCACAGAAGAGAAAGAGCACCTCCTAGATGTATTGACAAGGAAGAAAGAGATTTTTGCATGGTCATACAAAGATATGCCTGGCCTTGACCCCAACTTGGTGGTCCATAACCTCACCTTAGCTCCCGAAGCAAAACCATTCAAGCAAAAATTGAGGAAACTTCATCCTACCATAGCCCTCATTGTCAAAGAAGAGCTACAAAAATTATTAGATGTGGGTTTCATACAACCCATTGATTATCTCGAATGGCTCTCAAACATGGTACCCATTCATAAATTGAATGGGGGGATACACATTTGCATAGATTTTTGAGACCTAAACAAAGTATGTCCCAAGGATGATTTTCCATTACCAAACATCGATCAACTAGTAGACTCTTGCATCGGCCATGAAATGCTTTCTCTAATGGATGGTTTTTCAGGATACAACCAAATTTGAATCAATCTTGATGACCAACACAAAACAACATTCACCACACCTTGGGGCACTTTTTGTTACAAGGTGATGCCATTCGGTCTCAAAAATGTAGGAGCTACTTACCAACATGCCATGACGTATATCTTCCATGACTATATGCACAAAATCATTGAAGACTATGTGGATGATTTAATAGCCAAATCCAAAACACGTCTTGAGCACATCGATGTACTAGAAAAGGTCTTTGATCGGTTACTTGAACACAAGGTGAGGTTAAATCCTAAGAAGTGTGTATTCGGAGTCACATCAGGTAAACTTCTAGGATTCATTATCTCCAAGCGAGGCATTGAAGTGGACCTCGATAAGGTCAAGGCCATTGTTGAGATGCCCCCTCCAAAAAATCTTAAAGAGTTGCATAGTTTGCAAGGAAATATTCAATCCATTCATTGATTCATTGCACAACTCTCAGACAAATGTAGGCCATTCAATCACCTACTGCAAAAGGGGGTCACCTTTTCCTAGAAAAAATAATGTCAAGAGGCTTTTGATGATATCAAGAAATATCTAGCTTCACCACCAGTGCTAACACCACCTCGTACAGGAGTCCCTTTTCATATTTACATCTCTGCAATAGATTTTGCATTAGGGACAATGCTTGCACAAAAGAATGAAAATCAAAGAGAGCAAGCAATCTATTACATTAGTCAAACATTGGTGAGTTATGAGACAAGATATGCTTATGTTGAGAAGTTATGCTTAGCAGTGGTTTTTACCACTAAGAAACTCAGACATTATATGCTAAGTAACACTACCTATGTCATAGCTAGAGAAAATCCTCTATGTTATATGATGACTCGCACATACAACAACACCCATACCACAAAATGGATAATGCTCTTAATGGAATTTGATCTCGAATTCATTAGCCAAAAATCCATCAAAGGTCAGGTGATAGCCGATCAACTCGTAGAAGCTCCACTTCCAAATGATCAACCCCTTTTTATCGAGCTTCCAGATGATTCGATATTTTCCATCACTAAACAAGAAGAACTAGTCCCTCCTGAGGATGATGTTGACATCACTCTATTCTTTGATGGGTCAAAGTGCAAAAAAGGACAAGGTGCTGGAGTCATGTTTTATACACCTGAAGGAATGCCAATTCCTTTATCATTCAAACTTGATTTTCCATGCACAAATAATAATGTAGAGTACGAAGCCCTAATCTTGGGGCTTCAATCAGCATTAGCTATGGGCATTAAGTGCATAAGCATTTTTGGTGATTCCCAGCTTGTCGTTTGCCAAGTGAAAGGAACTTACCAATGTAGAGAACCAGTCTTGAAACAATACCATGAAATAGCAATGAAATTGCTAGCAAAATTTGATTGGTACGAGATTGACAACTTGCCACATTTGACTAATAGATTTGTGGATGTGATGGCTTCTCTAGGATCATTAATTCCAAAGAACAAAAATGGAGAAGTCCAACCACTCATCATCACAACAATGTCCAAATCTACAATCTCACGAGCAGAATCTGAAGATGAAAAGAGTGTTTGTTTCATTCATGCAGAACCATATGAGTCTTGCCTTAGTCAAATAAAGGACTTTCTCAAGTTTGGGACCCTCCCATCAGATTTGATATGAACTACAAAAAGAATATTCAAACAAAAAGTAGCTCATTACACTCTCTTGGGGGACGTGTTGTATAGACGTGGCTATGATGGAATCTTACTTCGATGTCTAGATCTTGTAGAGGCACAAAGAGCCATATCCGAAGCCCATGATGGTACTTGTGGTGGCCACTTTAGTGGAATGGCCATTGCAAAGTGCATTTTGTGCATGGGTTATTATTGGCCCACCATGGAAAATGATTATTGTCAATATGTGAAGAAATGTCAAAAATATCAACAACATGCCAATTTGACCCATGTACCATCACAAGCATTACAACCCATTCAAAGCCTTTGGCCCTTTTCACAATGGGGCCTAGATTTGATTGGTAAAATTTCACCTACCTCTTTGGGACAACACAAATTCATCATCACTACCATAGAATACTTCACTAAGTGGGTCGAGGTGATCCCAATGACCACTACGACTGGACCTCGAATTATGGAGTTCATACTCCAACATATTATCTATCATTTTGGGATTCCCTCGAAGATCATTTTTGATAATGGTAAGTCTTTCAAAAATAAGGATGTTCGAGCATTATGCAATAAATATAATATCCAACATAGTTTCTTGACTCCTTATTACCCACAAGAAAATGGATAAGTTGAGGCAACCAATAAGACCTTGATAGCCATTCTTAAGAAACTTGTCAAAGAGAACCATAGAGATTGGCATACTCAAATCCCCTTGGCATTATGGGCTTATCGCACAAGCATCCGAATGCCAACAGGGGCAACTCCATTTTCATTGGTCTATGGAGCCGAAGCAATCATACCTCTTGAGCTCGAGATCCCTTCTTTATGAATTGCATTACAAGAATTCATGGATGATGACACAACTAGACAAGCATATCTTGACCAACTCACACTCCTTGATGAAAGGTGAATCAATACCTTAGAACATTTACGAGTATATCAAGATCGCATCAAGCATGCTTATAATGCAAAAGTCCATCTCCATGAATTCCAAGTAGGAGATCTCATTCTCAAAGAGAATCAATAGAATACCAATGCATTGTCGCACTTGCGAGACAAATTTATGGCTAATTGGTTAGGTCCATACATTATCAAGCAAAATTTGGGTCCTAGAACGTATAGACTTGCAAATTTAGAGGGAACATTGGAACCTGAGCCATTAAATATCATACACCTAAGGGCATTCTATACTTAAAGTGGATTATAAATATGTACATATACATGGCTAAAAAAACTCATTGCATTTCATACATCCATCCATACATTCCACCTACATTGCATACACATGTTTGAGTCATTTACATTTGTTCATACCATTCATCATATTAGAGATCATTTGGTTAATTTGGATAATTTCTAGTCCACTATGTCTTGTTGCCTTAATCAATAAGTAGCAATAATTCACAACTTTCCTTATGATATTTTGATGATTAAGGGGTCCGCATAAGATAGGATAGATACCGTATAGTCATCAACAATGATGATTATACGACTATTTTATGTACACCTTTTAATTATCAAAATCTTGTAGGGAAACTACCACCACATCTTGCATAACACCTTGTTTGCTAAACAAAATCTAGATGTTTTCAATCACTCAACCACCCCTAGTGTTTTAAGCAACCTCCATTGAAAATCAAACAATCCTTAGGTGCCATAGGTTATTCCTAGTCAATCAAGTTTCCTCTTGGACCATGCACATCAAAACATATTAAAACATTATGAAGCCTAGGAATGACAAAGTCATAAGTTGCTATTGCCATAAAGTGAAAGGTTTCCCCTATTCATCCAATTATGTGCATGGTCTAGAAATCTAAGAGTTGAAAAAAGGACAAGCTCCCCCTTCATCCTTCAAAAAAAAAATCCCTTGCTCCTCCTCAAAATGAGCAAGTATCCCAAAAGCATCCCAAAAAAAAATCCCTTGCTCTTCCTCAAAATGAGCAAGTATCCCAAAAAACAATAAAATCACCTTGCTCTTCTCCAAAAATGAGCAAGCCCCAAAAGCAATAAAATCCCTTGCTCTTCCTCAAAATGAGCAAGTATCCCAAAAGCAATAAAAATCCACTTTGCTCCAATACAAAATGAGCAAAATCCCAAATAAAATCCCAAAATCCAAAATCCAATGCAATAAAATAAGGGAAAGGAGCTTGAATCCCTGGAATTCTTAGTGTTTCAAAAATCATGGGGTGATCCTCATTACAACAATGGGTTGAATGAAACCCGCCTAGCAATGGGGTATCCTTACGCATGGTGCCAAGTCTATCACATTAGCGACCTTCTTTTGTACAGACCTATGGATGCTCATGGATGAGCTAGCTTATTGGCATAAGTTACCAATGGATTAGTCTACCCTTACTCATAATGAGAAATGAACATTCATTGCACACACAGTTGGTCCTTGAGAAATTTGAAACCACTAGGACAACCTTAGCATCATATGGATTTGTGAGATAAATAGATGAGTTTGTTTAAGATCACTAGGATGTTTGAGTCTTTGCAAAACAACTCTAGATATTTTATCCCTAAGGCAATCAAAATCATTCCATATCATTTTCATTATTACATTCCATAATCCATTTCATTTATAAATATCAAATGTTAGTGCCCCTGATTAAACAATGAAGATAAAGTTGATCAAGCAAAAGTCTAAAACATACACAAGTGATCATTAGAACATAGCATCCATACTTCATTTGCATACATAGTCAAAAATAAATTAGACATAATTCAATTACCACATCATTACATATGCATCCATACAAACATCCACATTAAAAACAAAAAGTGCAACACAAAATGATCAAAATAAAATCCATGTATATATATGAACCACATAGTACAAAAATCACCCAAAAGGTTGTATACATCAGAGCACTAAGGCTCATAAGCAAAAATGAAAACTACAAAAAGAGGTAATAAGTGCTCCTAGCTAGCACCACCATGACCCCTAGGAGGACCATGAGCCGATCCCTATGAACCTGAGGGAGCATGAAAACTAGGAGCCCTAGAGCGAGAACTACTAGGTCTAGACTCACTCCACCTACTAGAGCCAAAAACTGATGAAGAAGGTTACACAGGTAGTGGGATATGATGTTGAGCAAGGGTGTCCTCAAGTAGCTCAATGTACCTAACATGCACCCATGAAATAGATAAATCTTAATTTTGATGCCTCTCACTAAGCTATCTCAGCATGAAGAGCCACAACCTCAGAACCATCACCACCTCCACTAGGTCCACTCTGTAGCCCATCCACCTCACTCCATAGCTAAGCTATCTTAACATCCCAAGATACCAATACACTCTATAACCTCATAATATCTACATCATGAGCCACTACAATCTATGCAAGGCGATCCCACTCCTCACCCAAGCTATCCCACTCAACCTGAAGAATACCCCAATCATCCTCAATATGGTGAAGAGGTCTCTCCTGATCACCTTCACCATCACCACCTCCATCTCCATCCCATCCACCACCAACATCCCATCTCCATCACCCTAACCCTAATATTTGTAGGTGGATCTACATCTACCCTAGCTCACCTCCTACTACCACTACCTCGATGATATTTTTACCATCAAGGAGTCTACTCACTAGCATCCTGGTCATCACCACTCACTACATCATCAATAACCTGACTCGATGCCCATGGAGGCTACAAAGCAAACCAGACATCATACTCAACTATCATCCCAACATCATCTACATCTAGGACATCCACCACCTCATCATCATGATCATCATCCACAATCCAAGGATCAGGAGAACAAGGGAGACTAAGCTCATCACCCTGATGCCTATACACAACTAGAGCATCAAGAACTCCCTAAACCAAGCCAAACTATCACATCACTCGAGAGAACTGAATAAACTCCCTCTCTCACCCATACCACCCAATCACCCACCTACCCTACCTTGTCCATCAAAGTTATGCCACATCATCATCCCAAGTGAGGCCTCGCCATGGTCACCAAATGATATCACCACTAGTCAATGCTACCAACATCTCCCGATACTCCTAGCCACTACGGCTAGGGTGACTCGATAGAAGCTCCTCGTTGGTCCACCAACGAAGAGCACAAGGGCATGAGTGATCCCACTCACAAGGTAGACCCTCTAGCCATGCAATCCTGATATGCTCCCATCCCCAAAGCTGAAGAAGCAAGCTACAGCTAAGTCCCTTTCACTCTCACCTCTTTACCTCATACAGCTCCACATATAACTAGTAAAGTAGAGTAGGAGCCCAAGCATAGACACATGGCTCATCAATCATATCAAGCACAAGTCTAACCTGGTTCCAAGGGAACCTAGCTCCCATACTATTAGGCAACAACATGTTGCCTAAGATATACATCACAAATGTAGGAAGCGCTCCTAGCTTCCATCCTGATACAACTACAAATACTAGATCCCACCCTTGCTCACATCCACATCATCCCATCCATCACCAAATAAAGGCCTCAACTCATGCTCCTTATCATGGCCAACCCAAATAGTAACCCCTCGATAGGAACATGAAATATGTGGTAAACATCCTCCAAGGTAATAGTAAGCTCCCCTATCAAAAGCTAAAATGACCCCCTATCAGGGTCCCACCTCTCCACCAAAGTAGATAAGTACTCCTCATCCACTCTAACAACCTCCACCGACCACATCCATCCAATATCACATCCTCCAACCACTTCCAATCATCTGAGTAAGTGCCTTCCACACGAGAAATGATAGGTGACCATCGATGTCGAGCCTCAATAAATTTCACCTCAAAACATAACGCAAAATCCAAATCAGTGCATTATATCATTTAAAAAAAACATAAAAATACAAAAATATTTATCTTCATGCATTTAAAAACATAAAAAAACAAAACAAAATTTTCATAATTTATTTTTCCAAAAAAAAACAAAATCACAAAATTTTATGCATTTTTTTCATTCAAAAAAAAAAAAAACATTTCGCATCCCCCTTTTTTTTCATTTCAAAAAAATATATATTTTTCACCATTCCCTCTTAATTGTAAAAAAAAAATCGTCACCATCCCCTCTTAGTTTTCAAAAAATAAAAAATAAAAATAAAAAACAAACAACAAAAACCTAAATAAAAGAAAGGGCCTCAAAAGCCTACCTCCACAATGCACACCCCAACTCCAGATCCAATTGAGATGCCAGCCTCTGAAACGCCACCTATATTGTTTACCTCACCAACCGTCGCCATAGCTCAAATTCTCTCAACCGCTCAAAAAAATGCACAAATGAGCCACTTTGCCCCTTTACACATTTTTATAGTTGCAATTCATAGCAAAAAATGTGCATTCGCGTTTGTCAAGCTTGCTTAACTGTGCAACCACGCGCCCATGTTTGGTGGTGCTCAAGCGCACACTCATGTTTGGCAGTGCTTAAAACCATGAGCGAGAATTTAAAAAAAAATAAAGAAACCTAACCCCTCAAATCAACACAAATGCATTCAAATCATCATCTTACATCATCATCATCTCAAGTGAACCTTGTATCTAGTGATTTACTCTAGTCACTTGGCAGTTGCAATGATTAGTTATCCATGCAATCTGGTAGGATGGGTAAATCACCATAAGGACACTTATTCAAAATCATTCCACATCATCACATTGAAATTAAATCAGTTTGGTCCCTCAATTTTTGAGTGTGACTATGCTCAAGCAAATTTGCCCAAGGTTATCATTAAGCCCTTTTCATGGGGTTACAAACATGGAAAACTATCACAACTCTCAATTTGGTAAGAATTGCTAAAATCACTAAGGTGTCCGAGCTCCTAGGGTGGTTGGTTCCTTTAACACCATATCATTTGGTAGGAATTGCTAAAGTCACTAGGGTACCCGAACTCCTAGAGTGGTTGGTTCTTTTACCACATCATTTTGCACTTCATTGTTACCAAAGGTAAATTTTTGACAACACAACCCACCCCAAACTTGGGGTATCAATTTGATCTTGATTTTCAAACATTTGCATCCATCACATCCACCCCTTTTTCATCATCCACATTTGGTCAATTGGCTTGTGGGTTTCATTCTTCACCCATTCGCCAATTGAGGGGGTAAGCTAAAATTAAAATTTTCAAAAGTCATTCATTCTTGTGCGTCGAGATAATTTGAGTCCATCCATCCATCCAATAAAGTCAGGTGTCTCTTGTTTTTGCACCACATTGTGTTTCACACAATGCGGTACAAAAAGGGGCATCTGTAGACACCAAAATCTAGGCATTTGCATAATCTTGCACAATAAAATATATGCCTAACACCCACATTGCACATCATAATTCTGCATAATATATGCCTAAGTCTAAACTTAGGCATAAAAATCCTGCACATTAAAAGTATTTTCTAGATTTTCTAAATCTAGAAAATCTGCCTAGGATACCCTACCTACCCACTAGACATGTGTCCTAGCCACATCACCACCACCCTTTGCCACCTCTCACACACCCCTTTCACCCTTGTCCCTTCACATGGGACATCCCTCCACTTGGATGAGACACCCTTGGTGACTCACTCTAACTACCCTAGAGATGTGGCAAATCTAGCTTACCATTTGGCAATGCTAGCTTGCCACCTCTCTTTCCCTCCAAAACCCCAAGGGGCCTATAAAGGCACCTTCATCCCATCAACCAAAGGAGGCTAGAAAAATACACCACTACGATGCCAAAATCCTTGTAGGAAGTTACTTGTGCACTTGGAGATCCCTTTACCAAGGCCCTGGATCGAATCCTGAAGCTTTCATCCCTTCCTGCAAAATCATCCATAGATATTTACACAAAGGAAACGACCCTCTGGTAGTTGCTCAATCACCCTCCCATGGTTGGCCAACTCCACTCGTATGCCCACTATTTATCAAGAGCAATATTTCAGTGATCAACATATAGATCAGGATTGGTAAATCAGCAAGGCATCTGTTTATGTTATTTTTTGTTCTTTGTGCATTATTCATAGTTTACATGCATTCATTTTCAATATTTTTAAGTAGTCATTTCTATTCATATCAATATGTTCTACTGAATCTTTTGTTTGTAGTCATGTGTGCACAAGTTATAGGTCTTTCAAGTAGCTGTTGAAGCTAGAGTGGTCCATCATTGGATACTCAAGCCCACTCACCAATTGGATTGGAGCAAGAAATACTGAAGACACCATTATTATTTGTATTTGGAAAAAAGGGGTATTTCCCCCTTTTATACCCATTGTAATCTAAAAAGTGAGCAAGTTAATTGTGAACAGACCCTTGCACACTCAAGGCAAATCATTGTAAATGGAGACTAAGGCTCCACTATTCAATACAAAGATCATTTTTTATCATTGCACTTGCTTGTCTTTCTTGCATTGTTTGGTGTTGTCTATATTTTGCTTACAAAAATAAAACACCTTGCAAGGCTGGAACACAAAAAATAATTGAGTTAGTTTCTAGTGTTATCGGCATCATGCCTTACATCAACTCGATCTTCACCAACCAAAATTTTGAACTCATCCAGAATTTCATGTTGGTATTTGTATTCCCCTAGGAGTGCATCTTCTTGGAGGCACATGGAAGCTACATGTCATCATAGATGTGTGAGTGTCCTTGCAAATGAGAGTTTGAGCCAAATTAGCGGCTATAAAATAGGGGCACCAATACACAGATTTTTAGGGTAAATCAGAAAAGAGATAGAAGGGAAGGATCTCAAAGGGTCAATGAGAGAGCAAAAATAAAAAACTTTGAGATAAAAGGCACCAACCCCCCTGTTGGGCACTGAAATGTCATCAATATTTACTTGATAATACAATTATCTATATTCCAATTTTCTATCTAGGCATGCACCTGATAATCGCAGCTTGGCACTCAAGCATTGGATGGACCAAAGATAACTTCAATCCAACCTCTAGAGTAGGTTAGTTCCTTATCAACTTAAAATAGTTTTGACTCAATTAAAGTTCAAATAGGGTTTTGATATAAGGGTTATAAAAGGTTTAGGGTTAGAAATATTATAAATAAATACTGGTTGAATAGGCTAACAACATAGGCAGCTATAGAAAAAGGCTCCCACAAGCTATTTCCAGTGTCCCATCACTCAAGATTAACATTACCCAAATTAATGAAACCTTCACACATTAAAGCATAAATAAATATATATTGCAGAAAGCAATTTCAACATCTAATATTGATAATCCAAATAGCAGAATAGACCAATAGTTAGATTTAACAAAAATAAACTCCCTAACAATACAGATCTAATCAAGAACAAATTTCAACTACTCTCACAACTAGTAATCCAAAAGCTGGAATGAACTAACCATTCAAGTATTAACATAAATGCAATTGAAGACATCGAACCTCTTGCACAAGATAATGAAGATGACAAATTTGAGTTGAACTATTATAGTAAGACTCCTTCCATTAGCTCACAAGAATATTTACAATAGGGCAAGCAAACACACTAGAGCCGACCCTAAAAATGAAGGTTTGGCCTCTATTTATAGTTTGTAAAATAACAAAAAAATAAGGAGACATTACAAAGATTGTATATTTATAGCTCAGTAGAGAGTTTACATGCATTATCTTACTAGTTGGAGGGCTCTGAGGAATCCATTGTGAGAAATTTGCCATGGCAGCATACCTTTGTAACTTGTTGTTTTGTTGGTGGTAGTTGGAGTTCTAAAATTTGGACATTACATCTCATCCATCGATCATTCTTGGAGGCTCAACTTCGTCATAGATCTACAACTGCATCTAGTTCTTGTTCTTGGAAACCCTCGATGCTTCATCTTCTTGACCTTCAACTAATTGTGCTCTGATCTGACAAGAAAATGCTTTTAAATACATCATCAACATCAACAAGTTCTCAACCGTTGATCTTCATCATGGATAGCTATGATTAAAATATCCCGAGACACTCTGCAAATTGGCGAGGAAAAACTAGGTGTTATTCCATACTTTTAAGTTGTTGATGTCATCATTATAGTCTTAATCCTATGAAATTTTGGTATAAAATGAACTAAGAGGTGAGCGGGATGCAATCCACTCATTACTCTTCCTTTTATATTCTTTGGCTTAAAAGCTTCTGGAATATCCACCTTAAAGCGTTCTGACATCACCTGCTTTGTAAATATGCGGAATCGCAAATCTGCACTTTGGAAAAGTGTAAATAATCCTTTGTCTCTATTCCACTCCTTATGAAGTGTAAAATACTTTTATCCTCATTTTGCACCAGAGCTAGTGTAAACTTACTCTTTGTCTCCAATCCACACCTTAGGCAGTGTAGAGGGGCCTATGTCACCAATACACAACTGATGTAGTGCCTTCCACCTCTTTGTCATCAATCCACACCAAAATAATCTTGAGACTCAGGGGATTTAGTCGCTCAAAGCATGCAAGAAATTACTCTCGGTCTCCAATCCACACTTTCTTTTGTGCTGATGTCATCATTATCAAAAACTTTTATGGAATCGGGACCCATCTCCAATTCATAAATAAATGCATTATAAATCGAGCAGAATTGCTCCAAGCAAAAATTGCACTAAGTGTTGGAAGATTAGGAAATAAATGTAGCAGATCCGCTCCAAAATACACTAAAAAGTATTCAAAATAGAAACTTCATACCTTAGAATAAATTTGCAATGCTTTCTAAGAATGTGGCCATTTTGGGCCTACATTCTGGCATCTCTCGGGTGGATTTGCTCACAAAGCCATCGAACTCAGAGTCTTATCCATTGGGCATCAGGAGTCAAAAACACCTATCTTCAAAAAATACTTTAAAGAATAACTTCCATATAAACACTACCATATAAAAAATTTATGGTCATCTTTGAGGATAAATGTTCATATCGAGACCATGCTTCATACATCCAAGAGGATAACGGTTCATATGGAGACTATGCCATAAACATTAATGTCTATGCAATTCTAGCAAAACTGCTCCATTGCTTTATCAAAAACACAGTCATGTTCTCCTTTTAAAGCCTTCTTACAATACATGATATAAATACCTTCACATAAAAATTGTTGTTTCTTGTGTCTCTCTAAACTCGTGCTTTTATTGTTTCTTTTTGACCATGTCAAAGTAAAAAAGAAACAAACAAATATACGAAACTTATGACTACATATTTACAAAAAAAATTGCTAAGCTTGTGCCCCTTTAGGGTTGGTAGCATCTCTATATAGCTCTTCTTCTTTATGGGCCTCCTCCTCAGTATTATCCTCTTCTTGCTCAGCTTCTTCTTCTGGAGAAGATCACTCTTTATTTTATTCTCCTACACTATCAGCAAATAGCTACACCATCAGTTTCAAGGTCTGTAGGGCTTGTTTCCAGGTTGCTTCTGAGGGGTTGGAAGTCTCTTTTAGTTGCTTGTAAATGTACTGGAGTTCACCAATATCTTCATAGTAAGCAACACTTCCTCTGTTTACCAAGTCTTCCATGAGGTCTCTGAGCCTAGTAAAATCAATGATCATTTGTGAAGCCCGCTCTTGGTCAATTGGTTCCTCTAGAGCATCAATTTCATATTCATCTTGTAAGCTCATTGTCTCTCCAGTACTTTTCTTAATTTCTTCAACTTAAATTAAACTATGATCTTCCATACATAACCCTCTGAAAACAATTTGTATAATTTCCTTGTTAACATCCACTACATCCTTGATTACTCCAACTTTTTCATACAACAACCAAGCCTTTTGGATTGCTTTGTGCTTCTTTACTACAATTCTAGTAGCAACCCTAGCAATGTTCCACTCATTGTTAGGAATTGGCTTAGAAAAATTGTTGTGTCTACTATCCACCAACTTGTGAATTTGCTCGACTGGAATCACCATAGGTTGTAGCTCTCCAGTTATTTTATCTAGATCCTTCTGAATATTTTGGAGTAGGCGGCTGGCATTATCTAAGTAATCAATAATAAGCTACAACCTTGAGCATTTTTCTAGAACTTCAAAAAGCAATTCCTTTCTCACTTTCTTTAGTCTAGCCTTAGAAAAACCAGAAGATTTAGCCTTTTCAATCTGGAGCTACTGCTTCAAACTTTGTATCTCCTTAACCTGCTCCTCATTTCTTTTTTGGTGCTCTACAACTTGCTCCTTAAGCTTATTAGCTTTTTGAAACTTCTCTTGCCAACTTTTAGCTTCTTTTCTCATAGCTTTCTCCACTTCTTTCTAATTGTTGATAGTTTTTTGAAGCTTTTCAATTTGCTTTTCCAACTTACCCACATTTTCTTTGAATATATCATTTTTTTACATAAAAACTTTCTAAGTGGGATTTGGCTATTACCAATTCATCTTCATCAGGTAGTTTCTCAATATCTTATGTATGCTCTTCTATATGATAATCTTGAGCTATCATCTTAGTTTCAAGCTTGCTCACCAAGGGAATCATGGACCTAGAAGTCCTTTGCCTTGAAACTAGATCAACAAACATGCTTCTTCTCCTTGTGGCCATCCTATTAGAAGGCTTAGACAACTTTTCTATCCAAAAATCATTGATTTTTTGTGTAGCTTCCTACTCTTTCTGTAGAATTACCTAGGTAGGGTAACTTGTAGCAAGAGGAGAAGAAGATACAAGGAATGTAAGAGTAGAATCAACAATTGATACTAATTGTGCATAAGTAGTTACAACAAAATCTGTGACCACAGTGGAATTTGTAACCATTGCCATTATTGCAATTGGTAAACTTATGGACAATGAAGGTAGACTCACAGATGGATGAGGGGGTGAACTGGAAATAATTTGCTTCTCATATGATGGGGGTGGTGGTAATGGCAAAGTTGTAACTATGGGAGATGGTGAGAGGATAATATCAACTGATGAATGTGGAACTTCGGATGATGAATATGGAACTTGAGATGACCTTAGAGAATATGGGTTAGCTTGCACCTCAGTAGTGACTGATGAAATAAGAGGTGGACTATGAGGTGGATAAGGTACCTTTGTAACAACTTGTTCAAAAAAGGAGGGAGATTTATTTGGGAAATCTAGAGGAGGAAGAGGAGAAGAGGGATTAGAGACCATACCTACTGATGTAGGGTTTTTTGGAGTTTTCTTTGTGATCTGCTACTATTCTTATTGTATCAATTCTTCAGCAGCTGAAACAGTCATTTTCTTAACTATATCCTCTTTATCCAGCCTCTATTTCTTTGAAATATCTTTCTCAGCTCTTTCTGGGGCCCTTTTGGTTTTTCTCTAAAAAACTTGAAAGGTGGCTCTCTCAGTTTCTATCTCTTCCTCAAAGAGCCTTTCCTGTACTATTTCCTCTAGCAATACCTACTCAAAAATAGGATTTAATTCCACTATTGCTACGGTGGTGAAACTCAGAGGTGTAAACATAAAGCTCGCATCTTTCTCTTTCCATTTTATATCTGTATCTGGATGTTGTGCACCCAAGGCTAGGCACTTAGGTCTATTTACTATCTCTATAATTTGTGCACTGACAGTCCTCTCATTAGAATAGTGCATTTTACTCATCAACCATGCTCCCTTTGTAAATTGTTCTATCTACTCAGTTGAAGGCTAAAAAGGCTTCAAGACTTTGGTAGCAGTAAATGGAGCATTAGGTTCCTCTTCCTAAACTTCTTCTCCTGGATGTGGGTATAGGGAATCATACCCAGTTTGTGACTTGTCATATATGAGCACTATATTCCTTGTGTCTTTGGACCTCCAAGTTTAGACATTATTGTCATACCTTTTAGATAATTCAACATCCATTTTAATCCCAAATCTATATTTTGCTTTACTAGTCTCAATTATCATCCTCCACCAATCTGATATCTTGGCCTCATTCCATTTCCATTTATTCTCTAACTTTTCATCATCAGGTTCTTAAGACTCAGGGTCTTCTTTCTTTTCTATTTTTTCCTCAATATATTTGATGGTAGACTCCTTCAACTAATGTTTTACATTGTTTTCTGGGTCAAAATCCACAATTTTCTCATTAAAGTTCAACCATGGAGGGATTTGATCCATTTTAGAAATATTCCATTCTAAAAGATCAGTTTCTTTGTTATTTCTACCTTGTTCGAAATGGGGCCTAGATCTTTTATCAAATTTGTAGGTCTTCTCTCTATTTATAGCTATATTTATTTTATAGAATATATCATCTGGATCATAACTCCATCTTTGAGGAGTATAGAACGGACCCGACCTATCTAGGTATTGGTCAATTTTTTCACCCTACCGCTTCTTTGTAATAGTTATATCACTAACATTTCAGTAGGTCAACATAGACTTCATATTTATCCCAAAGCCATAGTTCAAATCTATATATTTTGCTTGCCTCAAATATTCTAAGGAAAATAGCCTCTCTGTGACAAATTGGGGCAACAGAAAAGGCTAACACATAAAGCCATATAGTCTAATGATTGTGCCCTCTGTCAGGAGATACTAGTCTCCTTCCTCGGCACCTTCTTGTCTCAATATTTTCTCAGCCATAGGTGATATCCTAGAGTAAATTCCATACATTATTTTTAATGTTGGCCCTAAGAATTTCAAATTGAATTTGTAAAAAGACTCAGTACTTCTGAGATGATTAGTCCAATAATAAATTTGAGTCCTTGATTGGAATCTAGGGCAACATATCTCTTATAGCAGTTAAAAACATCCAGACCAGGCTTGAACAATTTTTAAATCGAGGTGCACCAAAGCTTCTCTTCAATGCTACTAACTATTCGTGTATTCTCTAGGTAAGGAAAGCTGACTAGTCAAAATAGATAGCCCTAACACCCTTCTTTTTTGCACCTTCCTCATACATACTCTCATTGTAAATGTAATATGCAATGGCTATTTGCCAACCCTACACCATTTTATCAAAATCCAGACCATCCATACAGGCTAACATAGAGTAAAGCTCTAGGTGTTCAAAATGTTCAATGGAAATTGGAACCTGAGGTAACCCTTTTTTGGCCTAGTGTCCTTGACTTGTTTATACACCCACTTTCTGAAAGACTCACCATCATTAGCTGTCTTCTCTAGGGAGTAATACCTAGCCTAGGTAGTTATTTTAAACTCCTTTTGTTTTACAGGTGGTTCTTCTTCTAAGGCAAAAATTTTGTGATAGTTTGCAGCAGTGATGCTAAACAGGGTTTTGCCTTTAGTAGTATTTACTACTTTTGCCATTAGATAATAAAATATAACAATGGTCGTTATTAATTCAGGGTAAGGATGGACGAAATCACAAATGTAAAAAGATAAAAATGAGAGCACATCACATCTACCTTCAATGGATAGGGGCACTCCTTTCTTGTAAATGTTGGTGATGTGTCTCCTGAGCTTCGATCTCTCTGTGAGGACCAGCTCGGTATCCACTATAGCTTTTGTTTTATCAATAGAATGGCCCACTATCTTCTTCATGAATTTTCCAACTTCTTGGGAATCTTCAAAAGTCATCTTCGTCTATAACAGCTTTCTGTATAATTTGCAGGTAAATCTTCTGCTATTGTTCTACTCTTCTTTGCTTAGTGAACGTTAATTTTGTCAAATGGATAGAATTTTGTGCTTCACTCTTTTAATTACTGCTACATGCATGTTTTCCACCATTAATTCGGCTACTGCACAACTTGCCCATTGGCACACTTCTCAACTAGCACTCTATCCCTTTGGTAGCTCAAAGGTGGTGTTATGGCTTCCAATTGATAAAAATTCAAACATGCTTTACCCTTGCAGCATCGCTTTGTCCTTTCTCTTTCAAGCATAGGAAAATTAGCATTTATTGTGGACCTTTTGCTATTTTCCAAGTGATACGATAAGGAATTACTACCTCACTCAAATGTAGACTTAAAATCAATAGATTGGTGACACTTCTTCCATTCCGCACAACTTAACTTTAAATTGTAACGAATTACAAAATTCCTTGTTTTGCACATTAAAAGTCTCAAAACCCAACGTATCGGAGCTTGCTCATCACTCTACTAGCATTGTGGTCCATTGGAGCACAAAAAAATAGTGCATGTTACATTCCACTGACAATGTAGTTTATTTAGGTGTGGATTGGAATCCGCTCACCATTCCGCTCGTATGATGGTTCTTTTGAATGCATATTGGAGTCCAAAAATATTCCGCTTTGTACTTAGTGTATTTGGGTACAAAATAGGAACTGCTACATCCTGTGGGAACACTTAGCTGATTTTCACAAATTGTTTTTTTTTAATATTTTGTACAATATGATGTTAAAACAAAACTTGATACAAAGTGCAGAAAGAAAGGAAATATGATACAATGTATATAGATATATTACAATGAGCTTATATTTCAATCAAAGTAGAGTTTAAGATGAAAACCATTAACTAAAATTGGTTGTATGTTTCCCTCTAGTTGTAAAACATTGGTATTTTTGACCTCTACTATCTTGAAAGGGCCATCCCAGAAGGAGTCAAAATTCTGATCTAGTTTTTCTCTTTCAAGATTCCACCTGAGAACTGAATTTCCAACCTAGAATTTTTTGAACCTTACCTTTTTATCTAACCATGCCTTGATGCCCACATAATGCTTCTAAAAGTTCTCATAGGCCCCAACTCTCTTCTCTTCCAACTGCAGTAGGTTTTTCAGCCTTGTATCCACTGGATTTTCCTCTGATTCTTCTTCTAAATTTATCAATTTGAGTGCTAGAATTTTTAAATGGATAGGTAACACTACATCCTTGCCATTACCAAAGCATAGGGGGAAGTATTTATGGACTTCTTGATAGTAATCATGTCTACCCACAAATATTATTCCAACACTAGGTGCCAACTTATTTTATTCCCTTCTAATGATCTCCTCAAAATCCTTAACAGGTTCTTGTTGGTAGACTTTGCAAGTCCACTTCCTTGAGGGTAATAATTTGAAGTATTCTTAATGGTTATGCCATACTTGCTGGTAAACTCAATATATTTGGCTCCTATAAAGGCTAGCCCATTGTCACTCACCAAGGCTTCTAGAACTCCAAACCTTGAAATCAAACTTTCCATAAAATTGATCACAACTTCCTGGTATGATTTCTTGGTAGGAATGGCCTCTACCCATCTGGTGAGGTAGTCTATGGTAATTAGAATATACTTGTACTCTACTAAATAATGATGGTTGATAACCCCTATAAATTCTAGCCCCCATTGTTGAAAAGGCTCTTCAACTTATATTGGCCTGAGAGGGAATGATGCAATCCTTGTTCTTCCTACATACCATTGGCATTTGTCATAGGATCTAGTGATTTTGAAGGTGTCAGTAAATATAGTAGACCAGAAATAGCCTAATCTTATAATTTTTAAAGTTGTGAATCTACCTTAGAAATGTCCTCCAGATGGCCCTCCATGGAACTCCTCAATGACCTTTTGTTGTTGATCATCTTTCAAGCACTTAATGATGACTCCATCAAGGTTCCTTTTGTATAGCCCTTATGGAAGTAATACATACTTCAAAGCATGAAGTCTATATATTCTTCTTTGTTATGCATTAATATTAGGAGGACATACTTATGTTTGAAATTATTTGATCATTTAGTCTACCCAATCAGAACCACCTGGTTGTACTTCTTCAATATGATCATCTTCGGTTGCCTGACAAGCTATCATTTTAGCTGATGTTGCTACCTTTGTTAGACCTTGGCATAAGGCCCTACCTCTTACCAACTTGGTGGGGTGTATCTCTACATCATATTCCTAGATCTTGGTGATCCAACCAACACTCTTATCTCCTAGTTCACCTTGCAGGATAAAGCTTCTCACATCTAGGTGAACAACATATACCAAGGTCTTGCTTTGAATAAAATACTGCCTAAACTTCTTCAATGATTTCATCATAGAAAATACTTGTTTCTCAATAAAATTATACTTAACCTGGTAATCATGGAAGGTCTGGCTCCAAAATAATATGGGATGCTTTTCACCTTGATCATCCTTTTGAGTGAGCACTGAGGCATAACTTTCTTCAGCTCCATAAGTGTAAAGAATAAAATCCTTACTAAAATCTGGATTTACTAGCACTGGGATTGTTGCAATGGACTGCTTGATTATCTCAAAGGCTTGTTTTCTGACTTTAGTCCATTTGAACTCAACATTTTTCTTGAGCAGTTCAGATATGGGCCTCACTTTTTGTGCAAAGTCATAAATGAATTTCTTGACAAAGTTTATTTGACCCAAGAAATATTGTAAGGCTTTCTTATTCATAGGCAATGAAAGGGTTAGAATGGACTTGATTATATCTGGATCTATGGCCATACCTTACTTAGAGACTACATGGCCTAGCAGCTTTCCCTCATGGACTACAAATAATGATTTCTTAGGATTAAGGGAAATGCCAAATTCTCTACATTTCTAAAATACTTGCTCTAGATGTGCTAAGTGATCATGCTTGTTATGGGAAAACATAGTCATATCATCCAAATAGATCAAAATGACCTTATATATTAGAGTTTTTAGAGTATTTTATATATCAATAATGGCAAAAAACTCTTGAGAGGTTTTAGAAGGAAGGGGAGGGAAAGAAACTGCAGCAGATGATACTTTCGATTGAGTAATAGGATTAATTTGTGGAGATGGGGATGATAAGGAAGGGGGATCCATGTAAGATGATTTTATAGCTTGTCTTTTGCCATTAGTGGTTTTTTAACTATAAGGTAGCACAAATTTGGGAGGTAACCTCCCCACATTAATTAGGATATTCTCTGCATGAATTGCTACATTATAAACTTATGGAAAGGTTTCCACATCAGATTTTTTGGTTTGCAAGACTAGATCTAATCCATGAGCTCTGATATAATACATATAAGACAAGCATACAACTGGTCTAGCCACAGGGGGAATTCTCTTCCATGTTTTGCTAAACTTGAAATTGAAATCTGAGATAGTCTCTTGCTGAGATTTTTGCATGGATGTGAATTGATTAAACAAGGAGAAAGGGTCAGAATATTCATTAAATTCTTCCACAAAAGGATCAACCAATTCTTACCATGAAGTGATTATGTTATAATTAAGAGTCCTAAACCAATGCAAAATATTTCCTCTGAAGGATAGGGCTAGGATTCTCACAATAACATTTTCCTCCTTTATGTTGTGAATTATTGCCAGATTCATAATATCCTGACAGTGCTCATATGATGTCTTCCCAGATCCATCATAAGTGGGAATAGCCTTGGACATATCTTGGGTAATGACATTCATATGGGCTAATCTAAGGGGACCAGTTGTGTTCCAGCTGGGGTACTTCTATAATGATTGAATTGGGGGTACATTTCCCTGATTTTGGGTTGCATTTCCTACCATATCGCCAGGTGTAGGTCCTTCTAGAGGGGCTATTAGATTAACTATAGAATTTTCCTCAGGAATCTCTTCTTTAGAGAGGAAATCTTGATTTAAACTTTTGATAATAGTAGACCCTCTATAAGGTAGCTCACAATAAAAATATGAGTCAGGGTTATTCCTTTTTAAGACCTGGTATACATGAAAGGACACTGGTCTACTAGGGTAGTTTTTTTTTTGGGTTTAAATACTAGGGAGTTGCTAGGTGAATTTTCTATTCTCTACTTAACAAGGTCAAGAAAATTCACCAAATCGTGATTCCTCTAGGTAGAGATAAAACAATAACTCATATGATGGTTTTTTGTGTTCTCTTTGAACTGGTCCCACTAGGCATGCCAAAAACTGTTGGGCATCAGAATGTCATCAAGCTTTACTTAAAACTACAATTATCTATCTTCTAATTTTCTATCCAGGCATTCACTCGATAGTCATAGCTTGACACTCAAGCATTGGATGGACCAAAGATAACTTCAGAGATACCCAAGATTAGCTCATAGGTTAGTGACTTGATTACCTTCTTTGAAGACATGTTGAATGGAGACATTAGTGAAGGAACTAAGAAAGGTTTTTGCTTTAGAGATCAAACTAGAGATGTTCCAAGACATATATTGGGTCCTTTTGAGGCTCTTAATGATATTCATTGATTCAACTTTAATAAAAATATTAGGAAAATGAATACGAGGTAAAAGAGATAGACCTTAAAAGAGTGCTTGAGCTTTGATGAAGTGATTGGTTTGAAAATCAAGGCATTCTACAAATGCCAGGAGGATCTCCTCTACATGATTTTTGAAAATACCTCCGGCACTAGCAAGACCAAGATTACCCTTTGTTGCACCATAAAATTTGAATTTTATCCATCCCGAGGGTGGAGGAGACCTCCTGATGAGAAAATAATCAACCGTAGAATTAGGGGGAGAAATGGAAAAATAAGGAAGCTTGAGATACCTAGCCAGTCGATATTTATTTAGGGGTTCTAAGACCTAAAGCTTGGAGTGACAGAGAGGTTCTAAATAGAAGCATGAATAATTATAGAAATAACATAATGAAAGTCATGGGTGGAGTTGTTAAATGCTCTAGAATTATGTTCATGTCAAACTTCCCATAAGAAATGGTGAAGATAAAAAGTCTAAATATTTTAACATAGAAGCTTCTGAAAGGGTTGGGTCATTGTAAGCACAAGTCATTCAGGAGAAGCGGGGGTATCCAAGCAATTCCAACAAAGGATAATAAGGATGAAATAATATTGTGATAAAAGCAACAAGAAAGAAAAATATTCTAGGTGATTCACAATCTTGATTGCAAAGGTAACAATAGTTGGGAATAGGGATCCCACAAAGCTAGAGATTGGGAATGGAAAGGATCTTATCTTGGACAACTAGCCAAAAAAATAAGTTGACTTTGGTTGTAAGGTACTTATTCTAGATGATCTACGAAGGGAACTAGGGTTATCCTAGATTTTTAGTAAGGAAGTAGGAAGTTTTAACAGTAAAAAGGTCATTCTCACTAGGCACCCAAATAAGTTGATCTTTCACTAAAGAGTTGGGGATGACATAGAGGCATAAAATATTGAATAACACAGAGGTATTTCTTATTTGTTCCTCATTCATAGCATTAATATGGAAGGCATTCCAGGCATTTCTATTGGTGTCAGTAAAATTACATATATTCAAACCAAATAAGATATTAGTTACAAGTTTTAATCAAATCATATCAAAATGATTCTAAATGGGACTGTCACCCAACCATCTGTCCTCCCAAAATTTAATATTCTACCACTACCAAGTATCCACTGGATACCTCTCCTGATAAGTTCCTTAGACCTGAGAATGGAATTTCAAACTATAGAGCCTAAAATAGGTAAGGGGTCATCTAGAAATTTTGGTTGGTTCCAAAGATACTTAGCCTTAATAATGTCGACCTAGAGAGAGTTTTCATTTTGAAGGACTCTCCATCCTTTTTTAGCTATAAGAGTTGTATTCATGTTCTTGAATTTCTTGATCCCAATGCCTCCATAGCTCTTTCTGAAGTAGATCTGATCCTAGGAAACCAGATGGAATCTCTGCTTGTATTCAGAGCCAGACCATAAAAATTTTCTCTATATCTATTCTATCTTATTGCACACTTCAATCAAAATCTAAAAAAATAAAGAATGAAAACAAGGATGCTCTAGAGGGAGGCTTTGACTAAAGTGGTCTTACCAGCCTGGCTGAGAATCCCCCATTTCCACTTGGCCAACTTTTTTTGGATTCTTTTGATAACATAATTCCATAAATATTTTTTTGCAGGTCCATCGAAAAGAGGAAAGCCAAGATAAGTAGCTAGAATATTTGTAATATTGTAACTGAGTATGTTGGCTGTTCGATCTTATTATCTAATGGGTAAATAAAATTTGCTCTTGGAGAAATTGACCTTTTGACCAGTGGCTGACTCAAAGGAGAGCAAAATCAACTTAATGACTTGAGCTTGAGGAACAGAGGCAAGTGTGGCAAGAATGGTGTCATCAACAAATTGTTTATGGAATATGGGATTAAGAGATGAGGTTGGCTTAATACCCAAGATTTTCCCCCTAGAGCAAGTTGATCTTAAAGTTCTACCCAAAGCTTCAGTGAGTATTATGAATAGAAAAGTGAATAAAGGATCACCTTGTCTTAAACCTTTGAAACTCTAAAAGTATCTAGCAATAGATCCATTAACAAGAACTAAAAAATTGGTGCTTGAGATGCATTCTTTAATGAGGTCAATCCATTCAGAGTGGAATCCAAACTTGGATAGAACAAAGAAGAGAAACTTCTAGGACACTTTGTCGAAAACCTTATTCATATCTAATATAAGTAAAATACCAGCCTTATCACTTTTGGATACTGAATGAATAAGTTTATGAATGGTGATGATTTTGTCTGTAATGAGTCTCCCTTGAATAGATCTACCTTGATTGAGGTCAATGATTTGGGGGAGAATCGGTTTTAGTCTGCTAGCCATCACTTTAGTGAGGATTTTTTAAAAGACATTGCAAAGGCTAATTGGTCAAAAATTAACAAGGATTTTGGATTTTCCAATCTTGGGTATAAGAGCAAAAATATGGAGTTGACATTCTTGAAAATGTTATTATCTCGTTGCATTTGTTGAATGGCCAAAATAATATCGGGTCCCACAATATCCCAAAAGTACTAAAAATATATGGGGGGAAAACCATCAGGACCCAAGTCTTTCCCACCTTGCATGGAGAAGATAGCAACACGAATTTCCTTAGTAGAAAAGGCTTTAGCAGGATATTATTTTCTCCTTGGTGACCATCCTGGGAATGTTGCTCACGAGGTTCTCAAAAAATTTCTAGTCATAATTGTTAGAGTATATGACATTATTTGGTACTTGCTAATGTACCACATTGGGTACATAACTAGAGTAGGAGTTTACTTTAGAGTAAGGTTTGAGTAGTTACTTCAAGCAAGTAATAAATGCAAAAGTGCTAGAATGTGCAATGATATAAATGTGCATATAGTCCACATGTACATGAGTCATAGGATAGGTAGATGAAGATTCATGGGTAGAGTAAAGTCCAAGGCACATATCTTCCTATATATAGACATTTAAGATATAGAATGAGAGATACAATGTTACTATAGAGAGTTAGATTATAGTAGTGAGCAGGTACAATGTAGTTTTTCATTAGAACTTCTAGAGTTTTCAAGTCCTCCATTATATTACATTGTACTATTTTTGTGAGCTTTCATTAATGGTATATTATTAAGTTATTGCAGAAGTCTATCTCATTATTTTCCTGCATATTATAGTGCCATTATCATATAGTTATCATAGCTTGCTTATTTCACATCTTGTGGTTGCATTTCCTTCAATATACATCCTCAAAAGCTAACAATGGTATGTTAGGATCCTAATCCTAACCATTAATTATTAACTAATCACTTATTATTTTTATGTACCATTGTGTCCTTTCACTCACAACTTTAGGATAGATCTATATAATCATTCAAATAAGTATAAGTAGGCATCCATCAAATTATAAGAATATACATAATATTTTATCCATTAGAAGGGTTTCCTCCAGTGCAATAGTGATTCGATACAAAGGTGATTCTATCAATTTTATTTTATTTTTTACATCCAAACCCATTTATTCCAATTGTATATCTCGCTAGGACCTAGAGTCCTACCATCTAGTATCAGAGCCTTCATAATACTATGCCTCCAAAATTCATTTTTGATCACCATCTCACTCTTGCTCGTACTATATTGCATATCCACCCAAGTAAAAAAAAAAATCCCCAAATCATCCCTGCCCGACATCATCAATAGTGTTACTTGTACATTAATTTGTTATTGTGCACTCTTATTATTGCTTCTCAATAGCAAAAAAACCACACATAGATCCATTTCCCACTTAAACATACAACTAAACCCACCATTTTGCAACTATATGTGACGTTGAACAGTCTCAAGCACACCAGAACAACTCCGGTGACCAAAACGCAGTTGCAGGCGAAGCTATAAAAAAAATTAGATCTTAAAAATATTTTATGATCCTTGTTAAGATTCGCAATCCCAGATCAAACAAAAGCATTCAAATTGTGAAGAATTAATGGATTTGTTGCTTGACGTCCATTTTCAGGCAAGGAATTAAAAAAACTGTGACAAAATATAAAAATATTTAATATAACCTAAGGTTTTAAATCAAAATCTAATGTTTTAAATTAAATTCTGACCCCTGGCTACCAATTACTGGCATTGAATAGTGCAAGAAAGCAAAGGTTTCAAAAAATGTTTGGGAAATAATCCCACACTTACAAGGGAACCCACAAAAGAGTGTTTAAAAGGTTTTGCACATGCATAATCTAAATGTGACTTTAGTCACACTCTCCTTCGGTATTTTGTGTGATACTTTCCCTCACTAATCATTCATCCTTACTCACTCTCCCACCTTGATCTAACTCGCGCTTTCTCCTCATGCTCCATGCTCCATATCTCCACCTATCCCACGCTCCCTCATCACTCGCCTAACCACATTTCTCCTTACTACTACCCCACTACCTATCGCCTCGTGCTAGACGTTGCTAACATCACTTCTCGCCCATGACACTGATGTCACTTTCCTACCTATTATTGAAATTTTAAAATTCAAAAATAACTACAGTTGATAAACCAATATTTTGGTAGAATTTTGTCAAATATTGATAAAAATTATATAATTTTTTGCAAAAAAAAATTTACATAAATTTTTTGTAAAAAAATCTCAAAAATTAATTTTGCTTTCCAAAGAGGACCTGCATTTTTCAACCTAATATAGCCGATTCTAGGATATCACATAACATTACTCTAAAAAAAATTTACCCAAATATTCACCAATGGATGGACCAAATTACTAAACATTTTTTACCGAGACAAGAATTTGACCTAATAAAGGAAGTTGATCCTTGTCAATCCATAATGAGTGAAGATGAGGAAGATGAGCAAGAAATTATCGAAACACATGATCATATCCAGGAATACAATGAGGTCGATGTGCAAGAAGTGATCGATACACCCAAATAAGATGAGGTAATTATGTCCAAAATTCCTTATGCACCTACTCACAACAATAAATACATTAAGGTCAATATGCAAGAAGAGTTCGCTACACCCTGTGAGGATGAGGTAGACCTACCCTAAGTGAACAATGGGGGCTAGACATACATTTTACAAAAACTACACACAAGTTTCTCACCACCAATTACTTATCATCGTTTAAGCAACCTAATTTAAAAGGATGCAAAAGAGTGAATACGCATTTATTTTTTCTTCATTGTACACAAGGGGAACCTGCTAAAGTGAAATCTCACCATCATCACGATTCTACCATTCTTCCTGGAAAACCCCCACTAACACTTCAACCCTAAATATATCCTTACCTTTGAAAAAGTGACATTAAAATAGTACAAGAACTTGCATAGATTCTACTTGGAAACAAGGGACAAAGCTCCTCACTTTGAGCTTTGAGGACAAAGCTCATTTTAAGGAGGGTGGCATGTTAGGATCCTAATTCTAACCATTAACTATTAACTAATCACTTATTATTTTTATGGACCATTATGTCCTTTCACTCACAACTTTAGGGTAGATATATATAATCATTCAAATGGGTGTAAGTAGGCATCCATCAAATTATAAGAATATACATACTATTTTATCCATTGGCAAGGCTTCCTCCAGTGAAATAGTGATTTGATACAAAGATGATTCTATCAGTTTTATCTATTTTTCTACATCCAAACCCATTTGTTCCAATTGTATATCTTGTTATGACCTATATTCCTACCATGGTATCAGAGCACATGGTAGATCAATAGGAAATAGGGAGAGCCACAAGAGAGACTAAGAGGAGATTAGAAATCTCATTTTTAGAATTTTTGAAAATACATTTGGCTAGAGTCTTTCCACAGAGTTGTAAAAAACTTGTGAAGACTAGGACTCGACATTGATTCCACTAGATTGAAAAATCAACTAGTGAATATTCATTTGAAGTTTTCTCCATTGTAGATTCTAATATATGTTGCAATAAAACGAGATTCAAAGAAAGTTGGGAAGATTCCTAAAAAGAGCTAGGAAGAATATCTTCTTTGGAATCAATCTAGCACCTGAAGCAACAAGTTGGAGATTGAAGATTTGGAGATCTAAGGAGAAGGTCCCATTGCAATATTGTAAAAGAGAGAAAAATGCCAAAGGATCCTTATTGTAGTTTGAAGAAGAAGAGACTCAAGAAAATAGTCTAAGAGAAGATTGGAGGTTGGTGATCTCCATTGAAGATTGAAAACTATAGATTGTAGATTGAAGGAGGATAAAATAGCTCAAGAAGCTGAAGAGACCCACAAAAGGTCCCATTGAAGAACTTCTAGTTTTGGAAAATTGAAGATAGAGAAGGACTAGCAAAGGTCTTGATCCAAATTTTAGAAGTAGTAGATTTTAGATATCTAAGAAGGATATTTCATTTTAAAACTTCCACGACTGAATATTGAAGGAAAGGTCTCATTGAGAAGTCTAGAGAAGTTGTAGAAATTCAAAGGCCCTAGGATAAGGCCTCAAGCTACTTGAAAGGAGAAACAAGGAGAAGGCTAAGAAATACTTATTGAAGGAGACTTGAATAAGTCCATTGGAGAATACTTGAGGAGATCTCAAGGAGAAGTTCTTGATAAATAAAATTTGGGATAATTGTCGCCATTCGACAACAATCCCAAAGGGAGAAGAATTTGGCAAGGAATTTGACAAATTTTGAAGGATAATAGTGAAGACCTTAATACATTCAGAATCTTGAGAAGAAGGCCACTAAATAATCCAATTGTGAAGTCAGAATTTGATAAGGAGTTTGAAGGAGAAAGGAGTTATAAAATCCACCAAATTTTAGAGATTTAAGGATTGTCGTTAAAGGCTATATCAAAGAAAGGATATTGTTGGTTTTCTAGTAGAAAAGTGAAGGTTTCTTGAAGGAAAATATTAGTTGCAATTTGGAGGAGTTTCCTACCAAATTTGTGAGATTCAAGGATAGGACTTCAAAGGAGAAATTGATTGCTTTAAAATCTAAAAATTTCAGATTTGAGGACAACAACAAAGCAGCAATAAGGGCAACATTACTAGCTACTAAGTTTCAGATTTTAAGAGAGCATCCTGAAGGATAGTTAAAGCCACCAAACTACATTTTTGGATAGTAAGTTTAAAGAGTTTTTAAAGCTACGAATAGTATTTAAAGAGCTTTTTTTTACAGCAAAGAAGAGCTGCAATTTCATCTAATACAAGGCAACATTTAGGTGAATCTAATCACCATGATTTCCATCATCTACATAGGTCATTGAGGTAAGCAACTTAGGTGTAAAAAGTTCATTACTTGAACATTAGTTACTCGATTAATTATTTTGTTTCATTAAGCACCATATTAGATTTTAAAAGTTGCAAGCAAAAGGTTGCATATTAAAGTCTTCAAGGGAATATGAAAGATAGTTTCTTATAAGGTTAAAACTTGCACATCAAAATAGGAGTTAGATATATTTCAAGAGAAAGAAAAATATCAACTTCCTATTATCTATTAGAAGCAAAGAAGACATTATTCTTAAAGTGAAAGTTGCATAGATTATAGTGCATATTTCAAGTTATTTTTAAGAGTTCATTAAGAGGAGCAATAAGGAGGAATTACTAGTGCTTTATACTAGTTACTCTTAAAAATTATTAAAGGTGCATTAAGCATTAAGTTAAGGAGGAAGATTAGTGCAGAAGCAGGATTAATTTGGAGCGTAAGGAGATACCATTAAGCACAGGAAACCTATAGCATATCTTGGTGTAACAAATACATAAACATGAGCCTATAATGGCCATAGCTTATTGGAGGAAGCTTCCATACTCAATTCAAAAATATAGCTACAAAAGGAGACTAGGAAAGTCTCAAATTTAGGTGCAACTAAGGAATCCTACCTTAGTCTATTACAGAGTTATTTTTAGCTTAGTTAAGCACCATATTTGTCTTCTACTTTGTATCAAAAGGAGATAAAGTTTGAGTGTCTCAAAGACACCAATGTAGTGCATGATTTCAGTCTATAAGTGATAGCCATTGTCAAGGATAAAGCACAAGCTATTGTGCTAAGGAGTAGAGCCATCTAAAGGGCTCAATACCCTTCTCATCTAGGTGTCAAAGGATACCATTTTTGGTTCCACAATCACATGAAAGTAGCACCACAGTCATACAAAAGAAGTACCAAATCAAAGGACACCTATCATGGTGAAAAACCTACAACAAGGAGGAGAATAGCAAGGTAGAATATAGTATCAACAGTGCAAGTTGGAATACAATTGGTAAATATAAGGTGTAGAGAAGAATATCATCAGTTACCCAAGTGATAGAAGAACACAAACAATAATCTTCATTGAGGAAGCCATCTACATTAGAGAAGATACATCGCACACCTTGCTATCACAAAGAAGTCAAACAACTTAAAAAAGAGTTGGCAAGAATAAGCGTTAAGAGAGCTTCAAGGGAATAGATGTGTTGAAGAATCGGTTGCATGCAAGGAAAGGATCGTCCACTTTCCATATCAATGTAAGGCATCTTGTGCCACTTAGCACAAATTAAGAAATAACGTACCCATATCTATGTAATGCTTATGCCAAAGGAGTAGAGCACTTATATCTACGTAACACTCATTCTAAGAGAGGTAAGCACCCAGGTTGGAGTAACGCTCCAAAAAGGAATCAATAATAATTGATTCAATGCATAACATAAGGTAGGTGCCACCTATTTCAACATCTCCAAAGGTTGTAACCATATGTTTGTAAACAATATTAGTGCCACTTGGCATACTTGTTAAAGGGAGACAAGAGGTATTAATAGCCTTCACAAGGAAGAGTGTGTGTATTAGAAGCATATCTCCAACAAGTCTTGAGAGTAGAAGTGGTCAAAGCGCATTAAAGGAGAAAGAGATCATCATAGGGGAGAACCATTAAAAGGAGAGCATTGAATGCTTGTTGTCATAATGTGAAGATAGAGAAATTCTAGCACCCCAAGTTTGCACAGTGAGGTCAATATCAAAGCCAATTAGCACACATAATTTAAAAGATATATTTACATTGACATTTGCTTTCATTAAATTGCAAAAGGAGATATAAGGTATTTTATATATCTAAGGTTAAACTAGAGAATTTTTTTTTTTTTTTTTTAAGCGAAAAACCCTTTGCGGGGCCACCTTGGTCTGAGAGACCACGAAAAGGGGGTTCTACATCGTCAAAGTCACCCGGGGGTCGCACCCGACCCTGCCTGTACCAACATTATCAATTGGATTTTGGGTACCCAATTCAGCTTTTTGGTAGGGTGGAGATTCGAACCTGGGACCTCCCTTGGAGGATTGCCCTCTCCTCTCCAACTCACCTACAACACCTGGGTAGTTAAACTAGAGAATTTATAACCTTAGAATAGAAAGCAATTGTTGGGTACCAAAATTTCATAAAGCTTTACTTGACACTACAACTGACTATCTTCTAATTTTTTGTCCAGGCATACACCCGATAGTCGTAGCTCGACACTTAAGCATTGGATGGACCAAAGATAATTTCAATCCAACCTCCAGAGTAGGTTGGTTTCTTATCAACTTAAAATTATGTTGACTCAATTAAAGCTCAAATAGGGTTTTGAGATAAGGGTTAGAAAAGGTTTAGGGTTAGAAATGTTATAAATAAATAGTGGTCGAATAGGCTAACAACATAGGTAACTATAGAAAAAGGCTCCCATAAGCTATTTCCAGTGTCCCATAATTCAATATTAATATTACCCAAATTAATGAAACCTTCACACATTAAAGCATAAACACAGATATATTGCAGAAAGCAATTCCAACATCCAATATTGATAATCCAAATAGCAGAAAAGACCAATAGTTAGATTTAACAAAAATAAACTCCTTAACAATACAGATCTAATCAAGAACAGATTTCAACTACTCTCAGAACTAGTAATCCAAAAGCTAGAATTAACTAACCATTCAAGTATTAACAAAAATGCAATTCAAGACTTCGAACCTCTTGCACAAGATAATGAAGATGACAAGTTTGATTTGAACTATCATAGTAATGCTCCTTCCATTAGCTCACAAGAATATTTATAGTAGGGCAAGAAAACACACTAGAGCCGGCCTTAAAAATGAGGGTTTGACCTCTATTATAATTTGTAAAATAATAATAAAATCAGGAGACATTACAAATATTGTATATTTATAGCTCAACAGAGAGTTTGCTGGAATTATCTTATTGGTTGGATGGCTCCAAGAAATTCACTATGATAAATCCACCATGGCAGCATACCTCTACAACTTGTTGGTTTGTTGGTGGCAGTTGGAGTTCTAAGAGTTGGACATTACATCTCATCCATCGATCATACTTGGAGGCTTGGCTCTATCTTAGATCTACAACTATATCTAGTTCTTGTTCTTCGAAACCCTCGATGCTTTGTCTTCTTGCCCTCCAACCAACTGTGCTCTAATACGATGAGAAAATGCTTTTAAATACATTATCAGTGTCAACAAGTTCTCAACCATTGATCTTCATCATGGATGGCTACGATTAAAACCTATCGAGACACTCCGCAAATTGGCAAGGAAAAACCAGGTGTTATTCTGTACTTTTGAGTTGTTGACATCATCATTATAGTCTTAATCCTACATAATTGAATTTTGGCATAAAATGAACTAAGAGGTGAGCAGGATGCAATTCGCTCATTACTCTTCCTTTTATCTTCTTTGGCTTCAAAGCTTCTAGAATCTACACCTTAAAGTGTGTTGAAATAACCTTTGCTTTGTAAATATGCAGATTCACCAATCTGCACTTTGGACAAGTGTAAATCATCCTTTGTCTCCATTCTGCTCCTTATGCAGTGTAAAAGACTTTTATCCTCATTTTACATCGAAGCTAGTGTAAACTTACTCTTTGTCTCCAATCTGCACCTTAGGCAGTGTAGAAGGGCCTCTGTCACCAAACCACGATTGATGTAGTGCCTTCCACCTCTTCATCATCAATCCGCACCAAAATAGTCTTGAGACTTTGCAGATTTAGCCTTATCAACACTTAGCTGCTCAGATCATGCAAGAAATTACTCTCGATCTTCAATCCGCACTTTCTTTTACGCTAACATCATCATTATCAAAAACTTTTGTGAAATCGGGACCCATCTCCAATATTTAACTAAATGCGTTATAAATCGATTGAAATTGCTCCAAGAAAAAATTGCACTAAGTTTTGGTGGATTAGGAAACGAATGTAGTAGATCCACTCCAAAATGCATTAAAAAGTGTGCAGAATAGAAACTACATACCTTAGAACAAAATTGCAATGCTTTCTAAGGATGTGGCCATTTTGGGCCTACATTCTGGTGCCTCCCAGGTGGATTTTCTTGCAAAGCCATCGAACTTAGAGTCTTATCCATTGGGTATCAAGAGTCAAAAATGCCTATCTTCAAAAAAATGCTTTAAATAATAATTGTTGAGCACCAAAATATCATCAAAGCTTTACTTGACACTGCAACTGTCTATCTTCCAAAAATTCTTTAAAGAATAACTTCCATATGAACACTACCCTCTGAAAACTTTATGGTCATCTTCGAGGATAAACTTTCATATCAAGACCATGCTTCATACATCCAAGAGGATAATGGTTCATATGGAGACTATGCCATAAACATTAACGTATGTGCCATTCCAGTAAAACTATTCCACTACTTTATCAAAAATATATCTATGTTCTCCTTATAAATCCTTCTTGCAATACATGATATAAATACCTTCTCACAAAAACTGTTATTTTTTGTATCTCTCTGGACTCATGCTTTTATTGTTTCTTTCTGACCATGTCAGAGTAAAAAAGAATCAAACAAAAATACAAGACTTATGACTACATATGTACAACAAAAATTGTTAAGCGTGTGCCCCTTCAGGATCCGCAATATCTCTATTCAACTCTTATTCTTGCTGGAACACCTCCTCAACATTGTCCTCTTCTTTCTCACCTTCTTCTTTTGGAGAAGATCACTCTTTATTTTCTTCTCCTACACTATCACCAAATAGCTGCACCATAGGGCTTGTTTCCAGTTTGCTTCTGAGGGGTTGAAAGTCTCTTTTAGCTGCTTTTATATGTACTGAAGTTCACCAATATCTTCATAGTAAGCAACACTTCCTCTGTTTACCAAGTCTTCCATGAGGTCTTTGAGCCTGGTAAAATCAATGATCATTTTTGAAGCCCACTCTTGGTCAATTGGTTTCTCTAGAGCATCAATTTCATATTCATCTTGTAAGCTCTCTCTAGTACTTTTCTTGATTTCATCAACTAAAAGTAAACTATGATATTCCATCCATAACCCTTTGAAACCAATTTGTATCATTTCCTTGTTAACATCCACTACATCCTTGATTACTCCTTCAACTTTTTCATACAACATTCAAGCCTTTTGGATTGATATGTGCTTCTTTACTATAATTCTGGCAACAACCCTAGTAATGTTCCACTCCTTGTTAGGAATTGGCTTAGAAGAATCACTGAATCTACTATCCACCAGCCTAGGAATTTTCTCAGCTGGAATCACCATATGTTGTAGCTCTCCAATGATTTTATCCATATCCTTTTAAATATTTTGGAGTAGGCAGTTGGCGTCATCTAAGTAATCAATAATAAGCTATAGCCCTAAGCATTTTTCTAGAACTTTAGAAAGCAATTCCTTTCTCACTTTATTTAGTCCAGCCTTAGAAAAACCATAATATTTAGCCTTTTCAATCTGGAGTTACTACTTCAAACTTTGTATCTCCTTAGCCTGCTCCTCATTCCTTTTCTGGTGCTCAACAACCTGCTCCTTTTGGAAATTATTCTATCTACTCAGTTGAAGGCAGAAAAGGCTTCAAGACTTTGGCAAAATTCAATGGAGCATAAGGTTCCTCTTCCTTAACTTCTTATTATAGATGTGGGGATGGGGAATCAGGTCCAGTTTATGACTTGCCATACATGAGCACTATATTCTTTGTGTCTTTGGGCCTCCAATTCTAGATATTATCGTCATACATTTTAGAGAATTCAACATACATTTTAATCCCAAATATGGATTTTGCTTTACCAGTCTCAATTCTCATCCTCTACCAATCTGATATCTTGACCTCATTCCATTTCTCCTTATTCTCTACCTTTTCATCATCAGGCTCTTGAGACTGAGGGTCCTATTTCTTTTCTATTTTTTCCTGAATATCTTTGATGGTAGACTCCTTCAACTAATGTTTTACATTGTTGTCTAGGTCAAAATCCACAATTTTCTCATAAAAGTCCAACCATGGAGGGAGTTTATCCATTTTAGAAACATTCCATTCTAAAAGATCAGTTTCTTTGTTATTTTTACCTTGTTCAAAATGGGACCTATATTTCTTTTCAAATTTGTAGGCCTTCTCTCCATTTACGGCTATATTTCTTTTATAGAATATGTCATCTGGATCATAACTCCATCTCTGAGGAATATAGAACAGACCCAACCTATCTAGGTATTGGTCAATTTGTTCACCCTGCCTCTTCTTTGTTAGTTATATCACTAACATTTTGGTAGTTCAACATAAACTCCCTCTTTCTCCCAAAACCATAGTTCAAATCTATATATTATGTTTACCTCAAATATTCTAAGGCAAATAGCCTCTATGTGAGAAAGTGGGGTAGTAGAAAAGGCTTACCTATAAAGCCATACAGTCTAATGATTGTGCCTTCTGTTAGGAGATATCAGTCTCCTTCCTCTGCACCTTATCTCAGTATTTTCTCAGCCAGCAGTGGTATTCTAGGGAAAAATCCATACATTATTTTTAATGATGGCCCTAAGAATTCCAAATTGAATTTGTAAAAATACTTGGTACTTCTGAGATGATTAGTCCAATAATAAATTGGTAGGGATTCTCCTTCACTGGTCTTGTCCATGATTAGAATCCAAGGCATCATATCTCTTACATCAACGAAAAACATCAAGACCAAGCTTGAACAATATTGAAAACAAGGTGCATCAGAGCTTCTCTTCAATGCTACTAACTGCTCATGTATTCTCTGGGTAAGGAAATTCGGCCAGTCAAAATAGATAACTCTAATACCCTTCTTTTCTGCACCTTCCTCATACATCCTCTCATTGGAAATGCAATATGCAATGACTATTTTCCAACCCTGCACCATTTTACAAAAATATAGACCATCCATACAGGCTAATATAGAGTAAAGCTCTAGATGTTCAAAATGTTCAATGGAAATTGGGACCTAAGGTAACCCTTTTTTGGGCTTAGTGTCCTTGAGTTGTTTATATACCCACTTTCTGAAAGCCTAACTACAATTAGCTCTCTTATCGAGGGAGTAATACCCAACCTGGGTAGTTGTCTTAAATTCCTTTGGTTTTATAGGCAGTTCTGCTTCTAAGGTAAAAAACTTGTGACAGTTTGCAGCAGTGATGCTAAACAGGGTTTTGCCTTTAGTAGTTTTTACTACTTTTGCTATTGGATCATAAAACTTAATGATGGCTGCTATTAATTCAAGGTAAGGATGGATGGAATCACAAATGTAAAAAGATAAAAATGAGAGCACAACACATCTACCTTCAATAGATAGGGCCACTCCTTTCTTATATCTATTGTTGATGTATCTCCTGAGCTTTGATCTCTCTATGAGGACCAGATCAATATCTGTTATAGCTTCTGCTTTATCACTATCTTCTTCGTCGATTTTCCAGCTTCTTGGGAATATTTGGAAGCCATATTCTACTGTAATGGCTCAAATTTTCTCTGTAGAATTTACAAGTAAAGCTTATGCTATCATTCTGCTCTTCTTTGCTCAATGAACGCTACTTTTATCAAATGGATATAATTTTGTGCTTTGCTCTTTTAATTACTACTACATGCACGTCTTTCGCCATTAATGTGGCTACTATGCGACTTACCCATTGGCACGCTTATCAACTAGCACTCTATACCTTTGGCAGCTCATAGGTAGCATTCTAACTTTTTATTGGTCAAAATTAAAACGTGCTTTACCCATGTGATGTCACTTTATCCTCTCTTTCGAGCGCAGGAAAATTAATATTTATTGCAGACCTTGTGCTCTTTTCCAAGTGATACGATGTGAAATTACTGCCCCGCTCAAATGTAGACTTAAAATTGGTGGATTGGTTATACTTATTCTATTCCGCACAACTTAAATCTAAAGTGCAGTGGATTAGGAACTGTAGACATGTAAAATTGACTCATTTTCCTTAGTTTTCCTCCTAAAAAACTAAGGTCATCTTCAAGATAATTTTTACCCTATAAAATCATCTCATTTCTTCTCAAATTTTATACCATTGGATAGGGCTCAAAAATAGCTTTCCAACGGTATATTATACATCCAATTTTGACACCATTTGACCCCTCAAATTACCAAAAAACTATGTACATGTCTAACCTCTTGCAAAATCGACAGATTTTGCACAAAATCGGGTCACCCGATTTGTTTAAAACCAAAAAATTATCTGCTTTAGCAAGGTGAAAAAAATGGTTAAAACTTCTGTCCTTACTTGGCCAACTGCACGATGGTTTCAGGATTGGTTCGACCGATTTTGTCCAGAATAGAGGAGGTTGTAACCTTCTTCATTTTTAGCCCAACCTCTCAACCTATTCAATTCTATTTAATCCAGGCTCCTCGCCCTAGATTCCTCCTAGAAATTTCATACACTTTTGCTCTGGTATTTCACATCCTTGTGTTTTTGCAGGTTGGATTTGTGCATCAACTGGATTCATGTAGGATCGTACCTCTTGATATCGCAGAAAACTACCCGATATTGCTAAAAACTACTTGATATCACAAAAAAATGTTCGATATCGTAAAACTGCTTGATATCGCAAAATTGCCCGATATCGTAGAAAACTACCTGATATTGAAGAAAACTACCCGATCTTATCTACATCAAATATTTTTGTTATCAAAGCTACTTGGGGGCATCCAGACCTCACTGTTTGCATCCTTTTCCCTATTTCTTCTGTCTTAGATTATATTTATCATTTGATTAAATCATTTTAAATCCTTTATCATTGATACATTAGCTTTTATATTCATATTTCATCATTTTTTCATGAATGATCATGTATTTAGCATAGATATACATTCATTCGTTTAATCATTGTCCTTTCAAGTTCATTATTGATCATAATTCACTTCAATAGATGCATACTATTACGTAAAATTGTTGTTTTCTATATCAAATTTGTCAAACTACAACATCCTGTTCTGATTGGTTGAATTTCTACATAATCGGGTCACTCGATATTGCTTGATTTCAATTTATATTTCTTGATTTCAACCGATACTGCTATATTTTGATCAATTTTACCTGCAACAAAGAATCAGAAACTACATCAGACTTTTGGATACAGGTCAGAGTTTAAATTACTTTTAAGCACTACATTATACATTTAAACATTATTTTCTATTGTTTTTTGTCTTACATATAAATAAAAATTGCATATAGGTTAATATAGTTGCATATTGGCCAAAACTAGGTGTATGCAAGATTTGATAAAAGGAATACATAAAAAAAAATTCCAAAACCTAGGTGTGGAAACTGCCACAAAATGTTTCCTGGTGAACCCACCCAATTCGTCAAAAAATCACCATAAGAAGGTACGATCAAGTACCTCTCTTTCTAAGGCATAGACCATCCATTCTCCCATTCCCCTCTAAGGCATGGATCCATCAGCCTTGAGGAAAGGAGCGCGAGAATTTTTGGGCTATAGGAACTTCCTCGTTTCGCATATCAGAAGTCTCAAAATTCGGTGGATCAGAGCCTGTTTGTCACTTTGTTGGCATTGTGGTCCATTGGAGAGTGAAAAAATAGTACATGTTACATTCCGCTGACAATGTAGTTCATTTAGGTGCAGATTAGAACCCGCTCGTCATTACACTCGTATGATGTTTCTTTTAAATGCATATTGGATTCTGGCAATATTCCACTTTGCACTTAGGGTATTTGAGTGCAGAACAGGAACTGCTGCATCCTATGGGAACACTTAACCGATTTTTGTAAAATTTTCTCTTTTTTTTGTATATTTTGTACAATATGTTGTTAAAACAAAACTTGATACAAAGTGAAGAAAGAAAGGAATACGATACAATGTATATACATATATTACAATGAGCTTATATTTCAATCAAAGTAGATTTTAAGATGAAAACCATTAACCGGAATTGGTTGTATGTTTCCCTCTAAATATTTGAGTTGGAAAACAATGGTATCTTTGACCTCTACTATCTTGAAAGGGCCATCCTAGAAAGAGTCAAACTTTTGATGGTGACCTGGTTTTGCTCTTTCAACATTCCACCTGAAAATCATGCATGTTTGATATTGCAAAAAACTGTCTGATATCGCAGAAAATTGCTCGATATTGCAAAAACTGCTCGATATCGTAGAAAACTACCCGATATTGCATAAAACTACCCAATATTGTTTGCATCAAATATTTTTGTTATCAAAGCTACTTGGGGGCATCCAGACCTCATTGTTTGCATCATTTTCCTTGTTTATTCTATCTTAGATTATATTTATCACATGATTAAATCATTTTAAATCCTTTATCATTGATACATTAGCTTTTATATTCATATTTCATCATTTTTTCATGAATGATCATGTATTTAGCATAGATCTACATTCAGTCATTTAATCATTGTCCTTTCAAGTTCATTATTGATCATAATTCACTTCAATAGATGCATACTATTCTGTAAATCTTTTGTTTTCTATATCAAAGTTATCAAACTGCAACATTCTGTTCTGATCAGTTGAATTTTTGCATAATCGGGTCAACCGATATTTTGCCTGATTTCAATCGATATTGCCTGATTTCAAACAATACTGCTGGATTTTAATCGATTTTACCTGCAACAAAGAATCAGAAACTACATCAGACTTTCGGATACAGTTCAGAGTTTAAATTACTTTTAAGCACTACATTATACATTTAAATATTATTTTCTATTGTTTCATGTATTACATATAAATCAAAATTGCATATATATTAATATAGTTGCATATTAGCCAAAACTAGGTGTATGCGAGATTTTATAAAAGGAATACATCAAAACAAATTCCAAAACCTAGGCATGGAAACTACCACAAAATGTTTCCTGGTGAACCCACCCAATTCGTCGAAAAATCACCATAAGAAGGTATGATCAAGTACCTCTTTTTATAAGGTGTAGACCATCCATTCTCTCATTCCCCTCTGAGGCACGGATCCATCAGCCTTGAGGAAAGGAGTGCAAGAATTTTTGGGCTATAGGAACTTCCTTGTTCTGCATATCAGAAGTCTCGAAATTCGATGGATAAGACCCTGCTCGTCAGTCTATTGGCATTGTGGTCCATTGGAGCGTGAAAAATAGCGCATGTTATATTCCACTGACAATATAGTTCATTTAGGTGCATATTAGAACCCGCTTGCCATTACACTCATATGATGTTTCTTTTAAATTTGGATTGGAGTCTGGCAATATTTCGCTTTGCACTTAGGGTATTTGAGTGCGAAATAGGAACTGTTGCATCCTATGGGAACACTTAGCCGATTTTTGCAAAATTTTCTCTTTTTTTCATATATTTTTTACAATATGCTATTAAAACAAAACTTGATACAAAGTGTAGATAGAAAGGAAATAAGATACAATGTATATACATATATTACAATGAGCTTATATTTCAATCAAAGTAGAGTTTATGATGAAAACCATTAACCAGAATTGGTTGTATATTTCCCTCTAAATCTTCGAGTTGGAAAATATTGGTATATTTAACCTCTACTATCTTGAAAGGGCCATCCTAGAAGGATTTAAACTTTTGATGGTGACCTGGTTTTGCTCTTTCAACATTCCACCTGAAAACTAAATCTCCAACCTAGAATTTTCTAAACCTTACCTTTTTATTGAACCATATCTTGATGTCCACAAAATGCTTCTAAAATTTCTCATAGGCCTTAGCTCTCTTCTCTTCCAACTGCAGTAGGTGTTTCAACCTTGTATCCATTGGATTCTCCTATGATTCTTCTTTTGAATTTATCGGTTTGAATGCTGGAATTTCTAAATGGATAGGTAACACTACCTTCTTTTCATATACCAAACCATAGGGGGAATTCTTGATGGACTTCTTGATAGTAATCTTCTCTTCCCACAAAGCTTGTTCCAATATTAGGTGCCAACTTCTTTTATTCCCTTCTAATTATCTCCTCGAAATCCTTAACAGGTTCTTGTTGGTAGACTCTACAAGTCCATTTCCTTTAGGGTAATCATTTTAAGTATTCTTAATGGTTATGCCATACTTGCTAGCAAACTCAATATATATGGCTCCTATAAATGTTGGCCCATTGTCACTCACAAGGCTTCTGGAACTCCAAACCTTGAAATCAAACTTTCTATAAAATTGATCACAACTTCCTGGTCTAATTTCTTGGTAGGAATGGCCTCTATCCATCTGGTGAGGTAGTATGTGCCAGTTAGAATGTACTTGTGATCTGCTGAAGAATGAGGGTTGATAATCTCTATAAAATCCAGTCCCCATTGTTGAAAAGGCTCTTTAACTTGTATTGGCTTGAGAGGGAATGATGCAATCCTTGTTCCTCCTACATGTCACTGGCATTTATCATAGGCTCTAGTGACTTTGAAGGTGTCAGCAAATATAGTAGGTCAGTAATAGCTTGCTCTTATGATTTTTAAATTTATGACTCTACCTGAGAAATGTCCTCTAGATGGTCCTCCATGGAACTCCTCAATGACATTTTGTTGTTGATCATATTTCAAGCACTTAAGGAAGACTCCATCAAGGTTTCTTTTGTATAGCTCTTCTAGTAGTAAGACATACTTCAAAGCTTGAAGTCTATATATTCTTCTTTGTGATGCATTAAGATCAAGAGGGCATACTTCGGTTTGAAAGTAGTTCATCATTTAGTCTACCCAATCAAAATTACCTGGTTGTACTCCTTTAATCTGATCATCTTCAGTTGCCTGATAAGCTGTCATTTCAATTGATGCTGCTACCTCTGTTAGACATTGGTATTAGGCCCTGCCTCTTATCAACTTGGTGGGGTGTATCTCCACATCATATTCCTGGATCTTGGTGATCCAACCAGGCCTCTTATCTCCTAGTTCACCTTGCAGGATAAATCTTCTCACATTTGGGTGAACAACATATACCAAGGTCTTGCTTTGAATCAAATACTACCTAAACTTCTTCAATTATTTCATCACAACAAATAATTTTTTCTCAATAAAATTATACTTAACCTAGTAATCATGGAGGGTCTAACTCCAAAAGAATATGGAATGCTCTTCACCTTGATCATCCTTTTGAGTGAGCATTGAGGCATAACTTTCTTTAGCTCCATAAGCGTAAAGAACAAAATCCTTGCTAAAATCTAGATTTACTAGCACTTGGGCTGTTGCAATGGACTGCTTTATTATCTCAAAGGCTTATTTCCTGACTTCAGTCCATTTGAACTCGACATTTTTCTTGAGCAGTTCAGATATGGGCCTCATTTTTTGTGCAAATTCAAAAATGAATTTCCTAACAAAATTTATTTGACCCAAGAAAGACTGTAAAGCTTTCTTATTCATATGCAACGAAAGGGTTAGAATGGACTTGATTCTATCTGTATCTATGGCCATGCCTTCTTTAGAGACTACATGACCTAGAAACTTTTCCTCATGGACTGCAAATAATGATTTCTTAGGATTAAGAGAAATATCAAATTCTCTACATTTTCGAAATACTTGCTCTAGATGTGCTAAGTGATCATGCTTGTTATGGGAAAACACAGTCATATCATCCAAATAGATCAGAATAACCTTATTGATAAGTTCACCAAATGCGTAGTCCATGGCTTTCTAAAATGTGGCTCCCATGTTGGATAGCCCAAAAGGTATTCTCTAGTAGGCAAATGTGCCCCTTTTGTGGTGAATGTTGTTTTATACTGATCTTCATCCTTCACTCAAATCTGGTTATAGCCAAAGAAACCATCCAATAGTGAGAACCTTTCTACCCCTGCCACTATCTATAAGATTTGATCAATCTGTGGAAGGGGGTAGTGATCCTTTAATGATGCCTGATTAAGATTTCTAAAATCCAGACATAGGTGAATATCACCATTCATTTTTCTTACAGCTACCAAGTTGGCTACCTAGGTGGAGTGTTTTATGGGATAGATGATCTTAACCTTTAACCACTTTAAGAGCTCTTCTCTCACTATGGCTTCGATCCTTAGGTTTACAGGCCTTTGCTTCTACCTAAAAGGCTTTGCATCAGGCTCTAGTTCAATAGTGTGTTGGAAAATATTTTTGTCATATACCTTGAGGTCTTCATATGACCAAGCTATGATATCCATATACCTTAGACATAAGGCCTTGATATTTGCTTCTTCCTCTAGTGAACATCGAATTCCAACATTGAGCTTTTTTTTAGTACAACCCTCGATTTCATTATAAAAAAATTTATTGACTTCCATAGTTTTGGTCCTTTTTTTATCCTCATTATCAAACAGGCTTTCCAAGGTGACCAAACCCCTAGGTATGTGATTTTTCCTAAGTTGAATAACCTATTGTTGATCAATTTCCTCAAGATTTTACTCTTGGACAGTGGAGATATAGGATTCTCTTACCATAAAATCAATTATTTGTTCATCATTTTCAAAAACCTGCCAGAAAATCTGCTTATCTGGCATTACAAGACTTAAAATCATCTTTATTCCCTTGTCCTTCTTGACTCCAATGTCTACAGAAGGGTTAACGTAATCTCCCTTTGTTGCTAAGGAGTCTACCAAAGTATTCTTTTCTCTGGGAATAAAGTTTATATTTAGGGCATCAAAGGATTCCATTAGATACCATACCCTATTTCTGTATGCTTTTAGGTAATGGTGCTTACTACTACACCTTTTTCTTACCTGATGGATGATTAACTCAGAGTTGCCATATATATTCAGGACCTTAGTGCCCATATTTTTTTCTTGTATCAATCCAAGGCATAAAGCCTCATACTCTACAGCATTATTGGTGCATGACCATGTTAATATGTAGGTAAAACTCTTTGTCCCTTCTGATTAGGATTGTAGTACCACACTAGCACCAGCTCTATTTTTGCATCTAGCATCGTCAAGTGCATAGTCCATACCTCTGTCTCTCTCAAAGACTGATTAGATATAGTAAGAATTTTCTTCTATGATTCTATAAAAATACTATATGTGGCCATGCCTATCCCAAATTGACTGTAATCCTCTCTAAAAGGTAACTCATCTTCCAGTTCTAGTTCCTAAAATTTATCCACAATTTCAAATTCTTCAAGAGGAGTGAGGTTGCACATGTCTTCCTCAAATTTTTCTATGCGATAAGACACAGGATTTTCAAGTTTTATCCTTATCATGTTCCCTTTGAAGGGAATGACCATGCTGGAATAATCAATTTACATGCATCCACCTAATTTTACAGTGAAATCCTTTGAGAGGTATAAACCAAAGTAGGGCTCTAGGTCAACCACTACTATTTCTTGTACTATTGTCACCTCAGGAGCTCTATGTAACCTCATTAAAAAATCCTTTATTACTCCCATTGTTTTCACATGTGTCCCATCCAATTACAGTTCTCCAAGGCAAGATCGGGTATACTCCATACCCATCTCTTCACAAACCGTTTTAGGTATAATTGTAGTTGATGCTCCTTAATCTATCATACAATTTCAGACTACCCAACCTTCCATTATTAAAGAGATATAGAAAGGAGGGTGTTTATTCTTTAAAACAGTAGGGGATATTTCTTTCTTTTCTGGGGGTATACTAAGGATTGTGGTGGTTTGCCTATCCTGTGGATACTTATTGAGAGAAGCTTTAAGCAAGTCAATTTGGCCAGGAATGAAAAGGGCATCATATAAACTAGCTTTTGAGGAAATCCTTTTCATCTCTTCTACGATGTTGTATTCAGAATTAGCCAAAGTGGTCCTCTCAGGCCTTCTTTCTGGCTCACCATATTTTCTTTTATATTGTTGAGTGGCTTCTATTATTTATATTTTGGTAATAGAATGGAATCTAAGCCTTTCTTGAGCCTCATATTTAGACTTCATTCGGTCTCCTTTAATTTCTTTATCAAATCTCTTGGGGAGACTGCATATCTTCTCTTTCCCTTTAGCCTGGGGAATAGGAAAAGTATCACTGCTTTAAGGAAGTGGGTCATTCCTTTTTTGAGAAGGAACCTAGAATTGTCCCATTTTTTGTGGGTCTACTTGCAAGGTTTTCTTCCCAAACCTCGTCATAACAACAATTGGGCCATCCTCGTCTAGCTCTTTCCCAACCATAATTTGGTCAAACTGCCATAACATATTTACTCTTCCCTTTTGATTCCTTTATGCTTGATCCATAGCTTTTTGAACATGGTATTGGTACATAACACAAGATTGTGAATCATGGGGATCATTACATACCAACACCAAACATTAACCATACTTATTTATGAAGAACACTCAGGTTCTTCATATGCTGCATTTACTCTGACCCTAGTACTATTACTAGGACCAAGTCTTTGATATTTAATCACATATGAAAATATCCTCTATTGAGATCTTTTTTTTCCATTGAATTCATTCTGTTACTTGGAGTTTTCAAAGTATTTTGTATATCAAGAATTGCAGAAAACTCTTGAGAGGTTTAATAAGGAAGGGGAGGGAAAGGAACTACAGCAGATGATACTTTCAGCTAAGGAATAGGATTCATTTACGGAGAATGGTATGATAAGTAAGGGGGATCCATGTAAGATGAGTTTGTAGCTTGGCTATGGCCATTAGTTATTTCTAAACTATAAGGTAGCACGGCTTTGGGAGGTAACCTCCCCATATTAATTAGGATATTCTCTACATTAAATGTTGCATTATAAACTTGTGGAAATGTTTCCACCTCATATTTTTGGGTTTGCAAGCCTAGCTCTAATCCAAGAGCTCTAATATAATACATATAAGCCAAGCATGTAAGTGGTCTAGCTACAGGGGGAATTCTCTTTCATGTTCTTCTAAATCTCAAATTAAAATCTAAGATAGTCTCTTGCTGATATTTTTGCATGGATATGAATTGATTAAGCAAGGAGAAAGAGTTAGCAGATTCATTAAATTCTTCCATAAAAGGCTCAGCCAATGCTTGCCATGAAGTGATGGTGTTATCCTCAAGATTCCTAAACCAATACAAAATCTTTCCTCTAAAGGATAGGGCTAGGATTCTCACAATAACATCCTCTTCCTTTATGTTGTGAATTACTTCCAGATTTAGAATATCCTGATAGTGCTCATATGTTGTCTTCCCAGATCCATCATAAGTGGAAATAGCCTTGGACACAACTTGGGGAATGGTATTCATATGGGCTAATCTAAGGGGACCAATTGTGTTCCAGTTGGGGTACTTCTGTAATGGTTGAATTGGGGGTACATTTCCCTGATTTTAGGCTATATTTCCTACCATATTTCTAGGTGTAGGTCCTGATGGAGGGTTTGTTGGATTAACTGTAGGATTTTCCTCAGGAAGATCTTCTTTTGAGAGGAAATCTTGATTCAAAATTTTGATGATAATAGACCCTCTATAAGGTAGCTCACAATAAAAATATGAGTCAGGGTTATTCCTTTTGAAATACCTAGTATATATGAAAGGACACTGGTCTACTAGGGTAGTTATTTTTTGGGTTTAAAGACCAGGGAGCTGCCAGGTTAATTTGCTATTCTTTGCTTAACAAGGTCAAGAAAATTCACCAAATCTTGATTCCTTCGGGTAGAGATAAAACAATAACTCATATGATGGGTTTTCATATTCCTTGTGAACTGGTCCCACCGGGCGTGCCAAAAACTATTGGGCACCGAAATATCATCAAGATTTACTTGACACTACAACTGTCTATCTTCCAATTTTATGTCCAGGCATGCACCCGATAGTCACAACTCGAAACTCAAGCATTGGATGGACCAAAGATAACTTCAATCCAACCTTTAGAGTAGGCTAGTTCCTTATTAACTTAAAATTGTGTTGACTCAATTTAATCTCAAATAGGATTTTTAGATAAGGGTTAGAAAATATTTAAGGTTAGAAATGTTATAAAGAAACAGTGGTCATATAGGCTAACAACATAGGCAACTATAGCAAAAGGCTCCCACAAGCTATTTCCAGTGTCCCATCACTCAAGATTAACATTACCTAAATTAATGAAACCTTCACACATTAAAGCATAAACATAAATATATTGTAGAAAGCAATTCCAACATCCAATATTAATAATCCAAATAGCATAATATACCAATAGTTGGATTAAACAAAAATAAACTCCCTAACAATACAGATCTAATCAAGAAAACATTTCAACTACTCTCATAACTAGTAATCCAAAAGTTGAAATGAACTAACCATTCAAGTATTAACAGAAATGCAATTCAAGACTTCAAACCTCTTGCACAATATAATGAAGATGATAAATTTGAGTCAAACTATCAGAGTAATGCTCCTTCCATTAGCTCACAAGAATATTTACCATAGGGCAAGCAAACGCACTAGAGCCGACCCTAAAAAATGAGGGTTCGACCTCTATTTATAGTTTGTAAAATAACAAAAAAATAAGGAGATATTACAAAGATTGTATATTTATAGCTCAGGAGAGAGTTTGTTGGTATTATCTTACTGGTTGGAGGGATTCGATAAATCTGTTGTGAGAAATCCGCCATGGCAACATACCTCTACAACTTACTAGTTTGTTGGTGGCAGTTGGAGTTATAAGAGTTGGACATTGCATCTCATCCATCGATCGTTCTTAGATGCTCGACTCCACTGTAGATCTACAACTGCATCTAGTTCTTGTTCTTGAAAAATCTCGATGCTTCGTCTTCCTAACCTCCAACTAACTATGCTCTGATCTGTCAAGAAAATTCTTTTAAATACATTATCAACGTTAGCAAGTTCTCAACCGTTGATCTTCATCATGGATGACTACAATTAAAACCTCCAGAGACACTCTGTAAATTGGTTGGAAAAAACCAAGCGTCATTCCATACTTTTAATTTATTGATGTCATCATTATAGTCTTAATCCTATGAAATTGAATTCTGATATAAAATGAACTAATATGTAAGCAGGATGCAATCCGCTCATTACTCTTCCTTTTCTCTTATTTGGCTTCAAATCTTCTAGAATTCTCACCTTAAAGCATGTTGATGTCACCTTTGTTTTGTAAATATGCAGAATCATCAATCCGCACTTTGGACAAGTGTAAATCATCATTTGTCTCCATTCCACTCCTTATGTAGTGTAAAAGACTTTATCCTCATTTCGCACCAGAGCTAGTGTAAACTTACTATTTGTTTTCAATCTACACCTTAGGCAGTGTAGAAGGGCCTCTGTCACCAATCTGCAACTGATGTAGTGCCTTCCACCTCTTCATCATTAATATGCATCAAAATAGTCTTGACACTCAGTAAATTTAGCCTTACCGACACTTAGTCGCTTGGAGCATGCAAGAAATTACTCTTGATCTCCAATCTGCACGTTCTTTTGTGCTAATTTCATCATTATCAAAAACTTTTGCAGAATCGACACCCATCTCCAATCCACAACTAAATGCATTATAAATCAAGTGGAATTACTCCAAGCAAAAATTGCACTAAGTGTTGGTGGATTAGGAAACAAATGTAGCGGATCTGCTCCAAAATACACTAAAAAGTGTGTGAAATAGAAACTTCATACCTTAGAATAAATTTGCAATGCTTTCTAAGGATGTGGCCATTTTGGGCCTACAACAATTAAACTAGAGGAGTGCAATATCTCAAGAAATATTCCAAGGTGTTTAATATAAGGGTGAAGTTTATTTATTACTGCATTGAAGAACTAAGAAAATACCAATCTTAGAGAGTTAGAAGGAAATTAAAGTAAAGGAAGTATATCTTAAAAGATATTACAAAATTGCATGAGTTTCAAACATTAGAGTATTTGCAAATAATTAATTAGAAGATAGAAGGTTTTTCAACATTGGAAAATTAAAATACTAGTTTGTAAATATTATTACTTTCTAAATTTCCTAATTATTAGGGAGATATAAGGAATACTACACCAAACTTTAGTTTCTTGGAATTTATAAAATTGAACCTTTTAAAATTGAAGGATTAAAGAAGTAAAACTATAATTTCTTGAAAGTTGGAAATTGCATTTTCATTAGTCCAACTAAAATGTCTTGAAGGAAAATAATATTATTAAAACTTGAAGGTGCATCACCATTTATCTTTAGCTTTCTACTTATTAATCAACAGGGAGACATAAGGCAAGAAAGTGAAGTTGAATATTAGGGAGACAAAAGGGATTCAACTCAAACTAGGAAAGCTAAGCATTCTATCAAGACTCATAATACATTCAAACACTTGCAAGATAGGAGGCATTTTACAAAACTTGTAAAATTGAAAAGTTCTTAGTAAGGTTGAGCATATACTTAAAACTAGGGAGTCATAAGGTAGACAACTTCAAAAATTTTGAAATACAAAACTTCTACCAAGAATTATTCTCTTGTAATCAAAGAAGATTACTTAAAAGGAACTATGGAAAGGCTTATTAAATATACAGGTCTCAAGGAGTCAAAATGGTTCAAAGACATACTTGATTCTAGAAATGATAATAAGGAAAGTACAATTAAAAGAGAAAAACCAATATGGTTTAGAGAGACTTTTGAGAATTCACAAACCATTAGTTTGGAAAAACTATCTATCAATGATGATAACTATACAAATGAAGATATTGAGAATCATATTCAAAAGGTAGAAAAGAATATTCATCAAAAGGATATCATACAAATCTATGAAAGAAGTAAAGATGAAATAGCTTCAATCGTACATAGATGGTTTAACTCTTTCATCAAGGAAATGGATGGACATGATTCTCCTAAAAATAGTGACAAAGAAATTGGGATATCTCTACTATGCACTTATTACAATAAATTTGGTCATGAGAAAGCAAACTGTTGGAGTTTCCATCCATGTAAATATTGTGGAGGAAAATCTCATTCATATTTCTTCTGTTACTATAAAGACAAGTACTATAAAATATTTGAAGAGAGACTAATATTCAGATTAGATTGTTTCTTCCAAGTTCTTATTTTAGAAGCTTCCACTAACAATGAATTCAAGCTTGATATTTTTGAAGATCAAGGAAATAGGTCATTCAAAAAACCAAAGGAAAGGAAATGGAGCAATTTTGATTCAATCACAACCCGCAAGATTATAAGATCCCTAGTTCATCAAGGTTACTTGGAAGACTTCAATAACAAATATTTGTCCAAACACTTTGATGTTAGAGTTAATGTGTACTTTGTCTACCTATTATGACATGTGTCCTTGACACTTATCACATTCTCATATAGGCTTATGCCTATATATTGTACTCTTTTCATGTGTAATATATCTCATTTTTTCCCAATCCTAACATTTGGTATCAGAGCTCAAGCGCTCTCCTGAGCTTGTGAGCTTGAGGGGGGATTTACCTCATGGAAATCCCTCCCTCGTTTTTCACTCATTTTTCCCCATTGTTTTTGAAAACTAGGGAGTATGCTCTCCATCCTTGGATGGATCAGAAACTAGATGTTGAAAAATTAATGGCTGCCATTTTTGAGAGGTCCATTCCTTTGTTTCTGTTCACAGAAGTAATTTATCGTCAGAGAAATGAAAAATGGGAAAGAGGAATAAAGTTTAGTTTGCATGTTGTGTATGTTGTGAATCTCTGTCCTATATGGGTAATTTTTGTAGATCTTTGTTTGAACGAAGGAGAGCAGACTTCAACACACGAGATTTTTTTAAGGAATTTTTTCGCCATGGAGATGTTGGAGCAGATCTGCCATTTGTGAGGAGCTCCATTTTCCTTGTGGAATGGATCTGTTGTGTTTTTATAGCAAATTCTAGTATTACGCAGCTCAGCATATGCAGTTGCAATATGTTTTGATGCCTCATCTGTGAGCACAGGCTGTTGTCTGCTCTTAACATAATGGATATATTTCTTTAAAAAATTTACAGTTTGCATTTCATTTTTTGGAATACCTTGATCTCTTCTAGCCATGCAGAAGACGGATGTATTTAACAAAAATTGATGCAACCACGAGTTACACAAAGATCAATTTCCTATAGTGGGATGCAAGTGCACCTTTAGTTGCATTACTAGAGGGTTCCAATATTTTTGAATGTTTCCTTTAGATAGATCTTCATTTGTCTTCAAATTTCTTATTTAGTTGATCAACCATAACGTGAACATCATTACCAGAGCCCCATTGTTGTGATGGTGAAATATTTTTCTCCACCACATGATGGTATGCCCAATGCGGTAGGATCCTGTGGTAACAAGTTTATGATCATTATATGGCTCGTGGTCTTGATGTTGAGGAGTGATTCAAATTTCAAAAAAATTCATGAAGCGTAGCCCTAGCTTGAGGTCTCGCCCAAAAATTCACATAAGCAGCACATGTAGTACCTCCATGCGCTCCCCTAAATTTGTGATCGATGATAGTTTATGTTTTTTCTAGCAGTAATGTTGGTCGCTCGATGCAATTTGAGGGTACTCTTGGTGTTGCCCGCATCATATTAGGAGAAGCGCGTCACAGCTCATAGGGCAGTAACTACAAATGTTTATTGAAGATAGCGCTCCCAGGAGGGTCGTGGCCTAGATCGCATACGTGACTGAGCTCAAGTTTGCTCATTCATTGTGATGCAGGAGTTTTTTCAATGATTGACATTGGTGGAAGATTCGTTGTGGCAACTACGAAGAATGTCGAATAGATTAGTGTACCCCTAGAGTTTTATCGATGACCGTGTGGATTTCCAGTGGATTGTTATCTTCTAGAGGGACGTGCTAGTAGTTTTTAGCCATCATTCACACTGAGCTAGCTGTTCTTGACCTCAAAAAGAGATTTGACCTCTGTGCGGTGCATATTTTATGCCAATGCCACGTACCTATTAAACCAGACCTTCAAGTATAATTTGGCACAAAAGGAGATATTTGTTCTGATAAAATATAGGCTCATTATTTAGCTAATTCCCTCGAAGCAGCACCTGGCATAGAGGGAGGCGTATGAATATACCTATATTCGATATCCACCAAAAATTGAGAGCCATGGAGGTGGCATTGGAAAGAAAGCCTCAGATCCAGATATACTGTTTCAGTTTTTTAATTTGTTTTTGTTGTTTCACATCACATGCCCTTTGTATATTTTTTGAGAGCTTCGACAATCCATGGAAGATTACCTAAGTAAATGTCACATATTCAGGCGCACTCCATCATAATATATCACATCTCATATATGTAAATTTACATAACAACATATGGTTTGCTTGGTATGAGAATTTTGAGTAAACTTAGGGAGAGGGAGAAGGAGGTATCTCATCATTAAAATTCTCTACAAAAGACCATCTTGGTATTTCAGAATTATCTGTCAACACTCTAGCTTTTTGTCCATATATCACCCACTAAGTGAATGGAGATTGTCGTAGTGGAGAAATGTTGGTGGCGATGTCCCAGATGATAGCGACGAAGACTTTAGCATTTCTCTCGGTGATAAGCATTTTTTATCCTAGATTTTTGGGCCAGATCTTTGCAATGAGGATGCGTGCTAAGCCAAATCTGGGAGTGGTGCGTATTTTGATGTAGAAGATGTTGAACTGCGAAGGAGTATGTGTTATAGAGAGCCACTGAGGACCATTATGAGATGCTGGTTTCATTTGATCGAGACCGTCGTAAGCTTCTACAGAGAAAATAACTGCAGTTTGTTATTTTTTTATGGTGTTTGTGATGGGTTCCGTGATTGGGCACAGAAAACACCTCAGTGAGCAAGAGTCTAGTGAACAAATGCATAGAATGTGCACCACGTGAAGTTCTCAAAATGGGCAATAGCTTTGGAAGGCGCTATTGACGAGGAGTACAGTGTCGGGGCTATTTCTTTGAACTCAATTTTATTAGATTTTATTTTCTACTGATTCCATCCAAGCTGCGTTGTGACAAGTGCAGCGGCCGAAGACATAAAGGAGGGTTGAATTGTTAAGGCCATGGAAAAGTGGGCTTAGGGGGTTGACAACCCACCGATTTCCGAACAATGATAAACGAGCACTAACGAAAAGTCATAAAATCCTCGTGACGGCAAGGCGTTTCTCGAAGGAATATTCCAAAAATTTCGGTGCAGATTTTGGTAGTAGTGAAGTTTTGGCAGGATTTAATATTATTTTGAATCTATTTCTTTACCCCGCATTGATTTAAAGGTAAAAACTATTGCAGAATAATGATTTAATTTTTTTTATGAAGTGGCTATAAGAAAGAATATTAAATTGTTTAAATCAGAGTTGGGGCATTTTTTATTAACATTGTAATGAAAGAAGGTTATTTCTTAAAAAAATATGGTGGTTATTTTTATGTTTTTTTCCACATGGGAGTGGAAGGCTCACATGACCCAGTTTTTTCCACATAGAAGTGGAACGCCTAGATGGCCAATGTAATTCCTTTTCGAAGAAAATTTTGTAATGATGTTGTAATTATGCCTTGTATTCCACCAGAGAGCGATGCCAGGAATATTTTAGGGAAATATTCTTTGATGCCAGGAATATTCTAGATTCCTGATGATGTTTTTTCTAACAAATGAAAGCCCCATTGAGAGTGAAACATAGGGGTATTTATAGTCTTTCCGTGACAGACACATTGGTGGTGTCCAGATTTCATTTTGAGGTAGTTCTATATGTATTTTTTTGCCTCAAAAATTGTTGTATAATGGAGTGTACTCTTGGTTGAACCTGACATTCCCAAGAAAATTGTAAGTGAACCTAGTATCTAGTATTCTCCTCCATTATACTTAGTGGATGCAGGGGCTAGTTTACCCATGCATTCCGGTAAGATGAGGTGATTACTATAACGACACCTCCTCTAAGGATTACAAACATAGACACCCTAGACTCTATCTGAGGACTTTTTCGGATCAACTTCTGAAGACTACATACGAAGACACTTCAGAAGATTATATTCTCTTCTTTCTTTTTCTCCTCCACATTTGGATTCTATGGCTCATTTTTATTGTATTTTTTGAGTGCATTTTCGGCAAAGACCAACACTCTTATATGGCTTGTATTTCTTTTGTATTAAGGTGCATTTTTTGCAGAGATCGACACCTTCTAGATTGTGTTTCACCATGAGGGGTATGATATTCATGGTGAACCTAGTCAGTGACCTACGAGAGGTAACATACCTAGAGGATGACCTACAGAGGTAACAAACCCAAAAGTGGTTGATCCTGAGGCACCCAGGATGACCTTGAGGTACTTAGACGGCTGACCCAGAGGAAATAGACCCATGGAAGTGGCTGAACCTGTGGCAATAGACCGAGATGTATACATCGTTGATCTAGCATTATTCACAGTTGGAGAGCCAAGCGCAAAGAGCACGAGCCTAGACCAAATCATGCAATAAAGGAGGATGTTAAAATTATTTTTTATAAAAGTACACATTAAGGAGGAATGTTAGAGTTAATGTGTACTTTATCTACCTATTATGACATGTGTCATTGACACTTGTCACATTCTCATATAAGCTTATGCCTATATATTGTACTCTTTTCATGTGTAATATATCTCATATTTTCCCAATCCCAACATTTGAAACAACAAAAAATAGTGGAATGAAGAAGATAATAAGAGACAACATGAAGATTGAAGCAGAAGAAGAAAAAGGACCTGATTGAGATGAAGAATATTTGAAATATGAAGATCCATATTGAATACTAAAGTCTTCAATACCCAAATAATGTAATACAGGTGGGTGTTAGAGTATATTAAATTATTTGGTATTTGCCAATGTACCACCTTAGGTACATAACTAGAGTAGGAGTTTACTTTAGAGTAAGGTTTGAGTAGTTACCTCAAGCAAGTAATAAATCCACAAGTGTTAGAATGTGCAATGATGTAAATGTGCATATAGTCCACATGTACATGAGTCATAAGATAGGTAAATGAAGATTCATGGGTAGACTAAAGACCAAGGCACATATCTTTCTATATATAGACCTTTAAGGTATAAAGTGAGAGAGAGAGACAATGTTACTATAGAGAGTTAGATTATAGTAGTGAGTAGGTACAATGTAGTTCATTAAAAATTCTAGAGTGTTCAAGTCCTCCATTATATTGCATTGTACTATTTTTGTGAGCTTTCATTAATGGCATATTACTGAGTTATTGCATAAGTCTATTTCATTATTTTCCTACATATTATAGTGTCATTATTATATAGTTATCATAGTTTTCTTATTTCACATCTTGTGGTTGCATTCCTTCAATATACATCCTCAAAAGATAACAACAATTTGGGTTGGGACCAAGCAAATCTTTAAAAAAAGCAACTGTCTCGGCCCTGATATCGAATATGTCACTTGTAATAGTCCCATCCGCCTTGGTGAGTTCCTTGATCTTGTTAGTTCCTCTATGCCTCGGGGTGGTGGTGTGGAAAAATTTAGTATTAGAATCACCCTCCTTCAACCAAGTTATCCTAGACTTATGCCTCTAGAAGACTTCTTCACTTTTAAGGATATTGTGATATTCAATCAAGAGGATCTTCTCGACATCCCACATACTAGGATCAAGGTCTCCATTCTGAAAAGAGATCTCAATATTCATGAGTTGATATTGGATGTCCTGATTTTTAGAGAATATGTTGCCAAAAATATCTTTGTTCCACTGCTTAAGATTTGTTGTAATAAATCAAAGTTTTTTGCTAACCTGAGAAGCAAGGGATCCAAAAAAATTGTGAGACCGCCATGAAGAGATGAGGGGCTTGAGATCAGGAACATGGACCCACATCGCCTCAAATATGAAGGGGGATTTGAATGAGGAGGCTTGGAGCGAGCAATCAAGAAGAATGGGGTTGTGGTCAAAACCAATTCTAGGAAGAGAGTGAAGAACATCACCAAAGGGGTATATGGCATTAAGAGATAAAAGGAACCTATCAAACCTGATTTGGATAAGTTGATTGTCCCTTCTACGGTTGCTCCAAGTGAGTTTGGGTCCCCTCAACTGGATATCCATAAGTTGATTATCATCTACAAAAGATATGAAGTCTTCATAAAAATTGGTTGTAATTTTGGAACCTCCTTTATTGTCAATGGGAAACATGGGAGAGTTAGAATCTCTAGACAACATCCATGCCTCATTAGAAAAAGCCTCCCTCATTTGGCTAAGGGTGTTCCAGAGACGAGATCTTCCAGAAGGAGTATTCAGTGCATAGATATTTGTAAGGACCCACCTACAATTATGATCTTTGCTGAAAAACAGGATGTTCATGAAAGTTTTTGCAATAGACAAGAGTCTACCTTTAACAACATTCAGATCCCACAAGCATAACAAGCCACCAAAAGCCCCATTAGAAGGACTTATGAAGAAATCACAATTTTTCCATATGTATTTGGAGATGCAAGAAGCATTTTGGATATCCAATTTGGACTCTTGCAGAAGAAAAATGGAAGGCTTTAAATATTTCCTTATGGACTTAACCAGAAGTTGTTAGTTATGTCCATTGAGGCCTCTCACGTTCCATGAGAGGATCTTCATTTGTTACTTTTGGAGAAGGATCTCTTCTCTCTTGCGAAGAGGGAAATTTAAGTCTATTATTATCTTCATAGGGTTGCCCTCTTGGGAGGTTTTCTTTCGAGGAGAGGTGCAAGGTTAGTAGGGTACCATTAGCAATCTCTTCTTCACACTCTTTGATTCTGATCTCTTGGGCAGAAGGCCGACCTCTTTTCTTCTTAGAGCCCACATTGGCAATAAACTTCTTTTGGTTTGTATTAAAGGGGAGGCTTGAGGAGAAGAGGTTTCTACGAAGGATTTTACAAGGAGAATGGTCAAGGATGCTTTTGGGAGAAGAAGATACATGAGAAGGGCTTTGGAGAAAGTAAAATATGGCTTTCTCATCAGTGGGAAGAGACTCATCCATAGATAGACTAGAAAAGGGATTGGAAATAGAAATAGGAGGGCATACCTAGTGTGAGGAATAAAGGTAAGCTTGCGCCATAAGTTTACCTTGGCGAGTTGCAGCCTCAAAGTCAACTTGTGACATAAGTTTGTCTTGGTGGGCTGCAGCCTCAAAGGATGACTCCTTCGAAGGGTCTCCCAATGAGCTAGAATTAGGAGTTGGAGGAAGAGACTCTTGAGCCTCAGCGTTCGCCAAAACCCAAAGGGGATTTGGGAAGAGGGATTCAAAGATAAAGAAGGAAGCCCTTATTTTGAATCCATCCTAGTGCCATCGATAAGAGGCAGGGATTTCTAAGTTGTGGGTATAGCAAAAGTTTTGGAACCTATAGTATTCAGTTGTTGTTGCCGAACCCATTCGCCATGAGGTTTCCTAGTAGGAGGGACCTTAGAAGGTCTTGAGGTCGGGCATTGTGAACTGAGGTGGCCTTGCTTAGAACATTCGAAAGAAAACACCAACTTATTTTCATACTCAATGATCTGGTGCTTGCAACAGAGATACAAAATTAATTCAATAGAAGAAGGAAGTTCAGACTCTAAGTTGGCATTGACGCACATGCGTGCATAGACCATGCGAGGCTTAGCCTTAGTTGCCAGATCAAAAGCAATCAACTCGCCAATGGCTCGAGCGATCCCTTTGAGGATGTCTTCATGCCAGAACTAAACGAAGAGACCCGAAAGGCAAACCCAAATCGAAGTGAGATTAATGTTTTGAGTTTCAGGGTTGAAATCCATGCTTCACTTCCTAAGAAAGAGACCCCTTCGCCCAAAGAACCAGGGGTCACCTGTGAGAATACGACTTGAGTCACTTGGGTTGTTTATCTTGATTAGAAAAAACCCCTTGGGGAGGGCCACGAATTCCATGGAGCCTTGAGGGCGCGAGTTGAAAAGGGCCCATTTGTGAATGGACTCCATGTCAAGTCTTGAGCCGAGAAATTTCCCCACCAAAGAGAAAGAGTCCCGAACTACATAGGTTGACATAAACTCAGTCGGGACCTTGAGGAGCCTTGAGATGGATGCAAATCGACTCCAAGGTACAGAAGGGAACCAAAGGAAGACTTATTTTTCAAAAGGTCCGCAAATGAGTGGATGGTGGGACTCTGCGTGGGAACCACGAATTCGACAATAAGGTTAGAAACGCTAGAGACTGTCGATGTCCCGACATCAAGAATTTTGGAAGGGGTTTTAACAGAACCATCCTCAACGAAAACCACCCAAGATAAAGGCACGTCCCCACTAAAACGAAGAGCGTTGCCATCTATGCCAAAAAGAAGTACTAGACTATAACCTTATGATTTTAATTATATATTTTATTCTCTATATCATAACCCCTTTCAAAAATCAAGTTTTCTTTTCTTTTTTCCTATAAACTTAATGACACATAAACACACCCCATATTTAAACCTAATACTCTAAAAAAATTTAAAACTTAAAACTTTAACCACTAAGCTCAGCACAGATCTAGTTTTCTTTGATATAGATAAATATGATTCTCTCCAATATTATGTTTATTGTCTTCAAATTGAGATTTTGATTCATGTATGGAATGAGTCATTGGTTCCCGCCATCACCATCTTTTTTAAGTCGACAACGCTTTCATCCAGTCAACTCACTCAGAATGGACATTATAACACCACAATACCCAACCCTACAACAGTATGAGCAAGCTACCGAACAAAATACTCACACAAATGGTATGTCTCTCAATTATCAGCGAAAAGTAAAAGGAGGTAAGACGGAGGAAATTGGGCCTGGAATTTGACCTTCCCGTGTAATCGAAATTCATTGACGGGTAGAACCCTTCAGAGACTGTCATTTCACCGTATTCCGACGTTATTTGGTACTTACATTTCTTCCCGGGAGCATTTAGTGCAACGAAATGCATATGCATATGGTAATTAACGAACTCTATAATCCATTTTGATTTAGAAGTATCACAAGCGAACCGCGTATATCTTGCTAGTGCAACTCTTTCACGTGATCCCTATCAATACTTCTTTTTTTTTTTGTCGGTACGTCGAGAATAAATAGAAAAATTGTTCTTAGCACGGACAATTCCTTTTTACATTCTTTCTTACCAATAAGAATAGGTATTTATTTGTATCATATGGGAATCAGTTATATCTACAGTTCTTTTCTACTATTAAATAGGATTTAAATTTTGGGCTGTCTTCTATCACCCTTATCCTACCTTCCTATGTTACCTCGATTATTATTAACTCCAACATGAAACTGGACCATTGTTAACTCCAACATGAAACTAGACCATATACCTCAGGATTGATATAGGTATTTATTTGTACGATATGGGAATCAGTTGGTTCTTTTCTAAAATAGGATTCAAATACTGGGGCTGCCTTCTATGACCCCTATGCTACCTCTCTATGTTACCTATTGTTATGCTATCTCTCTATGTTACCTATTGTTAACTCCAGCGTACCATGGTCGCTCAGAATTGGTTTCATTGTCGATCTGGTGCTACTCAGAAGATTTAGAACAGACTACTATCTTTTCAAGCTGACAAGCACGCTCTAAAATTTCCCCAAAATTTGAACTTAAATCTTTTCTTAATAAATACCTAACCAGTAAAACACTACCAATCCACTAACCCTTAAAATAACCTCTGTATATTTTAATTATATAATTTAAAATAAATACTCACCCTAAACTAAATTTATAGTTCACTTAACAGGTTAAAATCATGGCCGATGCAACGGTAAAAACAATACAACGTCAGCCTGTAAATTGGATTTAACATGTAATGGAGATTAGTGGATTTGACGGTTTAGAGTTATAAATGAACGACAAAACAGACGTAAAGCAGAAAATACTGATAGTAACCCTTCGTACGACTTTGATGAAGAACAGCGGTGGTGTTGAGGTAAGTGTAGTATGTTTTGTTTGATAGTGATAAAAGTTTTGGATTTTTTTTGGCTGTTTTATTTTGGTTTTCTTTATTTATTTAATTGTTTTATTTTGGTTCTTTCAAAAGTGTTACTCACTTAAATAATTTGATATTTTACTGAGGTATTTGCATCGGACAAAGGTATTACCCGTTTGGGTAATTTGATTTTTTTTTATTGAATATCTTTTACAAATATCAGCGTTATTTTCGAGCAAACATAGGAGGAATCGACCTCACAACCACATGGATGATAATAACCAGGCAACTGCCATTACACCAAAAGCCATTCCGCATAATTTGATTTTTTGCTGTTTCATTTTGTTTTTTTAAAGGTATTTGCAGGGGACAAAGGTGTTACCCATTTGTATAATTCAAAAGTATTTGCATCCACAAAAGTGTTACTTATTTGTATAATTCAAAAGTATTTATATGTTACCCAATTTTTAGGAGAACGTTTACAAATTACATCAACAACCATCCTCAAAGGATTTAAACACAACCACTTAAGAAACAACCACCATCTTTAACTACTAGGACAACTGCTTGTATAAAAGTATTTTATGTAGTAGTACCCATCAATCAAACTACTGGAGATTGGTTGGCATTAAGATCGCTGAGGCTGTATAAAAGTATTTTATGTCGTAGTACCCATCAATCGAACTACTGGAGATTAGTTGGCATTAAGATCGCTGAGTCTAGATTCTACGAATCTATGCTTGCCGTTGCGGGCGTACTCGAAAAGATTTTACAATTAAAAACTTTCTGGAAATGTTAGGGAGAGAGCGGATCGAGCTAAGAGATGAAAACGACCTGCCGCTACTTAACAATGACCGACGGTACCACGACTGCCAGTGATCTAACGTTTCCGGCACGTGACATCCGGACACGTCACATCCCGTATCTATCTCTAGATCTTAGTAGATACGTACGGAATCGTCTAGTTTGTAGGCCATCAATGCATTCTCTGCAACAAATGGACCTATACGTCTCTCAGCCGTTGGCCGCCCCTCCCACTGTCCAGTGTCCACTGTGAACTGTTCCAGCTCACGGACACTGAGGCAGAAGCAGAGGCAGCACTGGGTATTAAAGAGAAACTCTTCAAGTCTGAGCCTGTAGTTAATTGTAGGCTTGTAGGCCCTCCTCCTGGCAACTATCATACACATCCTTGTAAAACCACCTTAAATTTTGCATTTTAGTTCTGCAACTAGCGGCAGTCCCTTCGTCACTAAACCACTATACTCCTGGAAAAAGCAATGATTCATAGGACCCACAATCACTGTTCTTCTCTCATACCTCCAACGGGCGATAAGACGCAGTGCGGCCTTGTCATTATTCTTTATATATATTAAGACCACTTATTCTTGTCAGAGCTTAATAATGTGTATCACATCATCATGTTGTAATGAATGTTTTTGTCTTTTTATATTAAATATTTTTATAAAAATTATTGGAATTTATTCAGATCAATCCTTAGAAGAAACAAAGGCCAAGAATGTAGAATTGTAAGTTCAAATTCAAAAGGAATAAAAGTATAAAGAAAGAAAGATGAAAAGGTAAAATTTAAAGGAAATGATGCAAAAGATATCAAGGTTTTTCAAGTAAATCATCTCCATTTTCCTCTAGTGGTATAATGTACTCTCCGAGTAATAAAACTGAAAAAAGTATACATGGTATCTTTTAGTTGAAAATAAACAAAGGTCCAGAAAGTAGAATTGCAAGTTCAAATTCAGAAGGAACAAAAGTACAAAGGAAGAAAGATGGGAAGGTAAAATTTAATGCAAAATATATCAAGGTTTTTTAAGTAAATCATCTTTTTTTTTTTTTAGTAGAACGTTTACAAATTACATCAACAACCACCCTCAAGGGGTTTGAACACAAGACCACTTAAGAAACAAGTACCATCTTTAGCCACTAGGGCAATTGCATGTCAAAGTAAATCATCTTCATTTTCCTCTAGTAGTATAATGTATTCTCCTTGCAATAAAATTGAAAATATCTTCATTTTCCTCTAGTAGTATAATGTACTCTCCTTGCAATAAAATTGAAAATAGTATACATGGTATCCCTTGCACTTTAGGGTTCCACTAACACAACAAAGAAATAAGTATGGATGATATCCATGGAAATTTAGGGTTTCGAAGTTAGCATAAGAAAAAATAATTTCTATGGAGGATCATCCTTGTACTTTAGGGTTTTTAGGGCAGTATTTAGGGTTTTCAAAGCAATATAAGAAAATAATTATTATGAAAGATCATTTATATACTTTATAGTTTTTGGAGTAATATAAAGAAGAAAGTGTTGGAAAGGCTATTCCTTCTACTTTAGATTCTCTAGGGTAGCATAAAATTTTAGAAGAAAAATATCGTTGTGAAGATGGAAAAATAGAAGAGATTAATGAAGATGAAAGTGTTGTTAGAAATGGAAAAAAGAGAGGAAGATTCTCAAAGCAAGTACAAAGAGGAAAGGAAACTTATAGAGATATTGATTTGGGAAACCAATTGGGCTAATCCCACAAATAAAATTAAAAAGTGATGATGAAAATAGTATCATGGGATATTAGGGGTATGAATAAGACCCCTAAAAAAGAAGTTTTTAAGGAATTAATAGGTTGTTATAGTCCCGAGTTTATATTATTATGAGAGATAAAAATTAGATAGTGATGAATGTAAGAATGGATTCAAAAATATTTGGAAGATGGGGGATTGTCTAGTATTTTCTTCTATAAGAGCTTGCAAAGGTATTATAACAATATGGGATAAATGTAAATAGGATAGACAATTGCTAGAAGCAAAAAGTAATTGGGTTATAGGTCTCTCTTGCAAGAAAGAACAAAATATCAAAGTTGGGGTTATAAATGTATATGACTCAGCTACACTTACTTATGAAAGATGTTTTAAGGACTTCAACATATTTTTGTCAAATACAATGATGATTCAAAATTGTGATTTATAAATTCTTGGGGAGACTTTAACATAGTACTATCTATTAGGACTCTTTCCAAACATAACTATTACTGTGTAATTGTCTAGTGTTAGTATTATGTTTGCACCATTGGCACCTAGTGTACATGGGCCCATTATGATGTAACTTTTACTTTTATTGTAAGTAGGCATTAGTGGCTTGGGTACCTTTTTCCATTGGTTTGACCCATGAACATTAGGGTTAGGGTAAATAAGAGTTTGTATAAGGACATGGGTTTGGAGTAGAAGGCATCTCATATTTTCTCATTTTATATTGGAGATCTACTTCTAAGGAGGTTGCCCCCTTGAAGAGTCCTATGATTTTTATTTTGCTTGATTAATATAAGTTTGTTGCTATTTCTATTTAATTATTTTTTATGAACACTTTTGTTACTTTTATTTTCATGATCGTTTAGTTAATTTCCAATTCATGACTAATTCTTGCATCACTACTTTGGTTATGCTTATTTTTATATGAACGTTCTTAACAAGTGGTACATGAGTTCTTTCCAAGGCCATGTTTTGCAATGCAACAACGGTTCTTGTCCTTTCATCCATTTTTAGTTCTATAATTTCTTATTTTGTTCATTTTCCATTAAAGTTTTTTTTTAAAAACACAATTTTTTTTTTAGTGGAGTAGGGTAGAAACTCTATTATGAGGATTTTAAAATCACATAGATCTATCATTTTTGGCTAAGCACATTTGCACGTAAAGCAATGTATGAAGGACGTTGGTAAAATTTCACTAACATCCAAGCCTTCGACAAAACGTGCTATGGATTCAGACTTCCACATACCATAAGGTATATCGAAAGACAATCTTAGGTTAAACTAAAACAAAACATCTATAAGAAGTCTTCAAATGTCTAAAATTATGGAACATCAATAAGAAGTTAGCCCTAGGAAGTTACTCTCACAACATCCTCAAAAATATATAGTGTGACTATGAGTACGATGGATCCCTCCATAGTTAGATTTCTAAAATATTGGATTGGCTACTAATCATAAACAAGATTGTATATTAGGGAGCCCATGAAATCATACACACCCTAACTTAGGTTGTCCTTATTGAAACATTATTTTAGTCATTTCTCGTTCAAAAATAGAACTAGATCTGAGCATACTATAGAAGATGCTACTACAATCAGTCAATATTTACTATAAAAGCACATTGAAATATACTAGGCAGCTCAATGGAGGTAGTTTGAACACTCCAAAGTTACACAATGATAATAAAATCTGATAGTGCAAAGAATATCTAGTCTAATAGTGTAGAGAATATTTAGTCTAACAATGTAGAGAATATCTGGTGTGATAATGTAAAGAATATCCAGTTTGATAGTTAGAGTAGCAAGTTGTCAATAGTTTACCATTGAGCAAAAAGAGCAAAAAACAATTAACACTAATAAAAAAGCAATAAAAACAAAAAATGATCATTTTGAGAATAACCCATTGTGATCCTCTTTTTGAGCTAATTATTTTAAGACCTAACTTTGATAACCCAATTTTGGATCCTACCTTTTGAAAATCATCATTTTGTGGTATCATCCATTTTGATCCTCTCTTTGAGATGATCATTTTGAGATATAACTTTGATAAACTTTTTTAGAGACCCTAAAGTGACTCAAATGACTAGTGATACTAGAATTACTCGAGCTAGAGTGGTTGGGAAAATAGATGAAACAAATTGAAGCTTCTTAGTCATCAATCCTCTAGGCATTATCCAAATTATAAAATTGGATAAAATATGACATTGAAAGACATTTAACAGGCCTAAATGCAAAATATGATGATTCAGTAGGACATTCATTAGGGAGTCAAGGTGTTAGTTCTGGGGAGGAGCACAAACATTACAAAATGCCTAAGTTGGACTTTTCAAAATTTAATGGTGATAATCCAACTAATTGGTTATATCGGGATGAACAATATTTATCTCTTCATGCCACTTCCCACAACCGTAAGCTTACGATTACATCTTTCAACTTGGAACATGAAGCAATCAAGTGGTTACAATGGTTAGAGAATATGAATTTGAGTCTCACTTGACTTAAAATTGAGCATGAATTACTCACATGTTTTGGACCCAATGAGTATGAAGATTTTACTAGAGCCCTCACCAAGTTAAGATAGACAACATCTGCCCATGATTGCAAGAAATTTTGAAAGGCTAGCAAATCACATTAGGGAATCGAGTGTTAACTTTTTTCAAAGTTGTTTTATTAATGGATTAAAGGAAGATACCCATGTAGAGGTAAAAATATTCAAGCCAAACAACATGATGGTAGCTATAGGATTGGCTAGGCTCTTTGAGGATAAATTTGTAGAACAAAGGCATACTTTTAAAGCACCATGGTCTTGAACCCCATTTTCATATCGAACATCACCAAACTTAGAAAGTCAAATGTCTCACTTGTAAAGAAATAGAGGCACATCGAACATAAGGTCTATGTTACAACTATAATGACAAATATTCTTTAGGCTACAAGTGTGTACAATAGAAACTATATTTACTAAATATGATAGAACCTTCCACCAAGGAGCCACATGACAAAGGGGAAGATTAAATAGAGGTAGATCAACCTAAAAATCTAAAACAATTAGAGGACTCACAACCTAAAATTTAGTACATGCATTAGTTGATATTTCTACTCCATATACCATGAAGGTGGTGGGGTATTTAAAGGCCATCAATTAATCATCCTCATTGATTCTAGTAGTATTCAAAATTTATTGATCCTTAGGTAGCTAAACAAGCAACTTGTTGCATCTATTCTTGCAATTAATTTGAGACCATAGTTTTCAATGGAGGTACTCTAACATGCAAGTGAAAATGTTACGTACCCAAAATAAGTATTTTTTTTTAAAGCGAAAAACCCCTTGCGAGGCCGCCTTGGTCTGAGAGACCATGAACAGAGGGTTCTACATTGTCAAAGTCACCCAGGGGTTGCACCCGACCCTGCCCGCACCAACATTATCAATTGGATTTTGGATACCCAATTCAGCTTTTAGGTAGGATGGAGATTTGAACCTGGGACCTCCCTTGGAGGATTGCCCTCTCCTCTCCAACTCACCTACAACACCTGGGTAAAACTAATTTATAGTGGAAAACACCCCTTTCGGGGTGCCACTTTCAACAAGTTGGGCATAGGAGGAATGGAGCCTTGTCGGCCTCTACCAACACATAGGACATTCCTAACTATACCATATATCTGCAGGATGGAGACAAGGGGAATGGAACCTGGGTCGGCCTCTACCAACACCAGGGCATTTACCATTGCACCCCAACAAGTAGATCCCAAAATAAGTATTTAATATTATAATATTGTATAATATTACAATATTAAATTAGATTTAATTATTCCACATGCATTTATAAGTGGGAGTGGTGGGTAGTTAGGCATTATAAATAGATGCAAAGAATTATTGAGAGGGGAAGAAGAGAAGAATATTGTAATTTATCTCAATTGGGATATATTAAGGAATGGCTTCCTTCCAATAAGGAGCATTGTACGGTGTTTCCCTACCTCAAGGGTTTGAATATTAAATTTAACACATTGCAATATTGAATCTATATCAGTGTTTATTGTGAAATTATTATTGTGCTTAGTATTTGTGGATGAATACCGTTATTTTATTAATTGTGAGTGATTTTTCTAGAATAAAAAAAACATGTTCATAACAAGTGGTATCAAATCACTTTCTAGGGTTGTGTTTTACTGTAAAAGTGTGAATACCTGAGGATATTTCAGGGTCGATTTCAACTACAAATGTTTTGATGCTTAATAAGCACCTGCATTAGGCTAATAACCTCTTTCAAGATTGGGTGTAAGTCCCAACCACTTAACTTGGGGAAGTACTTAAGCTAATAGTTTCCCTAAAACTCATTATGAGGAGTACCCGAGGAACCCTAGAGTAATTGGTTTGAGTGTGTTTCCAATGAAAGGGGTCAATGAACCCACACCTTGTTAGTAGTATTTTTACCCTATGAGAGTATACAAAGAGTTGTCGTTTAGAGGTAAAACCGTGGTTGGTTTCTCAACAATTATTCCTTAGGAAAATATTATTGGTAATCAGAGAGCGATACTCTCTTAGACAACCTTTGTAGCTAGTGAGATTTACCTTAACCACTAGGAAGATAAAGTATGAGGTCCAATTCGTTGCCAAAATTTTCTTAGAAATTTCATACAACCATCGGTAACAACTTCAACAAGAGTCTACAGTTCCACAGCTTCAGTAGAGCAGATAATTTGTAGTCCACCAACAATATAAAAGTGGCAGTTGTTTTAAAAAAACTAGAGAGATAAGTCTGCAATTTAATCACAATAAAATAAAATAGTTTTTAGAGCAAGTTGTTATCAGTGTTAAAAAAATGGATCTATAGAGTAGCAAATTATAGTTTGGTAGCCATTTATGGAGCAGCAGTGCCAAAATACCCAGTCTGCAATTTGGTAGCTATTCAAAAAGAAAAAAAAAAGGTTTGCAGTTTGGTAACAATAAAAAAAAAGTTTATATTTTAAAGCAGTTTAAAAGAGATAGTTTGTTTAAAAAAATAGAGAAAGAAAAGTCCATAGTTTGGTCACAACCTAAAAAAAATTACAATTTGAAAGTAGTTAGTTTTTTTTTAAATTCAAGTTTTGAATTTTTTGGGATTTGAGGTCATGGATTTGCCAATATTCACTGGAAGGAATGATGATGCTAAGGGATGGTGGAGAATTTTTAAGTCTTTAAATAATTTTGAATGGAAAGATAAGATTTATAATTCTTTCGATGGGACAATTACATCATGGTTTATAAACTTTCAGTTTACCCATAAATATAAATACACACAAGAGGAATTTGAAGATGCATTCTTAATTGGATGGGTGTTTGGGAAAACGGTAGTTAAAACCTCGGTTAAACAAATGAAACTAAAGAGAGTTAAAAAAATTCAAGTTAGCAAAAGGAAAAGGTAAGGTTGATAGTATACAAATTAAAGGAAACACAACTTGGATATTAGATAAGTTGAACAGTGTTTAAAAAGGTTTGTGTTTACCAAAATACACAAAAAAATAAACAAAATAAACAGGTAAACCAAACAATATGTAGAAGAAATAAATAGACAAATAATTTGCAAAAACTTGGCAAATAAAAAAAGAGAAGGATGATAGTATACAGATTGAAGGAAGCACTAAAGGCTATGTAGAATCAATTGAAAAATATGAGAAAGTTGATAGAAGAAATAAAAAGGTAGATAATTTGCAAAAACCTGGCTAAAGAAAAAGAGAAGGATGATAGTTTACAGATTGAAAAAACCAAAGGTTTTGTGGAAAATTTTAAAATATTAAGTTGACATAAGAGGTAAATAGGCTTCAAGAGGAACCAAAAAATGAATAAAGATGAAAGAAAATTGTAGATGACAACATGCAAGTTAAAAGAACCACATTATTGGTATCATATAAGTCAAAGAGTGGTTAGAGGAAATTGTTCAATTTTAAAATTTCTATTTTACAGGTTCATGGTTGCATCCAGAAAGAAAATGTTATTATTTCTATAAACCCTAGTAGTAGATACAATATTATTAATATGTCTTTGGCTAAGAGGTTTTAGGTTCAAACAAAGAAAATAAAAGACATACAACTTGAGGGTACAAATGTTTAAATTTTTGAAGATTTGAAAATCACCACAGACAAATATATTTTACACTAAAATTGTTATGCTATTGAGATGAAATATACAAACATTGTTCTTGGTTATCCTTGGTTAAATTCTTTGGGTACTATTAACATTAATATACAAAAGAAGTTCATGAAATTTTGGTACAAGAAAAAAAATAATACAAGATATTTCCTAGTGTAAAAGGCAAGAATCCAAGGAAAAACAAGAAGCAATTATAGTAGGGGAACAAGTTGAAAAACCAATAGAAGAATCAAAAGTTGAATCTACAAAAACAATAATAGCCTCAGGGAAAACAACAACAAAGTTTCAATAAACTATATCAAAGATCAAAGAAACTCTAAAACAAATTGAAGAAGAAGCAAAAGAACCTGAAATAGAGGCAAAGGAGGAGGTAGTAGCAAAAATCAAAGAAGAAGAAAAAGCAAAGTTCGAGGACAAACCAAAATATAAGAGCATGATAGAGGAGCATAAAAGAAAAGACCAAAATATTGAACAATTAAAGATAATAGAACATCAGGTTAAGGTTGCAGCATATCGCCACCCACACCACCAGGAGCGACAACAATCTTGGAGGTATGGCTTTGGAAAACAATATTATGGTTCTATATGGAATCAGAAGGACAACAACTATGGAAATACTTGGAAAAGAAAGCATAGTGACTCTTGTTTTTAGAGTGATGCAACAACATTAAGGAACAAATGGACCTATCATTTGAGTTACCATAGTAGGGCAGCAAAAGCGTAGATTCAACAAAGCAGTGTTGAATACTCAAGTGGCAAATGCAAAGAAGCATGGATGAAAAAGAATGATATTTATTGCCAATAGAAAGATGCTTCCAACACATGGAATCAAAGGATTGCTTCTAAAAATTCAAATGGTAGAAGGGCATATCAAAATCAATAAATACCACCACCAATCAAAGTTGCACTAGGATGGATGGATGATCAAGATTGGTACCAGTTCACAACAAAGCTCACAAGATCATATTGTTTAGTTTCTTCATATATTTCAAAGGCGAAACATTTTGTAAGGGGAATGGAATGTTGGGTACCCAAAATAGGTATTTAATATTATAATATTAAATTAGATTTTACTATACCACATCTATTGATAAGTGGGAGTGGTGGGTATTTAGGCATTATAAATAGAGGTAAAGAATCATTGAGAGGGGGAGAGGAGAAAGATATTGTAATTTATCTCAAGTGAGGTATATTAGTTAGTGGCTTCCTTCCAATAAGGAGCATTGTACGATGTTGCCCTACCTCAAGGGTTTGAATATTAAATTGAACACATTGCAATATTGAATCTATATCAATTTTTATTGTGAAATTATTATTGTGCTTAGTATTTGTGGATGAATAACATTATTTTATTAATTAAGTGATTTTCTATAATAAGAAAAGAAGGTTCATAAAAAGTGTTATCAAAGTACTTTCTAGGGTTGTGTTTTAATGCAAAAGCATCAATACGAGAGGATATTCTAGGGTCGATTTCAACTGCAAATATTTTAATGCATAATAAGCACCTGCATTAGGCTAATAACCTCTTGCAGGATTGGGTGTAAGTCCTAACCGCTTAACTGGAGGAAGTACTTGGACCAATAATTGCCCTAAAAATCATTATGAGGAGTACCCCAAGAACCCTAGAGTAACTGGTTTGAGTGTGTTGCCAGTGAAAAGGGTCAACGACCCCACACCCTATTAGTAGTATTTTTACCCTATGAGAGTATACAAAGAGTTATCGTTTAGAGGTAAAATCGTGGCTAATTTTTCAATAATTGTTCTTTAGGAAAATATTGTTGGTAATCATAGAACGATATTCGCTTAGAAAACCTTTCTAGCTAGTGAGATTTACCTTAAGACACTAGGAAGCCAAAGTCTGGGACCTAGTTCGTTGCAAGAATTTACTTAGAAGTGTCATACAACCATCGACAACAATTTCAACAAGATTCTACAGTTCCATGGCTTCAGTAGAGTAGACACTTTGTAGTCTACCAACAATATGAAAGTAGCAGTTTAAAAAGAAATAGAGAGAAGTTTGTAGTTTAATCACAATAAAAGAAAAAATAGTTTGTAGAGCAAGTTGTTATCAGTGTTAAAAAAGGGAGGGTCTATAGAGTAGCAAATTATAGTTTGGTAGCAGTCCATGGAGTAGTAGTGCCAAAATACTCAATTTACAATTTGGTAGCAGTTCAAAAAGAAAAAAACAAAGGATTTACAGTTTGGTAATATTTTAAAAAAAATCCGCAATTTTAAAGCAGTTTAAAAATGACAATTTGTTTAAAAAATAGAGAGAGAGAGAGAGAGAGAGAAGTCCATAGTTTGGTCACAACCCCCCACCCCCCCAAAAAAAATTGCAATTTGAAAGCAGTTTTTTTTTTTAAATCCAAGTTTTGATTTTTTTGGAATTTGAGGTCATGAATTAACCAATATTTACTAGAAGGAAAGATGATGCTAAGGTATGGTGGAGAATTTTTAAGTCTTTAAATAATTTTGAATGGAAAGATTAAATTTATAATTCTTTTGATGGGGCAGTTGCATCATGGTTAATAAACTTTTGGTTTACCCATCAATATAAATACACACGAAAGGAATTTGAAGATGCATTCTTAATCAGATGGGTATTTGGAAAAATGGTAGTTAAAATCTCGGTTGAACAAATGGAACTAAAGAGAGTTAAAAAATTTCAGGTTAGCAGAAGATCAATATAAGGTTGATAGTATATAATTTAAAGGAAGCACAACTTGGATGTTAAATAAGTTGAACAGAGTTAAAATAGGCTTGTGTTTGTCAATATGCATAGAAAAAATAAACAGGCAGACCAAACACTATGTAGAAGAAATAAACAAGCAGATAATTTGCAAAAACTTGGCAAATGAAAAAGAGAAGGATGATAGTATACTGATTGAAGGAAGCACCAAAGGCTATGTAGAAAAAATTGAAAATATGAAAAAGTTGATAGAAGAAATAAAGAGGTAGATAATTTGCAAAAACTTGGCAAAAGAAAAAGAGAAGGATGATAGTATACAAATTGAAGAAAACACCAAAGTTTGTGTAGAAAATTTTGAAAATATTAAGTTGATAGAAGAGGTAAATAGGCTTAAGAGAAACCGAAAATGAATAAAGATGATGAAAGAAAAAATGCAGATGACAACATGCAAGTTGAAAGAACCACATTGTTGGTATCAGATAAGTCAAAGAGTGGTCAAAGGGAATTGTTCAATTTTAAAAATTCTATTTTACAGGTTCATGGTTGCATCCAGAAGGAGAATGTTATTATTTATATAAATCCTAGCAGTAGATACAATGTCATTAATATGTCTTTGGCTAAGAGGTTGCAGGTTCAAACAAAGAAAATAAAAGACATACAACTTGAGGGTACAAATGTTCAAATTTTTGAAGATTTGAAAATCACCATGGACAAATATATTTTACACTCAAATTTTTATGCTATTGAGATGGATGATGCAAATATTGTTCTTGGTTATCCTTGGTTTATATCTTTGGGTACCGTTAACATTAATATACAAAATAATTTTATGAAATTTTGGTACTAAAAAAAGAAAATAACAATACAATATATTTCCCAATGTAAGTGGCAAGAATCCAAGGAAAAACAAGAAGCAGTTATAGTAGGGGAAAAAGTTGAAAAACTAATAGAAGAATCAAAAGTAGAATTTAAAAAAACAACAATAGCATCGGGGAAAACAACAAAAAAGTTTCAAAAAACTATATCAAAGATAAAAAAAACTCTAAAACAAATTGAAGAAGAAGCAAAAGAACTTGAAATAGAGGCAAAGGAGGAGGCAGTAACAAAAATCAAAGAAGAAGCAAAAGCAGAGTTTGAGGATAAACAAAAAGATAAGAGCATGATAGAGGAGCATATAAGAAAAGATCAAAATATTGAACAATTAAATATAATAGAACATCAGGTTAAGGTTACAACATATCGCCACCCACACCATCAGGAGTGACAACAATCTTGGAGGCATGGCTTTGGAAAACAATATTATGGTTCTACATGGAATCAGAAGGACAACAACTATGACAATGTTTGGAAAAGAAAACATAGTGACTCTTGTATTCAAAGTGATGTAATAGCATCAAGGAACAAATAAGACCTATCATTTGAGTTACCATAGTAGGACAACAAAAGCGTGGAACCAACAAAGCAGTGTTGAATACTCAAGTGGCAAATGTAAATAAGTATGGATGAATAAGAATGATATTTATTGCTAGCAGAAATATGTTTCCAACACATGGAATCAAAGGATTACTTCTAAAAATTTAAATGGTAGAAGGGCATATCAACATCAACAAATACCATCACCAATCAAAGTTTTACTAGGATGGGTGGATGATCGAGATCGGTACTAGTTCACAGCAAAGCTCAGAAGATCATATTGTTTAGTTTCTTCTTATGTTTCAAGGATGAAACATTTTGTAAGGGGAATAGAATGTTACATACCCAAAATAAATATTTAATGTTGTAATATTGTATAATATTATATTATTAAATTAGATTTAACTATCCCGCATGCATTGATAAGTGGGAGTGGTGGGTAGTTAGGCATTATAAATAGAGGTAAAGAATCATTAAGATGGGGAGAAGAGAAGGATATTGTAATTTATCTCAATTGAGATATATTAAGGAGTGGCTTCCTTCCAATAAGGAGCATTGTACGGTGTTGCCCTACCTCAAGGGTTTGAATATTAAATTGAACACATTGCAATATTGAATATATATCAGTGTTTATTGTGAAATTATTATTGTGCTTAGTATTTGTGGATGAATAGCATTATTTTATTAATTGTGAGTTATTTTTCTATAATAAGAAAAGCATGTTTATAAAAAAAGTGCAAAAATATAAAATTGGCAATGGACAGCTACAACCTTAGGGTAAACATATTTTCTTCTCTTTGGGGGGTTGTGACATTGTGTTGGGAACTCAATGGTTTCCCATCTTGGACATCATAGCATGGGAATGTTTTGAGCTATGGATGTAATTCATAGAACATAGGAGATAATGCACTCTTTGAGGCATTACCATAGGTCCTACCCAACTCATCAGCTCACATTTTATTGAAAAACTTTTGATGAAATCATCTCATGGGATGGTGGCACAATTATTTGAACTATAGGTCTCACATAGCAAGGATACAATTCAGTTAGATGAATTAGAATAAATTATGGCTAAACATACCTCTATATTTGTAGAACCATGAGGGTTACCACCATGACACTCCCATGATCATGCCATTGAGCTTGTTTTGATAAGCTTACCACCAAACATTCACCTCTACCAACACTCATATATGAAAAATACTAAAATTGAGAAGATGATACATGAGTTATTAGTTTTAGAGGCCATTAGATCGAGTATTAGCCTATATTCTTCCCTAGTACTCTTGGTTCATAAGAAATATGGGTCTTGGTGGTTATGAGTGAATTTTTGAGAACCCAATAAAATTACCATCAAGGAAAAATTTCCTATTCTCATTATTGATGAGTTATTATATAAACTCTGTGGTGTTTGCTTCTTCTCAAATATGGATCTTCATTTAGGTTATCATTAAATCACATTGCAAGAAGAAGATAATCCAAATACAACATTTTGCACTCACAAAGGTCATTATGAACTCCTCATTGTCAATATAAATTTACCACTCCATAAGTCCATACTACGAGAAATAGATACTTCTCTAACCGTAGGGCACTTAGGCTTCTTAAAAACTTATAAATGGGCTAAATGAACTTTTTTGGGGTAGGCATGAAAAAGGATATGAAGAAATTTATTTTAGACTGTGATACTTATTAGCATGTTAAGGAAAATACTATTCACACATTGGGCACACTCTAGCCTCTTCCAATCCTAGAGATCACTTGTACAATATTTTTATGGATTTTATTGAAGGGATCCCTAAGTTTGGAGGCAAAACAATCATTCTCGTGATTTTGCATTCATGTCATTTCTAGTAGGAACTATCCAAGCTATATGGGACACAACTCAAGATGAGCTTTACATACCATCTACAGACCAATGGATAAACTAAAATTATCAATAAGTGCTTAGAGACTTATCTACATTGATTTACATCTGAGCAAGTGATTCATTAGGTTATATGACTTGCTTTGGCCAAGTGGTGGTACAATACTTCCTATAACTCTATTAGGAAATAGGAAATATGAGATGTATTATAAATGAATGAGATTACAATATATAGGTATAAGCCTATATGAAATTGTAGACACCTAAAACACGTCATGTCGAGGGCGACTACTCATATGGACATGCTACAAGACCATATGGAAGATCTTGGACAGACTCCAAGATAGAGCAATGGTTCTAACCACTCAATTTGGGCTCATTGGCCTAATTAGTCTGAACCGCAGCCCAGACCTATGGTTTACAGGCTGAACCATGGTTGATACCTACGGTTTGCAGTCTAGACCACAGTTGTGACCTGTGGTCTTAACTGAAGTTCAGTTGGCCTTCAATCCGAGCCAAATCGATTGAAATGACCATTGGATCTAGAAGAAGGTGGTTAGAGGGTGGAAACTTCCATTCCAACTGTCCTAACCACCCCTTCTTGATCTTGGCTTCTCCAAGAAGCCACCCCAAGTCCTAAGGCATCCTATAAATACCCTCTCCAAATGGGGAGAAGATATCAATGATTTATATAGCGAAGCGCTGACGAATTATCGAGTGAGTGTGAAGTGATAAAGTGAGACGCGAAGCCCTATTAGATTGCACACTGAATTTGTGCATTCAAAGGCTACTTTGCTATTCATCCAATGATCAGTTTGCCATGGAAGTTCTAGGAGCCTAGGAGGATCAAGAAATGCAAATCCGAGTAAATGAAGGCCCATCACAGTGATTCAACCTCCAAACCTGTCAGAAGGATACCAAAGGCCACCCTTGAATATCAATTGGACAAGGAGGTTAAGCCCACTACCCTTGGAATTGAGGGTAAGCCTATTAGAGTGCTAACTATGGCTATCAACCACGGTTTACAATGCAGACCGTGCACTAGAGCTGTGGTTTGCAGCAGAGGTATAACCGCCTTCCCATTTCCATTTTTGTTTGGCTAATTAGGTTAGATTAGATGTTTTTATGGTTTAATAAAATTTTAGAAGAATTCTGACCGTAGAATTAAGTTAGATTTACTTTTATGCTTATGCTTCAATTAGGACTTAAATGCTTTCTTTATGCATGTTTATGCTTCACTTTTCATATCTGATCCATGCATAGTGTAGCTGCTACTTTCTTTTACACTATTACATGAATTTTGATTCACTTTGCATAGGTTAGAAGCATGCTTTACGTTTTCTTGATTATGCATGTTAATGGTGTCATTATGTAATTTACCTAAAAGGGCCTCATCATGAGAGGCTACCTATATTTTTGATATTCTTGTGTTGTTTCTTGATCGTAGGGAACAGTTTCAAAGGAGAGAAAACCATCACGTTCCTTCCCCATCACGAATAAGAGGGCACCTCCACCCTAGAGCAGTTCATGCCATTCTGAAAGGCATTTGGAAATCACACCTACCCTTAAGAGGGAAAACAATTGTGCACTCCTATTGTAATATTGTATCAAAATGAATATCCTTGAGAGGGACGTACTTGTAATTGAATTTTGGCTTTGAATACAATGGAATAAAGTGCATTCTTTCTTATTTCATTTGTTGTCAATTTTGTTTTCTTGTATGCATGCTATATCTTTACCATTTATCGCAATAGGATGTGCCATCGGGTGTGACCCTTTCTAGTCGTTACAGAGGCGATAACAGTGGTACCCCACAATTTTAGTATCTGATTGTGCTTTGTTGGTTTTTGCACTTGCAAGTATAGACCGCAGCTATCAACTATGGCCCAACAACTAAACCACAAGTACAAGGCACGATTTACAGTCAGAAGCGCAGGTCAGACCTGCGGTTTCCTACTGACAACACAAACATCCAATTTTAGAATTTTAGACAGTGCAGAACATGAGGTAGGTCCTATTTCTAGACCTCTATCACTTTTTTTCTCTCTATGTTTTTACAGTAAGGTCAATTCGAACGCAAATTAGGAAAATAACTAAAAAAAAGTGGTAAATCAATTGTCCTTGTTTTCTTTCACACTTTGCTTTCACTAGAAAGGCACTGCTGGGAACAACGGACCTCTGATTGCAGTCTGCCCTAGGTTACAACGTGCTTGATAGAGATATGTTGTTGGTTTGCATGTGTGAGGCTCGATTAGTGGCCATTTAGCATCATAATGTGCATAGTCTTAAAGAGCATCTAGAGTAAATTGCATTTTTTGAATCTGAAACGTCTTTCATTTGCATATCATTTAGAAAATGAGCATGTGTGTTATATGATGCATTTCTTTTATGTACATTAAAAGGAACCACACACACCATGAAACACTTAAACGCTAGTGAGTTGGGCTTGACATCCAACCACTAGTAGGGTTCAACGACGATGGGCGTAACTTCCATATGTTGGCCCAAATCCTACGAACCCTTGATATATAGACCAATACCGGATCCAAGAACCTTTCGTACCCTGGAAAATTTGCATGTATTCTCTTTGAAGGGTATAACGCTGACTGGGGGAAAATGGGTGAGGATCTAGGAGTACTTGTGCTCCTTTTTTGGGTGTGGGCTTCATTACCACACATGGGGGATTTACGTGACTTGGATTTCATAGCCAAGTTGTCGAGCTACGAGCGTACAAGTGAAATCCATTAAACCAAGAATAAAATCCAAAAATTTTTGCAAAACACGATGAGAGTTTCTACACTGATACAACACATATTGAAAACACATCAAATAGTTTAGGACTCACATTTAAAACTTAAAACAAGATAATAATTGTTGTATACCTTGTTTGCTTAATAATAATACATTTAGACTCTAGGTACACAATAGTGGACACACGAGGTGGTCGTAAAATGTCCAAAGCCAATGTCGATGACCAACCCCTAACTAGTTCACAATAATACATGTCGAATCCTCAACCGCATGAGCGAACCGAACATCGTTCGGTTAGCATTCTAGGAGATAACTCGACGCGAGGGGAGCCAGCCAAGCAAACCCCAAATAGAGGAGCTTTAGTACACTCCTCTAGGCACAAAGTAGAATAGGAAACCTTCCAGCATGAGGGTGTTCCACTTGAGAGCCATTATCGAGACCGTAATGCATGCACATCCACGGGATTGGTCGAAGAGTTTATTATGTAGGGGACTAGATTGGTGCCCTATGTACTAAGTCCACTAGAGGATTTATGGCTCCACCTTCTGAGTATAGAAGGACTAGAGACCCACCCATTCAGGGACAGAAATACAGGCTCGCCATCGAGCATAGGTATAGCCATACTCCCATGCGTGTTCCACCATTCAAGATCACCATTGATATATCAAAGGTAGGAGATAATGGCACACTATCGCATGACCAATGACGGTCTAGGAATCTAGAAGGTCTAGGTAGTGTTCTAGAGTAGCTAGGCTACAAGCCTTCCACTCCACCCACTCGAGCCTTGAGTGAGCGTAGCGTGAGTGTCGTCTGCACTACTAGAGAACATGGGAAGGCTTCCAAGCGCTCTCATGTCACACACCCTCTATCTGCACATGATGGGTCACAATATAGGACACATCAGGAGGCTAGTGTCTTCTTCACAGTTAGAGGTAAAGGCACAACACATCAGTCTGATGGGTATAGAACCCACAAGGTCGCTCGTACAGAGCAAGGATATCAGAGGTCTCCCACGGTCGACCAGATCGATAGATCACATCGACTAGAATCAGATCAGAAATGCCAACTCCTCCAAGATCAATTGGAGGATGCTCGCCTAGAGAGGTAGCATATTGAAGATGAAAATATTCAAGTGCATAGGCTCATGCGACAGAGGTTATATGAGCAGCACATACGCGAAGAGCGTATCCTCGTCCAAAAGTAATGCGTAGAGCAGGAGGATCAGTTAGCTAGGGTTGGCCTATATCCTCAAGATAAGCATCGAGAGCATACACATAAAAAGGATTTCTAACAAGCTGATATGTATCAAGAGCATAGAGATGTTCGTACTCATGTTAGTGCCGAATAGAGGGAGCAACTACCGTCACTTGATAATCAAAGGCAGAGACAGCATGAAGCAACAGCGAGAGATGTATACGAGCAAGAATATCCTAAAAGCTCCCGAGATGAAGGGGAGGAAGAACCACGCCCTCCACCTCATATGAGTAAGATAGTACCTCCTAGACCACCTCCGCGTCAACTTAGGTAGGAGGACTTTCTATCCTCAGAGACCTGCCTTAGCCGAGAAGGTCAAAACCATCGAAAGACAAGGCGCGACTATTCAAAAGTTGACTCTAAGGAAAATTCATAACGAGCCTTTGGATCCTTCGGTGCCTACTCTGGCTTACCCTAAGCATTTTGATATGCCCAAGTTGGATAAGTTCAAGGGTGATGAAGATGCACAAGAACATGTAACGAGCTTTCTGGACTCTTGTTTTTAGATAGGAAGCAACGATGCATTATTGTTGTGCACGTTCATCACAACACTTCTAGGGCCTACCCGAGAGTGGTTTAATCAGCTAAAGAAACACAGTATAACAATTTTTGAGCAATTAGCTAATGCCTTTCTTGAACGCTATTCCTTTGGCATCAAGAAACAGGTCAATCTTTCTAATCTGGCTGTGCTAGCTCAGCGTGACGACGAGCCAATAGAACAATACGAAAAATATATGGAGGAGATTAATGGTGAAGTTGCCATTCCCTATTCTAGCCATGGAATTAACTCGGATGTTCATGAAGGGTTGTGCCAAGCACATCTCGTTACTGTTGCGACTGCAACAGTATGTTACATTCGAGGAGGCTTTGGCACAAGCCAAGGTGATTGAGGACATTAAGTTGCAAGAAGGCAACTTGATGTTTGTCTTACAATGACACTGAGAGGGGGGGTGAATCAGTGTAGCTCTTTAAACTTGAATTTACAGATCTTAATACAACAACAATTAACACTTATTACAAGATACAACAAGAATCACAAAAGAGCATCACACAACACAAGATTTAACGAGGTTCACCAATGTGGCTACTCCTCAAAAATGACTGCTTGGACTACCATCCAAATCCAGCCTTTGCAAAGCAACAACTTTACAATCACTTTACCAGCACCCACTGGAAGGAGCACCAACCCCTTATTTATCTGCACCAACAGAAAGGAGCACCAACCCCTGATTTACCAGCACCTACTGGAAGGAGCACCAACCCTTGATGCCAAGCTGCAACCTGGACTTGAATTATGAATCTAGAAGATTAACAGAGAGATACCTTTGCATTTACAACACCCCGACTAGTCTGCTTCACCTTTGCGATCTCTGCGCACTCTGCTCTCTCTACGAAATCACTTCGCCCAATCTGCTGCATCACAGTCGAACGATCGTCTTCTCCCTTTTGCGCACTCTGCTTCCTTTGCAAATTTCGCACTTAGCATGATTCGACACGACTCGCACTCTGCGCTCTTGACCGAACTTCACACACATCGACACCTTTAATTCTTCAAACAACCTTCCTTTTATAACAACATTTTCATGATCAAAAACCCTAATCTTAGTCGACTGTAAACCCTGATCTTAGTTGGTTGCCAACCCTAATCTTAGTCGGCTGCAAACCCTAATCTTAGTCGGCTGTCATAGGTCTTCGTCGGCTTCAACTCAACCATGAAAAAGCAACATGTCGCGATATCGCGACACTTTTGCTTACTCTCTCTTCTCTTCTTGTCTTGTACCTGCAAAAACTACAACATGTCACGATATCATGACACTTCTGCCTCCTCGTATCTTTTCTTGGCTTGTACTAGTGAAAACTCAGCATGTCACGAAATCGTGACACTTTTGCCTCCTTGTCTCTTTCCTTGGCTTGTGCCACGAAAACCCGACGTGTCGTGATATCGTGACACTTTCGCCTCCTTGCCTCTTTCCTTGGCTTCGGGTCATGAAAACCCGACGTGTCATGATATCGTGACACTTTGTCTCCTTTGCTCTTTCCTTGGCTTTGGGTCACGAAAACCCGACGTGTCGCGATATCGTGACACTTTGTCTCCTTTGCTCTTTCCTTGGCTTCGGGTCACGAAAACCCGACGTGTCGTGATATCGCGACACTTTGTCTCCTTTGCTCTTTCTCTTGCCTTCGGGTCGCGAAAACCCGACGTGTCGTGATATCGCGACACTTTTTCTCCTTTGCTCTTTCTCTTGCCTTCGGGTCGTGAAAATGCGACATGTCGCGATATCACGACACTTTCTTTCCTTTGCTCTTTTTCTTGCAATATGTCACGAAATCGCGACACTTTTTCCTCCGTACAATATCTCTTGCAATGTGTCACGAAATCGTGACACTTTTTCTACTTGCCTTTCTCTCTTCCAACATGTCACGAAATCGTGACACTTTTTCTTCCGTACTATCTCTCTTGCAATATGTCACGAAATCGCGACACTTTTTCTTCCGTACAATCTTCCTTGCAATATGTCACGAAATCGTGACACTTTTTCTACTTGCCTTTTTTCTTTCAACATGTCGCGAAATCGTGACACTTTTTCTTCCGTACTATCTCTCTTGCAATATGTCACGAAATCGTGACACTTTTCTTACTTGTTATTTTTCCTTCGAACTTGTCGTGAAATCGCGACACTTCTTCCTGCTTTCTCTTTTTCTTCCAACATGTCGCGAAATCGTGACAGTTTTGCTTGCTTGTGCTTTCTCTCCGAACATGTCACGAAATCATGATAGTTTTGCTTGCTTGCGCTTTCTCTCCGAACATGTCACGAAATCGTGACAGTTTTGCTTTCTTCTCAACATGTCGTGATATCGCGACAGTTTTTCTTTCTTGCTCAACATGTCGCGATATCGCGACAGTTTTCTTCCTTGTGATTTTCTTTGGATTTTTAGCATATGGGCAACTTCGATCTTTTGGAGAATCACTGTACATATTCTGAAGAACCTCTTAACTCCTGTCACCTGCATCAACCGATCTGTCTGACTGTGTTGACAACAATGACAATACTGTTCCTGCACCTTGCTCAACAATCTCCCCCTTTGGAATTGTTGGCAACACACATGCAATTTCTTGTAATTCTTCTCCCCCTTTGACAATAATACCAAAGGGCTGCTGCAGACTCCCCCTGAGTCCATGCACAACATTCTCAGGCACAAATTAATGCAGTTAGCAAAAATTTCAAACATGAGCAAAAAGATAATCAAATATATACATGCTCCCCCTGAGAATGTGATCCCTGTAGCTAGTCAATTCTTGGGAAGTGTGACCACTCCCAATTTATTGCGGAGGTACTCAAAAACTTCCTTGGGCAATGGTTTTGTGAAGATGTCTGCTACTTGTTCTGTAGTTGGAACAAAATCCAACTTAACCTCACCTTCTGCAACTTTCTCCTTCAAAAAATGATACCTGATGGCAATGTGCTTTGTGCGTGAATGCATAACTGGATTCTTGGAGATGTTAATGGCACTGGTGTTATCACACTTAACTGATATCGGCTCACTGAAGCTAATACCAAGATATTTCAGGGTTTGTTTCATCCATAATACCTACGTACAACAAGTTGTAGCTGCAATATATTCTGCCTCTACTGTCGATAGAGAAACTGACTCTTGTTTCTTACTATGCCATGCGACCAATCTGTCTCCTAGATAGAAAGCACCTCCACTTGTACTCTTTCTGTCATCTACACATCCTGCCCAATCTGCATCTGAATACGAAATAAGGGTGAAGTCTTTACCTTTCGGATACCATAACCCATATTCCATAGTACCCTTGAGATACCGAAGAATCCTTTTTATTGCTATCACATGAGTCTCCTTAGGATTAGCTTGAAATCGTGCTACCATGCATACTTCCTGTAAAATATCTAGTCTGGTAGCTGTCAGGTACAATAAGCTTCCAATCATGGATCTGTACATGGTTTGATCAACAGGTGGAGATTTGTCATCCTTGCTCAACTTACATCCTATCGTCATGGGAGTGCTAACTGGCTTACAGTCCTCCATTGTGAACCTTTTTAACATCTCTTTTACATATTTAACTTGAGAAATAAATATGCCCTTCTTACTTTGATTAACTTGCAATCCGAGGAAATACGACAGTTCTCCAATCATTGACATTTCAAATTCTTTTTGCATCTTATTTGCTAAATCCTTGCACGACTCATCTTTGTTGCTGCCAAATATGATATCATCTACGTATACAACAAGAACAATAAGATGCCCATTTTCTATTTTGACATACAAATTACTATCCACCATACCTTTCTTGAACCTTTGTTGAGTGAGATAGTTGTCTAGCCTTGCATACCATGCTCGGGGTGCCTGTTTTAAGCCATATAATGCTTTCTTCAATCTGCAAACAAAGTTGGGATCATCACCAAGTTGGAAACCATCTGGTTGCTCAATGTAAACCTCTTCTTCAAGTTTCCCATTCAAAAACGTTGATTTCACATCCATTTGATAAACTTTGAAATTCTTGTAGACTGCTAAAGCCAAAAACATTCTAATTGCCTCTAGTCTAGCTACTGGTGCAAAAGTTTCCTCAAAATCAATGCCTTCAACTTGTGCATAACCCTTGCAAACTAATCTTGCTTTATTTTTGACTACCTGTCCATCTTCATTCAATTTGTTTCAAAAAATCCATTTAGTTTCGATGATATTTTTATTTGCAGGTCTAGGTACTAGCTCCCAAGTGTCATTTTTCTCTATCTGATCTAATTCTTCATTTATTGCCTTCATCCAGCTTTCATCTTTGCTTGCATCATCAATATTTTTGGGCTCAATGCTGGATAGTAGAGAGTAGTTACTTACTGCTCTTCTTCTTGTCTGAACTCCAACTTTGGGGTCTCCAATGATTTGCTCTCTAGGATGATTTCTCTGCCAGCTACCTGTTTTGAATTTCTTATTTTCTTCCATTTTTGAATCACAACTTAAATCATCTGAGTCAATTTCTTGTATCTTCTCTGTTTTGTTTTCATCATCTCCTTCAATAACCTCTTCATAAATTGGGTAGTTTGTTTCATAGCTAATTACTCGTTCTCTACCTTCATCAAATTTAACATCGGCATTGTCCACAATTTTCTTTAGCCTTTTGTTGTAGCATTTGTAAGCTTTGCTTTTTGATGAATATCCGACAAAAATACCTTCATCCGCTCTATCTTCAAACTTACCAAGATTATCTTCAGTTCTTTTGATGTAGCACTTGCTGCCAAAAACTTTGAGGTATTTTGTTGTTGCCCTTTTTCCGAACCACAACTCATAAGGAGTTTTATTTTCATGTGTTCTCAGCATGTACCTATTTTGGATATACACTACAGTGTGGACTGCTTCTTTCCAAAATCTATCTACTACTCTGCTTTCAGCTAGCATAGTCCGTGCCATTTCCTGCACTTGTCTGTTCTTTCTTTCTACCACTCCATTCTGTTGAGGTGTCCTGGCTGCTAAAAACTATCTCTTAATACCGAATTTCTCACAGTACTCTATAAACTCCTCTGAAATGAATTCTCCTCCTCTATCTGATCTTAGACATTTGATCCTCTTTCCTGTTTCATTCTCAACTTGGTTTTTGAAAATCTTGAACATATCAAAGGCTTCTAATTTATGTTTCAAGAAAAATATCCATGTCATTCTAGAATAATCATCAATGCACAACATAAAATATTTGTCACCATTTATGCTTTGTGTTCTCATGGGACCACATAAATCGGTGTGTATTAGTTCTAGAGGTTTGCTTGTGTAGTACTCTTTGGTTTTGAATGTGACTCTAGTTTGCTTCCCCTTTTGGCATGAAGCACAAATGCTATTTGCAGGTTTGTTGATGGTTGGAATATCTCTCACTGCCCTTTTTGAGGTGATCTTTAATAGATTATCAAAACTGATATGACCGAGTCTCTTGTGCCACAACCAATTTTCTTCTTCCTGTCCAATAAAACAAGTTCCTTTTGAAGTCTCTGAGAGCGTGTACAGGTTACCAGATGTCCTTGATCCTGTTGCTATCAATTTTCCATTGTTTGTTTTTTTGACTTCACAACCCTGCTTCATAAAGACTACTTCATGACCTTTATCACAAATCTGACTTACACTCAATAAATTATGTTTCAACCCATCCACAAACAAGACTTCTTCTGACTTAATCCTTCCATCACTGATTTTAACTGAGCCTTTGCCGACTATCTTGGCTCCATCATTATTTCCAAATTTTATTGATCCTCCTTCATATTTTTGTAACTTCTCAAATTTTTGTTTGTCACCTGTCATATGACTGGAGCATCCACTATCAAGTATCCATGGTACATATTTATTCTGTGCTTTGAATGCAGTTTGTACGATTAAGGATTCCTTTTCTTCCTTCGATCGCTCTTTTCCTTTCCACACTATTTTGATAGTAGTTTTGGGCTCTTGTTTTGCCTTTCCCTTATCAGTAGTTTGAGCATGTTTTTCGGGAAGCTTTCTATTTTGACTCATCCTGTATGGTTGAAATTTTCTTCCCTGAAACCGATTTGATGTAAATGTATTTCTACAGTTTCTTGCAATGTGCCCAAAATTATGACATTTATAACATTCTACTGTATAATTCATCAGAGGAGAAAAAACATTTCTATTGGTGAAATTCCTTGGTCTTACATTATATTTGCGATCCGAGATTTTATGCCCATAGCCATTGCATTTAAAACAGAAACCAGAGAAAGGATAATTGAACCTGGGTGATGGTCTTTGCCATGTTGCCGTAGGAGCCATAGGTCTTCTTCTTCTTTGATGTGTGACATTGGTGAATCCATCATTGTCAATTCTCCTTTCGTGCCTGGCATTAATGCTTTCTCTTGCATGAGACGTTTTTCCTTGATCAACCTGTCTCTTAGCTTCATTCTTTATGGATTCTACATTTCTGGCCTTTGATCCACTTGATGATTCTCCTTCGATGAAACCCAGACCAAATTTGATGCCTGTAGGTCTTTGGTCATTTATGATCTTATCTAGACTTCATAGAACTTTCTTCACGTTTGTGATAACAACTGATTTTCTTATTCATCTCTTCTAGTTGCATTCTTAAACCAACAATCTCTTCTTCTAACTTGTTGCAATGATCTATTTTCATTGTTAATTGCACTTCGAGATCTTCGAAGATTTTCTTAGATTCTTCTATCTGTACTTTTAAGCTGGTTATGATTCCATTTGCATCCTCAAGCTTTCTTGACAGTTTCTTATTCTTTTTCTTTTCTATCTCCCACTCTTCAAGTGTAGATATCAACTCACCTTCTAGATCTACTTCAGCCTCGAGATTTTCACCACAAACTTTAGAGGTCACTCCTTCTTCCTTTTCTGATTTAACTTCTTCAAATGCCATAAAAAGAGCTTCATCTCTTTCTTCTTCAGACTCTTCACTGGAGCTGTTTTCTGATGAACTGACATTCTTGGAGATGAAACTTTTCTTTTTGAAGTTGCCTTTTCTGAAATTCGTTTTCATCTTCCAGTCACTTCTTTCTTGGTGGGATCCTTCATCATTTTTGTTCTTCTCTTTAAGTGGACATTTAGTCACAAAATGCCCAATGCCTCCATAGTTGAAACATTTAAATGGTAGCTTCCCTCTGTATTTTCCTTTCCCCTTTTTCAGTTTTCTAACAAAGTTTGCTTCCATTTCATCTGATGTCTCTTCTTCCTTGGACTCTTGTTTTGTGTTTTTATTTTTAAGGGCTTTGAAAGCCGCTTCTCTGTCAGTGGGTTTAGATCTTCCTATCCTCATTTCATATGCAGTCAAAGAACCATACATCTCATCTATACTGAAATAATTTAGATTTTTAGCTTCTTCTATCACTGAGACTTTGGAATCAAACCTTTGAGGAAGAGATCTTAATACCTTTTTCACGATAGTAGTCATCGATATCCTTGTCGAGTCCTCTGATCGCATTGATGATTCCATTAACTCTCAGCATGTATGCCTCAATGTTTTCATCGTCATTCATCTTTAATGCTTCGTGATGAGCAAGGTGCAACCAAAGTATTGTCATTGTTGTCAACATAGTCAGGTTGATCAGTTGATGCAATGGATAGGAGTTCATTGATGAGCAAGGTGCAGCCAAAGTATTGTCATTGTTGTCAACACAGACAGAGGATCGGTTGATGCAATGGATAGGAGTGCAGAGGTCATTAGATGGATCGGTTGATGAAGTGAACAAGAGTTCAGAGCGATCAGAGCATGTACAAGAAATTTCCAAGAAGACAGAAGTGGCCCAGATTCAAAGGATCAAAGAAAAAGACAAGTAAGAAAACTGTCACGATATCGCGACATGTTTTCTGTCGCGATTTCGTGACATATCGAAGGAGAGAGAAAAAGCTGGAAAAGCTGTCGCGATATCGCGACATGGCCGAGGAGAGAGAAAGCGCAAGGAAAACTATCACGATTTCACGACATGTTGGAAGAGAGAGAAAGTGCAAGAAAAACTGTCATGATTTCGTGACAAGTTGGAAGCAAAGAAGGCCAGTAGAAAAACTGTCATGATTTCGCGACATGTTGGAAGCAAAGAAGGCAAGAAGAAAAACTATCACGATTTCGTGACATGTTGGCAGAGAAAAAGCCAAGTGGAAAAACTGTCGCGATTTCGTGACATGTTGGCAGAGAAAAATCCAAGTGGAAAAACTATCGCGATTTCGCGACATGTTCGGGAAGAAGGAGCTTGCAAAGAAAAGTGTCGTGATTTCACGACAATCTGCAAGAGAGGCAGTACGGACGAAAATGTGTCACGATTTTGTGACATGTTTGAGAGAAAGAGCTTGCAAGGAAAAGTGTCACGATTTCGCGACAATTTGCAAGAGGAAGAGCTCGAGAGAAAAAGTGTCGCGATATCGTGACATGTCGCGTTTTCGTGACCTGAAGAGAAGAGAAGAGCTAAGGAGAAAAGATGTCGCGATATCGCGACATGTCGCATTTTTGTGACTAAGAGAGGAGAGAGAATGTACGGAGATAGAAATGTCATGATATCACGACAATAGTAGAGAGGAAGACTCCGAAGGATGAAGTGTCGTAATTTCGCGACAGAAGCAAAACGAAAGAGCATGGAAGTAGAAGCGTCGCGATTTCGCAACAAATTCAAGGAGGAAGAGCTCAAAGGCGAAAGCATCACGATTTCGCGACATGTTCCATTTTCGCGGGCCAAAGACAGAAAAGGCACAAGGCAGCGAAAGTGTCACGATTTCGCGACATGTCATGTTTTCGCTAGTGCAAGCAAAGTAGAGTGTACGAAAGCGAAAGGTGTCACGATTTCGTGACATGTCATGTTTTCGCTGGTGCCTGCAGAGAAGAGTGTACGAAAGCGAAAGATGTCACGATTTCGCGACATGTCAAGTTTTCACTAGTGCAAGCAGAGAAGAGTGCACGGAAGCGAAAGGTGTCATGATTTCGTGACATGTCATGTTTTCGCTAGTGCAAGTAGAGAAGAGTGCAAGGAAGCGAAAGTGTCGCGATTTCGTGACATGTTCTATTTTCGCGGGCAAGAGATAGAGAAGAGCTCAAGGTAGCGAAAGTGTCACGATTTTGTGACATGTCATGTTTTCGTGGGTGCATGCCGAGAAGAGGACAAGGAGGCAAAAAGTGTCACGATATCGCGACATGTCTTGTTTTCACGATCAAACGCCAAGGAAGAGTTAAAGGGGCAAAAATGTCGTGATATCGTGACATGTTGTTTCTGCATGATAAAAAGCAGAACCCAGCCGAAGTAAAGTTAATTGAAGGAAAACGATAATTACAGATGCATTTGCAGAGGAATTACATGCAGCTAAAATTAGAAGAGTTAACTGAAGTCAGTACAATAGTTATAGGTGCAGTTACAGATAGAAATCATGCAGTTAAATAAGAATAGTGAACTGAAGTAATTACGGCAGTTACAGGGGCAGTTACAGTGATAGTAAACAGAAGTCATTACTACAGTTATAGGAGCCATTACAAAGAAATATCATGTAGCAGTGGTTACTGAAAGTCATCAGACGAAGACCACGAGTTGGACAGAGAAACGTCTCGAAGCCCAAACAAAGAACCGTTCTATTAATAAGATTGCATGTGAGAATAAAGGAGCCATTACTATTAACAGGTTGCATGCGCGAATATGGAAGTTAAGAATAGAAATAGAACACAGTTATAAAAGGATATTTGCGTGAAGTAGCAAGGTTGAGCTCCATGCGAGAAGAGTGAGAGCAGCGTGTTGCTCAGTAGGAAAGAGTGTTGTTGTATAGAGGGATAGTGCTGTGGGCTGTTACAAAGCTAGAAGAATGTTGTAAGAAGTACAGAGCTGTGAGAGCTGCAAGAGTAAGCCATAAGAAAAGGTTGTAAGTGTGCAGTAAGTGAGTTGTGAGAGTGTTGTAAGAGTGCAGTAAGCAGAGAGCAAGAGTGTAGCAGATAGAATGCAGCAGATAGAGTGGAGAGAGAGAACTGCTGAGAAAAGAGCGGTGGAGAAAGAGAGCAGCTGATAGAGTGTGACTGAGAGAGTGTGGCTGTAAGTGTGCAGAAGGAATATGTGTTTCTTGAATTGAAAGAGAGGTTGGGTGAGCTATAGACCAGTGAGGGTCTTGTAAAAGTGAAGGCATATTTATGTCAATCTAAGATTCAAAATAGAAATCCAAGTTGGTGCTTGGAATAAGGGGTTGGTGCTCCTTTCAGTTGGTGCTGGTAAATTAGGGGTTGGTGCTCCTTCCAGATGGGTGCTGGTAAATTGATTGTAAAGTTGGTGCTTTGCAAAGGCTGGATTTGGATGGGAGTCCAAGCAGTCTATTTTTGAGGAGTAGCCAAAACTGGTGAACCTCGTTACATCTTGTGTTATGTGATGCTCTCTTGTGATACTTGTTGTTTCTGGTTTTAAGCTTTCATTTTCATATTTAAGAGTTGTAGATTTGAAATTAAATAGCTACACTGATTCACCCCCCTCTCAGTGCCATTGTAAGACTAACAATTGGTATCAGAGCCAAGTTCTTGAATAGGCTAAATCAGCTAAGGTTGATCTTGGATTAGTACACAATGGGTAAGAAGAATAGATCCTCCTCCAAAAAGGCATCTCAGCTAGTTTCAGTTCTTGTGGAAGAGAAAACTAAACTAGAGAAGGTAGAAGAAGTGGATTCTGAAGTATGCAATGAAAACCTGGAGATTGAAGTAGATCTAGAAGGTGAGTTGATAGCCGCACTTGAAGAGTTGAGTATAGAAAAGAAAAAGAACAAAAGAATGTCCAAGAAGTTAGAAGAATATGGGGATGAGATTGAAGATCTCTTCCTACAAGTTCAAAAGGCCAAGAAATCTGAAGAAGCCTTGAAGACACATCTGGATGATGAGGATGATGTATGCAGCACAAGTAAAGAGGAATCTAACAAAGTTATTGTTGATCTAAAGTTGCAAGTAGAACAGTACAAAAGGATTGAAGATATTCTTAGGTCTCAAATCAATGAGAAAGAGACTGTTTGCTGCCAACAAGAAGAAGAGATTGTTTCATTGAAGAAACAACTAGAAGAGGCCAATATAAGTCTCAAATTTGAGAAGAGCACAAAGTTGCTAGATACAATGATAAAGCAACAAAGAAGCTCCACGGCTAAGTTTGGTCTTGGATATGAAGCTGAACAACCTTCATCCTCCAAATGTGTCGAGAAGAAGAAGCTCACGGCTGAAGGATCGAGGCAAGGAAAGTATGAAGCTGAACAACCCTCATCTTCCAAATATGCAGAGAAGAAGAAGTTCAAGGTTGAAGCTGAATCTTCAAAAGGAAGAAAGCATCAAAGAAGATCTACAACAAAGCAATCACATCAAAAGAGGTTCTCTCACTCTCACTCTTTTAATAATAATACTTTTAATGGCTATTGTTCTAAATGCAACTGCTATGGTCACAAGGCAATTTATTGTGGACTGAACAATAGATCAAAAAGTTATGCTATTAAAAACACATATGCTTTCCTAAGTGAACACCCTGTGCAATGTTTTAAATGTAATGGCCATGGGCACATAGCAAGGTTTTGTTCAAGCACTTCTGTATCAAATCTAAGGCAAGACCATAGATTTCATCATACACATAGAATGCAATGCAGACAGGGAATAAAACATGTGCAATGTTTTAAATGTAATGGTCAAGGGCACATAGCAAGGTTTTGCCCAAGCACTTATGTATTTAATCTAAGGCAAAACCCTAGATTTCATCAGACACAAAGAGTGCAACACAGACAGGGATCATATCATGTGCATAAAAGAAAGGAAAATCTTCATCCTTCAAGGATGCACAAGAGACAACCCCGCAAGAGAAATGTTTAAGTTCACGAACAGGTTCAAAATAGGGAAGTAATTGAAAAACTCAAGCCCAAGTTCAGGAAAGTCTGGAGAAAGGCAGAAGAAAGGAAATCGTGTCTCCTTGGACTGAAGGAGGCTACTCCGCTATTGCACTAAGCCACTCCAGGTGGCACATCCTCAGGGGGAGCAATATTAAAGTTTTATTTTAATGCTCCTATGTATTTATCTGGGTATCTGAGGATGAAAGGCAAGTAGTCGGGATATTGTTGTTTCAGTTGTTAAAGTGTGTTTTTAGTTTTAGTAGTGGTTTGAGGAAGTGTTGTGAATGTGTGCGAAGTGAGTGCAAAGAGAGAGCGGAGTGCCCAGAGAACGTAAAAGGCAAAGATAATCGCTAAGTTCGGATGGAACGACGTAGAACATACTACAGACGTATTTTTGGCTGGGTGGATTGAGGTAGCCTACTGGATTCTCATTGCAAAGAGAGACAAATAGTTGTCATTAGGTTCAATCTTGTTGAGAATATCCAAAATGCATGGTGGAGATGTATGCAGATGCTGCTGGCATTGCAGAACAAAAAGTTGGCCGTGAAGTGTGTGACAAAATGTTGTCTCCTGAGTTGAATAGTTGAAAGTAAGGTGTGACCAGCCGTGACTGTAGAAAACATAGACCAAGTTGAAAATGTAAAAAGTGATTGGTTGAGTTGTGTTGAGATTGGGAGTTAAGTATAGAACATATTGAGTCTCAAACAATTCTCTTTATGCTTCTATGAGGTTGATGAATCACATTGGGTCTCTAACAATTCTCTTTGTGGGTTCATGCTAAGCAAGTTTTTCTTGATGAACTTGTGAGCTGATTTGGACAAGTTCTAGTGAAGACTTGTGAGCTGAATTGGACAGGTTCTAGTGAGGACTTGTGAGCTGATTTGGACAAGTTCTATGAGAGCTTGTTAAGCAGGTTCTGTGTGAGCCTATTGATAGAGTACAGAGAACAGAGTCTCAATGGATAGAGATCCAACAGCCAACACAGTTGAAGATAGATCTGAGTAATGCCTATTATGCTTATCATGATGTTGTCAAACAGAGAAATGAAGTGGTCACATATTCCCAAGAATAGTCTAAGAATTGACTAGCTATCGGGATCAAATTCTCAGGGGGAGCATTTATGCATATGTTTATCATATTGCTCATGTTTATGCTTTTTGCTAACTATAATAATTTTTGCTTGAGAATGTTGTGCATGGACTCAGGGGGAGTTTTGCAACCGCCCTTTGGTATTATTGTCAAAGGGGGAGAAGATTTATAGGTAATTGCACACAATTACGTGTGTTGCCAAAAATTCCAAAGGGGGAGATTGATGAGCAAGGTGCAACCAAAGTATTGTCATTATTGTCAACACAGTCAGGTTGATCAATTGATGCAATGGACAGGAGTTCATTGATGAGCAAGGTGCAGCCAAAGTATTGTCATTGTTGTCAACACAGATAGAGGATCGGTTGATGCAATGGACAGGAGTGCAGAGGTCATTAGATGGATCGGTTGATGAAGTGAACAAGATTTCAGAGCAGTCAGAGCATGTACAGTAAATTTCCAAGAAGATAGAAGTGGCCCAGATTCAAAGGATCAAAGAAAAAGACAAGTAAGAAAACTGTCGCAATATCGCGACATGTTTTCTGTCGCGATTTCACGACATATCAGAGGAGAGAGAAAAAGCTGGAAAAGCTGTCGCGATATCGCGACATGGCTGAGGAGAGAGAAAGTGCAAGGAAAACTGTCACGATTTCGTGACATGTTGGAAGAGAGAGAAAGCGCAAGAAAAACTGTCGCGATTTTGTGACAAGTTGGAAACAAAGAAGGCCAGTAGAAAAACTGTCGTGATTTCACGACATGTTGGAAGCAAAGAAGGCAAGAAGAAAAACTATCACGATTTTGCGACATGTTGGCAGAGAAAAAGCCAAGTGGAAAAACTGTCATGATTTCATGACATGTTGGCAGAGAAAAAGCCAAGTGGAAAAACTGTCGCGATTTCGCGACATGTTGGCAGAGAAGAAGCCAAGTGGAAAAACTGTCACGATTTCGTGACATGTTCGGGAAGAAGGAACTTGCAAAGAAAAGTGTCACGATTTCACGAAAATCTGCAAGAGAGGCAGTACAGACGAAAATGTGTCACGATTTCGCGACATGTTTGAGAGAAAGAGCTTGCAATGAAAAGTGTCACGATTTCACGACAATTTGCAAGAGGAAGAGCTCGAGTGAAAAAGTGTCGCGATATCGCGACATGTTGCATTTTTGCGACCCGAAGAGAAGAGAAGAGCTAAGGAGAAAAGATGTCACGATATCGTGACATGTCGCATTTTTGCGACCAAGAGAGGAGAGATATTGTACGGAGATAGAAATGTCGCGATATCGTGACAACAACAGAGAGGAAGACTCCGAAGGATGAAGTGTCATGATTTTGTGATAAAAGCAAAACAAAAGAGCATGGAAGCAGAAGCGTCATGATTTCAAGACAAATTCAAGGAGGAAGAGCTCAAATGTGAAAGCGTCGCGATTTCACGACATGTTTCATTTTCATGGGCCAAAGACAAAAAAGGCACAAGGCAGCGAAAGTGTCACAATTTTGCAACATGTCATGTTTTCGCTAGTGCAAGCCAAGTAGAGTGTACGGAAGCGAAAGGTGTCGCGATTTCATGACATGTCATGTTTTTGCTGGTGCCTGCAGAGAAGAGTGTACGAAAGCAAAAGATGTCACGATTTCGTGACATGTCAAGTTTTCGCTAGTGCAAGCAGAGAAGAGTGCATGGAAGCAAAAGGTGTCATGATTTCACGACATGTTAAGTTTTCGCTAGTGCAAGCAGAGAAGAGTGCAAGGAAGCGAAAGTGTCATGATTTTGCAACATGTTCTATTTTTGTGGGCAAGAGACAAAGAAGAGCTCAAGGCAGTGATGATTACACAATGACACTGAGAGGAGGGGGTGAATCAGTGTAGCTATTAATTTTTATCTCTACAGTATTTAATATGAAATAAAGAGAACTTGACAACTGAAAAACAACTTGAACAAGAGAGCACACCACAACACTCAATATACCGAGGTTCACCAATTTGGCTACTCCTCAAAAAATGACTGCTTGGACTCCAATCCAAATCCAGCCTTTGCAAAATCAATTTTACAAATACTTTACCAAGACCAACCGGAAGGAGCACCAACCCTCGTAATTTTCTGCTGCAACAGATGGAGCACCAACTCCTAGTACCAAGCACCAACTTGGACTGCAATTCTGATCAATTTAGAATGACATAAAAATGTCTTCACTTTATGCACGACCCTGACTGGTCTGCAATTAACCCAACTCTACACACTCTCACGGCTCTGATTATTTTTCTCTTAATTCTTTTCTAACCCTCCTTTTACAGCAATTTCTCTCTAACACAAAACATCTTCTCTCGTACGATTATTCTTTTATAACCTTTCAATCCTCGCATGCAATCGAATCACATACTCGACCGTTCGAATCCATGCAATACGGCTGTTCGGTTCCATGCACTTCGACCGTTCGAAACCCATCTCTTTGAAAACCCACCCTCCTTCAATGACCTTCAAACCCCCAATACGCTTTATTTCTTGTAGTATGGCAATTTTGTTTCATGCACTTCGACTGTTCAATTTCTTCGAATACGGCTTTTCGAATGCTTTTTCGAAATTCCATATGTGATTCTTCGAAAGCTTTTCGATTCTTCATGTTCGCTTTTCGTATGCTTCAAATACCAAGCCCTTTTTCCTCTTACGCCCCTTAATCCCAAATACGACCTTTCGAATGCTTTTATTATCCTTCATATTCGCTTTTCGAATGCATTTCAATTATGCATGTTTGGCTGTTGCATTGCATGTTCAACACCTGTCAACGTTTAACTGTCTGTCTGACTTCAGTTACTTCTTATGTGACAGACTGCATGACGCTTTTCTGCCACGTGTCACCTTTCATGTTGCTTCGGCATTTTCCCTCGCCAGACTGTTACCTGTCGCGATATCGCGACACTTTTAACTTATGCTGATGTCACCCTCAATGCTGTCACGAAATCGTGACCATTTTGGCTTTTAAAGCTTACCTTCTATTCATGTCGCGATATCGCGACACTTAGAACTTTTGCTGACGTCATCATTAAGCATGTCGCGAAATCGTGACCGTTTTGGCTCTTGGAAGCTTTCCCTGCATCTTGTCGCGATATCGCGACACTTTCAACATTTGCTGACGTCATCCTTAAGCATGTCACGAAATCGTGACGCTTCCGGCTTCCAACAGCTTTCCTTTCATCCTGTCACGAAATCGTGACACTTTTCAACTTTGCTGACGTCATCATCCTTCTTGTCGCGAAATCGTACGACTATTTCCACTCATCATCCGCTTGTCACAAATCATGACACTTTCGGATTCCGTACACTCTTCTTTGCCAGCAGCAACGAAAAAGGAACATGTCACTAAATCGCGACACTATGCTTCATGCAATGGTGAAATTTTTACATCTTTGTGCCTTGTGTTTTCACCTTGCCTCTTTTCATGAAATTTTGACTTGTAATATCATTGCTGCATCTTTCAGATCTACACTTTTGACTAGTAGCGAAATCGCTACACCTTAGTTTCCCTTTGTTTCAACATGTAGCGCCATCGCTACACCTTAGTTTCTCTTTGTTTCAACATGTAGCGAAATCGCTACACCTTAGTTCCATGTATTTTCATCATGCAGCGATATCGCTACACCTTTGTTTCCATTCATTTCAACATGTAGCGATATCGCTACACCTTTGTTTCCTTCTCTCACAGCATGTCGCGAAATCACGACAGTTTTGCTCGCATCTTCTCTCTCCTCTGACATGTCGCGAAATCGTGACAATTTGGCATGCATTTTCTCTCTCCTACTTTTTGTCGCGAAATCGCGACACATTTTCTCTCTCCTCAACGAAAACTCGACATGTCGCGAAATCGTGACATTTTCGGTTGCGCCTTCTCTCTCCTCGACCATGTCGCGAAATCGTGACATAAAACATGTCGCGATATCGCGACACCTTTCTTCCTTGTCTCTTTTTGCCGTTTCGAATCTGGGTCACCTCTCGTTTTCCTTGAAACTTTCTCGCACTTGATCCGATCGACCTCTCGAATCGCATCAATCGCATCAATCTGACTGTGTTGACAACAATGACAATACTTTTGCAATTCTTTTTCTGCACCTTGCTCAACAATCTCCCCTTTGGAATTGTTGGCAACACACTCGCAACCTTGCTTAATTTCTTCTCCCCCTTTGCCAATAATACCAAAGGGTCTGTCGTAGACTCCCCCGAGTCTATGCACAACATTCTCGGACTTAAAAAGTTTGAATGCTCCCCCCGAGAATGTGTTTCCCATAGCTAGTCGGTGCTTGGGTGGTGTGACTACTCCCAACTTCTTCCGAAGGTATTCAAATACTTCCTTTGGCAAAGGTTTTGTGAATATATCAGCTACTTGCTCTGTAGTTGGAACAAAATCCAATTTAACCTCTCCTTCTCGCAACTTTATCCTTCAAGAAATGATATCGGATTGCAATATGTTTGGTTCTTGAATGCATTACTCGATTCTTGGATATGTTGATAGCACTAGTGTTATCACATTTAATTGAAATTGGTTCATTGAAATGAATACCAAGATCTTTCAACGTTTGTCTCATCCATAATATCTGAGTACAACATGTTGTTGCTGCAATGTATTCTGCCTCTGCAGTGGATAGAGATACTGATTCTTGTTTCTTGCTGTGCCATGCTACCAGCCTGTCACCAAGATAAAATGCTCCTCCACTTGTGCTCTTTCTGTCATCAATACATCCCGCCCAATATGCATCAGAATATGCAATCAAAGTGAAATATTTACCTTTTGGGTACCACAACCCATAATCCATAGTGCCCTTGAGATATCTAAAAATCCTCTTTACAGCTGTTACATGAGTTTCTTTGGGACTCGGCTCGAAATCTTGCAACCATACATACCGCTTGTAATATATCTCGGTCTAGTGGTCGTTAAATACAAGCAGAGCTTCCAATCATAGACCCGTACATTGTTTGATCTACATCTCGGGATTTATCATCCTTGCTCAACTTGGCACTCGTTGTCATGGGAGTGCTCGACCGGTTTAATCGTCTTCCATTGTGAACTTTTTCAGCATTTCTTTTACATATTTAACTTGAGAAATAAAAATGCCTTTTTCATTTTGATTGACCTGCAGACCTAAGAAATAAGAAAGTTCACCAATCATTGACATCTCAAATTCTTTTTTCATTTTAATTGATATGTCTTTGCAAGTATTCATCCATGTCGCCGCCAAATATTATGTCATCTACATAAACAACAAGAACAATAAGATGACCCTTCTCTGCTTTGACATATAAGTTGCTATCCACCAAACCTTTCTTAAACCCTTGTTTAATTAGATAATTATCCAACCTTGCATACCATGCTCGGGTGCCTGCTTTAATCCATATAATGCTTTCTTTAACCTCCAAACAAAATCTGGATTGTCACCCAGTTGGAAGCCATCTCGGTTGTTCAATGTAAACCTCTTCTTCCAGCTTTTCCATTCAAAAATGCTGATTTTACATCCATTTGATATACTTTGAAGTTTTTATGAACTCGCTAATGCCGTAAACATTCCGATTGCCTCTAGTCCTGCTACCGGTGCAAAAGTTTCTTCAAAATCAATGCCTTCAACCCGAGCATAGCCTTTACATACCAATCTTGCCTTATTTCCGACAACCTCGCCCATCTTCATTCAATTTATTTCTAAAAACCCATTTAGTGCCAATTATGTTTTTATTTGTTGGTCTAGGTACTAATTCCTGTGTATTGTTTTTCTCTATCTGATCTAGTTCTTCATTGATTGCCTTCATCCAACTTTCATCGATGCTTGCTTCAAGCAACATTTTTAGGTTCAATACTAGATAACATAGAATAGTTCCTCACCATTGTTCTTCTTGTTTGAATACCATCTCTGGGATCCCCAATAATCTGTTCACTTGGATGAATTTTCTGCCAGTTGCCTGTTTTAAATTTCCTGTTTTCTTCTTCTTCATATTCAGTTTTTACACCATCTGGATCAATTTTCTGATTCTTCTCTGTTTCTTTTTCATCATCACCTTCAATGACTTCTTCATACATAGGGTAGTTTTCTTGATAAGTAGTTTCTTGTTCTCTACCTTCATCAACTTTCACATCAACACTTTCAACAATTTTCTTCAACCTCTTGTTGTAGCATGTGTATGCCTTGCTTTTTGTTGAGTAACCGAGAAAGATACCTTCATCAGCTCTATCTTCAAATTTACCGAGGTTATCTTCAGTCCGTTTTATGTAGCACTTGTCTGCCAAATACTTTGAAATGTCTTGTTGTTGCCTTTCTCGCCAAACCACAACTCATAAGCTGTTTTGCTTTCATGTGGTCTCAAGATGCACCTGCTTTGAATGTAAACCGTAGTATGAACCGCCTCTTTCCAAAATCGTCACCTATTTTGTTTTCTCGCCAGGATTGTCCTTGCCATTTCCTGCACCGTTCTATTCTTCCTTTCTACAACACCATTCTCGCCGAGGTGTCCTAGCCGCTGAAAACTGTCTTCTTATCCCATGTTTTTGACAAGATTCTCGCAAATTCTTCGGAGATAAACTCTCCTCCCCCGTCTGATCTTAGGCATTTAATTCTTTTTCCCGATTGATTCTCAACAAGATTTTTGAAGGTTTTAAACATTTCAAAGGCTTCCGACTTGAGTTTCATAAATAGTACCCATGTCATTCTTGAGTAGTCATCTATACACAAGCATAAAATATTTGTGTCCATTTATACTTTCAGCTCTCATGGGTCCACATAGATCAGTGTGAATTAGTTCTAATGGCTTGCTAGTGAAGTATTCTTTTGCTTTGAAAGTGGCTCTGGTTTGTTTTCCCTTTTGGCATGACTCACAGATGCTATTTACAGGTTTGCCAATGTTTGGTATATCTCTAACTGCTCTTTTTGAACCGATTTTTGCCGCATTGTCAAAACTAATATGCCCAAGCCTCTTGTGCCATAGCCGCTTTTCATCTTCCCGTCCCATCAAGCATGTTCCTTCTGTAGTTTCTGAAAGTGTATACATATTTCCTGAAGTTCTCATTCCAATGGCTATTAACTTTCCATTTTTTGTCTTTCTTACTTCACAGCCCTCCTTCTTGAAGATTACATCATGACCTTTGTCACATATTTGACTTACACTTAGCAAGTTATGCTTTAGGCCAATTACAAACAAGACTTCTTTTGATTTTATATTGCCATCACTGATCTTGACTGATCCCTTTCCAACAATATTTGCTCCATCATTATTTCCAAATTTCACGTAACCACCTTCATAATTCTGTAAATTCTCAAACTTTTGCTTGTCACCTGTCATGTGACTGGAACAACCACTGTCAAGTATCCAAGGTGCTGATTTGTTCTGAGCTTTAAAAGCAGTCCTGACAATCAAAGATTCCTTTTCTTTCCATTCTGATTTGATAGCAGATTTTGCTACTTGTTTTGCCTTTGTCCTTTCATTAGCATGTGCCTGTTTTTCAAGAAATTTCTGGTTTTGTTTCAACCCACTTGGCTGAGATTTTCTACCCTGATAATTATTTGATGCAAAAGTGCTTCTCAGCTTTCTAGCAATATGTCCAAAATTATGACAATTATAACATTCAACTGCATAATTCATTAAAGGAGAAAAAACATTTCTGCTGGTAAAATTCCTTTGAGATACATTATGCCTGCAATCTGAAATCTTATGGCCATAAGCATTGCATTTAAAACAATAACCATAAAATGCATGATTAAACCTAGGTGCCGGTCTTTGCCAGTTTGAAGTAGGAGCCATGACTCTTCTCTTCCTCGGATGTGTGACTTTTGTGAATCCATCTTTGTCAGTATTCTTCTTGAATCTCGCATTATTGTTTTCTTTTGCATGATTTTGTTTTTCTGGTTCAACCCTGATCTTTTCTTCTTTCTTTATGGGTTCTATATTCAAGTTCTTTGAATCCTTTGAAGATTCTCCTTCATCAAAGCCTAAACCAAATTTGATGCCGTAAGGCCTTTGGTTATTTAACATTTTATCCAACTTTACAAGTATTTTCTTCAAACTTATGAAAATAGTTCAATTTTCTATTCATCTCCTCTAACCGCATCCTTAACATAACAATGTCTTCCTCTAGCTTGCCGCATTCAACCTGCCTTTACAGCTTAATTGTTCATCAAGAACTTCAGACATTTTCTTGAATTCCTCTCGTCTCGTATTTTCAGATTGTTTATTATGTCTCTGGCATTCTCTAATTTCTTTGAAAAAATTTTATTCTTCTTCCTTTCTCGCACTCAACTCTTCAAGTGCAAGCAACCAATTCTCCTTCCAAATACACTTCACCTTCATCCTTGGAATTTTCATCACCTTCCCGATTTTCCTCTCGTTCTTTCTTCTTCAAGTGCCATGAACGGAGCTTCACCTCCTTCTTCTTCGACTCCTCATCCCGTGCTTTCTTCGAACTCGCCGACATTCTTGGTTATGAAGCTTTTCTTCTTGAAGTTGTTCTTTCTAAAATTTTGTTTCTTCTTCCAGTCACCTTTTTCTTGGTGTGAACCTTCACCATTTTTGGTTCTCTCCTCGCATTGGACATTTGGCCGCAAAATGACCGACTCCTCCACAATTGAAGCATTTAAAAGGTAGCTTCCCTCTATATTTTCCTTTTCCTTTTGTGAGTTTCCGAACAAAATTGGCTTCTGTTTCATCCAATGTTCCTTCATCCTCAGATTCATGTTCAGCTTTTACATTCTTGTGTGCTTTAAAAGCTGCTTCTCTCGTCTCGTAGACTTGGTTTGTCCTATTCTCATTTCATATGCTGTCAGTGGAACCATGCAACTCATCCATGCTGAAGTTGTTTAGATCTTTTGCCTCTTCTATTGCAGAGACTTTGGAGTTAAATCTTTTGTGAAGTGTTCTCGAGAACCTTTTTCACAACAACCGCATCATCAATTTCTTCACCGAGTCCTCTCGATTGCATTAATAATTCCGTTGACTCTCAAGGATATAAGTCTCTATGTTTTCATCTTCATTCATTTGCAAGTGCTTCGAACCGTGCTCGATGAGTTTGCAGCTTTGCTTCCTTAATCTTACCGTCTCCTTCATGGATGCTCTTCAGTTTATCCCACATGTCTTTTGCTGATTTACAACTCATGACTCTTATCAGTTCACTCGTCAACAAGCCCACACATTATGGCATTCTTAGCTTTGGAGTTGTTTTCAAATTTCTTTTTCTCAACAGTATCTGTTGGAGGGGTAGTGGGTGCTGTGTATCCACTATCTACGTAATCCCAAATATCATATCCCAATGCACTCATATATGTTTACATTCCCGAGTTTCCGTAAGGTGTAATTTGTTCCATCAAATAAGGGAGCTTTGTTGGATGAAAATCCTTCACCACCTCGCCATTGTTTCTTCCAAGATCTCCTTAGCCGATTAAGCTTGTACAAGGAACCTTGCTCCGATACCAATTGATGATTACACAATGACACCGAGAGGGGGGGTGAATCAGTTGTAGCTATTAATTTTTATATCTACAACATTTAATATGAAATAAAGAGAACTTGACAACCGAAAAACAACTTGAACAAGAGAGCACACCACAACACTCAATATACCGAGGTTCACCAATTTGGCTACTCCTCAAAAAATGACCCGCTTGGACTCCAATCCAAATCCAGTCTTTGCAAAATCAATTTTACAAATACTTTACCAAAGACCAACCGGAAGGAGCACCAACCCCCGTAATTTTCTCGCTGCAACATGCATGGAGCACCAACTCCTAGTACCAAGCACCAACTTGGACTGCAATTTTGATCAATTTAGAATGACATAAAAATGTCTTCACTTTATGCACGACCCTGACTGGTCTGCAATTAACCCAACTCTACACACTCTCACGGCTCTGCTTATTTTTCTCTTGATTCTTTTCTAACCCTCCTTTTACAGACGAATTTCTCTCTACCACAAGCAACATCTTCTCTCGTACGATTATTCTTTTATAACCTTTCAATCTCGCATGCAATCGAATCACATACTCCGACTGTTCGAATCCATGCAATACGGCTGTTCGGTTCCATGCACTTCGACCGCTCGAAACCCTCGCAATACCGTCTTTTGAAAACAATTCTCAACACCCCCCCCCGTCAATACGTCGAAACCCCCCGTTTCGATTTCTTGTAGTATGGCAATTTTGTTTCATGCACTTCGACTGTTCAATTTCTTCGAATACGGCTTTTCGAATGCTTTTTCGAAATTCCATATGTGATTCTTCGAAAGCTTTTCGATTCTTCATGTTCGCTTTTTTGTATGCTTCAAATACGTTTAACACCTCACTTTATTATCCTTCATATTCGCCTCTTGAATCGCAAATACGACCTTTCGAATGCTTTTATTATCCTTCATATTCGCTTTTCGAATGCGTTTCAATTATGCATGTTTGGCTGTTGCATTGCATGTTCAACACCTGTCAACGTTTAACTGTCTGTCTGACTTCAGTTACTTCTTATGTGACAGACTGCATGACGCTTTTCTGCCACGTGTCACCTTTCATGTTGCTTCGGCATTTTCCTGCCAGACTGTTACCTGTCGCGATATCGCGACACTTTTAACTTATGCTGACGTCACCCTCAATGTTGTCATGAAATCATGACCATTTTGGCTTTTAAAGCTTACCTTCTGTTCATGTCGCGATATCGCGACACTTAGAACTTTTGTTGATGTCATCATTAAGCATGTCGTCGAAATCGTGACCGTTTTGGCTCTTGGAAGCTTTCCCTGCATCTTGTCGCGATATCGCGACACTTTCAACATTTGCTGACGTCATCCTTAAGCATGTCGCGAAATCGCGACGCTTTCGGCTTCCAGCAGCTTTCCTTTCATCCTGTCACGAAATCGTGACACTTTTCAACTTTGCTGACGTCATCATCCTTCTTGTCGCGAAATCGTGACCCTTTCGACTCTTGCTGACGTCATCATCCTGCTTGTCATGAAATCGTGACACTTTCGGCTTCCGTACACTCTTCTTTGCCAGAAGCAGCAAAAAAGGAACATGTCGCGAAATCGCGACACTATGCTTCATGCAATGGCGAAATTTTTACATCTTTGTGCCTTGTGTTTTCACCTTGCCTCTTTTCATGAAATTTTGACTTGTAATATCATTGTCGCATCTTTCAGTTCTACACTTTTGACTAGTAGCGAAATCGCTACACCTTAGTTTCCCTTTGTTTCAACATGTAGCGCCATCGCTACACCTTAGTTTCTCTTTGTTTCAACATGTAGCGAAATCGCTACACCTTAGTTCCATGTATTTTCATCATGCAGCGATATCGCTACACCTTTGTTTCCATTCATTTCAACATGTAGCGATATCGCTACACCTTTGTTTCCTTCTTTGCTAGCATGTCGCGAAATCACGACAGTTTTGCTCGCATCTTCTCTCTCCTGACATGTCGCGAAATCGCGACAATTTGGCGTGCATTTTCTCTCTCCTACTTTTTGTCGCGAAATCGCGACACATTTTCTCTCTCCTCAACGAAAACTCGACATGTCGCGAAATCGCGACATTTTCGGCTGCGCCTTCTCTCTCCTCGACCATGTCGCGAAATCGCGACAGAAAACATGTCGCGATATCGCGACGCTTTTCTTCCTTGTCTCTTTTTGCCAGTTTTTGAATCTGGGTCACCTCTCGTTTTCCTTGAAACTTTCTCGCACTTGATCCGACCGACCTCCGAATCGCATCAATCGCATCAATCTGACTGTGTTGACAACAATGACAATACTTTTGCAATTCTTTTTCTGCACCTTGCTCAACAGGCAGCGAAAGTGTCACGATTTCGTGACATGTTCTGTTTTCGCAGGTGCAAGCTGAGAAAAGGACAAGGAGGAGGAAAGTGTCATGATATCACGACATGTCTTGTTTTCGCGATCAAACGCCAAGGAAGAGTTAAAGGGGCAAAAATATTTTGATATCATGACATGTTGTTTCTGCATGATAAAAAGTAGAACCCAGCCGAAGTAAAGTTAACTGAAGGAAAACGACAGTTACAGATGCATTTGCAGAGGAATTACATGCAGCTAAAATTAGAAGAGTTAACTAAAGTCAGTACAACAGTTACAGGTGCAGTTATAGATAGAAATCATGCAATTAAATAAGAATAGTGAACTGAAATAATTACGGCGATTATAGGCGATATACGGTGACAAGAAACGAAGTCATTATTGCGATTACAGGAGTCATTACAAAGAAATATCATGCAGCAGTTGGTTACCGAAAGTCATCAGACGAAGACCATGAGTTGGACAGAGAAATGTCTCGAAGCCCAAACAAAGAACTATTCTATTAATAAGATTGCATGTGAGAATAAAGGAGTCGTTACTATTAACAGGCTGCATGCGCAAATATGGAAGTTAAGAATAGAAACAAAACACTATTATAAAAGGAGATTTGTGTGAAGTAGTAAGGTTGAGCTCTATGCCAGAAGAGTGAGAGCAACGTGTTGCTCAGTAGGAAAGAGTGTTGCTGTATAGAGGGATAGTGCGATGGGCTGTTACAAAGCTGGAAGAATGTTGTAAGAAGTACAGAGTTGTGAGAGCTGCAAGAGTAAGCCATAAGAAAAGTCTGTAAGTGTGCAGTAAGTGAGTTGTGAGAGTGTTGTAAGAGTGCAGTAAGCAGAGAGCAAGAGTGCAGTAGATAGAATGTAGCAGATAGAGTGCAGCAGATAGAATGCAGCAGATAGAGTGCAGCAGATAGAGTGGAGAGAGAGAACTGCTGAGAAAAGAGCAATGGAGAAAGAGAGCAGCTGATAGAGTGTGACTGAGAGAGTGTGGCTGTAAGTGTGCAGAAGGAATATGTGTTTCCTGAATTGAAAGAGAGGTTGGGTGAGTTATAGACCAGTGAGGGTCTTATAAAAGTGAAGGCATATTTATGTCAATCTAAGATTCAAAATAGAAATCCAAGTTGGTGCTTGGAATCAGGGGTTGGTGCTCCTTCCAGTTGGTGCTGGTAAATTAGGGGTTGGTGCTCCTTCCAGTGGGTGTTGGTAAATTGATTGTAAAGTTGGTGCTTTACAAAGGTTGGATTTGGATGGGAGTCCAAGCAGTATATTTTTGAGGAGTAGCCAAAACTGGTGAACCTCGTTACATCTTGAGTTATGTGATGCTCTCTTGTGATACTTGTTGTTTCTGGTTTTAAGCTTTCATTTTCAGATTTAAGAGTTGTAGATTTGAAATTAAATAGCTACATTGATTCACCCCCCCCCCTCAGTGCCATTTTAATACTAACACTTCGAACTGAGCTCGATGTGTTTGTAACTTGGCCTCCTTGATCTTATCGTCTCCTTCATGAATACTCCTCAGTTTGTCCCATATTTCTTTTGTCGATTTACAATTCATGACCTTTACTAGTTCACTGTCTACTAATCCGCACAAGATGGCATTCGTTGCTTTTGAGTTACTCTCAAACAATTTCTTTTCATCAGCCTCTTTTAGAGTGGTGGGAATTGTGTATCCACTAACTATTGAATCCTAGATGTCACATCCCAAAGCATAGAGATATGTCTGCATCGTGATTCTCCAGAATGCGTAATTAGATCCATCAAACAATGGTGCTTTGTTTGATGAGAAGCCTTCACCACCTGCCATGTGTTACTTCCAAGATCACCCTAGCTGGTTAAGCTTGTATAGGGACTTAGCTCTGATACCAATTGTTAGTCTTACAATGACACCGAGAGGGGGGGGTGAATCAGTGTAGCTCTTTAAAATTGAATTTACAGATCTTAATATAGTAGCAATTAACACTTATTACAAGATACAACAAGAATCACAAAAGAGCATCACACAACACAAGATTTAATGAGGTTCATCAATGTGGCTACTCCTCAAAAATGACTTCTTGGACTACCATCCAAATCCAACCTTTGCAAAGCAATAACTTTACAATCACTTTACCAACACCCACTGAAAGGAGCACCAACCCCTTATTTATTTGCACTAATAGAAAGGAGCACCAACCCCTGATTTACCAGCACCTGCTGGAAGGAGCACCAACCCCCTGATGCCAAGCTGCAACCTGGACTTGAATTATGAATCTAGAAGATTAACAAAGAGATACCTTTGCATTTACAACACCCCAACTAGTCTGCTTCACCTTTGCGATCTCTGCACTCTCTACTCTCTCTGTGAAATCACTTTGCCCAATCTTCTACGTCACAGTCGAACGATCATCTTCTCCATTTTGCACACTCTGCTTCCTTTGCGAATTTCACACTTAGCATGATTCGACACGACTCACACTCTGCGCTCTCGACCGAACTTCACACACATCGACGTGTTTAATTCTTCAAACAACCTTCCTTTTATAACAACATTTTCATGATCAAAAACCCTGATCTTAGTCAACTGTAAACCCTGATCTTAGTCGGCTGCCAACCCTAATATTAGTCGGCTGCAAATCCTAATCTTAGTCGGCTGTAAAACCTGATCTTAGTCAGCTGCAAACCCTAATCTTACTCGATTGCAAACCCTAATCTTAGTCGGTTGTCATAGGTCTTCGTTGGCTTCAACTCAACCGCGAAAAAGCAACATGTCATGATATCGCGACACTTTCGCCTCCTTGCTTCTCTTCTTGGCTTGTACCCGCGAAAACTCAGCATGTCACAAAATCGTGACACTTTCACCTCCTTGTCTCTTTTCTTGGCTTGTGCCAATGAAAACACAGCATGTCGTAAAATCACGACACTTTTGCCTCCTTGTCGCTTTCCTTGGATTCGGGTCGCTAAAACTCAACGTGTCGCGATATCGCGACACTTTCGCCTCCTTGCCTCTTTCCTTGGCTTCGGGTCACGAAAACCCGACGTGTCGTGATATCGCGACACTTTGTCTCCTTTGCTCTTTCCTTGGCTTTGGGTCATGAAAACCCGACGTGTCGTGATATCATGACACTTTGTCTCCTTTGCTCTTTCCTTGGCTTCGGGTCGCAAAAACCCGACGTGTCGCGATATCGTGATACTTTGTCTCCTTTGCTCTTTCTCTTGCCTTCGGGTCACAAAAACACGACGTGTCGCGATATCACGGCACTTTTTCTCCTTTGCTCTTTCTCTTGCCTTCGGGTCACGAAAATGCGACATGTCACGATATCGCAAAATTTTCTTTCCTTTACTCTTTTTCTTGCAATATGTCATGAAATCATGACACTTTTTCTTCTGTACTATCTCTCTTGCAATATGTCGCGAAATCGCGACACTTTTCTTACTTGTTCTTTTTCCTTCGAACTTGTCGCGAAATCGTGACACTTCTTCCTGCTTTCTCTTTTTCTTCCAACATGTCGCGAAATCATGACAGTTTTGCTTGCTTGCGCTTTCTCTCTGAACATGTCACGAAATTGTGACAGTTTTGCTTTCTTCTCAACATGTCGCGATATCGTGAAAGTTTTTCTTTCTTGCTCAACATGTCGTGATATCGTGACAGCTTTTCTTCCTTGTGATTTTATTTGGATTTTTTGCATATGGGAAACTTCGATATTTTGGAGAATCACTGTACATATTCTGAAGAACCTCTTAACTCCTGTCACCTGCATCAACCGATCTGTCTGACTGTGTTGACAACAATGACAATACTGTTCCTGCACCTTGATCAACACTTGAAGCTCAAAAATAGGAGAGAGGAACAAAAGAAGAGTACCACAAAGCAACAAGGCAAGCAAGCCCACATAAATTATGTGGTACTGAATCTCCAATGGGAGGACAAGGGGCAACAAAAATAGAAATATCAGGTCCAACCTCCCCTACACAGTATGACAAGCGCAATAACAACTACAAGGGCAAGAACAAAGAGCAACTCCCACCTTGCTAGTTGACACCATTGACGGAATTGTTGACAACAATTTTCCATCAGTTATGCGAGGCCAAGGCAATCAGATTTCCTGAAATCAAGATGATAGACCCCAATCAACCCAAACCAAAGGGGTTCCAAGATGATATATTTTACATCTTTCATAGAATGAAAGGTCATGACATCGAGGTGTGTTGGTCTTTCAAACACCTAGTACAAAATATGATCAACAAGGGTGAGATTGTAGTGCCTTACAACCCGCATGTGCCCGACAATTAAAATATGGGGATTTACAAGAACCCCTTACCAAATCATGAGGCACCTCAAAAAAACATTGGTCAAGTTAACCAGGTATGAGTCGAACCACCTACCCAGGGGTTTGTAGGTATGGTGAACATTGTCACCAGATATGGGTGGTACGAACAGTCGAATCAACCTCATGCTCCTATTTAGATACAAGCCACGCCAAATCAACAGCCGACACAGAATATTCCAGGCCCACTAACAAGACCGTTGGTGACCATAAGGAGCAGGTTGGTCCAAAACCTGTAGATAACTCCTGCGAAGTTGTCAATATATGAATTAATTCAGAAGTACCCCAGACACAAGGAGACTCTTATGGACATTTTGAGGTCCATTTAAGTACAGGCCCAGGATGCGTAGGCATTCACAAATTTCGTGGGACATGTACAACAGTGTCAGGAATCGATGATCCAATTTTATGATCATGAGATAAAGACAGTTTCTACAACTATGATCGACCCGTCGTTGCATATAATCATATGTGTGAATCACATGCCATTTAAAAGGGTCTTGATCGATACTGGCTCATCGATCAACATAATAACGACCAAGGCACTGAGTCATTTGAAGCTACCTAAATCACATATTATGCCAACTACATTTATATTGAGAGCATTTAACGATGCACTCTATTTGACTGTTGACACAATTATCCTACCCATGCAGGTAGGTCTGAAGACCATTTCAGTAATGTGTCACATGATAGAAGGGGCCATGCAGTACAACATTTTACTCGGTAGGCCTTGGATTCATGAAATGTGTTGTGTCCCCTCGATATTGCATCAATGCGTGAAATATATTCACGAGGGACTGGTTCACGTAGTACCATAGGATGAGGAGCCATTTAAGTTCGTGAACCTAGCAAATTTGCTTGGGGTTTCATACTCCCATAAACGCACCTGGATGTTCAACTGTCATCGCCAATAAAGAAACCAGGAGGTAAACCGACAGTGCATGATCAACAAATGTCATATTCATCACACAGATCGGAGCACACCACTACCACTTCCTTAAAACCATTGACATCAGTCATGCTTCGAGATGACAAGAAATTAAAGGCAAATATGGGCGAGAAAGAGAAATAGCTTGAGCCCGAACCAATCGCCGAGGACATTCCCATTCCCATGGAAGTTGAGGAACCCCAAGACAAAGTCGAGGAGGCACCTCAGCCTGCCTCACCTGCATCTTCAGCAGGGTTATCTACACCACGAGTGACTATACATCTTGATAATACCATATTAGGCGAGTACCTTGTGCAAAATGTGACCTTCGGACCAATTCTAAAGACTACGCAAGAGATGGGTAGACCATTTGCTCATCGTTATCCAGTTGGATCGGTGGTTCCATTGGGAGAGCCGCCTAACCAAACTAACTTTATCTATGCGGGGCTAGATCAGCTTCCAATGTGAGAGCCCATGGATGAAGATGATAAGGAACCTTTTGCGGTAAACGTTTGTTATTTGTCTAATCTGGAGTATGCCATGCATATTTTGAGCTATATATACAACCTTGGTCTCTTTGAACAAGGACGAAGGACTCTGCTGGAACCTTATTATCATTTAGTCACTGATAGATTTTGTCTAGGGTTACAGATACATGGACAGGATGATTTACTCTGTTAGAATATTTATATTACATTAATTAAAGTTACCAACATTATAGGAGTGGTACGTAGTTATTTTTTTTGAGTTTAATAACTGCCCAGGTTGGTTCAAACTGCCTCAACGGAGTTTTTGTAAATCATATATATTTTCTCCAAATATGAAATGGAAACTAATGCTTCAGTTCGTAACATGGCATCAGAGCATTGAACGAGTTTTGGCAATGTGAATTTTCTTTGGGCAAGGTGGATAACATTTACCACTCCATAATCACACTGCCTGAGATTTGCAGGCAGCACTCCAAACAAAGTAGAGTCGTGGCCTGAGAAGCGTGGACGTGCAGACATTGGTGACGCCCAATGATTGCTCATTCGTGAGACAATACGTCTCGTTCCAAGCCAGTGCCCCAGACGACTTCCCAGCTAGCCAGCACCCCGGACGACTTCCCAGCCAGCGTCTCGGATTGACCGTGGCATTTCGCACGCAGAGCCAGCGCCCCGAACGACTTCCCAGCCAGCTAGTGCCCTGGATGACTTCCCAGCCAGCGTCTCGGATTTACCGTGGCATTTCGCGCATAGAAGTTTGCGGCGCCGAACGATTGCAGCCAGCAAAAGGCCTACCATCGATTTATGAGCAGCGGTGAGATTTTTTGTTCGGAGGAAAAATTCTCTGGAGTTGAGCAGCGGTGAGTTTTTTCGTTCGTCTGAAAGCTACAAGGGATTGGTAGCCAGCACATCTGGCCGCACGGACGCCTGCCATCGGCGGTATTGCTCTCCTGTTTTAAAAAAAATCAATCCTTAAGTTTTTTTTTTAATTTAACTTTGCCAACGTCTCGGATTGGCCGCACGACATTGTTTTTTAAAAAATCAATCATTAAGTTTTTTTTAAATTTGCACGGTATTGCTCTTCTTTCCATCCGGCGGAGTAGCCGAGATGGTCTTGTGCTAAGGTGCGTAAGGCATAGGGTGCAGGTTCAACTCCCGCAAGGTGTAAAGTTTTTTTTAACAAGTTGCTGCCAAACATGACGCCCGGATTTTTTTTTTTTTGATGCCCCGAGGGTCGTGTTGACGCCTCGTCATTTTTTGTGACGCCCCAAGAAGTTTAAAAAAAAAAAAACGACATGTCAATATGTCCATTGTTGCTATATTCTATTTTGCCCTCACAAGATAGAAGAGGGAATTCCAATTTTTTCAATCCCTCAGAAAGAAGACTTAGATAGCAACTCAAAGGTGCATTTTCGATTTTACTTGACACCTTCTTTTGTCAAATTTGGGTGCATTTTTGGTTGAACCCGACACCTATGTGAGAAGTTTTTTTTGTGCGCATGCTTGTTTGATTATTGCATTTTTTTTCTGCAATTACAAATCATCTACATCAAGGCATCCACTACTTCTCTCAGCATATGTTGCACAGGTTAAAAAAAAAAAACAAGCAGTTATCTCTTTGCACAGGGGTCTTCATTGATCATCTACTTGATGTTCTCTCACCAACACTAATTTTACTTCTAGTTTTGTTTTTTGACTTAATTACCTCCAACTGATTATTCTTCTTCCGAAGATTCTCAGGCAGGTGTCATTAACATCTCTTTGAGTGAAATTTTTTCCCCCATTGCTATTGTGTTTAGGCGTAAATCCTGACGAAAGTCTTGGTCTCCAAAGTGTTTAGGGGAAGTTACGCCCCACGCATGCGGATTCCTGTCTTTCTAAGGTAGGTGCCATCAACAAAGCAATCCTTTTCAGTTGCCTATGTTCCACATACCATTCTGATCTTCATAATACCTATAGTCTCCCTCACGTAAGGGCGGGTATTGTTTTGCTTCGGTTCGGGTATAAGCGGCACGGCAACGAGTATATCGAAAAGGGGACCATTTGGCGCTATAAGGAACCCTAAACAATGGCTACAGTGCACAAGTATCTTTCAGATGCCCAATTGCTCAAAGGCACCAATTTTGTGCCATGGAAGCATAAAATGAAAGCCATTCTTCAAGTCAAAAAATTATGGGATGTCGTCAGTGGCACTACCTCTCGTCCCACCACAGCAGGGACAGATCAAGATACATTTGATGATCAGGATAGGAAAGGCCTTATGTTTTTGTTACTTGCCATAACAAATGAGGTTCAACCTCATATTTGTGATGCCACGACCAGTAAAGATGCGTGGGCAGCATTGATTACTGTGTATGAAGGAAAGAATAATTCCACTATACTTCACCTACAAACTCAGCTTCACAATCTCACTATGAATTCAGGGGAAACTGTTGAATTATTTCTCTGCAAAGTGGCAGAATTGAAAGCAAAACTTAATACTATGGGAAAACCCATAGATGATGATCTTTTGACATCTGTTATTTTAAGGGCACTCCCACCATCTTACAAAAGTTTTATCACTTCACTCAATGTTTCTGGCAGAACATTAACTTTTGTTGAATTGGTTAATTTGCTGCAAACTGAAGAAGCCAATCAAGTACAGAAAGATGAGGAACTTGCCACTGCTCTTTCCACCCGTCAAAAGGGTCCCAAGCAAGGACAGTTGCAGAAGGGAGGGTCTTCTTCCAAAGGCAAAGGCAAGCCCAATCTCCAGCGAGATAAATATTGTAAGATCTGTGACATGAACAATCATGATACCAACAGGTGTTGGTTCAAAAACAAACAACAGAATGATCCCTCCCAACATAAGAAAGGCAAGGGGAAGCAAAAATATCCCCAGCATCGCAAACAACAACAGGGTCATGTTGCTTATGCAGATTCCCATTCAGATGATTCTGATTCGTCTTCAGATAATGATTTCGAAAGAGCCCACAAGGTTCTCATGACCCATACTGCCTCTTCCAAATCCGATGATGTATGGTATATTGATTCTAGAGAAAGCAAATATATGACTGGGAACAAGTCCTGGTTTCAAACTTTCCACGCAAGAGAAGGCAAACCTGTCACTATTGCAGACAATCAAGTCTATCAAGTACAAGGTGAAGGGGATGTTACAATCACACTCCCTGATGGTTACTGTGCCATAGAGAACGTTCTCTATGTTCCTGGCCTTGCCAACAATCTCTTATCTATTCCATAGATGTTAGATAGACATATGGATGTTGTTTTTCAAGTTGAAAAAGGAAAAAAGAGATGTTTCATCAGTCACCAAGGTCACCACATTGCCACTGGCTCCTACAAACATGGATTATTCATTTTGGATACAGTTTCTGCATCCCATACTGCCCTCATTGCCACTACAACAGCAGCTACTTCATTATGGCATAAAAGATACGGGCACCTCAGTTTCGGGTATTTACTCGAATTAAGAAAATACGACATGGTCAAAGGGCTTCCTCAACTTTCATCCGTTCTCCCAGTGTGCTCAGATTGTCTAGTAGGGAAACAACATCGAGTTCCATTTGAGACAAGTTCTTCTCGCTCAAAAAAACCCTTGGAGTTAATCCACGCAGATCTGTGCGGTCCTTTCCCAACCAGTCATGGTGGCAAGAGGTATTTTCAGCTCTTTGTTGATGACTACTCCCAAAAAATATGGGTCTCTTTCCTTGCACTCAAGTCAGAAGCTCTTCTCTACTTTTAGCAGTTCAAGAGACAAGTTGAGAAGGAAACAAATTGTTCCATCAAAAACCTCCGCTCAGATCGAGGGGGGGAATACACCTCCAAGGAATTTTCAGCATTTTTGGAAAAACATGGGATCAAGAGACAACTCACTACAGCATATACACCACAACAAAATGGAGTTGCAGAAAGAAAAAATCGCTCCATAGTAGAAATGAGTCGGTGTATGTTAAAAGGAGCAAACTTAGAAAAACAATATTGGGCGAAGCGATAAACACAACATCTTACCTACTAAATAGAGCACCTACAAGGGCTCTACAAGGACAAACTCCACAAGAAGCCCGGAGTGGTAAGAAACCCTCAATTTCTCATCTGAAAGTTTTTGGATGCCAAGCTTTTATGCATATTCCTAAACAGAAAAGAAGGAAACTAGATGAGAAAACTCAAAAATGTATATTTCTTGGTTATGATGAATATTCAAAAGGATATCGGTTGATTGATCCTATAACCAAGAAAACACACATCAACAGAGATGTAGTATTTGATGAAACTTTCACATCAAATAACACACTTGTATACCTTAAAGAAGATGAACCTAAGAAAGAAGCAGCACCTCCTCAGAAGAAGGTTCCTAAGTGGTATACTAGTACATTGCAAGATTCAAAATTGACATCACTTCTAGATCTAACTCTAGATCGACCCGCTACTCGCAGTATGACTCAACACAAAAGAGCAGATGATGCAACATCAGTAACAGATGTTGATGACCTTTGTCAACATTTTGATGATTTATCTGTGAATGTAGAAAAAGATGAGGATATAGATATGGAAGATGAAAAAGTTCTATCTAACAATACTAGATGAAAAAGAACCCACATCAGTCTCAGATGCACTCAGTAAAGATCAATGGAAAAGCTGCTATGGATGCAGAACATACATCTCTAATGAAAAATCAAACTTGGAAGTTAGTGAATTTGCCTTCAGGAAAGAAACCCATTGGTTGCAAATGGGTATTCAAAATCAAATATAAGGAAAATGGTGCAATAGATAAATATAAAGCCCGACTTGTTGCAAAGGGCTATGCACAAAGAGAAGGCATAGACTATGAAGAGACATTTGCTCCTACTGCTAAAATGACCACTATTCGAGTTATGTGTGCAATGGCAGCTCAATTTGGTTGGCAGCTACATCAGATGGATGTAAAGAGTGCTTTCTTAAATGGTGACCTACAAGAAGAAGTCTATATGACTCAACCTAAAGGTTTTGTAGTTCAAGGGCAAGAACAGAAAGTCTGTAAGCTGATCAAATCTCTATATGGACTTAAACAAGCTCCTCGAGCTTGGTATATCAAAATTGATAGTCATCTAGTGCAACATGGTTTCAAAAGAAGTCCTGCAGATTCTAATCTATATATCAAGAACAATGGTTCTAACATAGTAATTTTAGTACTATATGTGGATGATCTGATCATAACGAGCGATTCGGAGAGTATGATCAAAACAGTAAAGGAAGATCTCAATACCTCTTTTGAAATGACAGATCTTGGACTTCTCCACTATTGTCTTGGTCTAGAAGTAACTCAATACAAGCATTGCATACAAGTTACTCAAAAGAAATATGCCAAGACTCTAATTGATAAGTATCGGATGACTGACTGCAAGCCCAAAGCTACACCAATGGAAGCAGGACTTAAGTTATCCCGATTCGATGAATCTCCAAAAATAGATAGTACTCTCTATCGTCAGTTGATTGGGAGTCTCATCTATCTCACAAACACCAGACCAGATCTTAGTTTTGTTGTGGGTTATCTTTCACGATTCATGCAGGATCCTAAAGTTAGCCACTGGAAGGCAGCAAAAAGAGTTCTTCACTATGTCAGTGGTACGACATATATCGGCCTGGAATACAAAAAGAATAACAAATTCTATCTTCAAGGGTACACGGACTCTGACTATGCTGGATCCATAGATGACCGAAAATCAACTGCAGGTTATATTTTTCACCTTGGATCTGGTCCTGTCTCTTGGCATAGCAAGAAGCAACATGTTGTTGCTATCTCTTCTACTGAGGCAGAATATCGAGCAGCTAGTGGAGCAGTCTGCGAGATCATATGGTTACGTCGCATCCTCACAAATATGGGCCTTCCAAAGACACTTCCTTTACATTTATTTTGCGACAATCAAGGTGTTATGAATCTTGTCAAAAATCCTATCTTTCATGATCGCACCAAACACATTGACACTAGGTGTCATTTCATTCGAGATGAGATTCCAAAGCATCATATCCAGCTCCACTACATTCCCACAGATGAGCAAATAGCGGACATCTTCACCAAAGCGCTTGCTCGAGTCAAATTTGAATTGTTTCGCAATGCTATGTGTAGTCAACATTAATGTAATAAGGGGGGATGTTAGAATATTTATATTACATTAATTAAAGTTACCAACATTATAGGAGTGGTACGTAGTTATTTTTTTCCAGTTTAATAACTGCCCAGGTTGGTTCAAACTGCCTCAATGGAGTTTTTGTAAATCATATATATTTTCTCAGAATATGAAATGGAAACTAATGCTTCAGTTCGTAACATACTCGCAGTATCCCTAGATCATTTATACCTCAGCATTGCGGACGATGTGGATTTTAATCCATATCATCCGGATCCTTCCAAATTTTGGAGGAATCACCCTATGATATCTGTCATCACCATTGAGCCACTCGAAGATCATCGTGAAGGGATCCTTGAGCAGACTGAGGTAGAAATAAACCCCAGATATCAACTGGGACACCAAACCCATGAGCCAGTCAACGACACAGACATGCAGGGGTGCAATCCCATTACTACAAGTGATCTCGAGCTAGGAGATCTTTGTAATGAATATGAAGTGGAGTCCACCTTCGATATGAGTGGACCAGGATATGATGTAGATGAGGATTCCCCAAACGATAATGGATCTGGAGATGAAGTCGAAGGCACTTATGTAAGGCCTTTGTATGTGCATCATCTATTGCCTAGGGAATCAATATAGGATATCAAAGATATCCTTCCCAATGTTTATCATTCAGAGGAAGATATTGAGCCAGTCCTCTTCACAGTGTTGTACATAAGGTATAATTATTCGGTTTACCTAGATAGCGACGACAGTGTTCAAGAAGTAAGATTCATGGGACGTCATTTAGAGGAACTCCCTCCAGGAGTGGGGGTGAATGAAGGATTCTATTATGACAGTGACGAAGAAGATGAGTTAGAGAGGGCCTACCTTGGTCCTTATTTGCGTTACCGTCATCAACCCATCGACATCGATGAGGTCTATAGGCAGCTACATGTTGGTCTGCATCTAAGAGCAAGATAGTTAAACTTGGATCAAATCCATCGGTTGGTAAATCCCCTTCCATCAACCTACATGCAGCTCCATTAACCGAATGATCCTATTTTGCATTCAGTGCATATGGAGGATCTAGTTATTCGTAGTCCTCACAGAGAAGACCCTTTTGTGCCTGTGCCATTAGAGCTAGATCGTGGGTATAAGGACTATGTAGATTTTGTAGAAGTCAGTCCGTGTGGTCCTGGAAATCAATTCTATTCCATAAACTTGGTCTCCATTGATTTGACCACTCCACTACGCAATCCAGCAGATCCGTCTAAACCATTTTATCTTAATAAAGATGCTATCAACTGGGATTGCGCTGACTCACCCATCGAGCCTGAGGATTTCTTCCCCAACGAAGAAATTTTGCAACCTTTCCATTTTGCACCAGGCTACGCATACGATGTTTATCATGCCAAAAATACTTCCAATACGAAACCACTCAACCCGGTTGATGACATTCATTTTATTCCTACACCTCACCAGCTTGAGGAGGGATCACATATGTCGGTAGAGGAAACCTTTGAGGTGGATATCAGTGATGATCCTGCCAGCGCAAAGAAAGTTAAATTTAGAGAGAGTCTCACTCCAAATGAGCGGGCCACCCTCATCCCTCTATTGAAAGAGAGACCAAATTTGTTTGCTTGGTCGTATAAGGATATGCCAGGTCTAGACCCAAAATTGGTTACTCATAACCTTTCGCTAGACTTGACGAAGAAGCCGGTCAAGCAAAAGCTTAGGAAAATGCACCCAACAGTAGCCTTAATGGTGAAATATGAGCTACAAAAATTGTTGGATGTGGAATTTGTGATTTCCATCGATTATCCAGAATGGGTGTCCAATATGGTACCCGTGGGAAACCCCGATGGAAGGATCTGTATTTGCATGGATTTTAGAGACCTAAACAAGGCAACACCCAAAGATTCATTTTCGTTGCCCAATATTGATGCTCTCATAGATGCAACTACAGGTCACAAAATGCTCTCCTTAATGGATGATTTTTCTGGTTACAATCAAATTCGGATAAAACCCGAAGACTAGCACAAAACCACATTTATAATACCATGGGGAACATTTTGCTATAAATTTATGCCATTCGGCCTCAAAAATACTGGTGCCACATATCAACGGCCCATAACATATATTTTTTATGACTATATGCACAAAATTCTTGAAGATTATATCGATGACTTGTTAGCCAAGTCATTGCTATGAGAAGAGAATGCAGAGGTCTTAAGGAAAGTCTTCGATCGCCTGATAGAGCACAATGTTAGGCTGAATCCAAAAAGTGCGTATTTGGTGTAACTTTTGGAAAATTACTAGGGTTCATTGTCTCAAAGAGAGGCATCAAAGTAGACCCAGCAAAGGTCAAGGCCATTTTGGAAATGCATCCGCCCACAAATATTAAGGAATTAAGGAGCCTTTAGGACAAGGTAGCTTCGATAAAGCGATTTATCGACCAACTATCGGATAAATATCGACCCATGAATCAACTGCTACATAAGGATATCCCATTCAACTGGGATGAGGACTGTAAGGCAGCCTATGCTGAGATAAATCAATACTTGGCGATGCCACCAGTGCTAGCTCCACCAAGGCCAGAGGTGTCTTTTCTACTATATATATCGGCGACTGACTTTGCACTGGGAACCATGTTAGCCCAAAAGAACGTGCAAGGCAAATAATAAGCCATATATTACATTAGTCGAACCTTGGTGAGCTATGAGCTCGAGTATGCATACGTGGAAAAATTGTGTTTAGCAGTAGTGTTCGCTACAAATAAATTGTGACACTATATGTTAAGTCATACGACATATGTTATATCCAAACAAAATCATTTACAGTACATGATGAGTAAGACTTATCATAGTACACGTACTACGATGTGGATCATTCTTTTGATAGAATTCGATCTAGAATTTATAAGCCAAAATTCCATTAAGGAACAGGTCATAGCAGATTAATTAGCTAAGGCACCACTGTCAAATAGTAGGCCTCTAACATTTGAGGTTTTGGACGATGCAGTTTTCATTGTATTTGAAGCTCCCAAACCTGAAGAACCATAGAACAATGCTGATATGACTCTGTTCTTTGATGGTTCAAAGTGCGAACAAGGGGATGGTGCTAAAATAGTGTTCTTCATGTCGTAAGGAGCTCTAATTCCCTTGTCGTTCAAGTTGGATTTTTTGTGCACCAACAACAACGCTGAGTACGAAGCCCTACTACTAGGCCTCCACACAGTCGTAACCATGAATATTAAGAGATTGAACATCTTTGGTGACTCCTTGCTCATAGTAAATCAAGTCAAGGGGCTCTTTCAATGTCGATGTCCCATATTGAAAGCTTATAAAGATCTAGTTGATACATATTTGGCCAAACTTGAATGGTATAACATCAAGGTAATCCCTCGATCGTCAAATAGGTTTGCAGATACCATGGCTTCTTTGGGATCCTTAATCCCTTAGAATTCGTCTGCTAATTTCACTACCATCCATGTCAAGATGCTCTCTCATCCAGTAGCAGAGCATGCAACCTATGATAACAGAGAATCGGTCAACATGATCAGTGTAGAACCACAAGCTAAATGGTTTTGTAGAGCTAAGGACTTTCTTTAGAAGGTACCCTAGGGATCATTAACCTCTCAGAGTCCCATGGGGAGTGGTATTACCATTCACCATAGGGTTTTTTTTGAGTCTGTATTTGCAAAAGTAAATACATAGGGGGAGCAAGTCGTCTTAGCAGTTGAAGCTGAGATTTATCAAAATTGGATGTCGCAAATTAAAGACTTCCTAAATCTTAGTATAATCCAAGAGGGATTACCGCATGCTGTGAAGCACACATTTAAATAGAAAGCGGCCAAATATGTCTTAATAGGAGACATATTGTACCGAAGAAGCTACGATGGAGTTCTCCTTTGTTGCTTAGAGCCCCAAGAGGCATCATGGGCGATTTTGCAAGCCCATGACGGTACATGCGATGGCCATTTCAATGGCATGGCCATCTTCAAGCGCATCCTTTGAATGGGTTATTATTGGCCCACTATGGAGAAGGAGTGCATTGCGTATGTTAAGAAATATGTTAAATGCTAGCATCATGCTACTATTATGCACTTGCCATCGTAGGTCTTACAACCCATTCAAGCAGCTTGGCCATTTGCTCAGTGGGGATTAGATCTTATAGGCAAGATCTCTCCTCCGTCATCGGGCCGGCATACATTCATAATCACGACTACTGAGTATTTTACAAAGTGGGTGGAAGCAATACCTTTAACAATGACAACTAGATCTCGTATAGCAGAGTTTATACTGGAGCATATCATAAGTCTTTTTGGGATTCCATTCAAAATAATATTGGATAATGGAACGTCTTTCAAGAACAAAACTGTGAGAGCTTTGACATCTAAATATAGAATCAAACACAGTTTTGCGACTCCATACTTTTTGCAAGCAAATGGGTAGGTTGAAGCTTCAAATAATACAGTGGTGGCCATCTTGAAAAAGACGATACAAGAAATTATACCCTTGGAATTAGAAATTCCAATGTTGCGCATCGTATTGAAATAGTTCATTGATGATGACACTGCGCGACAAGCTCTACTAGATAAACTGATGCTACTTGATGAACATCGCGTGAATGCCCTGGAGCATCTAAAATGAGCTTACAATGTCACATTCCACCAGAGAGACTTTGAAGTTGGGGATCTTGTCTTGAAAGAAAACCAACAAAACTCTAATTTATCTCCAAATATGAGAGATAAATTTATGGCTAATTGGCTAGGACCCTACATCATATCTGAAAATATTGGTTCGAATACCTATCGCCTAACGTCGCTAGGGGGTGTTGAAGAGCCTAAACATCTCAATATCATCCATATTAAGGCGTTTTATGCTTGAAGAGCATAGTAAAAGGCTCTAAGAGTTGCTTGTAACTGCTCGGTCATCCTAACAAGCTCTAAACACTTTTATTAGTGGTTTGGTCAAGTCAAAAATCTCCAAAGGCATCTGTAAGCCCTTTGGTCAACCTCAAAAGCTCTGAGGGTTTGGTCAAAACCACTTGGTCATCCTAAAAGGCTCCAAGGGTCCCTGAAACTGCTTGGTCGTGTTAGTTAAAAGCCTTGAGGATTCGCTTATAATCGCTCGGTCACCTAAAAAGCTCCAAAGGCATCTATTATCCCTTTAGTCAAATGCAAAAGGCACCAAGAGTTTTTGAAAAACTGCTTGGTCAACCCCAAAGGCTCCAAGGATTCAAAAAAATTTCTTGGTCATCCCAAAATGCCCCAAAGGTACCCATAATTCCTTTGGTCAATCCTAAAAGCTCCAAGGATTCTTAAAAATTGCTTGGTCAATTTAAAGGCTCCAGAGGCAAGTACTCATCGTTTGGTCAATTATGAGGCTCAAAAACTCATAAAAAATATAAAATCAATAAAATCCAAAAAAAATGGTAAAGCATATAATCCAAAATCATTTGCATTTGCATTTGAATTTTATATTTTCATTTTGCATTTACACATGAATTCACTGCATTACTGCATTGCATATAGCCATTCATCATTCATTTCATTCCATAACAAAAGGCATTGTGTTTGTTTGTCTTACAAATGATGACACATTTGTGTTTAAATCATGCATCTCTGCATTTATCATGATCCATCATTCATGTGAGTAATTGTGTTTTTCAACACAACCTATAAGGTTGCTATGGAGATATACTAGGTTTTTTCGATCACTCAGCCATACCTAGTAGTCTTATCAAGAGTTGGTAGAAATATTGCTTTGCTTTTGTAGCTAAGGTTCAGTTAGTATAGCTCTTAGCATATCAAAATTCTATCACTAATAAACAAATTAAAACAATCCTAACAAGGACTAGGGGAAGATGAAATCCGCGAAGCAGGACCGGGTATCCTGAAGCGAAAAGAGTTATTCTTGCTTATCCCTCTGTGCGGATGGTATGGGAAATGTTGGCAGTTGGAAAAAGGACATGTTTGTTCCCTATTTAGAATTCCTTGATTACAATAAAATGATCATATCCCAAAGATATATCCCACATCAATCCTCATTATTGATATCCTAGATTGATATCATAGATCGAATCCCTAGAGTGATATCCCATATTGATATCATAAGATCGATATTCTCAATCGATGTACCAGAAACAATTTTTCCAAGTAAATACAAGAAAGTTTCTGAAGAAAATTATCAAGTGTATAATGTCGAAAAGTGAAGATCAAGTGAAGATCAGAATACAGGCTTAAAGCAAAATTTCAAAGTGAAGATCGAATGAAGATCAGAAATAAAAGTTCACATCAAGATTGAGTGAAGATCATAAAGCAAAAGTTCAAGTGGAGATCAAATGAAAATCCAAAAACCAATTCGAAGAAAGATCAAATAAAGATCCAAAGACAGTTCAAAAAGAAGATGGAATTGACTCCCTTGCTTCACTACATATAAGCAAGTATCCCAAAAAATTGAAGGATAGAAAGGAATGACCATGAATCCCTGGAATTGTTAGCACTACTATGCCTTATGCATGATGATATGTCTGATGCATTAGCACATCGCTTATGAACAAGACCAATTTTTGAATGTGGAAGAGCTAGCTTCAGGTGTCCTGCATTACCTAGTGGCTTAGTCCAACTAAAATCTAAACTTGAGATTGGATAAGATATTTGTGGAACCCCTATCTTAGCAATGGGCTAAAAGAATCCCCCCTGACATCGGGGAACACTCGTGTCTTATCTTAAAATAATCATTTGCACACACAGGGATAATGAACAGTTAGGGTCTATCCCAGCAAAAGCCTTTTATCTCAGAAGTCTAGTGTGGTTAGTATGCAATTTTTGATAAGTCTAGTAGGGTGTTTTGAGTTTCATGGAAAACCTCAAAAATTTCTCCCATAACAACAAAGTGTCAAAAATTGCAACCATATAAATCATCAAATTATAAAGTGTCGAATCCATGATACATTATTATATAAAGCACAATCAACATATAGGATATAAACCGTATGGATATTAGCAATAATATTTAGATGACCACTGACTATATCATGCACATTTTTCAAATTTGCAAAAGAAAATCGAATGACACATTATATCATTTGCATCATAAATATTTCATACCATTGCATTTCATAAATGGGTGATTAATTGATTACATTCTTATCATAAGAATTTTCAATTACATTCATGATTTTTATACATTCTGTGGTGTCATCCATTATATTGATAAACATATTTGCATTCATTCCTTATGTTTTAAGTGATTAAAGCATACATGTTCATTTACATTAGATTACCATCGTGTAAATAAATCATCACATACATTAATGCATGAAAAGAAAGCAATATCAAATATGCGTAAAGAGATAATATCACATCCATATGCATCCATTATAAAGCACATCTAAGCATCTAGATCACTGCATATCATCATCATAAATCAAATAGCTATTTAATGCATGACATCATACATCTCATCATATAGCATCAACATAAAATAAGCATTGCATCCATGTGCATCACATAAAAATAAAATTAAAAATAAATGAGTACATAATAATGATCCATAATAATGATCATATCATATATAAATATGTGTTTCTCATAGTACATAGGGAGTACAAAAGTGCCTGTAGGCTACAAATGTGTAGGTCCTCGACCTTACATAAAAAATGAGATATATCAAAGGGCATCCTACAACAGAAGAGCTCTAGCTCTGATCCCTGTACTAGAGCTCTCATCGCCTCCCTCAGTACTGTGCTCAGGAGCCTACTATGCTTGTTGCCCTGCTGACTGTTGTGGATCCTGCTATGAGCCCTAAGTATCACCTAGCCCGAAGAGGTCTAGCACTCATCCAACTATACCCTGTGCAATAGGCACCTCTGTGCACTGGGATCTATAACTGTATGTTGTAGAATACTACCCTACCTCCCTGGTCCTGGTATAACTGCTACCACCATCTGTACTGGAGGACCTGTGTGTCCTCTCGCTCTGATGGGTGCGATGACTCAAGCTAGTAGTGGACTATCCTGTAGTCCAAGATCTAGTCCGTTGGGACTCTACAACATATGGATCCTCAGGAACCTCTACACCCAACATATGAATGTAGCCAACTAGCTGGACTACCTGAGCAACCCTGGATGCATTCCTCTCATTGGCACTCATAAGCAAACCTTACAGGTTCTGAACCTCTCCCATAGGATCCTGGACACCTGGTAGTGCTGCTGCTGGTGCCACCGAAGGCCCCATAATCACCTAAGAGGATGGAGGACCCCCCTTTTATGCCCTAAGTAGATATCTCTCTGCTACGATCGCATCCCTTTGTACCTTTTCCAAGTCACGAGCATGAGTGAGCTTGCTAACCTATGTATCTATTGTGGTCACTCATACTATCAGGCTAGCAACCTGCTACTCTGTCTGCATCAGTCAGCGATCTCTCTCTGTCAACTATGCCTGTAGAGTAGCGATAGTAGTATCCCTCTCCCTCTACTACAAATGGAATCGCCCAAGCTGACTCTGCAAGTCAGCCACCTATGCCAAGAGTATCCCCTGTACACTGTCAGGAGGGACCTCACCCTCCTCAAGAGCCTCCTCGTCAGGATCAATCTTGGGAACCTCCTCAACAGCAACCTCTATGCCCCAACTGCCCTTTATCTGCTGGTGCACCCTACACCCATCAGGATCCACCTCTACTCTAGCTTGATCCATCGCTCAGCCTAGAAGCCCTATCCCATACCAACGAAACATCGACCATCATCCGTCATACTCTAGAGTGTTCATAGCTATATCAACCCCAGTCTCATGAAAGTCATCGAGAGAATCCCCTAGAGTCATAGGCTGAATCCATAGTAGATCCCTCTCTAAAGCCAAGTGCCTATAAGTGAACAGGATCTCTGGGATGTCCTACACCATGTTGAACTGCCGCAGGACACGAGAGAAAAACTAAAACTCTCTAATCTCGACCTTTCGACTGAGTATCCATCTGTCCCGATGAGACTGTCGAAGCCGCTCGTCGACCTCAAGCTAGTCAGAATAATCCATGTAGGGCCGCCATTGGATATCATTCGATCAAAGTGTTGTAAACCAAATAATGTAATTTTGGGTCTCACCAACATGAGCCCTGCTTCGAAAACCTTCCTCCTCCTGAGGCCAGCAGGCAGCATAAAATTGATGATCGTCATCAATATCTATAATGTGTAGGGGCAGCTCACCAGGATGCTCTATCTTGATATGATGCCAGCCCCAAATCTATAGAAGAATACTACAGTTGATCCCCTGATGGCTTCGATCGATGATCTGGTATAACTCTCGATATAACTAAGCTAGTAGAGTGCTCCCCCAAGCTAGGAGTAGTGGCTAGCGGATAGAGCTCTGTACAACTCTGTGTATAGTAGCTAAGAGGTTTTAGGGAATCCTTGCGCCCGAGGAGTCTAGAAGCACATATTGCACCACTAGGTGCACAAAAATGGCCTCGCACATGCAGAAGACATTCTTCCCTTGCTAGTAGCCGATGTGGACCCCTCCATGGTCAATAGCGCCCAGAGCCTCCTCACTTTGAGCACCAAAGATAGCATCGAATACGAAATCCTTAGAAGTAGAGCATACGATGGCCTCGCCATCGATGGGGATCCTAAATATCCTATAAACATCCTCTAAAGTAACTATCATTTCACCTATAGGCAGGTGAAACGTGTTGGTCCACACATTCCAACGTCGGGCCAACGTAGTCAGATAGGATTGATCTACCCGGATAGTGGGTAGATCTAGAACGTAGCCGAAGCCGACAACTTCAAACCACTCTCGCTCACCATTAGTGAGCTCTCCATGGAGAGTCTTCAGAATGTCAGGCTCTCGCACTCTAGAGGTCAATCTCTAGAATAAATAACATAATATAAGAAAAAAGATAACTAAAACAAGCAAAAACATTTTAAAAATGACCTAAAAATCATCAAAAATAATAAAAAAACTGATAAAATTGCAAAAACATGTCATCATGTAGGCCTACAAATTAAATTTGTCAATCAGACAGGTTAGAAATGCATTAAATGATATTAATTGCCTTTAAAAATTCAGAAAAATTAAAAATTTTATAAATTTTTCCTAAAGTTGGCAAACCGCGAGTCAACCCTACGGTCCGCATGCGGTCAAAAATTGACCATTGGGATTTTGACTATTGATCGCAGTTGGCAGTTGCGGTCCCCAATTGACCAATTGGGAACTGTAGCTGGTACCTATGATCTCCGTTCGAGATCCGATCGAGTGCGATACCACAGCCAAAAATGAAAAAAAAAAAAAAATCTAAGCTACCCTAGCCTAAGATGAGGTTCATTGCCAGCAGTTTAGTGAAATTGATTTACCAATTTATTAATTGGTTTATTTTAACTAATAATCGATGTGAGGTATTGGTTTTTGAGTTACCTTTTTCTCGCCTCGTCCCACGCGGCTAGAAGGTGATTGCATGTGCCCTGCCATCGTGTTGTAAGTCGGTGTGCGAGTAAGGTGTGGTAGGTTGCAGGTCAGTTTTTTCAGTTGTCACTATCAGAGCTCCAGTTTGCAAGTCGCTATCAGGGAATAATGAGAGACATTTGAAAATTGAGCATTTTATAGGTTTCTCATATTCTGTGCGGACCGTAGGCCCTAGTCGTGATTCCCAAATTTGCAAATGGGAACCGCGGACCCTAGTTGCGGTTTGCAACTGGTAGGCAATTTTGTAAAATCCCACCATGGGAAGGGCCAAAAAGATAAGTTAATGCCTCTCATTGGGTCAGAACTCAATAAAAGAAAATTAATTTGGAAATTTGGTGATATTCAAGCATCGAGATCCAATTTAAAATTACAAATCTGGTTGAGATTATAAAGTGCATTCAACTGAGGTCGTTGCTATGACAATCCTTTCATGGAGTGATGCACCTCCCAACCAAATAAATAAGCTCAATGCATAATTCAAAACATACAAAAAATCAAATAAATTAAAACACCAAATGCACCTCGTATTCAGTAATTTACCCTATACACTTGGCGGTTGCAACGACTTGCGCTGCATGCAATCCAACAAGATGAGTAAATTACCATAAGGACATTTGGGGCAAAAATTGTCATCGTTGATCTGATATGCTTCTTTTCAATCCCTAAGAAGGCCTTGCATGTCATTTTCTCTATGACCTCTTTTTCAGGAAATCATTGATAATTTGATTCAACACAAATATGATTGGATTTGTATCAATTCGATTCCCTAAGATGACTATTGTAGCCTGACTACTCCATGGGATAGAAGCGTGCAAATACTATTAATAGTTGGAATCAAAAGCTGAACTAGGCCTAGCCAAGGCATTAATTTTCTCAAATATAATTTTGTTCAAATCATTCATGGCGGTCAAGCGACATCATCGCTTTATACATTGTCATTACCCTCATCGATCTACCCGGTAATGTCATGAGATGTATTACCCTCATTTTAACTCTGTTAGGAAATAGGAAATATGAGATGTATTATACATGAATGAGATTACAATATATAGGTATAAGCCTATATGAAAGATATGACAAATGTCAATGACACTGACAAGTGTCAAGCTGAAGGCATAGTGCACATTATAACAATATTCTAACATTCCTCCTTAATGTGCACTATCTTAACTATAGAAAAAAAAACAAGTCAACATAATGGTGGAGTCGGCAATAGATCTCCGCTAGTGAACCACCCAAATCTGATAGTGCTTCGAGCGATGTGGATGAGCTACACGTAAAGGAGAAGCTTTCAAATCTGAAGCATCCATGGTGGTGTGTTCTCAAAGTTAAGAATGACAGAGCAGCGACGTGATCGTAGTGATCTGTGGAGTCATGGCCACGCGTCACCGACGTGGGCATGGAGGAACCTTTGGAGGTTGCCAATACCCATTTTTTTTTACATTATTTGCTGCCACATTAAGAGATGCTATTGAAGGAGTTTGCATCTGCCAGACGGATAACTCGACGTACGCTTCATTGCAGGCTTACTGACGGGCTACTTTAGGACCACCTACAACATCCAATGAATGTTGTTAGGCCATGCACAAAAATACGTGCAACTCTAGGAGGTCTGTTTAATTTTATTTTTGCAAGCACTCTACTTCGTCCCTTGCATGCACTGGATTTTAAGGCGATTGATGATATCATAATGCTTTCAGGTTTTTTCGAAGAAGTTTGAGGAGGAAGATTCAGGTCTTCCTACCAATGGCAGTTTGCTCAAAATCGCCAACTATGCGGCTGAAGTGGGACCCTTGACCACTTGAAAACAAATTTTTATTTTAATATTGGGCCAATATGTGTTGTTTACAAGCATATATATTTATTTGCTTGAAAAGAAAGGGGCTACTTGTTTTTTTATTATTATATTGTAAAAGCTTATGGGGCATTGTCTTTCATAAAGTGGAGGGGACCACTTTTTGTATGAGAATTAGGGAGTGCTGAGAGTATTTTTCGTCTATGGGGCATTATTTTTTTAGGGGGCACTTTATTTTAAATGATTTTTTTCCACACAGAAAGTGGAAGTGGGATTGGAAGGCCACATGGATGATGTAATTTTTGAGAAAGGCATGCAATTTTTTTTCCCATAGATGGAGGGTCCATTCAGATCATATTATAGCCTTATATATAGTCGTCGAAAAGGTTTTTCCAAGACGAACACAATGGTGGTGTCCATTTATAATTTTGAAGCTATTTTATTTGATTTTTTTAGCCTTAAATTTTTGTACCTTGGAGTGCACTCTTGGTTGTACCTGATATTCCCAAGGTAATTTGTATGTGATCCTAGTATTCAGTCACCTTCTCTATAGACCTAGCGGATGTAATGGCTGGTTATACATGCATTCTAGTGGGATGAGGTGATTACCATAAGGACACATACTCTAGAGATTATAGACATAAACACCCTAGACTATATTCGAGGACTTTTTCGGATCAAATTTTGAAGATTACATATGAAGACACTTTAGAATATTCTCTTCTATTCTTCTTTCTTCTTCTCCTCCACTTTGGATTCTATGGCTCATTTTTTATTGTATTTTATGGCTCGTATTTCTTTTGTATTAAGGTTCTTCAGTAGAGATCGACACCTTCTAGATTTAGTTCACCACGAGAGGGGATGATATTCATGGTGAATCTATTCAGTGACCTACGAGAGGCAACATACTTGGAGGATGACCTGCAGAGGCAACAGACCCATAAGTGGCTGACCTTGAGGCACACAAGATGACCCTAAGGCACTTAGACGGTTGACCCAGAGGCAACAAATCCAAGGAAGTGGTTAACCCTGAGGTAACAAATTGAGATGTATACACCGTTGATCTAGCATTATTCACAGTTGGAGAGCCAAGCACAAAGAGCACGAGCCTAGACCAAATCATGTAATAAAGAAGGATGATAGCATTATATTAGAGAATTCAACATTAAGGGAGAATGTTACCTAATTTTGACTTTTTTTTTCTATAGTTAGGATAGTGCACATTAAGGGGGAATGTTAGAATTAATGTGCACTATGCCTTCTATTTTGACACTTGTCATATTCTCTTGATATTTGTCATTTTCTAATATAGGCCTCATGCCTATATATTGTAACCTACTTCATGTATAATATATCTCATCTATTCTTGATCCCAACAAACTCCACCAAGATGATAGCATATGAAGTAGTTTATGGACAACCACCACTGTCACTCTTGTCATACATTCTAGGTAGTTTCAAGGTTCAAATAATGGATTTCACTCTTATAAAGTATGCATAACTATAAAATATTAAAGATAATTTGGTCATGTCATGGAACAGTATGCAACAACAAGTAGATCAACACTATTTTGAGCATAATTTTAACATTGATAACATGATTTTCCTATGCTTGAATCCCTACAAGTAGTCATCACTAAAAATTTGGTAGTCAAAAGTCAACACCAAAATTCTATAGACCATATAAAGTGCTCTAGTAGGTTGGCCCTATGGCCTACAAGTTAGAATTACCACTTTATTCCATGATACATCCAATTTTACATGTCTCATCTATAAATAAGGTCCTTGGCAACCATATATAGGTCCAATACTTTCTACCTTCATTGGATGAATAAGGCTCAATCATATTAGAACCCAATAATATTTTGGATCAGTGTACACACACACTTTGCAACCACACTCACACTAATGTCCTAGTATAGTGGTATTGCATCAAGAATATGCTAGTTGGGAGCCACTCCATCAACTACAGTAGTAGTTTTCTCACCTCAATCTTTAAGGACAAAGCTTTTTGAAGGGGGAGGGAATGATAGGATCCTATCCTAACACAAAAATTACTGTGTACTTATCTAGTGTTAGTGTTATATTTACACCATGGACACATAGTGTTCATGGACCCACTGTGATATAACCTTTACTTTATTCTAAGTAGGAGTTAGTGGCTTGGATCCCATTTTTCATGTGGTATGATCCTTGAACATTAGGGTTAGAGTAAATAAGATTCTATATAAGTATATGGGTTTGGAGTAGAAAGCATCTAATATTTTCTTATTTTGTATAAAAGCTCTACTTATAAGAAGGTTACCCCCTTAAAGAGACATGTGATATCTATTTTGCTTGATTAATATAAGTTTTGTGTTATTTTCAATCAATTATTTTTTGTGAGCACTTATGTTGCTCTCATTTTTGTGATCATTTAGTTATTTACAATTCCATGAGCATTTATACGAATTCTTATATTGCTTATTTGGTTATACTTATTTTATATTAAGGTTCTTAACATTTTATCTTCTTTGGAACAAAAGGGTGCTATTCCTGGATGGTCTAAATCAATGCAATATTTTACATTATTTGTTCATTTAAATAGCCTTTGAGATGTTATTCCTTCAAGATTTTAGTATACATGGGATAATAGATACATTAGGAAGACTCATATAAAAATAATTGGATAGTTTTTTGTTATCCAACACATGCTTACAAACATAGTGTATAATTTATTTAGTCATTTTTTGCAAGCAAGATTAGATCACAAATCCATTCTCTTAAGATGTCATTTATTAAATAATGGTTATTCAAAGCCATTTTGATTTTAGTCTATATGACTTTAGGACCATGATTTCTTTTAGATGGCTATCTTATGGTGGGATGAAGCAAAGTTTGAATTATGTGCAAGAAAACACTTACTTTCTTCTTATTATTAATGTATTAAAAAGGGGTCATATTGGTACTATAAACTTAGGGAGAGATGACTTAAGAAAGTGGATAGAAATGCCAAGTTCTTTCATTATAAAACCCAAATATATTTATATTTTGGTTGCATAAAAAAATCAACTCTAGATGGAAAAATGTTTAGGAAGAAGAAGATACAAAGAAGGAAGCAATTATTTATTTCAAAGATATTCTATAAGATGTTGGGCAATATAAGGAGGCTCAAGGTAAGATTTTACAAAATATTCCATAAATTATCACTTAGGTACAACACGAAAGCTTGATAAGAAAAATATTTATGGAGGAGCTACATGAGGTAGTTCAGGGTTATGCATAAGGGGTCAACCCCGAAATCTATTTATAAAATCAAGGCAAATTGTCTTGAAATCCTGGTGAATCATGTCCAAGGAGAAATGGCGAATTGCATTTATTTTTCATCAAGAATTTTCAAATTGTGATGAATTTTTCTATGTTGAGGGCTATGAATATCGATTTCCAAATTCTATCGTTGTATGGTAAAATCAAAGGCTTTATACCGACAAGAAAAATTGTGTCGATCATATTATGCCTATAGAACAATACCAATAAGAAAAAGCTGTCAATCGATCTGAGATGATCGACTGTAGACATGATGGCCAAAAAATATTGATGGGTTGTAGACATGATGATCAAAAAATATCGATACGTTGCAGATATGACGATAAAAAATATCGATAGGTTGTAGATATGTTGATTGAAAAATTATGATTGATTCCATATATGCGAATGTGTTGCAACAAATCCAATCAATTGCAACAATTTCGATCGGTTGTAGTAATGTCGATCGATTGCAACAATACCGATTGGTTGCAGCAATGTCAATCGATTGCAACAATGTTGATGGGTTGTAGCTATGTCAATTGATTGTAGCTATGTTAATGCATTGTATTAATGCTGATTAGTTACAACAAATTCGATCGGTTGCACCAGTACCCATTGGATACATCCAAGCTGATCAATTGCACCAATATCGATCAGATGCAGCAGAGTCGATTAGTTGCAACAAAGTCGATCGGTTGCAATGCACCCAATCGGTTGTAGCACAGCCGATTAGTTGCATTGATGATGCGTTGCATCTATGCCATGTATCAACCATCTATTAAATGATTGCATGTAGATACCATGTGTTGATTATTTATTCAATGGTTTCATTCAAAAAATTCTATATAAAGGTATAAACATTCATTTTTTTGTCTTTTCTAACGCTTTTTTAATCCTTTTCCTTTCGTTTTAACCCTTTTCAGACGTTTTCCATCAAGTTTCTAATACTTTCCACCCTGCCTCCTGATACACATTCCCTCGTACACAATGAAATAATCCAATGGCATCCCCTATCACCCCTGCAATGTCAAAAATTAATTTCAAAAACCTTGTTTGTGTTAGGAAAAACTTCAAGATTCCACACCTGCAAGAGGAAGCACAATAAAAAATATATAGAACACAAAAACAGTAACACAAGTGACACAGAGATTTTATGTGGAAACCTGCAATGTGCAGGAAAAACCATGGGGCAATGGCAACTTCTTGTTTTATTATTTCAGCAAAATTTACATCCACGTCCTTTGATATTTTCAACAACTTTATTATTACATTATGCAAGGGATCACATCCCTTTTATAGAGCAGAAGGAAGACTCCAAAACTGTTCATTTCATCTTCCAACGCAAGCCTCCAAAGACTGTTCATTTCATCTTTCACTCCCAAGACTTTTTGTCTTCTACGTACGTCTACCTAGACGTCTGCTTCTTTGGCATCTTCTTGGCATGACGTCTAGCCTAGACATCTACCAACCCAGATGTCTGGCCTAGATGTCTGCCAAACTAGACATCTAGAAGTATAGATGTCTGCCAGACCAGATGTCTGGTAGCCTATACGTTTGGCCCAGATGTTTACCAGTCTAGACGTCTGGCAACCCAGACGTCTGGACTAGATGTCGACCAGTCCTGATGTCTGGCCTAGACGTATTCCAGATGAGACGTCTGCTAGACCAGACGTCTAGTGGCCATACGAACTTCACACCTAACATTCTCCCACTTGAAGTCAGTATTCAGGAACTCTTATGCCAAAATATTTTCATCCAATGCCAATTGCCCAATGCTGCCCTTGTTACTTTTTCAGCAAGCCCAGAGAAGTTCTGCACCATTCAAACTTCTCTACCTTGATCGGCTTTGTAAGTATATCTGCAGGATTAACTTTAGTGTTGATTTTCTACAACATGATCCTACCTTCTTCTACCCCATTTTTGATAAAGTGGCATTTGACATCAATGTGTTTCGTGCGATCATGAAATGTTGGATTCTTCACTAACTGAATAGCACTCTGGCTATCACAATGAAGCGTAATTTTCTCCTGCATTACCTTGAAGTCACCCAAAAATTGATCTAGCCAAATTGCCTCTTTGCTGGCATGAGTTGCTACAATTTATTCTGCTTTAGTGGTTGATAAGGCCACAACATACTACAACTTAGAAGCCCAACTCACTGCTCCTCCAGCAAGGGTGAAGGTATATCTTGTAGTGGATTTTCTCCCATCTCTATCTACACCATAATTAGAATCCACAAAAACTATAATTTGCAAATATTTCGATCCAAAGTAAATGGTAGAATCTAAAGTGGCTCTTAAATATCTTAATATCCACTTCATCGCATTCCAATGCTCCTTACCAGGATTTGCCATGTACTGAAAGACTACTCCCACTACTTGGGCAATATCGAGTTTGGTGCTCACCATGGCATACATGAGTCTTCCTACTGCTGATGAATACTGTACACGATACATGCTTGTCTTCTCTACTTCTGTTCTAGGACACTGGTTGGAAGACAACTTTAAGTGTGGAAGAAGTGGGGTACTAAATGGTTTAGCATTTTGCATATTGAAGTGCTATAGAATATTTTCCACATATTACTTTTGACTTAACCAGATATTTCTTTATTTTATGTCCCTGTGTATCTTCATCCCTAAAATTTGGTTTGTTGCTCCTAAATTATTCATTTCAAATGTCCTAGCCAACTGAGCCTTAAGATCAATGATTTTATTCATTTTGGGGCCTGCAACCAACATATCATCAACATACAACAACAAAATAATAAAACCGCCATCGTCAAACCTCTTGTAGTATGCACAATGGTCAGCTTCACTCCTGCTGAAACCTTGGCTCTTCATGAAGGTGTCAAATTTCCTGTACCACATCCTTGGTGCTTGTTTCAACCCGTATAGTGATTTCTTCAGTATGCACGCCAAATGCTCTTTGCTTATTTCTTCATAGCCCTTAGGCTAATCCATATATATCTCTTCCTCGATATCACCATGCAAGAAAGTGGTCTTTACATCAAGCTGCTCCAGTTCCAAATCTTGTGCAACTACAAGTGCAAGTAGAACTCTGATAGTAGTCATCTTCACAACTGGAGAGAAAATTTCATTAAAGTCAACACCTGACTTCTGCACATAGCCCTTTGCCACCAAGCGAGCTTTATAGCGTTCCAAAAACATGTTGCTATTATTCTTCACTTTGTACACCCATTTGTTTCCAACAGTCTTTATTCCAGGTGGGAGATCCACAAGTTCCCAAGTTTTATTCTTTCGAAGTGCCTCGATTTCCTCCTCCATGGATTTCCTCCACTTTGTTGCATTATCAGACTCTCTAGCTTCCCGAAATGAACTAGGTTCACCATCATCAGTTAACAAAGCAAAAGAGAACTGATACACATGAGAATACCTTTTCGAACACTTTTGTGGACGTGTAGATATTCTAACCCAATGATTTGTCGATTCTGGCTCTTGGTCTTGTGATCGTTGTGGCTGCTCTACATCCTGTTCTAATTTTTATTCTACATGCTGATCATAAACTTCAACATGTTCATCTTCATAGTCATCTTCAATCAATTCTACTTCAATAGGTACAACATTAGGATTTTTTTGTACCTCCTTCCTTTGCATGGATTTTTCATCAACAATTACATCTCAACTAATAATTACCTTGTGGGCAGTAGGATCCCACAGTCTATACCCCTTCATTATACCTCCATAGCCGAGAAAAACACATTTGCTTGACTTCGGGTCAAGCTTGGACCTTTTTTCTTTGGGTACATGGGCAAACGCATCACAGCCAAAAGTGCAAAAATGAGAGTAATCAACTGGCTTACAACACCAAACCTCCTCTAGAATCTGTCCATCCAATGCAACTGTAGGTGACCTCTTACTAAGATAAACAACTGTATTAACAGCCTCTACCTAGAACTTTTTCTCCAACATGGTTGCGCTAAGCATGCTTCTTGCACGTTCCATGATTGTGCAATTCATCCGCTCAGCCACACCATTTTGTGGTGGAGTGTATGGTATAGTCTTCTGGTGTTTAATCCCTTCCTGCATACAAAATTTATCAAATTCTTTGGAGCAATATTCACCCCCATTATCTAACCTGAGACACAAAATTGACTTGCCCAAACTCTTCTCTACCCGTGATTTATACTCTTTAAATTTCTGCAAAGCTTTCGACTTCTTCTTTAGAAAATACACCCACACTCTCCTAGAATAATTATCTATAAAATTTAGAAAATAGATGGCGCCATTCAAGGACTGAGTAGGGACTGGTCCAAATATATCTGAATGTATAAGTTGAAGAAAATCAGAACTCTTACTAGGACTTGCAGTAAACCAAACCCTCTTATGTTTACCAAAAATACAGTGCTCACATAAGTCTAAATTGAAAGACTTAATCCCAGAAAGCATACCTCTATCATGCAAAATTTTTAGGCCTTTTTCACTCATATGGCCTAGGCGTTGATGCCATAGCATTACTACATCCTGAACAAAAGTTGTTGTTGCTGCATGGTTTGTCACCGTATCACCGCATAAATGGTATAAGGTCCCATAATATTCTCCCTTTGCTACTACAAGAGATCCTCTAGTAATATTGCAGTAGTTATTGCAGAAGGTGACAGAATACCCTAGCTTATCCATCATTTTGATTGATAGCAAATTCTTACTCAAATCGAGCACATGTTGTACATCACATAGCATCCTTTCTCTACCATCATCCATCCTGATCCTTATATCCCCTCTTCCCATAATTTCTAAAGGATGATGATCACCCAAATAGACCTTTCCACCACAGTATGGCTAATATTTGTCAAAATAGTCTCTTTGGGGAGACATGTGGAAGGATGCACCTGAGTCCAAAACCTAGGTGTATAAAATTGATCTGTTGTTACTGATACATAAGGCTTCACATGTTGCCATATCTCCTGAATCTGTTGCACTGGCTTCAGCTGATGGCTGATTTTGCTTTTCACCATTCTTTAATTGCCAATAGTCCTTCTTGGAGTGTCTTGGCTTCCCACAATGCCAATACTTCTTTCTACCTTGTTTACTCCCCTCAAAATATTGACCTCTCACAGATAGGGGTTCATTGGTTGAGGGTCCAGAGACGTTTTTCGCCTCAACTCTTCTGCCAACAAAGCGGCTACCACATCATCAAAATTAAGAGTGTCTTATGATTAATTACTGATGCTCATCACCATATGATCCCAAGTGTCAGGGAGAGAAAAATTTAGGGTGATAGCTCTATCTTCATTCTCCATATTCATATTAACTGAAACCAGTTTACTGATCAGAGTATTAAACTCATTCAAATGATCTACCACAGATGAACTTTCCTTCATCCTCAAGCTATAAAGCTGCTTTTTTAGAAAAACCTTGTTAGTTATTGATTTTGTTTCATGCAACTTTTCAAGCTTTTGCCAAAGGGCTTCCACGGTCTTCTCTTCAGCTACATTGAACAATACGGAGTCCGCTAGGCAAAGACAGATTGTAGAAACTGCCTTCATGTCGAGCGTTGTCCACTCATATTTCATGCAACTCGATTTATTCATGACCCCTTTCAAGGCTTGCACTTGGTCATTCTGAACCAGCAAATCCTCCACCTTCATCTTCCATAGAGCAAAGTTTATGCCATCAAATTTCTCAATCTCTAACTTGGTTACACCTTTTGACATTGTTGCAACTCCCACTCGCACAAAACCTTAGCTCTGATACCAGATGTTAGGAAAAACTTCAATATTCCACACCTGCAAGAGGAAGCACAATAACAAAAATATAGAACATGAAAATAGTAACACAAGTGACACAGATATTTTACGTGGAAACCTACAATGTGCAAGAAAAACCACGAGGCAATGGAAACTTCTTGTTTTATTATTTTAGCAAAATTTACATCCACGTCCTTTGACGTTTTCAACAACTTTCTTATTACATTATGCAAGGGATCCCATCCCTTTTATAGGGCATGAGGAAGACTCCAAAACAGTTCATTTCATCTTCCAACACAAGCCTCCAAAGACTGTTCGTTTCATCTTTCGCTCCCAAAAGTTTTCATCTTTCGCGTACGTCTACCTAGACGTCTGCTTATTTGGAATATTCTTGGCATGATGTCTAGCCTAGACGTCTACCAACCCAGACGTCTGGCAGCACAAACGTTTGGCCTAGACGTCTCCCAAATCAGACATCTAGCAGCCTAGATGTCTGGTCCAGATGTCTGCCAATCTAGACGTCTAGCAGCCCAGATGTCTGCTAGTCTAGACGTCTGGCCTAGATGTCTGCCATACCAGATGTCTAGTGGCCATACGAACTTCACTTCTAATAGTTTACCCCCTAATTTTTGAAATTTTATCAACATCGGGTTATGACATGCCATAGGTCCAAGACTCTGGTCTTTGGGGTCTAGTTTCGATACCATAGTTCGACACAGACATTAAACTATTGGAGAAGATAATTGCAGGTTACAACATTGATTCAGATAAGGTAAATATTGTCATTGATACTAAAAATGTTGTATTTTCTTTTACAGCATTTGACATTGCCAGATTGACAATATTACCTCACATCGATTGTGATACAATCACATCAAAATTCACTTTAATTGATGATGATAAACTCTACCTGGAGACCACCTTTAATGTGCAGTCAAAATATTTTCAAGGTATAACTACATATTTTTATATTTAATTGAATTTAAATTCTAGGGTTTACAATTACTGATTTGTTTTTTTGCAGTTATGGCTACCAAGTCCAGAAGGGGTTTGATTGTACCAGCTATTTAGAATAATTGTCTTCAGGCATGCTGCGAATTCTTCCTAGCCAAACTCGTTTTGCAAGGAATACCAATAGAAATTCCTATATGGGCATTGGAAAATTTGTTTTGTTGTATTGCACACCAACAATTCAACTGATCCACCTATGTCTCACATTGGGTCAGAGTGGATATCCAAAACATGATAATCCATGCTTCACCTTCACCAACAATAAGCACATGCAACTACATTCTTGGTTTTTTTTATGAATCTTATTATAATTTACAAAACACTGTAGTATTGACTTCTTAGCACTCAGACCTAGCCACTACAGCCATGACAGAACAACATGTTTAGGTAATTTTTAGTTAATCTTAAAATAAAAAAAAATTAAATTTCATATATTTTTCATTTTTATAATTTTAACATTTTATACAAAATACAGAAAATGACATCCTCTTTGTAGTGTTCGCATATCAAAAATTATGACATTATATGCTCAGTCATAAGATATTGGTAGTTGCAAAGGTTGATCATCTTTGCTACTCAATGTCAAAACCCCACATTTTAGGTTAAGCTTCCAAGTGGGTCATTGCCCTTAGTGAGTTTGATTTAACCTTCATTAGTCACAAATCCATCAAATATCAAGTCATTGTTGATCAAGTAGCCACAACTCCCTTAGAATTAACTCATCGCCTAATGATAGAGTTTTTTATGAGTAAATATTCAATATCGATGAAGAACTTTAGATTCTTGTATGTTGTATTTTGATGGAGCTCGTTTCTTATAAGGCACAAGAGAAATAATCATCCTAGTAACCCTATATAAGTAGTTAATCCCTCTTTCCTTTAAGTTGCACTTCTCCTACACTAATAATACTACATAGTATAAGACCTTGATCTTAGGTATTTGTGTTGCCTTAGTTGTAAAGGTTAGAATCCTCTCTATCTTTTTTAATTCTCAATTTGTGGTCAATCAAGCTAATGATATATATCATACTAAAAATGAGAAATTGAAGTCATATAAAGACATTGTTATAAAGATTATATTAGCCTTTGATCAAGTATCCATAGATTTCATTCCTAGTTCTTCTAATTTCCATGTGGAAATCATGGCCACAGTCGCATCCCTTATTCCCTTAGAGTTATATGATGATCATGCTACCATTATCATCCACCAGCTTTGAAATCCTACAAACCCTAGCTCTAATCAACTACCTTTAGATGTTTTGGCCATCAAATCTTCTTCTTCATATTATCCTTGGTATAGGGATATATTTACCTTATTAAAATATGGCATGATACCTAAAGTATTATAATGAAATAATCAAAAGCTATTACATAAAAGAGCATGTAAATTTATGATCATCAATGATATCTTATATCAACAATCTTTTGACAACATCCTCTTGTGATGTCTTGCTCCTAATGAAGCCAAGAAAACCCTTCATGAAGCTCATGAAGGATCATGTGGAGGTTATTTTAGTGGCAATGCAATTGCCAAGAAAATCCTTCACATGGGGTATTATTGACCTTCTATGTAATAAGATGCATGTGACTATGTTCGACACTATGACAAGTGTTAACGTTATAATTATATTATCCATGCACCTTCATAAAATCTTCAAGCCATTTCTCCCCCTTGGCCCTTCTCTATGTGGGGTCTAGACATCATTGGAAATATTAACCTTGTCTCTTCTGATTGTCATAAATTTATTATTACATCCATAGAGTACTTCACCAAGTGGATTGAAACCATACCTCAATCCACAATAACTACAGTTCAAGTTTCTAAGTTCATCCTTAATTAAATCCTTTATCAATATGGGATTCCCTTTGTCATATTTTTAGATAATGGAACTCTCTTTAAGAATACAGATGCTAATAAAATTTATAATAAATATAAAATTCAACATAAGTGGTCTACTCCTTATTATCCTTGAGGAATGACCAAATTGAATCCTCTAATAAATATTTAATAAAGATCCTTAAGAATCTGGTGAGTAAGATTGGTTGTGATTGGCATATTTATCTCTACCTACTTTATAGGCCTATCACACTAGTGTACATACACCTACAAGCGCAACCTTATATGTTCTAGTCTATGGAACTGAGGTTGTTTTTCCTTTTGAGCTAGAAGTCTTATATTTGTGGGTCTTGTTTCAATATGCCTTAGTTAGTGATGAATATCACCTCACTCATTTAAACCAATTAGAGTTGCTTGATGAAAAATGCATTCATGCCTTAGAGCACCTCTGAGCCTATCAAAATAGGCTCAAGTGTTCCTACACTAAGAAGGTACACAATCATTCTTTTGAAATAGGGGACCTTGTCCTCAAATAAAATCAAAAGAATACCAATGCTCTAACCAATTTTAAAGGTAAGTTTGAGCCTAATTGGTTAGACCTTGTTGTCATTAAAACTAATTTTGGCTTAAGAACCTATCATCTAGAAACCCTAGATTGAAAAAATCATAAAGAACCCATGAATATCATGCATCTCAAGAGATATTATGCATGGTTGTGTGATTGCTCACTTGCATCATGGTCTTCTTTGGATAGTTTAGAATTTGAATAATGGGTTGAGGTCTTGGTAATAATATCTCTAGCCAGAAACCACCAATTGCAAAACCACTTTCTTCTCAATACCTTAGTTTATTCTTCAAGACTCTATAATATTCAAATAATCAATTTGTATTCATCCTATGTCAATTCCTCAACTTCTTCTACCAGATTCCTTAAGATCCCTCTTGTGCCAACATACATTGACTTGCTTGATCATATTGCATGTTCCCTATCATGAATGCACAATTGTTTGACATATTTTACATAATTTGATTAATGTATAACTCCTTTTATTTTTCTTGAAATACACTATATTTCTACTTGACATTTATATAAGCACATATGTTTGCTTGCTCATATATATTTTTCGAGATTTTGCAATGAGACAATAATGACAACTAGTCAAGTTAGCTCATATGCATTAATTGCACTAGGTCATTGACACTTAGTGAATCCCAAACCTAGGATATTGTCTTTGCTTTTACCCTCCAGGATGCTATGATTACCCTATTTACATATATTTATGTAAAGGTAATTCTATGCTAGTGGGATTTGTTTCTTTGTTTTTGCATGTTTGCTTGTAGTCATTGATTGGCACACTGTCCCTTGCTCTACTTACCCCCTTTCTTATTGATATATGTGTTTAATCTCTTTAGAATCATGATTATAAAATATGTATTGAAGGAATGACCATAATCTCCTTATTTTTTCTTCATTCTTCTTTTGCCATATCTTTTGGCACCCTCATAATATGTCATGAAATATTTTTTCTTCTTAAACCACCACCTTAGAATGATTTTTTTGTTTCATGTTCCTATGATATTTCTAGGTGTGAAGTCCCTTCCTTTATTATTCCTCCTCTTATTGCAACACCAATAACTTTGGATTATGTGCTGATGTCAAATGATGATCCTAGTTAGGATATGCATTTTTCATCCCTATATCACTATATTTTATAGTGGCTAGTGGATCCAATATCTCCCTTTGGTATTACATATGTTTCTTCACTCAATCTTATTTTTGTTGTTCTCAAATCCTTTATTAGTTTGTTGTATTGTGTGGTGAATCACGGCTCGTCATTCTTTGGCTTATGTATATGCTCATGTGCTACATTTATATATATCATAGGACAATAACATTAGGATTCATCACCCTATTCTTCACATAGTCATTATCTCCCCTTCCTTTCTTCTCCTTGTATATCCCTTGTCCTTGAAAGTTTATATATATTTTTAAATTTTCACCAAGTCAAGGTATATACACTCATCTTCTTTCTTCTTCTTCCTAAACAACTACCGGTTAACTTGGGGATTTGTACTATTATATTTTTAGCATGAGTGCATGTCACATTTATCCTACTTAGAGGTGTAAGAGGGCACATCTCTTGGCTGGTTAAAAATGGTTGGAAATCACTTCTTCATTTTCTTCCATTCATCATGGTTCAATACACTCTTCCTTGCCTCTTCATAGACCCTTAAGAGTATAGGTATGTAATTATGTACCCTTAAATCATGGCTAATATTCAAGCTATAGGATGTTAAATTCCTGTGTTTCTTTGTCCTCTAACAATTATCTCAAGGTTCCCCCTACTTCTGGTTTCCTTCTTTCTAAAAATCCATCCTCACACTTCTATTTTTTTCACATTACTTCTTCTTTACTCCTTGCCATCAATCCTTCAATCATCCTTCAAAGGTTATCATAGTTAACTATTATTTTATTGATTGATAATCTAATAAATAAAATAAAACACACTACAATGACAAAAATGGATAACAAACTACTCTCTTTATTCCTCTCTATGGTTCGTTAGCCTCTTGCTTATCAAGGGGTAAACACAGGATAGGCTAGATACCATATGAATACCATTTTACTGTATTATGTTGACCATTGGTTATTCTATGAGCGTCTCTTGGTTGTCAATATGTTAAATGAGAAGCTTCACATCTTCCTTTTGTTATGTTATTGGGTTAAAAAGCACATGAGGGTAAGGTATGCTTACCTCTTCACATTTACCTCAAGCCATGTAATGTTAGGTGGCTGAGCTATCTTACCTTCATCTCTTATTTCCTATTTTGCATATGACTTTGATTTTATCAAATTTTCATTAAATCTTCTTGCTCAAGAGGGGCTGAGGGTAGGATATACTCACTTCTTAGCATTTGTGTATAATCACATAAACGTTAGGTTGTTGGTTATCCTACCAACATCTCTCATTTTCCATTTGTATGGTTGCTTCTATATATCCTGTGTTCCTGTAGGTTGGAACCCATTACCTCTCACAATGGATTTGCATCCTTATGCATATCTATCTAGTGGAGTTGATGGATTCCAATTTTTGAAACCCCTTTCACGCCCAATCTCTTATTCACTTATCTTTCTTCTATGATCATTTCTCGTGTTAGTTTTTAAGGCTCATCACAACTTTCATAGTATATATTTGTACATATTTTGTATACACATTTGTACATAATTTTGATATATTTTTATACATAGCACAGGCACATAGACCTTCACTGATCAACTTTTAGACCTTAATTGGTTGCTTCTCATATAAGCCTTCATTGGTCGTTGACCATTGTAGGCCTTAACTAGCCATTATCCATTGTATATAGGTACTATATTGTATACACATCTACACATATAGACCTTAACTAATTGTTGCTTACTTTTAGACCTTAATTGGTTGTTGCTCATATAGGCTTTCATTGGTTGCCAACCCTCTTAGGTTTTAATTGGTCGTAACCCATTGTACATAGCTATATATAGGAATTTATGGCCACTACATATATCTATGTATATATATATATTGGATTCTATACCTTACTATGCTTAGGCATACACTAATCTTGGTCACACTAATCTCAAGAGATCTACGCTGATCTTGGTTACATTTCCTACACATCCCCCTCTTCTCCTTCTATTGACCTATTTGTAATTTTATCTTCTTCTTTTCTTCATTTATCTTCTCTTCTCTCTCTTTATCATTCTTCCATCATGTCTAAAATCACCATTGTTATCTTGACTAAAAAAATAAGAGCATTACAATAAAATAAATTTCAAATAAATAAAATCATTAAAAAAATAATACATTTGTAACCATAATCAACAAATATAGATGTCATTAGAATCTCAAAGTAGTACACCTTGTTCAATGTGTCAGTGTGTTACAATATAAAATTGGCACACTCAACCATCCTCTTCATCCTCCCATTGGGAAGCATGCCACAACCAAAATTATAATATCATCCTTCCTCTCTCTAAGCCTACAAGCTAGACTCACCCACTCCTCCTATTGATAATGGTCCTAGTGATGGCATGTCAATGAACAATGACATAATCCTCATCAATATCCTCAAGTAACTTCTACTCTGGGATCAACAATATGGTGGCAATTATTATCTCTATCCCATGGGAATGGCTTGGTGATACAATATTTGATAGTACATGGCTCGCTCTATGGTTGTCTATAGATCCTCTACACCTATGATAGCTCATCTTATAATACCCTCACAGTCTGGTCTTACAGGTCACTTGTAATTATAGTCATGCCCTCTGCCTTGGACTATAGTCTCTCTCAATCTAGCCTAGTTACCTCTCCCTTGTAGTTGGTATACCTCTACTTATACCATATCTTATTCTATCACCAGTTGGTCTCACTTCTTCACTAGTTGATCCCACTTGGTCTTCACCTAGTCTATATTTGTGATGATTTGGTTGATCACCCTCCCCTACTTCCTTAGCCTATGGATCTAGCTCAATAATATTAGATCCCTCTATGTCATTAAATCCATCTATACTTACAACTAGGCCATACTAGCTCATAGCTTTTTTGCCTCTATCGTTTAATCCTTCTAACTTATTGTCTCATGAGGTCCTACCTCTATAACCATGGGAATCATTTTAGTGTCTCCCTCGTTGCCTAGTGAGACCACCATAAAAATATTTACCCTAAAGGTCATGAGGGTCACAATCCTCACCTCCACCTGTGTCTACCTTAGCTACCCTATGCCGCTCTACCTCCTCTCCTCTGACCAATGTGATACCAACTAGTATGCTTGTAACATGCTCAAGCTTATGACCTAGCACCTTTGGATAGGAATTGTATGAGAGATCCTTATTGGCATGATAGATCAATACCAATGCTTGTACTCTAGGGCTACTCTAACATCATCCATTATTGGCTCAATGAATTAAGGGTCATTCTTATCCTCCCCTACAAAGCTAATGGTATCTAGTCACCCACCCACTCTTATTGGATCTCTAGTCACTCTCATGTACCAAAAGTCACCTATCTTTGGTCTTTGTTGTACCAACCCAAACTACCTCTACATCTGATCAAAATAGTGTAACTCTCACTTGTCCTAATTTATGATAACCTAATGGATCCATAAAATCCATAATAGCTCCATCCTATCCTCTATCCATACTAGATGTTGATTCCATGGTCACCAAATCATCTTGTTTAGCCTTAACTCATCCACCACCCTTTGTGCCCATGCTAGGGAGCCTATAATGGTATGTTGGGTGTGCTCAAAGTGGTGAGCCTATCGGTATATTGTAAGCCTCTCTATCCTACATGACCCTTGGTAATCCCAATGGCCTCCTAACTATTATGTGCTCCTAGCACCAAACCTATAGCAAGGTCCTACATGTGAAGCCTTAACCCTCCTTGTACACGATATTGTATAGTATCCTATACAAGTTTCCAATGATCAATGGCCCCCATGCAAACCATGTCTAGTAGTATCGCATGTATGCATCCACTCCTCCTAGAGACCATGACAAGTATCATCTACTTGTCTGGCATATCATCAATCCTACCACTAAGCCACTCAACACACACATCACATCTGAGATCCCATAGAGGTTGATCATCTAGTCCACATGGATCCCTATTATATTGACCTCATGATAGGGGTATCTGGATAGTCTCTACAATATCTCCCTCTATCTTGAGGTCCTATAGACCTCCTTACCTCTAATAGGCATGCACAAAATTTTCCACACATCCTTTAGTATGATAGTAACCTCCCCCGTTGGTATCCTAAAGATAAAGGACTCATGATACTACTACTCATTGAGTGTTCTCATCATTGCTCTATTGCACTCTACTTTGGTACACCCCACTGCATCTATTACACCCTTGTATGTTATTGCTAGCTCCCCCACCAATGGCTCTAGTGTCCTCAATTACCACTCTCGAGATTCTAAGATATATAATTGTAAAATTTAAAACTATTTTTCCTCATTAATCATTAAGAATCATCCCAATTAAACAACAATCATATTAAAAATCTAAAAACATCAAATCAATCATAACAATTCATAACAACACTCCCTCTCTCTTATCATCACATCACCTCTTTCTTTTTCCTCTTTTTTTTCTCTTCCTTTTTCTTCCATGATATCGTTCCCTTTTTTATTGGATGCAAAACCATGATTTCGTATCTTATTTTCTAGGACCATAATTTTGCTCGTCGCTAGATGCAATGATATCACAAGACCCCTTGAGATATCGTGGTCAATGATATCATAGAAAGACCCATGATATTGCACTATTATCCATGACATTTTTTCTCTAAAATCTAAAAATAATAATAAAAATATATAATACAACATGTAATCTAATCCTAATCCTAGCCTATCAAGGAGGCTTCAATACCTACTTGAGCTCATGTTCTAGTTCTCCAATCTTACCCCTCACAATCATTGCACGATGGATTGATAGTACCATATCTTCTCTAGAGCTCTTTTCTCCACTTCTCATGTGGTAAAAATGAATTTGTTTTTACCCCTCCTTTCTTTCTTTTCACCCCTTCTTTTCATCTTCATCATTCCTCTTTGCATTCCTTCCCTACCATTTTGAGTTTCCTCAGGAAGTTTTACCTTCCCTCTAAAACTCGAGGGGGCACCCGACCTAGGGGTATTGATGTGATTAATGCCTCGTAAAGCATGTAAAATTTTCAAAGTGCTCAAAATCAAACTATTTTTGTGCCATCCCTGAGCCTAAACCTTCCACCCCTTTTTAGAGTCATTTTATTTGACCCTAAAGGTATCTACAACTTTATTTAACACATTTATTATATCATAAATGCATTAAAATTGGGAAAATGTAGACACCTAAAATTGACCCATTGAAATGGATCAATTTTCCCTTAGATGCCTAAGTAACCCTTGAAAATTGCTAAAATTCAATTTAGCCCCCTAGCCCTTAGTTCCTAAGGTTTTTCTCTTTCAACGATATCATGCTCCTCCTAGACGAACCACAATATTGCTTTTTAATTATTTCTTGCTCAATTTTCAAAAACTAGTTGGAGTCCCTGGATGTGATCCCAATGGTCATGTCAACAATATTATGGTCATCCAAGACCAACTACGATATCACTTCCCTGAGGTAAAGACTCCAAATCATGTATTCTCTACCCTTGGGATTTTGGCCATTTATGGCACCATCCCTTGGATCTCCCCACCCTATTGCAGACTCCTAGGTGCCTCCCCTTGGCTTGGGTGAATTTTAAATTCATCCACCTCCTCCTCCTTTCCATCAATACCTTTCCCTCCCTCCTCCATGCCAAAATTTCTATAAATTGAGACCTTGGGCCTTCATTTTCATTAAGCTTTTTCATGGTAAAGAAACTTTGGTAATTTGGTGACTCAAAGCTCTAAGTGATAAGTGCATTTTTCTTGGAGATACCTTTGGAGGAATTATACTTGACCGGTTTAAGAGGAATAACTCCTCTTTTGGTTCAAGTCTCTCTTTTCTTAGCTTCTCTTTTGTTTTGTTTTAATTTTATTTTTTACTAATTACATTTGAATCATATTTCTTGCTTTTTCCTCTCTAAATTTATCTTTAGATGTTGTTTAGTTGTATACCTAGTATAGATTGGTCTCACCTTACCCCTAAAGCTATTAAAAACCTTCATTTTGGATGGAGGTTTGCCTTGGTTTTTTACATAGAGTGAAATTGTGGTACATCTTTATCAAGCATGATTTGACCCTACACAAATTTGGGGTCAAGCTCCATGCTCTCTTCACTGCTCTTTATGTCCTTCAACTTTGTCTTGGCTCTTCCTTTCTCCTACCACATATCTACTAAGGTTGTGAGCCTTGCTAAACCCCATGTTCCCAAAAGTATATTAGTAGAGTGATATCGCAGTCTATCCTTAAAAGGTATAGTTTTGCTTTATTAAGCTCCATAACCAAATATGAGTTTGTTCTTCTATCTTATTACCTTGCACCTATCAATAGACTTCATCCTAAGCCCAAACATCCTAAACAATAAACCCAATCTCAGTCTTCTTCTTAATATTCTCTCTATCATGATACTGTGGTTTGTATATATTGAGCATGATATCATTTCAAATTCTAGATTTTTGTCTACTCTACAAATCTTCTTTTATCCTCTATGTTCTATGCAATATCACACTCTCTGATTACACACTATGATTTCACCCTATAAACTAAGTTCAACTTAGTTTTATGTATTTCTCTTGGTTATCTAAAAGATCTTAGGGGTTTGACTGACAAACCAATAAGCTTTGCTTCCCCTCTAGCCATAGCAGACCCCCAAACATTGATCTCTTTCTTTCAAGTTTTTCTCCTTTTGTAGGTATCACAATATCATGGTTGGTGATTATGGGATGTGAAAGTGAACTCATGGTATATTTGTATCATGGTATATCACACTGATATTTTTCTTTCAAGTTTTTCTCCTTTCAAGTTTTAATTGTATCTCTTTAAAAGAATATGTGTTGCTATTTTTTGTCCCCTGTTCTCTATAGATTTCATATAATTTGGGAAAGGATAAAAGAAATTTTCACGTTATAACTTAACCCATAGCTCATAAAATTAAAGTGGTTTAAAAGAACTTATTTCATCTTGATTTGTTTATCCTTTCTTACCTTGTTAGGCATTAAAACATAAATTACAAATAGTTGCATTTAGGCTAGATTATTTATTTGTGCATTCTCTTTCCCCTTGCTTGAATAAAAAGGTTTACTTTCTTGTAATATAGGAATAGCTATCATTCAAAAGAAAAAAATCATACCTAGTCTAGCTCTTGTATTCTTGCACATTTTTATCTTTTGCATTTTATTAAAGTTATATAGTTGATAGTAATTATTTAGAGACAAGCTCAAAACTTAGGTGTTTTTTTTTTAAATACACATTAAACAAAAGGATTTGGAGTGAATCCATAAAACACTCCTGGGAAACCCCTCAAACCAAAACACACCATTGAAGTAAAGGACAAACCATGGGGATTTTATCCCTTGGGATCAACTAGGATTTTTGTGGAGCTCCTCACAGCAGGATCAAATGCATTTTCACATGAGGCTAAAAAAATCAAATGCATTCTCACACGAGGCTAAATAAACTCATATCTTTGATTGCGCTTTATTAATCAAAACATATATTTCTTATTTAAATATTTTAAAAGTCTAATGATATTTTGTTATGTTTTCCCAACACAAGCATGAAATGTAATAGTTAATGTGTTTGTCCAAAGCATGCCAACATGAAATGGACATTTAAAAAAATGTTTTTTGAGCCATTTTTTATTATTGCAAAATGTGATCAACTAAAAAAATAAATTCTAATGCAGACAAAGTATAACTTAGCATGTACCAAAAATATTTCATTTCTAATGCATATGCTTGTTTTAGATATTTTGCCAACAATGTTCATTCTTTTGCAAGAATGTCTATCATTTCATCTATAACAACATTCTTTCACCAGTCATTTATCTAGATTGTATTTGGCACACCAATCTTTCACTTTATTTCTGAGGATAGAAATTGATCTTTAAAGCATGTCTTATTACAATTTCATAATTGAATTGCTCTGATACCACATGTTGGAGATAAAGCTTTAATACAATCAAGATATCACATTGAATTACAATTTACATCATGTGCATCATATTTATGCACAATCAGTTTGATACATCAACCTTTGTACGAGAATGAACAAACACATTAACAATATTCTCAAATAATGTTTGTAATAGCGTACACAAATAATGTAATAGGTTATGCTAATATTTGGAATTTATCTCCACCACTTGAACCTATCTTTGTCTACCTACTTCTACCTCTACCTTTCGAATCTACCTCCACAACTTGGATCTACCTTTGCCTCCTTGCTTGTCTCTCCTCTACCTCTGCCTTTTAATTGATTGTAACTAACACAACTGATATACCCTAACATTTAAAAGTGCTTACATCATCAATTCCTAAGAACTGATATACCCTAACATTTAAAAGTGCTTACATCATCCATTTCTTTTTAGGACGCAGGTTGTTCCATTATTTTTCTTATGAAATGGTAAAATATCCTTTTCAAGGCATTTGATTTCTTTTGTTTGGTAAATATTACATTTAAAATATAAATATTTTGACAATATAAAATCTATTTTTATAAAATTAATTTTCATTCAATAGTTTGAGTGTTAATGATGAACAATTATTACTCTTAAATGGTTTTACTTAGATCTTTATTTGTAACCTAACATATACTTCTTAGTTAAAAGTATTATATTAAAGATAAAATTTAGTTTAAATATATTAAAATAATTAAAATTTTAAATATTATTTAAAATAATAATTAATTATTTTCATTTTACCTTTTCATTGTCATTTCATATATTTTAATTTAAATACTATTCTTAAAAACTGAAAATTACTTTAAAAATAAAGTTATTTAGTTAAAATAACTATGTTTTATTTTAAAATAAAGTAAAAATAAAACACCTTTTAATATCTACAATGTCATATACCATAAAGTATAGAGATGATCCTCATCAAAGAGGTTATTTTTTATTTATTTATCCAACCAATCTCCTTACAAAGCATGGTGTACAATTATATTATCTCATTTACTCAATAAATAAACTAGCTTAGATATAAAGGATATATATCTAAAAATGTCGAGAGTTATTAATCTCGAGGCGCCTATCTCATTTCTTGGAGGTGTGATCTCTAAGATAAGCACCTCGGGATTGATAGCTCTCAACTTTTTTAGATATATATCATTTATATCTAAGCTAGTTTAAATATTTTAAATTTTTTTGTTAATGTCGGCTTTTTTAATAAAGAAAAAAATGACTTCTTTGCCTCCCACCCCCTGTCTGCCATTGGAGGAACCCCTTTCGGCGTAATAAATAAATTTAAAATTATATATTTATTTTTCTAATGGAATAACTTCTTTGAATTCAATTTTGAATTTAAATTCTTTCAAATATATGTACTCTTTTTAAATTTATTGTTATTACATATTTTTATGGTATATTTAATTATTTTATATTTTTATTATATGTTTTATAGTTTTGTTATATTTATATATATTATATTATTATTTTTATTATTATAAACATAGTTGAAAAAATTTAACAAATTTGATAGTGTAATTTTGGAGATTTTATAAGTAACTTGGAAAAACTCAACCAATTCAAATCTAAAAAAAAAATCACTAAGGAAGAAAAAAATATTTTAAACAACAATTAAAGAGATAAAAAGTTGATTTTATATTAAATATCATAAAAGAGTACAATTATAGTTTATGAATCAATTATTCGGTCCACATACAGAAATGTAGCATCTCACAATATAAAACAGTTTTTAAATTATTTTTTGTTTTCCTTTCTTTCTCCTTGCACTAGATGGTTGGCCTTGGCTTTGAATTGGTGGATGAATTGAAGACTCCTCAAATATAGTATCATCATGATATTTCTCCTCTAATTCTTTTAAATGTTCTATTTCCTCCTCAATTGCCTCAATGTCATACACATGATAGAAATGCAACATTTCAAAATATAAAATAGTTTTTAAATTGCTTTTTGTTTTCCCTTCTTTCTCTTGAAGACTATTAAGTGTAGTATCATCGTGATATATCTTCTCTAATCCTTTTAAATATTCTATTTCCTCTTCAATTGCCTCAATGTCCAGATACATTGTTTTGTTTCCCTTCTTTCTTCTCTCACTAGATGGTTGGCCTTGGCTTTGAATTGGTGGACAAAGTAAAGACTACTCAAGTGTATTACCATCATGGTATATCTTCTCTAATCCTTTTAAATGTTTTATTTCCTCCTTAATTGCCTCAATGTCCTCTATAGTAAACTCGGTTTCCATGGGACTCTAGGCAATCCCATCACATAATGTGGCAAAGGAGTGCATTGAATGAAGGATAAGACAAAGGATGTGATTTCCTAAAAGTGGTTTTAAGATTATTGTTTTCACCTCTTAAAATATTTTTCATAAAGCTAAAGAGAAAAATAAACAAATGTCCTTATGGGACCCACATAGTGGTTAGGGCTTTGGCCTCTCTTTAGGAGGTCCAAGGTTCAAACCATGGCATGTGTGTAATTCCATGGGGTTCGAGCTTTGTTTCTCATGTACATTATAGAGAATCACTCGTTCTGATGTGATGGTGTGCATTATGTGTGTGGGTTCAACCTTTGGTTCTCGTGTGCATTATAGAGAATCAATAATTCTAACATGATGGTGTGCATTATGTGAGCATATCAGATGAGAAGATTAAGTTTTTAAAAAATCTACATTTTTTTCCTATTTAATTTGTGAGTATATCATAAGTTGAGCTTTTTAATATCATGAGCATGCACACCAATCATGACTAGTTTGTCTTCCACAATAAAATTTTGTTATTGAGTTGAGCTTTTAGAAATACAACCATACAATCCATGACAAGCTTGTTCATCAGTGGAGAAAGAAGGAAAATAATTATAAGTAAAAAATAATCTACTTTCCATGACACACTTGTTCCTTGTCATATTGGGCATCTTATAATGGTTGGAAAGTATCTCCACACTACATAAAGACAATGATCCTCCTTCACAAGGAAGTTTGTCAATTAATAATTTAAAAAATAAAAAATTTATGCTATGTGATGAAGATAAAGATGGTGGTCCTTATTCTACTACATATGGTCGTTTTAAATGACATAACATCAAGTTGCATATAATGTTCATCATTCAATATCTTGATATTCTTCGATACAATACATGGAGCTTTACCTTCATTATACAACCTTAGAAAGGTTATTGTTGGACTCTTTGTCTATTGCTCTCCTCACGTATTCGAGAGATGCAACATTTCCTATTCCATACATAGGATAAATTTGTCATGCCTCTTGGCTTCTCAACTTGCCACTTGTACACATGACTCTTGACTCTTTATTTACTCTTGCACACTTTATTCTATGACGCTTGCGCACTTCTACTTGCACCCACTATTACATGACACTTATGCATATCCTCACTCTTCATACTTGCACACATAATTACATGACACTTGTGCACATACTATACATGAACACATACATAAGGGGAAATTTAATTCACACTCCTAAACTATAGAATCACACCTTATCTATTATATATTTACATATGTACCATCAAGATACCATGGGGGTGCATTAGCATGTACCAAATAATGTAATATTCTCCAATAGTAGCTTAGTTTCTTTGCTCTATGCCAGGAGAGTGTCTCTAGATGTGGATCTGTTCTTTCTTTGAGTGCCCTAGAAAGTTCTATCATGCACCTATCTTGAGTGCTTGAACTCATGCATATTTCTTGATCCTTTTCAACATCTATATTTGATAATTTTGTTTCCTTATGTGCAGAGGTTCAAACTAGAGGCACACTTTTGTAGAGGTTGTGCTTTAATAATCCAATCTCACACCTTTTTCTTTTTGGATGCTTAACTCATGCTTAAATGAAGCTTTGGCAATTTGGATGTAAGAAACTCTCCTCATTGTTCTTTTGTCTTGTCATCATCTCATCATTTTTTCATTGTCTCATCTCAATGCTCTTTTTCTAGATCGATTATCTTCTTCTTTGAACAACTTGGGCGATGTCTTCTTGCATTATTTGAGCTTATACATATATGTATATTTGTTTGCTTTCACAGAGTTTTTCCATGCATTGAGTCAGTTTGCAAAATGGGTTCCTCTTGTATTTGAATGCATAGGTTCCTAATGGCGCTAATACTTCTTTCAATTGATTTTATCTTCCTTGCTTGGATTTGATATGCATGTTTTCTCCCTTCCTTGGACGTATGCTTTATTGCAAGGTTTTGTTTGCTTTCTTACACGTCCTCTCTTTACCCATCATTCAAAGTTTGAAACGTTTCACTTTTCAGACGAGATCTCCTTTACCTTAGTGGCCTCTTGTTCTTTTGTTTATTGAGTCTGGTGTTTTGCAAGACCTTCTCTTTCCAAATATTTGCTCTAATCTTCTTGTTCCTTTTGGATTGTATTGAATTTTTTTCTTGTGTGTGTAAGGAGGTTAATTTCTTCTCTCTTCAAACAAATTACTTTTTAAGCTTTTGCTTTTCTTGCACTTTACTATGTTCCTTTGGAATGCCTTATCTTATAATTTTATGACTCACTTTTTTTTTTTTTAGTTATACTTCTTATACACATCCACCATGGGGATTGAACCCGTGTCACATCATCGATAATGCAAGTGGTGTCCTTGCCGATAGACCACACTCACGAAGGGGATGACTCACTCTTTTTAACAATCTTCTTTACCAACTTAATTTTTCCAAAGCTACTCTCTTCTTAGTTTCTTGCAATTATTAAGAAGCTTCAATGGTTTCTTTCTTTGTGATTTTCAAAGGGGCTTCTATGGCTTACCTTTATTTTAATTTTAAGGAGCTTCTATGGCTTCCTTTTCTTGTGATTTTTAAGGAGCTTCAATGACTTCCTTTTTTTTCCTTTTGAAATGGAAATTATTTCTTTCTTGCTAAGCTTGGCCTTGTTGTTTCTTGCAAGCTTTATGACCTTTAGTCTTGCAAAGGGATTGCACTTTTTTTTTATGCTTGAAGGGTTTTGCCTTTAGTAGGAAATTTTTTACCCTAAAACTTTTGAATGTGCTGTGGAATTTTTCTTCATGGATAATTTTATAGAGGGTAATTTTACCCTTGAAATTTTTTTTCTCAAATTTGAATTTTCTTTCCAAATAGGATGCTCTATAGATTTCTCTGTATCAAAGTTAGAAGAGGATAAGGAGGAGTATCCTTTCTTCCTTCTACCTACTCTCATACCACTTGTTAAATCTTAATGCTTCGAATTGATTGTATTATGAAAATGAAGGGTATTTAAATACATAGGATGATTATTTCAGGAATAACAAACCCTCCTACAAACTTGCAACTATTTTTTTTTTTACAAAAAATAATTATACTACTTGATTTTTTACCTGGTCTATGATGTAATAACTCCTAATAATTTTAATAATCTCTTATTCACAGCTTGTATGATATTATTTTACCGTGCATTCACTAATTTGAACCATAATTATCATGCATTCAAAGGTCTTAAAAAATCTCACTGGGCACACTTTTCATAAACTGTCCGACATTTATGTTGTAATTGTACCTTTATTCTTTTGCATTGGAAACTAAAATTCGAACCTGGGTAAGAGAGTCTGCTACATTTGATTGCTTGCATACTATATGCCTCAACACACCCATGCTTTCACTTTTTTAGAGAGACGAAATGGTTGCGTGACTTTAAGTTTTTTTTTTTTTTAATTGTCAAGTTTTCACACAAAAAAGTCTCTTCTACCTGGCTTTAACTTTCCACAATAGTGCAATTTGGTAAAAAAATACTCTTAAAATATTATTCGTGTCAGGCACTTAATTTTTTTTTATTCATAATAATGCTGGCAAGCATCTTTTAATGGTCGAGCGTTGAATTTAATACACACCTTAGCAATACTTTATTGACGACATTGTACTGATTATTTGAATGTTTTCACTAGGCATCCAAAAATTAATGAGCAGGATATTGCAGGAGGCCAAAGAAATTCACATCTCTGACTGTGCTTTATTAATCAACACATATCATTCTTATTTAAATATTTCAAAAATCTAACAACACTTTGTTTTGTTTCCACCACAAGCTTGAGATGCAATAGTTAATGTGATTGTTCAAACCATGCCAACATGAAATGGGCATTTAGAAAAATGTTTTTTCAGCTATTTTTTTTATTGTAGAATATAATCAATTTAGATAATAAATTCTACTGCATTGAGTTTAACTATTTGAATGTTTCTATCATTTCATTGGTAACAACACTCTTCAACAACATTCTTTAATTGATCCTTCATTTAGATTGTATTTGGCACATCAATCTTTCACTTTATTTCTCAAATAATAGCAAAGGGTAAAAGTTGTTCTTCAAATGGTCTTTTGTCCTGGATCTCTTTGTTAAAATGCTAGAAACAACCATGACTAATTATAGTTCTAGAATCAAATTGCTATCAAATTGCTCTGATACCACATATTGGAGATAGAATTTTAACATAGAATCAAGATATCACATTGCATTACAATGTGATTACAATTTACATCATGTGCGTCGTATTTAATGTGTTCTATACATAAACTTTTGTACGAGAATGAACTAACACATTAACAATATTCTCATATAATGTTTGTAATAGTGTATGCAAATAATGTCATAGGTTATGCTAACATTTAGAATTTGTCTCCAACACTCAACCTACCTTGGCCTCCCCAGATATACCTTTGCCTCTACCTTTGGAATCTACCTCCACCACTTGGATCTACCTTTGCCTTATTGCTTATCTCTACCTATACCTCTCCTTTTGTTCTTCAAATGGTCTTTTATCTTGGATCTCTTTGTTAACATGTTGGAAACAACCATGTGTAGTTACAGTTCTAGAATCAAATTACTCTGATACCACATATTACAAATAGAGTTTTAACATAGAATTAAGATATCACATTACATTACAATTTACATCATGTACATCATATTTAATGTGTTCCATACATAAACCTTTGTACTAGAATGAACCAACACATTAACAATATTCTCATATAATGTTTGTAATAGTGTATGCAAATAATCTCATAGGTTATGCTAATTTTTAGAATTTATCTTCAACACTCGAACCTACCTTTGCCTCTCCACATATACCTCTGCATTTACCTTTGGAATCTACCTCCCCCACTTGGATCTACCTTTTCCTCCTTGTTTATCTCTATCTCTCCCTTTCTAATTAATTGTAACTAACACAATTGATACACCCTAACATTTAAAAGTGCTTAAATCATTTATTTCTTGTTAGGGTGTTGGTCATTCCATTCCTTATCTAAATCATTTATTTCTTATTAGGGTGTTGGTCATTCCATTCTTTATCTTATGAAACTGTAGAATGTCCTTTTCAAGGCCTTTTATTTCTTTTGTTTGGTAAATATTATATTGAAAATATATACTTTGGCAATATATAACTTATCTTTATAAGATTTAATTTTCATTCAATAGTTTGAATGTTACACATGAGTAATTGGCACGTACTAGTATGGATCGGCACTTGTTGAGAAGAGACTTGGGTTCAAACCTTGGTGGTGCCAGTTTGCAAAGGTAGTAGTCTGCTCTGAATCCTCTGAGTGCGCACCAAACCGACGATGACGGTACGAACCCCAAGCAACCAACGGTCCCCATCTCATGTCGGGTCAACAATTAACGAGACAGATAGGTTTGGTGGTTGCAGTCCCTGTGGTTTGAACCCTGCGCTGCTAGTTACTAAAAATAGTGGTTGTAACCAACTCTCCTATGTAACCAAAAAAACAAAATTGTTGATATTGAATGGTTTTATTGAGACATATTTTTGACCTCACACACACTTCTTAGTTAAAAATATTATATTAAAAATAAATTTTAATTTAAATAATATTAAAATAATTGAAAATTATTTGAAATGATAATTAATTATTTTTATTTTACCTTTTCATTGTCATTCATATATATATACTCTAATTTAAATATTATTTTAAAACTAAAATTATTAAAAATTAAAGTTAAACAATTATGAGTCTCACCGTGGTAGAGAGGGCCTGAGCCTCACCGTGGCAGAGAGGGCCCATGAGGGTTTCCTCTATTGGGGTTTCCTCCACCAGGGTTTCACTTATGCTCCAACTTCAATGCTCTGAAACCCTTTGAGCGGGAGTCTTCTTTTCTCTCATTCTAGATCCAGCTGCTAGTCATGCTTAGTTTCTCTATTGTGGTTCATGACTCGTGACCAGGGTGTTTTGCTTGCTGGGGTCTTGTTGGGAGAGGAAAGGGCCATCTACCGACCCAAACCCATTAGGGTGAGCTTGGTATGGTTTTTGGCTACAAAAATCTAACGGTGTTCCCTTGGCTGGCTTCGGCTCTGATAGCTTGGCTGCTCTGGTTGGATGGTGCTTGGATGGCTCTATTGCTAGGGTTCTCTACCAATAGTGGGTTCGTGGCTAGTTTGTACCACTTTCTTATGGGTTCGGTAATTTCTTGTTATATCTGGCTATTCCAAGAAGACAGGGCCAAATACCGACCCAAACCAGTTAGGGTGAAAGTGGGTTGTTATGCTGCGATGGTTTTCGAATTTTGGCCCCATGTCTCTGGTGGGTTTCCTAGCTTCGACGGTCTGCAAAGATCTCTTTCTCCAGTTCCAATAGTGGTGGTGTGTTTGATCCTAGGGTTCTAAGGCTTATTTTTTTAGGATCTTACCCTTCTCCCTCTTAGGTGCAGTGTGGAATGTTGCTATCTCCTTTTTCTTGTACCCGATTGTTCTTAAAACTTTTTTGGTTGGCTCTAGTGGGATTTGCGGGTTTCATGGAATTTCTCGTGCAGGTCTCCTGGATGGTTTTTATGTTGTGGATTTTGTTGGCCGATATTTCTAGTGTTGTTTTCTTAAACTGACTATTCTCATGAGGGGTTCTCCTATTATGTGCTTTGTTGGATAGATTTGTTGATTGTGATGACAGGATTCCTCTATTCTCCTTTCATGTTAGGTGGTAAATGCTTCGATTTGGGCAGTTTTTATTTGTAAATTTATTTTTAACCGATAGCATTTTCATTATTCTGTTGTTTTTCTTCATGGTTTTTTTTTTGGTAAGCTGGTTTTTATATTTATAAGTGGGTTTTTTAAGAGGATCCCAAAACCTTATAACAATATAGGTCGTGGCCTTTAACACCAGAGTGAGCCTCCTGGGCTGTTACAACAAAAACTTTCATAATACTTACCAAAATATCAAAGAAGGCCTCGTGGGCTATAGGGGAGTCCATCCCATAGATGGAATGGTACGAGCTATAACAAAAAAATAATAGAAAAAGCCATTTCAGGCCTAACACGGACATACTAAACTCAAAAATGATACACTTCCAAGGTTCCTCCGTCATGCTTCAGGTTCCTCCTGGTCCTCCTGGGCCTGCCGCCCCTTGTAGCATTTTAGGATCCTTACCATCGCATTTGTGGCCGCCAAGATGTTAGCTGTCATATCCAGAAGAAGCTGAGAAGACAAACCTTCCGCTTCACTCTCCGTATCCGAACTGATCTGCTGCGACGGGTTCTCTTTCTCGATCTTGACCTTCTTTAAGCGTTGAGAGGCCCGGGCAGGAGTAGAAATATCCCCAATCGCCCCACACTTGGTTGGTCGGCTGTGAGAGGGCCCTTTGAACGAAGACTGCTTATCATCTCCCGGAGAAGAGTTTCGGGATGGGCTGGAAACCCGCTCCTCATGCCCAACTGAAGGGTTAGCCGGGGCCTGGCCTGCCAGAGGCTGCACCACCTGGGGGGAGGACGGTTTGCAGAGACATGACGGTAAATCACAGCCATCAAACCCTGGTGAATGGGCATGCAAGATGACTTCCTACTCTTTTCTACAGCCAAACCTAGGGAATACGCCAGGTAATCAGGGATACAAACTTGCTTGGCATCTCTGAGGTGGTTTACAAAGCTGATATGGAAACTTCGGAGAGGTTTGTCGGGATCGCCACAGGTTATATACTACAATACAGGAATCATGGTGAGGTTCCAAGGCTCCGAAAGATTCGACCGAAATAGGGCAGACTTATCCCAACCCAAATTATGCCCTTTGTCTGGGAATTGGTCCAATTCCTCAGCCTAGTTATGGCTGTCACGTCGAATGATGCGACCAGTGGCCGCCAGACCCGTGACCTCACAGAGTAGTTCGACAGAGATTCAAAAGTGTAATCCCCGGACAATGACTTCACCTTTATTCCAGGTATCAATAAAGCCTCGGGTAATATCTTCCTCGGGTCCTTGGAATTTCTCAAGAAAAGGAACCAGACCCTTGGCTTTCATAAAGGTCAACGCTTCGTTACACAAGGAGAGCTCGATTGGTTCAATGAAGGGAGTGGCCATGGTAACAGAAAGGTTAGGTAGAGCCCCTGATGAAAGGAAGGGATGATGCACCAGAGACAAAGGATTGAGAACATAGACACCAGCAGTGAAAAAAGACCCGATGACAAGGGCAATTAAAAGGACCCTAGCCTTGGACGCTCGACGAGGATACACGTGATGGCATGCAGAGCAGCCCATAATTGTCCAAGGTGGTAATAAAAATGGAAATATGGCAGAGGAAAAGGCTGAGATGGCACTCTTCTCACGCCGCTGCCACGTGTGCCCACAATCACTATGCCCGTTGATGATCTCACACGCGGGCTTGTTGAAAAAGGGGAACCGGAGCCACCTCCCAATGGGCCCAGAGACCTGACCAATGAGAAGCCTCCCTTGGGCGAAAAAAATCTGCTCGAGAATGCACAAATATTTGACAATCGAGCTGATGACAATCCCTTTCATGCCACGTTTGGGGATATCATTTCTAAAAGGGTCGGGCCGTCCACCGATGAACCTTGGGACACGTCTGTCATTATCGCCCTTACCTGACTCAGGCTCATAAAGGCATCCAGCTATAGATAAGACAGGTGGCATGGGGTGAGCTTTGCCACCTTCGATCGCCATCAATTTCCTCCTAGGTGGCTTCATGAACACAATCTTGGCTGGCGGCCCTCTCCACGTCCGTCGAGAAATTTTGATGCCAAACGACGAGACAGGTGGACAGAAGCCCTTTGTTCGCCATGTGGTCAGCAAGACCGTTACCCTCCCTGAAAGTGTGTCGGACATGAAAGAGGTTGCACCGGAGGAGGAGGTTCCTAGCCTCAGAGATGACGTTGGCCACCTTCCAGGATGGAATTTTGGAGTTAAGCATGTAATTTATAATATTCATCGAGTCCCCTTCAATCACCAGAGGATGAGGATCCTCCGAGATGAGCTTAAGACCCCGTAGGATCCCCCTAGCTTCCGCAACATGATTGGTCTGGGTCCCCAAGGCTTCGCAATAGGCAAGGATTAGTCTCCCACTATGATCTCTTACAACACCGCCTGCTCCCGCTGGTCCTGGATTGCCTCTGGCGGCTCCATCAAAATTTAGCTTTAACCACCCTCTAGGAGGCCTGACCCATCTAACCTCCTTCCTGGATGAAATCGGATCCTCCTGGGGATCAGGATCCCCATCAAGCTTGAAAGTCCTGAAGATATCTGCCTCAAGACCACATTTAGGAGTCGGACTAGGGATAAGCTTGGAGTTTTTGATAGCAAAGGCCATGGCTCTATGGGCAATGGAGGGAGGATCCCTAGGAGGACTTCCAAACACCCGACCATTTTGCTCCAACCAAATCTGCCATATGAAATGGTGAAAACAAGCAATCCATAGGAAATGAAGCTTCAGGTTCCGGAAGGGATTGGTCCATTGGAAAAAGGCCTCCTTAATAGACTTGGGAGGAATCCATTGAATCTGGAAGGTGGAAAGAATGATGCCAATGACAGAACTGGTGAAGGAGCAATGCAGGAAAAGGTGGTCAGAAGACTCACAGGCTGACTTACACATGTAACACCTATTTGGGATGGCGAAGCCCCTTTTATGGAGGTTATCAATAGTGAGGGCTTTGTTTTGGAAAGTGATCCAAGAGAAAAAATTTACCTTGGGGATCAAATGTTTTCTCCAGACCAGCTTGCAGGGGAAATCCGCCTTAGGACCAGTACGCAGGAAGTCGTAAGCAGACTTGATCGAGAAAGCTCCGCTATCCGTTCCTCTCCAAATCATACGGTCAGGTCCTCCATTGGAAGGGATGATAGTCACTTGGAGGAGAGAGGAGAGAGTTGTGACATCCTCAATATGCCCACCCACATCGATGTTCCTCCACTACGGGGATCCGTTCCTCCAAACAATGTAGTCAACCACCTTCTGCTCATAGTTGGGATCCATCTGGGCTCTAAGACGACCCAGATCTGCCTGCTGGATGAGAGGGTCCTCCGAGATCCATCTGTCCTTCCAAAAATTTATACTCTGACCATCTCCAATGATCCACTTGCCACCGTCCAGAATCAGCTATCGCGTTTGGATCATGGCCTTCCAGAAAGCCGACCCTCCCATGGGAATACCATCATCGAGGAGAGAAAGGTTGGTCAGGTATTTCTTGTTGACAATTTTGATCCAATCCACCGTGTCATTAGTCATGATCCTCCAAGCATGCTTGGAAACCAGCGCGAGGTTCATCATCCCCATCCTTCTTAGGCCAAGACCACCTTGTTCTTTGCTTTTGCACACCGTTTCCCAGGCCACCAGGGGGATTCTGGACTTGTCGTCATTTCCTGACCATAGAAACGTCCTCTGAATCTGCTCAATATTACGGTGGACCGAGGCTGGCAGCCTAAAAACAGACATGAAATAGGTCGGGATTCCTTGGAGGTAAGCCTTGGTGAGGGTAACCTTACCAGCTTGGGACAAAAACTTGCCTTTCCAGGTGGATAATTTTTTATGGATGCGTTCCATCACCATGTTCCACATACCCTCCTTGGTCCTACCACAAAACAGGGGGAGGCCGAGATAGGTTGTAGGAAGAGAATCGATAGAGCAACCCAGGATCCTGGCTATCCGAACCTGGCGCCTCACCGGGGTGTTGATGAAGAAAAGCTTACTTTTAATGTAGTTCACCTTCTGACCGACCGCTCGTTCGTAGAGGGAGAGGATCCTCTTGATGTATCTAGCTTGAGCTACTGAAGCACTGGTGGACAGGAGAGTATCATCCATGAACTGCTGGTGGGTAATCGCTTCAATCCCCGAAGCAGGGAGGATGCCAGTTACCTTTCACCGTCGAAGCACCTCCTTGAGAGCTCTCCCCAGGGCCTCTGCCAGAATGATGAAAAGAGTAGGGGACAAGGGGTCTCCTTGATGAAGGCCCCTGTCACTTTGGAAATATCTGACTGGGGATCCATTAACCAGGATGGAGAAACAGGGGGTGGAGATGCAGCTGTGGATGAGGTCAACCCAGAGAGGGTGAAAACCAAACTTCAGGAGAATCGCACAAAGGAACTCTCTATCCACTCTGTCAAAGGCTTTATTCATATCGAGCTTGAGGAACAAGGCAACCTTTTTAGCCATGGAGGCCGAGTGAAGGGTCTCATGAATCGTAATAACCCCATCCAGGATGTTCCTGCCTTTCACCGAACTGCCTTGGCATGGATCAATGAGAAGAGGGAGGATGGGCTTAAACCTATTAGCCATGGCCTTGGTCAGAAATTTGTAGAAAACATTACAGAGGCTTATGGGTCTGTAGTCAGAAAAGGTTCTACAAATGGAGGATTTCGAAATGAGAGCCAGAAAGGTGGAATTGAAACTGCGATGGACAACTCTAGCCGATTGAATCTCTCTGATGGCTTTACACACATCCTCCCCTACTACATCCCACATGGTTTGGTAAAAATGAGGTGGAAACCCATCCGACCCCGGGGCTTTGTCAGGTTGCATGGAGAAGAGGGCTTCCTTAATCTCCTCAGAGGAGAAAGGTTCCATGAGTTTGGTATTAGCCTCTTGAGAGACACTGCTTGGAATGTTGGCCAGGAGCTCAGCTTGGGCAAGCCGATCACTCTCGAGAGGGTTTCCCAGTAAATCTTGGAAGAAAGTCACCACCTCGGCCCTTATCTCTACAATGTCCTTTGTGGTGGATCCATTACTGCAGTCAACCTCTCTGATTTTGTTGGATCCTCTATGCCGCATGGTGGAGGCATGGAAGAATCTAGTGTTAGAGTCACCTTCCTTGATCCAAAGATCCCTGGACTTCTACCTCCAGAAGGTTTCTTCCCTTGCAATGATGTTATGATACTCTGCCAGGATGTTCCTCTCTTCTTCTCTGGTGGCCGCACAGTGATCTCCAGCTTTGATTCTTTTTTCTATCTCTTGAAGACGTTTCGAGATGGATTTTTTGCATTCAAAGATGTTCCCGAAGACTTCTTTGTTCCAGAATTTCAATTTTTCTTTTACTGTCTTGAGCTTTTGGGCAAGCTGCAGCGACGCTGATCCCCCACCCTTTTGTTGCTGCCACCAGGAAGTGACTTGACCTTTGAAATCCTTGTGGAGGATCCACATGGATTCGAACCTGAAGGGAGTTTTGAAAGAGGGAGCCTTATCTGATTCGAGGATGATGGGGTTGTGATCCGATCCAATCCTGGGCAAGGCACACAACGTTGCATCTCCAAAAAAGGGAATAGCTTCTTGAGAAATGAATAATCTATCTAGCTTCACCTGAATGAGCCCGTTGCCAATCCTCCTGTTGCTCCAAGTGAAAGAGGACCCTTTGAGCTTGATGTCCATGAGCTCGTTGGTGTTAACAAAGTTCCTGAAATCGTCCATGCTTCTATTGCACATATCTAGTCCTCCTTTCTTTTTAGATGGGTGCAGAGGACAGTTGAAATCCCCGCCAATGATCCATGGAATGGTGCTGAAATTGCCCCTCATTTGAGTTACAGTTTCCCACATCTCAGCTCGCTCTACAGGAGAGTTTGGAGCATAGATGTTGGAGAGGATCCATGACTGATTGCTAGTCTTGGAGTGGAATAAAATGTTAAGGATTCTGTTTGAGGAAGACAATAATCTTCCTTCAACCAGGGTAGGATCCCAAAGGCACATGAGCCCACCTGATGTACCTTGAGCAGGACTGAAGAGAGCCTCCCCTTTGGCCCAAATGGCCTTAGCTGCCTTCTTGGAGGAGAACTCGTCACTTTTGGTTTCTTGAATGACAAAAATGGAGGGATTTGTCCTTTTCCTGAGGTCAGCAACCACCCTCTGTTTGGCTGCTCCATTAAGTCCTCTCACATTCCATGAGAGGACTTTCATCTCAAAGGTTTAGGGTTTTTCTTGCCTCCCTTCACTATCTGGAAGGGGGGTTTGGATCCTTGTTTGTCATCCTTCTGAGTGTCGGACTCATCAAAAAATAGTGTTAGCTGAGTTTCGTTGGTGATATTCTCCATCGCTTCCTTGTTTCTCTGATCATTACCAGAGAGTCTTCCTCTTTTTCATTCACTGCCATAGTCGATAGCTTGCTTTTTGCTCCTGGTGTTCCTAGGGCTTAGTCACCCAGATAGAGAAGGACCTCCTTTTTTAGACACTGGAGATAAGGATGGCTCACCCCTCTCCACGCGGGGTGGGGATTTCCTATTGCCTGCAAGATATTCCTCCAAGACGGAGTTCGAGGCACCAAAATTAGGGAAGGTGTGAACCTGAGTAACAGGATCCTCTGCACGAGAACCAGTTTGAGGTGAGGGTTTTGAGGGAACCTCTTGCTACTTCTGGATCGGTGAAAGAACTCCTTCTTCTTCATAATCCTGCTCAGGCTGAGCCGAAGGTCCTTCTAGGCCCTCCTCCTGGGCTACCTGAAGGGCAGGGTTTCGCATGATGTACCTAGGACCCATCGACGGTTGCTTGTTGAGCAGAGGTTTCCCTTGGTTTCACTATAGTCCTTTATTCTACCCTTCCACTCTTTGATTCAGAGCCTTCAAGGCCGAACATTGGGTCTGGAGGTGTCCCTGAGTGCGACAATGAGTACAGAACGTCGACTTGTTCTCATACTCAATAACTTGCCTCGTGATGAGGGTTGATCCTCTGTACAAATTAATGGCAGTAGGGAGCTCGGTGTCCAGGTTGGCGGATACGTAGAACCTGGCTTGGACCATCCTAGAACGAACTTTGGTGGACGAGTCAATGGCAACCAACTCCCCAATGGAGCGAGCTATCCCTTTAATGACATTCTCATGCCAGCACTAGAAAGGAAGGTTCGGAAGCCTTACCCATATCGGAGCTATATTTATGTTTTGGGTCTCCGGGTTGAAATCCTCTCCCCATCTCCGGAGAAAAAGGCTTTTGCGCCCTAGAAACCAGGGTCCCCCAGCCAAAATGTTGCAGAAATCCTCTTGAGTGTTTAGTCGGATGGCAAAAAACCCCCGAGAGAGCGCCACAATCTCCATGTTACCATTGGTTCTCCATTTGCCAAAGGCCCATTTTCGGATGGTCTCCATGTCTGGTCGCCCTCCTAGGAACTTGCCAATCAGAGTAAACTTTTTGAGCTCCAGGAAACTCTCCATGAGGTCTTCAGGGATGACAAGGTCTTCGCCTGAAGGGATTAGCTCCTGGTTGAGGTGACTATCTAGGGTTCCTGGCCTCACCGCATGAGCATAGGAACCTTTCAGGGTTGCGGCTCCTAAAGAAACCCCTTTGTCGGGAGGATCTTTCCCTTGCCCACTACGCCCACCCTCCTGGGCCCCTACAACGTCAGAGTCTGCCTCACCTGCACTGGTTCCACCTGGGCCCTCACCCGTCACAGTCGCCTCCGTCCTACCGCCTCCTGTCGCTCGCTCACCCGCTTCCCGCTTCCCATCCTCGCCTGCCTTCCCGCCTCCCATCCTTCCATCATTTTTCTTCGTGGTTTGACCATGGGGACAATCTCTTGTATTTGCTAGATAAAAATCTATGACTTATTTGCTAGGAGGTTGTTTCATTGGATTTTCAAGTTTGATTTATCGAATCCAGCTCAATCTTTCTTGATGTCTTATTGCTAGATCTAAGGTTTGGAGGTGCCTTTCAAAATCCTACTTGTAATAGGTTTGGGGACCCTTTTAAAACCCCTTCTATTATCAATAAAAAAAAAAAGTTAAACAATATATATATATATATATATATATATATATATATATATAAAGTAAAAATAAAACATTTTTTAATATCTACATTGTCATAAGTCATAGGTTATATAAGATGATCCTCATGAAAGATGTTATTTATTCAATATGTATTTATCCAACCAATCTCCTTGCAGGGCATGGTGTACAATTATATTATTTCATTCACTCAATAAATTTAAAAAAAAATCTAAAATTATTAATTTTTTTATAATGAAATAACTTCTTTGAATTCAATATTGAATTAAAGTTCTTTTAAATATAGGTACTCTTAGTTCTTTTAAGTTTATTCCCCATGGTGGATGTGTATAAGAAGTATTACTAAAAAGAAAAACTCTTTTTAATTCTATTGTTATTACATATTTAATGTATATTTAATTATTTTATTTTTTTATTATATATTTTATGGTTTTGTTATATTTATATATATTATATTATTATATATATATTTTTTGAGTAAATACTTCTTATACACATCAACCATGGGGATTGAACCCGGGTCACATCACCGATAATGCAAGTGGCGTCCTTGTCGGTAGACCACACTCATAGGGATATTATATTATTATTTTTATTATATAAATATAGTTGAATAACTTGTAATAAATTTGATAGTCTAATTTTGGAGATTTTATAGGTAGCTCAAGAAAACTCAACCAAAACAAACTAAGAATTTTTTCACTAAAAAAACATTTTAAACAATAATTGGAGAACTAAAAAGTTGATTTTATATTAAATATTCATACAAAAGAGTACAATTACAATTTATAAATTAAAAATTCTATCGAGATACATGATAGAAATGCAACATTTCAAAATATAAAACAATTCTTAAATTGTTTTTTGTTTTCCCTTCTTTCTCCTCGCACTAGATGTTTGACCTTGACTTTGAATTAGTGAAAGAATTGAAGACTACTCAAGTATAGTATCATCATGATATATCCCCTCTAATCCTTTCAAATGTTCTATTTCCTCCTCAATTGCCTTAATGTCCATATATATGATAGAAATGGAACATTTCAAAATATAAAGTAGTTTTTAAATTGTTTTTTGTTTTCCCTTTTTTTCTCTTAAAAACTACTTAAGTGTAGTATCATCATGATATATCTTCTTTAATCCTTTTAAATATTCTAATTCCTCTTCAATTGTCTCAATGTCCAAATATATATATATATATATATATATATATATATATATATATATATATATATATATATGATAGAAATGTAACATTTCAAAATACAAAACAATTTTTAAATTGATTTTTGTTTCCCTGCTTTCTACTCTCACTAGATGGTTGGCCTTGGCTTTGAATTGGAGGACGAAGTGAAGACTACTCAAGTGTATTATCATCATGGTATATCTTCTTTAATATTTTTAAATGTTCTATTTCCTCCTCAATTGCCTCAATATCCTTTATAGTAAACATAGTTTCCATGGGACTTTAGGCAATCCCATCAGATAATGTGGCAAAGGAAGACATTGGATAAGACAAGATGTGATTCTTAAAAGTGGTTTAGGATTATTGTTTCACCTCTTAAAAGATTTTTCATGAAACTAAAAAGAAAAAGAATAAACAAATATTCTTATGAGAACAACCCAGTCATTAGGGCTTTGGTCTCTCTTTGGGAGATCCAAGGTTCAAACCATGTTGTATTTTGTGGGGGTTTGAGCTTTGGTTCTCGTGTACATTATAGAGAATCACTCGTTCCAAGTGATTCTCTATAATGTACACAAGAACCAAAGTTCAAACCCCATAAAATTACACACAATGCTCACCATCATGTTGGAATGAATGATTCTTTATAATGTACACAAGAACCAAAACTCAAACCCCCTACAAAATTACACACAATGCTCACCATCATGTTGGAACTAATAATTCTCTATAATGTACACAAGAACCAAAACTCAAACCCCCCACAAAATTACACACAATGTACACCATCATGTTGGAACTAATAATTTTCTATAATGTACACGAGAACCAAAGCTCAAACCCCCACAAAATACAACATGGTTTGAACCTTGAACCTCTCAAAGACTATAATGTACACGAGAACCAAAGCTCAAACCCCCACAAAATACAACATGGTTTGAACCTTGAACCTCTCAAAGAGAGGCCAAAACCCTAACCACTGAGTTGTTCTCGTAAAAACATTTGTTTATTTTTTTTCTCTTTAGCTTTATGAAAAATATTTTAAGAGATGAAAACAATAATCTTAAACCACTTTTAAGAATCACATCTTGTCTTATTCAATGCATTGTGTGGAATTCCGCAGGTTTCGAGCTTTGGTTCCTGTGTGCGTTATAAAAATCACTCGTTCCAATTGTGTGTAATTCTGTGAGTTTCGAGCTTTGTTTCTTGTGTTCTTGTGTACGTTATAAAAAAATCACTCGTTCCAACATGATGGTGAGCATTGTGTGTAATTTTCAACATGATGATTAGCATTGTGTGTAATTTCGTTGAGTTTGAACTTTGGTTCTTGTGTACATTATAAAGAATCAATTATTTCAACAAAATGATGTGTGCATTGTGTGGATATATCAAATAAGATACAAGTTTTAAAAAAGTCTATAGGAGAAGAATCAATAATTCTAACATAATAGTATATAAAATAAGATATACGTTATAAAAAAAAATCTATCTTTTCCATATTTAAATATGTGAGTATATCAAAAGTTGAGTTTTTTAATATCATACCAATCATGACTGGTGTAATGACTAACCATGAAAGAATTATGTCTCCACTAAAATTCATAATGCTTGTAACCTTGTGTTTTCCATGCATGTTGCCTCGGATCAGACATTCTCAAGCCATGCTATTAACCTGGTCAAGCTTTTGAAACCTTAGGCCGGACGCAACTGTTAACAAAGGGGAACATGAATTTTCAGTCAAATGTAAGGCTGTCGGCATTGGTCAAAATAAATGATTGCACGCGCTTTAAAGCCAATGAAAATGGAGCCCCCTAAAGTGGGCCAAACATTTTATAAAGGTAATGTGAGGCGAAAATACGGTCGGACTGTGTACGTATGCGCCTCCCACGTACACCCGTGGAATGTACGTACTGAGTTGGCATCATTATTATCACCGATGATGGAGGACGGATGTTATATGTCACGCATGACAGGACAGGGCACGTCCTGACAAAGGTTAGAGAGAGGTAGAGAGGGACATGACAGGGATGAGAAGAGTTACTTGCAACTTTCAAAGAAATGCACGGCCATGTCACATCGCTGTCGGCGTATGTTGACAAGGCTGTGGTGCCAGTCTGCTACGGTGCCAGGCTGTTGGCGGTGCAGTGTGGACTCTCGACGCTGGGCTGGGGAGCAGCCTCTTTCCGCGCCGGTGCCAAGGGATTCAAGGCTTTGCCACGGTTCTGACACCTGTCAGTGACAAAGACTTTTCCAGATTCGTTGCTAGATTTCATGGCGTCCACTAGATTTGGCTTCGCGTTTGACGTACGCGATGATAAATGCATGCGCAACCTGTGCGGTTGGTGAGATGACGTGGCTCTCTCAACCTGTCTTCTTCTTTGTTATTTTTTTTTTTTTACAACTTTTTGGTGGGATAGCTATCATTATAATCACCTATTTATACTAGTGTCCCGGAGAGCTATGTAGATTGGTAAGTGCTTGTCTGCCACACATTTACCAAGAAGACATCCAGGTTCAAACCTCGGGGGCAGTCTGTTTGCAAAGGTAGTAGTTAGATCTGAATTTTCTGAGTGTGTGCTAGATCGACAATGATGGTACAAATCCTTAGCGATTGATAGTCCCCTTCACGTCGGGTCAACAATAACAAAGTGGAATAGGTTTGGTGGAAGCAACCTCTGTGATTTGAACTTGCACTTGTCACTTACTAAAAATAGTGTGATTGTGACAAAGAAGAAAAAAATAAAAAAATAAAAATACTAGTGGATTGAAACTGCCAACCCCTTCCAATATCAATAAATGGTTAGATGTTCAATTCAACGTTGTTTTAGTTAACCAAAACTAAAGTTAAGTTGATAAAAACCCATGTTTACTTTTAACATTTTTGTTTGCAAAAACAGTATAGAGGTAAGGGTTTTGGATTCTTTTCAGGAGACTCAAGTTTAAATCAGAGCCTATTTAAAAGGGGATAAGCCTGGAAGGTAGCATCTGAGTGTTTTTCGATTAGTTGATAAGTTATTTAGTTGGTAAGCTAAGAGATTGGAAGAAAATTGATAAGTTATTTAGTTGGTAAGCTAAGAGATTGGAAGAAAAATTGTAATACTTTTGATTCTCATGATCAATTACTCTAATAATCAAATTCTTTTTATATCAAACGTTGTAAAAATAAATTATGCAGATTCATTCACACACTTTCATCAATGCATACATAGTATTTGTACAACATCAAATCATATATTTAATTTAGGTGATTTGCTTCTTGTATCAAATGTTGTAAAAATAGGAAGATTCATTCTCACACTTCTCTTTTCAAAAAAAAAAAAAAATGCATACATAGTATTTGTACAACATCAAATCATATATTTAATTTGGATGATTTTTTTTTTGAATTTAGCAAGAAAAAAAACCTCTTACAGGGTTGCCTGAGAAACCACAACGAGGGTCAAGTCCATTGACTTTGTCTTATTCAACCGAAGAAAGTTTATAGTGATAACATTTAAGTCCCAAAAATAATAACCAAGTCACCACATACGATTCTTTAGAGGGTCGAGTCTCATTAATTTTGTATTATTTAACCGAATAAGGTTTATAGTGATAACATCTAAGTCCCAAAAATAATAACCAAGTTACCACATTCGATTCTTTGGAGGGTCGAGTCTCATTAACTTCGTCTTACTTAACCGAATAAGGTTTATAATATAACATCTAAGTCCCAAAAATAATAACCAAGTCAAGTGTCTAACAAGTGTTGAATTGAACAGTGATATCAACATAAAGCAATATTTAAATTTCGGTGTCTTACGAGGGATGTCGAAGTGGTATGTCTTTGGGTTTTTATGGACACCTAAGTTCAAACTTTGGTATAAAGGAACCAAGTCCCCTTTCAAACACTCATGTTTTACCCTAAAATTTTTAGTCTTTATTGGGACATTGTAATGGTATGTCTTTGCATATTCATATAGGAGACTTAAGTTCAAATCATTGCACAAGAGATTCGGACCCTTTCAAAACCCGCATTTTACCCTCTTAAGATTTTTGTCATGTGAGGGATACCATAGTGGTATGTCTTTGACGAAATCCAAGTTCAAACCCTAGTACAAGGAGATTGAGACCCCTTTCAAAAACTTGTGCTTTACCTTAACCTGAAAGCGATAGGCCAATTGGCTGACCTTAGCGGCACCAGCTCCTCCACTGGTCGAAGCCTTCGGCTGGTCTACCATCTGGATGGGTGTAGAGCGAGCAAGTCAAGTTTATGGTAGCGTTCTGTGTCAGATTTTACTATTTACCTCTCAGAGCTCTCAGTTTTTACTATCAGTATTAGGTAAATAATAAAAATTTTCAAACATCAAAATCTTATATATTTTTTCGAATTTGGTTCGGACTATGCCTAATAATCGCGGTCCCCAAATTAGGGTTTTTCAATCATGGATCTGAGCCACAGTCAAGGAATTTGGACTTTTCCATCGCTTCTGATAGACACGGTCAACAAACTGTAATAAATACTCACAATTCCCACCATGGAGAGCCTTAAAAGGTCAAATTAAAAATTTTCACCAGACCAAAATTGCCACAAGAAACATAAAATAAGCATATTTGGTGATGCAGAATCATCAGAATGAGCCAAACAAAGCACAACGACATTGGAAAATGTCATCATAAGGTAAAACAAAATAACTGGCTAAGATTATAAAGTACATTCAACCGAGGTCGTCGCTATGGAAATCCTTTCTTTGAGCGCCGCACCTCCCAGCCAATAAAACCAAAAAAATCAAAATTAACAAAAAATCAAATAAATTAAGAGTCAAATGCACCTTGTAGCCATTTATTTACCCTATAAACTTGGTGGTTGCAGTGACTTGCGATCCATGCAATCCGAAAAGATGAGTAAATTACCATAAGGAAATTTGGGACAAATCCATCATCGTGGAATTACTATGCTTCATTTCAATCCCCAAGAAAGCCTTGACGGTCGGACTGCTCCAGGGGAACGAGATATTCATCACAATTCTCCTATGATATTTTTAGCATATCATCAAAAATATGATTCAACATAAAAGCCTAATTAGAATTATCTTCATTTTGATTCCCTAAGAAGGCCTTCGTGGCTGGACCGCTCCATGGGATCGAAATCGGCAATTATTATTAACAGTTGCAATCATAGTTGATTAGGCCTTGCCAAGAATTCAAATGCTAAATTTTACTTTGTTCAAGATCATTCATGGTGGTCAAGTGACCTCGTAGCTTCATTTATTGTCATTACCCTCATTGACTCATCGCTTGAGTGGGTAGTCATAATATCAAATCATAATCAAAGTCAATAGAAGATCCCTTGATCATAGATTCCTAGATCTTGTCAAATTACATTCATCTTACGAATCATTGCCAAAGACTATCATAAGCTTACCCTTCTACTAGGGAAAATAGCATATATGATAGTTTACTTGTAGCTCTCCTCTTTTTTTATATATAGGCCTAACTCCTATTGTAGCACCAAAGCTACCTGAATTCCTGATGACGAGTGCAATCCTTTCAAATTAAGCCTTTCATTGAGTTGGAAGCAATGATTCTAGGATGCATGTCCTCTTTGCAAGACTTGGGCATCTAATGTTTATCAGACTAATGATCATCATCCAACCTACGACATCATTTTAGGAGGTCTATTTTTGCTCAGCATTGTTCAATCTCACAACGCATCTCAAAAGGGGTATTTGTAGACACCTAAAACGTGTCATGTCGAGGCGACTACTCATATGGGACATGCTAGAAGACCATATGGAAGACATTGGATAGATATCAAGGTATATAAGTGGTTTTTACCACTCATTTGGGCATCTTTGCCTAGTCAGTGCTAGCCGCTGCTGACACCCACGGTTAGAAGAGCTAACCACGCCTGTCATCCGCGGTCAGGACTCAGAATCAATTGGCCTTCATCCAATCCAAAATCAGTTGCAACGGCCAATTGGTTGCGAATTGGAGCAGTTTGAGTTAGGAATGTTATGGATCCTTCCATCCAACAAGCTCAACCACCCAATCTTGATCTAGGATTCCTCATGAAGCCACCCCTAGCCCTTGGCAATTGATATATAATCCCCCTCCAAATTGGGGAAAAGAGAGAGAGAAGCATAATAAATTGAGTATCGAAGCCTTATCGAATTGCATACCCATTCACATGCATTGATAGGAATATGTTTGCTATCCAATTGAAGATCACATTGCTATGGAGGTCCTAGGAGGATAGGAAAGCCAAGAAATGCTAATCCGTGCAATCCGTGCACTCACTGAGCAATTCAACTACCAAATCTATTAGAGGACATAGAGGTGACCCTTTACCATCAATTTGGCAAGGAGAAACACATAATTTGCCTTAATTTGGAGGGTAAACTTACTTCAGGTTCAGCCGCAGCTATTAGCCACAGTGAACAGTACCCACCGCTTGAAGGACCCGCGGTCAGCGAGTAATCCCTGATTTCCTTGTTCTTTGTTTTGAAGTATGTTTAACTAGGTTAGATTAATAATTTTGTAGGTTTAATTCAGTATTCTAGAGACATTTAACCTACAAATTAAGAGTTAATTGCAATTTCCCTTCATTATTGTAGTGTAGTTCTAACGAATCTTTTTCATGCTTTCATGTCTTCAATTGATTAATTAGGAGCTTAGATAGATTCATCTTAATTTCTTTCATGTTTCTAATTGTAGATCATCATGATTTAGATAAATTTACATGCTTTGAATCACTTCTTTATTTCTTTATTATCATGTTATCTTTTGTGCAAGCACCCTGTAAAAGTCTCATCAAGAGAGGCCTCCTTTGCTATTAATGTTTCTTGTTGTTTATTGCACGCAGGATTAACAGGGTTTTGGGATGCAAGGCAACAAATGCTTATAATCGTGGAGAAGAGGGTCATCAACACCCTAGAGCAGTTTGTGTCATCCTGAAAGGCACTTGGAAATCACACCTACCCTTGAGAGGGAAACATTACATCATATTGTAACAATTTTATCAAAGTGATTATCCCTAAGAGGGATGTACTTGTAATTTGACTTTGGCTTCAAATATAATGGAATAAAGCATATTTCTTATTGTTAATTTGTTGTCAATTTCTTGTTCTTGTATGCATTTTATGTATCTTTCAATTCTTGCAATAGGAACCGATAGGTGAGCCCTTTTTTAGATCAGACAGATTGCAAAACCTTCTTTTTCTTTATTTATGCTTCTCTTGACTTTCAATTTTTTCTATCATATTTTGTGTACAACTTTTTAATATTTGCAACAGTTTCTTAATCTCTTCTAGTGAGTCATCTTGAATTTAGATTTCTTCTTATTAACAACACAAGTCTTCTTCAATGTATATTGGTTCTTCTTGTAGACATAGGTTTTCTTCTTCAACTAATTTTGACAACTCATGAAGTTCTAGTTTTTGTGTTTCTATTTTTGGATTACTTGTTTTATTTTTCATTTGCTTTTTCTTTGCCATGTCCCTTTGAAGTAGACTACCTTATGGCTCCCTAGGTTTGAATTTTCAAAAAAATATTTTGATGTAATTTCAAATTTTTAAAACCTTCAATCTTTATGTCTCTTTAATTTTTAAAATAGATACTAATAATACAATTTTCAATTTTGCAAAATACTATGTTGTAATCCTTATATCTCCTAAATTTATGTATATGATTAAATAGGTTCTAAAAGACCTAATTTGAAGTAGAAGTTCTCTTGACTCAAAATAGAAATTTTTAAACTATATTTGCAATTTTGTAATCTAAATTTGATGTAGGGATCCTTATCTCTCCAAATTTCAAAATATTTGCAAATATTAAAATACTTTACAAAATTTAATAGTTCAAACTTAAATCTTCCAAATCATTTCTAAAATCTCTATAAAACTTTTCAAATTGCATTAATAAAATTTCTAGGGTTTTTCATTTTTCACTTTCAATCCTTCTACCTCCAATAATTCAATTAATAAAGGTGAAAAAACAAACAAATTAAATTCTACTCTTATAAAAATCAATTATTAATTACCCCTTATAACTCCCACTTTAGAAAATTAAGAAACAAATTAAATATTACATTCAATTAGTGTGTTATTTTGTGTGGTCTTCTAATATTTGACCTCTCAAATCAACGGTGCTCCTCTTGAAGCTTTCGATGTGCGTGTGACCTTGAAATGGAACCTAATGATATGTGTTTTATTACATGTTACCAAAGACCTATTCTTCAGTTGCACTAAAATAATATAGCTTGTTCTAGATGTTGTCACCTTGTCAACATACATAACAAATGGTAGCTAAATGTTTTGTAGATGATTTTGTAATGTTTGTACTCGATTCTTCCTCCTTTATTAATGCTCAAACATTAGGATAATACTCAAAATTTTAATGCTCTATTTGTCGTGGAACTTGCAACGACTAGCTAGCTACCTGTTTTATCCTCGAATTCTAACAAAATATTGTAACCCCAAGAAGATTCCTATGGATTCTCCTGACACATGTGTATTCATCTCAAATTAGTATCCTCCGTTATGTTTCAATTGTTGCACATTCCTTTGTTTTATTGTGCTTAAACCTATGTGCTCAAATGATGCTTGTAACAGTCAAGTTTGTACCTTTGATGAATGTAAAGACCTTTTTATCTTTGCATATCTACTCAAAATAGCATTATCTACTAAATGCATAGGTATGAATGTAACGCCCTTCCTTCATTTTAGATTTCATGGCTGGCACTACTGGAACTTTATTAGATATCTTTTTAACACCTTACATATTTGGGTCAACTCTTCAATGCTCGAGACTCACCCTCTATCACTTAGATTCTTCCATTAATATTAGACATCATCCCTTGGCACTCTAGGTAACGTTCTTTACTCAAGGTGGTGGATCCTCTTTGTTGCTCCTTGATGATGGTGGTGGCTCCTCTCTATAGCCCTAGTGGTTCTTGGCTGAATGGTGGTGGCTCCTCCTATTTGTCCTTGATTGACTGATGGCAACTCTTACCCTGTTACATGGAGATAGGTTTGCTTGGTGCCTTTTAAATGTTTATCCCCATGTGCTTTCAACCTTCACCTTTGCTCTCACAAAGTGGTGGTAATGGTGGTCTCTATGTTGCATTTTCCTCCTTGACAACACTTCAACTATGACTCCTTACTGGCTCAATGCTTGGTGATCTTCCTATGGTGATTCCAAGATTCTTAATCATGCTAATATTATGCATTTTGGATAGCTTAGTATGTTAGACATAATATTTTCTTCTTTGCTTTCAATATATAGTAAGAAGTATAGCTAACTTCTTCTTTTGTGTAGGTTTTAACTCCTTGTAAATTTTATCTTCTGCACTTCCTTGAAGACTTAAACTTGAAAAATTTCTCTTGCAACTTTAAACCTCAAATTTGGTGCTTAATAAAACTTAATAATAAACCAAATATGGATGTTCAAATAATGAACCTTTTGCACCAAAGTTGCATACCTTTATGACCTACATTTGATGATGGACTTCTTGGTGATTTGGATCACCTAATTTGTTGCCCTATGTTTGATAAATTTGTAGCTCTTTCTTGTTGTCCAAAATAGCTCTTTAACTCACCAATTTGCAGCTTTAATTTGATGTGCTTTTCTGCCCTAAAACTTGTTTATTTTGTAGCTTTGAAACTCCTCTAATTTGATGTCCTTGAATCTCCCAAATTTTGTAGGAACTCCAAATTATAGTTGAAACTTACCTGTTAGAAACCTTCAATTTTTTGCTATAAAATCAGCAAACTCCTTCTTCCAAATCAGCCTTCGACTCCTCCAAAGGTACTCTTCAAATATCTCAGATTTTATGGACACTCCTAGATCCTTTCTCCTTCAATATCCTTGCCAAAATTTGACTTCAAATTTTGGCCTTCTTCTCAAGAATCTAAATGTCTTGAGGTCTTCAATAATCTCCTCCAAAATTTGGTAAACTTCTAACCAAATCCTTCTTCTTTTGGGCTTGTTGTTGGATGGTGAAAATTGTCCCAAATCCTTCACTATCAGGTACTCTTCCTTGCTAGCAATCTTATCCAATGGACTTCTCCAAGTTTTCTTCAATGAGGCTTTCCTAGCCATATTTTTCTTTATCCTTTTAAGTTAGCTTGAGGCCCTCTCCTTGGGCTTCCAAATCCTACAACTTTTAAAATCTACAATAGGGTCATTATTAGTCCTCTATATTCAATCTTCCAAATCTGGAAGTTCTTTAATGGGATCTCTTGTGGGTCTCTTCAATCTTCAATGTGAAATATTCAATCTTCAATTTGTTGCTTCAAGTTTTGGATTGATTCTAAAGAAGAAATTCTTTCTAGCTCTTGTAGGAAGCTTCCCAACATTATTTGAATATCCTTTTATCTACAACAAAGTATTATAAAATGATAATAGTAAATATTTAAATCTATAGATAATGAATCTTCACTAGTTGTTTTGTCAATCTAGTGGAATCAATGTTGAGTCTTAGTCTTCACAAGTTTTTCTACAATTTTTTAGAAAGACTTTAGCTAGATGTAATTTCAAAATTAATGAAAATGATATTTCCTATCTCCTCTCAATATCTCTTGTGGCTCTCTCAATCTCCTATCAATCAACCTAGTGCTCTGATACCATTGTTAGCTTTTGATACTATAAACTTAAATTAAATGCAACCACAAGCACTATAATAAGCATGAAATGATATATCTATGATAATGGCAATCTAATATGCAAGTAAATAGCATGAGAAACTTTTGAAATAGCCATTAATGAAAGCTTACAAAAATTTGAACTTGTTAAATATGTGGAGATCTACTAATGCATACTATGAGCAATGCATTCTTAATTCCCAATTACAATGCTTAGTCATAAATATATAATAGTATAGGACTCTTCACTTTCCTACTCTAAGGACACATGCATTCTGCATGATAGATATTTGTGCACATGCACACCTAACTAATGACACTTGTGCATTACCTGCACATTATTACATTGCATAAAGTAAACACTAACTTAAGACATCTAATCTAACCATGTACCCATGGTGGTACATTGACATGTACCAAATAATGTAATATTCTCTAACATATTTCCCTTGATGCTTTAGAGGATTTAGGATGTGTGGTCATAGGGTGGAAGGCTAATTAGTTTAGACTAATCAACTTTTAAATGTTTGACTTAAGAGTAGGGACTGAATTCATTTTAGTGGAGCTCAGGGAAATAATGATAGTGGTGTACATTTATGGCCCCTATAAATATAGGAAGCATTTATGGGATAAGCTAATGGATTAGAAGTTCCTAGAAATTGATAATTTAATTTTAGAAGGTGATTTTAAGAGTGAAGTGTGGGGTGCTACTGCTATAATTGATCCATTGGCTGATTACTTCATCCAAAAGTTTGAAGTTAAGGGGCTAGTAGACCTAACACTTATAAATTTGATTCCAACTTGGAGAAATATGAGGGCAAGGATTGATATCTATAAAATATTGGATAAATTCTTAGTTGCTAAGAATTTAGCAAATGGTAATTATAGGTTGAATTCATGGGTTGAGAGTGGAGGATACTTTGATCACTCTTCCATCATGCTCCTTATAGCCAAAGATAAGAAAAAACGCCTTGTCCTTATAAGTTAAATATTGAGTGGATGAAAGAGGACAACCTTGTAACTCTAGTCAAATCAAAATGGGTGAAGTTTGATCCTAGTCTAAGAGAATATGCTAGTATTCAATTTGTAGCAATCTAAAAAGGTTAACACAATAGTGGTTTAGTGGGCCTATAAAAAAAATTGATGGATGAGCAAAAATTGATGGAAATTGAGGAGTTTATTGTAGTGTATCTAACATATGACCTTGAAAAATATTTGGTTGAGGAACTAAGGCTTAAGTATAAAAATTTGGTACAAGAGAAGATAAGATTGTTGGTAGAGAGAGAAACATAATGGAGGCTCAAAAATAGAGCTCTCTGGATTGCAAAGGAGGATGATAACACTAATTTTTTCCATATCTTTGCAAATTATAGAAAACAAAAAAGTGCAATTTGGGAGTTGCAAGGTCAAGATGGAAGTAAACTCTTCTCTTTTAAAGGAATAACATACATGGGCGTAAGAGATTTTGCTCAACTATACAAGGACCTTGATCAAGTCAATATAGCTAAAATAGTCAAAATAACTTATCTCCTTCCCAAATTTGTAGACAAGGAAGCCAATTATGAGTTGGTAAAAGAAGTATTAAAGCAAGAGCTTAAAGTTTTTTTAAACTCCTTCCAAAAATATAAGAATCCAAGGCCTAACAACTAGACTATGGAATTATTTCTTGGGCTCTATGACCTTCAAGAGTCTGACTTGCTCAAGGTTGTGGAGAATCCTAGGTAATTAGGAAGGGTAATGTTGGAAATTTGAGGTATTTTATGTTGTCATTGATGTCACATGGATCACTTTGAGTTTTGAGTTTTGGAGAGCATGGATATATACAGGGTTTTTGTGAAAACCAAGGTAGGCAAAATAAAAGGTTTTATTTAAAACCATGGATGGCATATTTGAAATGGGTTTTTCTTAGAACCCAGGTTGGCCTTTCGTTTTGTCGAAAAAGGTGCCCCGGTGATGGAGATATTTAATTTTAAATATTTAGTTTAAATTTTAATTATTTAAAATTTAAATTTTAATTTTAAAATTAAAATTAAAGTCATCGTCGATGTCATAAAAACCATGCGCCATCAAAATAAAATTAATAATTAAAGATGCCTACGTATATGAAATTAAAGGAAGGTTGCATATATATATGCAAAGGCTTTCAATTCAAAAGTCTAAGCATCGAGCAAAGAGAACAAAAAGTGGAAGCCCCAAAATCCTTCGATGTGATAGCATGGTCCAACGGTGAGTTTGGAAAGCTTGGAGTTTTTGGTTGTGATAGGGCATGAGTTCTATTACCACTGGGTTTGATTTTTGTAGAATGTGGAAGAAGAACATTTGACGCACATTTTTGGCATGAGCAAGGGCAGCGAAATATAGGGAGCATTTTTGCTCTTTGTCCTATGTGAACAGATAGCTCATGTGGTCTTTGGCGCCGTGGTTGTGGTGTTGAGTGGGCAGTGATGAGGGTTCGATTCCCTTTAAGAGGAAAGTAAACGTTTTATTGAATATTTTTTATTATTGCCTAATTTTGGAGGAATAAGGTGATGCTAAGGGAATAATGTTTGATTAAATTTTTATTTACTTGGAAGGCAAGATATAAGGGTTGAACTGCACTTTTAGAAAAAGAGAAATTTTGGGTGTTTTCCTCTTTTAGAAGTATACCATATTGTATATCATTGGAAATCTTATTTCGAGGGCTATTTGATTAACTTGATTAGATGGAGAAATAAGGTGTATATAAAGAGATATTTATGTTTTTGTAAAGGGGTTCAAAGTGAAGGTTGTTTTGTTCCTTTTCAAAGTGTGTTGAGTGTGGCAGATTTTCAAAGGGGTTTCTTCATCTTCATAAAAGGTATGGGCACATTCTCCTATTGTTTGTTTATGGTGGTTGATTTTTGAAATATCATTGGAGAGAAAAGGATTGATTGTGGTTTCCTTTTCGAAAGTGGTTGGTTGAATGCTTCAAGGTTTTATGGTTTGAGAGTTGTGTTTAAACCTTGTTTTATAAGCATAGTTGTTGAAGCTCATTGGTTATGCAAAGAACTTGAACTTGAGAAGAACATGAGTATCATCGTTATGTGAGATTTATGATTGACCTTTGTTGGAAATATTTGAGTTGGTTGATACATGCTTGGACTAAGGTTTGTAAGAAATAGTTGTTCCTTGTGGTAGTTGGTTGAGAAGAGTTTTTTGAGCCTAGTCAAGTGATTGTGTGAAGTGGTTGTTCAAGTTCCATGAAACAAAATATTCCATAATTTTGATTTGAGTTGAGATTGAGTTTAAAACATATTGAGTCTCTAACAATTCTCTTTATGGTTCTATAAGACTTGAGTTGAGTTGATATTGATTTGAGTTGAGATCATTGTGGATCAATGTTGTCATCCATTGTAGAGTGCATTGCCATTCATTATTGAGTTCATCATTGAGCCTTGCCTTGATAGTTTTGTGGATGAGATTTGAGTACTACTTGAGCATGATTGATTAAGACTTTGAGAAGGCCTTTGGGATAGATTTCTAGACATATTTGTGGATGGTTTTGGGACAGATTTGTGGATAGTTTTGGGACATATTTATGAGCATTTTTGGACAAGTTCTATGTGAGCTTGTTGAGCATATTTGAGCAAGTTATGTGTGAGATTTTTGAGCAGTTTTGAACAAGTTTTGTGTGAGCTTGTTGAGAAAATTTTGAGAAGTTCTGTGTGAGCTTGTTAAGCAGGTTTGGACAAGTTTTGTGTGAGATTTTTGGGAATATTTGGACAAGTTATGTGTGAGCTTGTTGAGTAGATTTGGACAAGTTCTGTGTGAGCTTGTTGAGAAGATCAGTGGATTGCCTACCTGAGTAGATCAGTGTGTTGCCTAGATGATCAGATCAGTGGATTGCCTACCTGAGCATATATCAGTGTGTTGCCTAGCTGAGTAGATCAGTGGATTACCTACCTGAGCATATCAGTGTGTTGCCTAACTCAGCATATCAGTGGATTGCCTACCTAAGCAGATCAATGTATTATCTAGCTTTGAGCAGATCAAAGTAATCATTATATTGGATAAGGATCCTTTTTTGTGTGTGAAATATTATAATGATATTATCTTATGGAGTATCCCACATTTGGGGAACCACGTTAAATCTTATGTCTCAAAATGTGTGTGGTGACTTGTGCTCTTGCTTCCTATTTCTATCTTAGTTATTAATGCACATTGTTATATTTGGTTATTATAATTAAGGACATTAATTGATATTTGTTTTGAAAGAAAGTAAAAATTAGATGTTATACTGTTCACCCCCCCTCTCACTATAATCTTGTGTTCTTCAATTGGTATCAGAGCAGGTTCCTTTGAAAAGGCTAACAACTTGAGGGTAGATTCTACAAGAACACATATGGCTTCACAGAATGGATCATCTACAAATAAGGCACCACTGTTTGATGGTAACATTTATGCTTTCTGGAGCATGGGAATGAAGAACTACTTGATATCACAGGGATATGAGGTATGGCAGATGGTTTAAAAATAGTATAAGGTTAAAAGTGATCCCAAGGCAGATAAGACTATTAGGAAATTGGTTGAGATAAATGCGAGGGCAATAAATTATATTTTGAGTGGGCTACGTGAGACAAATTTTGCAAAGGTCATGGTATGTAATTTAGCTAATGAAATGTGGACCAAGTTTCGGAATACTTATGAAGGAGATTCCAAGGTAAATTTTTCAAAACTACAAACTCATAAAAAAATATTTGAGGAATTGAAAATGGAAGATTCTGAAGATATTGCAAAGTTTTTACTTCGAGTTGATGAGATTACTAACACCATGAGAGGCCTAGGATTTGATATGAAAGAATTAGAAGTTACTAAAAAGGTTTTGAGATCACTTCCCATGAAGTATGATGCAAAGGTTTCAGCAATAGAAGAAACAATGGATATCAACAAGCTAACAATGGAAGAACTACAAGTAACTCTCACAACTTATGAGATGAGGGTGAGTAAGCATCAAGTTCCAATAAAAGAGATTGCATTCAAGGCTTTAGAGAAATAGAAAGGGAAGGTTCTAGAGATAGATAGAGATCCAGTTAATGATGAGGAAGCTAACTTCATCAAAAGGAATAAGGACTCAAGGAATTTCAGGGATATGAGGAAAGTTAGATGCTACAAGTGTGGTGATCTTGATCACTATGCACACAAATGTCTACATGAATAAAATAGTGATGATGAAAAATAGGATCACAAAAGAAAAGAATATGGAAAGCATAAGCATGACAAAGATGATAGATACAAGCAAAACAAGTATGAGAAAAAGAAAAAAAATTGTAAGGTAAAGAAATCTTACTACATTATAGAAGCAAGTGATAGCTCGGATCACAGTGATAGAGACAAGTCAGATGATAAAAGGAAGAACATCTATTCCTAAGAATAGAAGGTGAAAGAGAACAATGCTTTGTGTGTGGTCAAAGAGATCATAGATCAGGATATTGCAATGGATTCAATGATAGTGAAGATGAGATGACACATCAAGGAAACAAGCATGGTCAAATAAAACTTGAGAGTTTGTTTGCTATAGAAGATTATAATGATCTTAGTGACAATGAAGATGAAGAAGGGTTTTTCTATGGGATAAAAGAAGTAGAAGAAGAACATTCACTCCAAGCAGAAGAATTTATACAAGAGAATATTGTAAGAAAGACAAATGTCTCAACTAATCTAAAGGAAGACTTCAATAATATCCATGAGCAACTACAAGAGGTTAAGGAGAATCTAAAAGAATTTAGATGTTCCATACATGAAAAGTTTGATCCATCACATGACTCAAAAGGTCAAGATATTTTCACTAAGAAGGAAACATGTATTTCAGAGACAATAAAGATGGATGCCAATTTGCTATTTGACACAAATGAAGAGAAAGAAGAGAAATATTCCAAAGCACCAAAGGTCTCATATTTCAGGTTTGGGGAATCACACTCAAAAGGAAAGGAAGTTCTAAAATATGAAAGCAAGGAAGCACCTAAGTATTATGAAGAAAGTTCCAAAGTCCCTATGGCTCCAAATATTCAATTTGGATCTTGTTTTGAGATAGGTGAATCAAGTTCAAAAGGAAAAGAAATTCTTGAAGAGGAAAGCAAGGAAGAAACTAAGGAAGAGGTTTTAGATACTACAAAGAAGGTTGAAGGATGCAATACACAAGTTGAAATTTATCATGAGTAAAATTGTCATGAGAGGTATGAGGAACTAAGGCATGAACAAAGGGATTTTCAAGGACATTGTTTTTCTTGTAATGGATTTGGACACGGGGCTATACACTGCAGGGTCTATGGATCAAAGAAGTTTGATTTTGCTAGAAGAAACTTCAAAGGAAGAAGGTATGGTTTTCGGGGACATTGCTTCTTATGCAACAGGATTGGTCATCGAGATTTTCAGTGCAAATAAAATGAGCAACATGGTTTTGGTTTTAGAGCTGCACAATTCATAAGTCATGGTCATAATTGTCATGAAAACAGAGCTTCACAATACAGGGTTCAGGAAAGGAATGGATATGGAAATTATTTCAAGAAAATATTTAGGATATGGGCACCATCCAAAGGCTACAATATCAAGTGTTTTAATTGCAATAACTTTGGACATATTGCAAAATGGTGTAGGACTCAATTACAAATAGGTTCAAGGCAAGAAGGTCAAACAAGTTCAAGGCAAGAAGGTCAAACAGGTTCTAGACAAGAAGATCAAGTAATTCATCAAGAGAAGGATATCATAAAAACATGGAAGGAAGTTGATAGAGGAAAGAAATAATGTAATATGGGAGCAAAAGTACTCCCACCCCAAAATTAATGACCTCAAGAGATAAGGTGGTGAGGGGGCTAAGCTTAAGAGTCATATATTTTAGCCCCATAGGTGTCCCTTTTGCCATTGATATCAAAGGGGGAGAGATTTGAGTAAGGGGGAGAGCATTGAGTTAAGGGGAACAACCTCCAAAGAGAGCATTGAGTTAGGGGGAGCAGCCTCCAAAGAGAGTATTGAGTTAGGGGGAGCAACCTCCAAAGAGAGCATTGAGTTAGGGGGAGCAACCTCCATAGAGAGTATTGAGTCAGGGGGAGCAACTTTGATTCTCAAAAATGGTTTTTGTAGTGACTATGGTGATTTGCATTAGAGGTGTTGCCATCAATGACAAAGGAGGAGATTATTGGAAATTTGAGGTATTTTATGTTGTCATTGATGTCACATGGATCATTGATGTCACATAGAACATTGATTTCACATGGATCACTTTGAGTTTTGAGTTTTGGAGAGCATGGATATATACAGGGTTTTTGTGAAAACCAAGGTAGGCAAAATAAAAAGGTTTTATTTAAAACCATGGATGGCAGATTTGAAATGGGTTTTTCTTAAAACCCAGGTTGGCCTTTCGTTTTGTCAAAAAATGTGCCCCAGTGATGGAGATATTTAATTTTAAATATTTAGTTTAAATTTTAATTATTTAAAATTTAAATTTAATTTTTAAAATTAAAACTAAAGTCATCGCCGACATCATAAAAACCATGTGCCATAAAAATAAAATTAATAATTAAAGGTGCCGACATATGTGAAATTAAAGGAAGGTTGCATATATATATGCAAAGGCTTTCGATTCAAAAGTCTAAGCATCGAACGAAGAGAACAAAAAGTGGAAGCCTCGAAATCCTTCAATGTGACAACATGGTCCAAGGTGAGTTTGGGAAGCATGGAGTTTTTGGTTGCGACAAGGCATGAGTTCGATTCCCATCGAGTTCGATTTTCGTAGAATGTGGAAGAAGAGCATTTGGCACACGTTTTTGGCATGAGCAAGAGCAGCAAAATATAGGGAGTGTTTTTGCTCTTTGTCCTATGTGAACAGATAGCTCACGTGGTCTTTGGCACCGTGGTTGTGGTGTTGAGTGGGCAGTGACGAGGGTTTGATTCCCTCTAAGAGGTAAGTAAACGTTTTATTGAATATTTTTTATTATTGTCTAATGTTGGAGGAATAAGGTGATGTTAAGGGAATAATGTTTGATTAATTGGCATTTACTTGGAAGGCAAGATGTAAGGGTTGAAATACACTTTTAGAAAAAGAGAAATTTTTGGTGTTTTTCTCTTTTAGAAGTATACCATATTATATAGCATTGGAAAGCTTATTTTGTTGAGCAAGGTGTTGCAAGAAGGTTGTCATTGTTGTCAACACAAGCAGTTAGATCCAAGGATGCAGTGGGTAGACAGATCAGAAGTCATTCAAATGCAGAAGATAGAAAAAATTCGAAGAAAAAGACAAGTTAGAAAACTGTCGTGATATCGCGACATGTTTTCTGTCACGATTTCGCGACAAGTCGGAAGAGAGAGAAAGTGCAATAAGAAATGTCGTGATATCGCGACGAAAGTGAGGAGAGAGAAAGTGCAGCCAGAAATGTCACGATATCGCGACGAAAGTGAGGAGAGAGAAAGTGCAGCCAAAAATGTCGCGATATCGCGACGAAAGTGAGGAGAGAGAAAGTGCAGCCAGAAATGTCGTGATATCGCGACGAAAATGAGGAGAGAGAAAGTGCAGCCGGAGATGTCGCAATTTCGCGATGAAAGTAAGGAGAGTGAAGGCGCAAGTCAAACTGTCATGATTTTACGACAAGTCGGAGGCCAAGAAGTCAAGTTGAGAAACTGTAGCGATTTCGCTACATGTTGACTTTTCGCTGGCAGAAACCGGGAGAAAGTGTTAAGTGAAAAAGTTGTAGCGATTTTGCTACAAGTTACAAAGACCAAGTAAAGGTGTAGCAATTTCGCTACAAGCTACAAAGGCACAAAGTAAAGGTGTAGCGATTTCGCTACGAGTTGCAAAGAGACGAAGTAAAGGTGTAGCGATTTCGCTACGAGCTGCAAAGGCACAAAGTAAAGGTGTAGCGATTTTGCTACGGGTAAAATATGCGCAAAACAAAGGTGTAGCGATTTCGCTATAGGTCTAAAGTGCAGACATCAAAGTTGCAGCAATCATACTTCAAGTCGAAAGTGTAAGGCACAAGTCAAAATTTCTCAAGAAGAAGTAAGTTGGAAGCACAAGGCAAAGTTGTAGCGATTTCGCTACTGAATGAAGCACAAAATGTACGAAAGCCGAAAGCGTCGCGATTTCGCGACAAGAATGCGGATGACGTCAGCGAAAGCTAAAAGTGTCACGATTTCGTGACAGGTTGTGAGAAAAGCCGCCAGAAGCCGAAAGCGTCATGATTTCGTGACAAGAATGATGATGACGTCAGCAACTGATCAAAGTGTCACGATTTTGCGACAAGAACGGAGGCAAAGCTGTCAATGGCCAAAAAGGTCACGATTTCGCGACGACAAAGCCAAGGAGGTGTACGGACACAAAAAGTGTCGCGATATCGCGACGTGTTGCTATTTCGTGAAAATAAGCTACGAGAAGGAGAAGAAGGTGGCAGAGGAGTTTGAGGCCGACAAGTTTGAATCGAGGTCGACGGTTTTTAGGGTTTGAAGCCGATAGTTGCTAGGGCTTCACAGTGGACATCGTTAGGGTTTCAAAGCCGACAATTGCTAGGGTTTTACAACGAACATATTTGAGGTCTTGAAGCCGACATGTGTTAGGGTTTTACAACGAACGTCGTTAGGGTTTCAAAGTTGATAATTGCTAGGGTTTTATAGCAGACATCTTTGAGGTCTTGAAGCCAACATGTGTTAGGGTTTTACAACGAATGACTTTAGGGTTTTAAAGCTGACACTTATTAGGGTTATTATAACGGGATTTTTTAGGGTTTGCAGCCGACAATCACAAAGGTTAATCAACCAAAAAAATTCTAGGGTTTCATGTTGACTTCATTAGGGTTTGCAGCCGACGTCTTTAAGTGATAGCCGAAGATGTTTGATATGGGATTCTCTTCTATAAAAAGGGGGTCTGTTGCAAGGTTAAGTGGGGCAATAGAAGTGAAAGGTGTGAAACAATTTTGCGTGAAGTCGAGAGCAAGTCGTTTCGATCCAGAGAGTGAGAAAAGTGTTAGTTCTTTGGAATGGTAGTATAGAGAATATAGCGATGAGATAATGTGTAAGTGCGAGAAGGGTGATTGCATCAAGTTTGATTGAGGAAAGTGCAGAGTCGTAATTCAGATCTGCAGATCGTGAAGTGCATGGATGATAAGAGCACGATATGCAAAAGTCGTGTTCTAAGTTCGAAGTGACAGTGCGCAGTTTACAGAAGTAATCGATAAACTGAATACGGCAGAGAGCGCAAAGAAATATAGAGAAGCTATCGGATAGTGCGAATAATTTTGCGCAGAAGTAGCAGAATGCAGACATACAGCAGAATGCAAAAAAATGACAAATCGTGAAAATTAAGGTGAAAGTTTTATTCTGCAATTTTTATTATTATCTTCCAAGTTGTAGCTTGGCATAAGGGGTTGGTGCCTCTTTCCAGTAGGTGCTGGTAAAATAGGAGTTGGTGCTCCATTCTGTTGTAGCAGATAAAGTTAAGGGGTTGGTGCTCCTTCCAGTTGGTGCTGGTAAAGGATTATGTAAAGTTGTAGCTTTGCATTGACTGGATTTGGATGGTAGTCCAAGCAGTCTTTTTGAGGAGTAGCCACATTGGTGAACCTCGTTAAAATGTTGTGTTATGTGTGATGCTTTCTTGATGCATTTAGTGTCTCTTTTATCTGCTTTAAACTGCTGCTGGTTTTAAAATCATATGTTTTAGAAATTTTAAAGAACACACTGATTCACCCCCCCCTCTCAGTGTCATTGTGATTACAACATATTTCAAGGGCTATTTGATTAACTTGATTAGATGGAGAAATAAGGTGATGTAAAGAGATATTTCTATTTTTGTAGAGGGGTTCAAAGTGAAGGTTGTTTTGTTCCTTTTCAAAGTGTGTTGAGTGTGGCATATTTTCAAAGGGGTTTCTTCATCTTCATAAAATGTATGGGCACATTCTCCTATTGTTTGTTTATAGTGATTGATTTCTGAAATATCATTGGAGAGAAAATGATTGATTGTGGTTTCCTTTTCGAAAGTGGTTGGTTGAATGCTTCAAGGTTTTCTGGTTTGAGAGTTGTGTTTAAACCTTGTTTTATAAGCATAGTTGTTGAAGCCCATTGGTTATGCAAAGAACTTGAACTTGAGAAGAACATGAGTATCATTGTTATGTGAGATTTGTGGTTGAGCATTGTTGGAAACATTTGAGTCGGTTGATACATGCTTGGACTAGGGTTTGTAAGAAAGAGTTGTTCCTTGTGGTAGTTGGTTGAGAAGAGTTGTTTGAGCCTAGTCAAGTGATTGTGTGAAGTGGTTGTTCAAGTTCCATGAAACAAACTATTCCATAATTTTGATTTGATTTGAGATTGAGTTTAGAACATATTGAGTCTCTAACAATTCTCTTTATGGTTCTATAAGACTTGAGTTGAGTTGATATTGATTTGAGTTGAGATCATTGTGGATCAATGTTGTCATCCATTGTAGAGTGCATTGCCATTCATTATTGAGTTCATCATTGAGCCTTGCCTTGATAGTTTTGTGGATGAGATTTGAGTACTACTTGAGCATGATTGATTGAGCCTTTGAGAAGGCCTTTGGGATAGATTTTTGGACAAATTTATGGACAGTTTTGGCACAGAGTTATGGACAGTTTTGGGATAAATTTGTGAGTAGTTTTGGACAAGTTATGTGTGAGCTTGTTGAGCAGATTTGAGTAAGTTTTGTGTGAGCTTGTTGAGCATTTTTGAACAAGTTTTGTGTGAGCTTGTTGAGCATATTTGGACAAGTTCTGTGTGAGCTTGTTAAATAGGTTTGGACAAGTTTTGTGTGAGCTTGTTGAGTAGATTTGGATAAGTTATATGTGAGCTTGTTGAGCATATTTGGACAAGTTCTGTGTGAGCTTGTTGAGCATATTTGTACAAGTTCTGTGTGAGCTTGTAGATCAGATTTGGAAAAGTTTTGTGTGAGGTTGTAGAGCAAATTTGGACAAGTTCTGTGTGAGCTTGTTGAGCATATTTGGATAAGTTCTGTGTGTGCTTGTTGAGCAGATTTTGAAAAGTTATGTGTGAGCTCGTAGAGCAAATTTGGACAAGTTCTGTGTGAGCTTGTTGATCACATTTGGATAAGTTATGTGTGAGCTTGTTGATCAGATTTGAACAAGTTTTGTCTAAGCTTGTTGAGCATATTTGGATGAGTTATGTGTGAACTTGTTGAGTAGATTTGGATAAGTTCTGTGTGAGCTTGTTGAGAAGATTTGGATGAGTTTTGTGTGAACTTGTTGATCAGATCAGTGTGTTGCCCAGCTGAACAGATTAGTGCATTGCCTACCTGAGCAGATCAGTGTGTTGCCTAGCTAAGCAGATCAATGGATTGCCTACTTGAGCAGATCAGTGTGTTGCCTACCTGAGTAGATCAGTGGATTGCCTACCTAAGCAAATCAGTGTGTTGCCTACCTAAGCAGATCAGTGGATTGCCTACCTGATTAGATCAGTGTGTTGCCTAGATGAGTATATTAGTGGATTGCCTACCTGAGCAAATCAGTGTGTTGCCTAGCTGAGTATATCAGTGGATTGCCTACCTGAGCAGATCAGTGTATTGCCTAGCTTTGAGCATATCAAAGTAATCATTGTATTGGATAAGGATCCTTATTTCTATGTGAAATATTATGATATTATCTTGTGGAGTACCCCACATTAGGAGAACCATGTTATATCTTGTGTCTCAAAATGTGTGTGGTGAATTGTGGTCTTGCTTACTATTGCTATTTGAGTTATTAATGCACACTGCTATATTTGGTTATTGCAATTAAGGACATTAATTAATATTGATTTGGAAAGAAATTAAAAAGTGGGTGCTATATTGTTCACCCCCCTCTTAGTATAAGCTTGTGTTCTTTAGGTAAATGCAATCTTCAACTCTATCGTTATTGCACTAATTCCAAAAAAAGGATAATCCTTTATCTTTTGATGATTTTAGACCCATACCTTTGTGTAATTGTGTGTACAAAATTATAGCAAAATTAATTGCATCAAGAATTAGAAGGTTCTTCTCCATTTCTATTTATATTTCTATTAAGTGGTTTGAGTTCCTACATGGTAAACAAATTCATGAGGTAATTGGTGTTTCTCAAGAAAGTCTTCATTTCATTAAATCAAAGAAAATATCAACAATGGTGATGAAGTTGGATCTCTCCGACAGAGTAAATTGACTACATATAGGACTGGTTCTTACTCAAATTGGGTTTTGTGTATAGATGGTGAATTAGATTATGGGATGTTTATGTTATGGTTAATTTGTAGTATTGGTTAATAACTTAATGGGTCAGGTTCCTAGTTCTTCAAATTTCTTAGAGGATAAGACAAGGTTACCCCTTGTCATTGTTATTATATGTTCTAGTAGCTACATTTTAGAATCCAAGAGGGTAGGAACAATAAATGGAACTAGAATAGGTAGAACAGTGGAAGTAATCCATCTACTTTTGTATATGATGTTCTCCTTTTCATAGATGGAATAGGAAGAACAGTAGAGAAGTTAAAATAATATTTAGATATTTTTTGTCTGGCAACAAGTATGCAAATTAATGTATAGAATTCAAGCATTTCCTTTAACCGTATGGATTAGGATCAAGTTGTATTAATAGGTCAGCTCTTCTCTTTTAATAAAATTTATCTTCAAGAGGGGTTTAAATATCTAGGGTTATTTTTGAAACATAATGACTACACTAAACAAGACTAGAGTTGGTTGATAAAGAAGGTATAAAGAAGAATTAATATATGGTGCAATAAATGGCTCTCTTTGGGGGGAGATTGACTTTGGTCAAGTTTGTAATGGAGGTGATACTAGTTTATTGAAAATATTTGGCTCACTTACCAAAAGTATTATTGGACAAAATTAAATAATCAATCTATAGGTATTTATGGATAGGGAAAAGAAAAAGGAAAGGCATTCCCCTGGTTAAATGGAAATCCTTATCCAAGCCCAAGGAAAATGAAGTATGGAAACTTAGGAACATCCACCTATTTAGAAAGGTTCTAGTAGCTAAGTGTGTTTAGAAGATAATATCAAAGGCATGCTTATAGAATAATATTGTTGGGAAAAAATATTTAGAGGCACTCAAAATCGACGAGTGGATAAGGACCCTAGTGAAGCAAACCCGTAATGTTTCAATATGTTAGAAGGCAATGATCTAGGCCTTTTATCTCGTAGGAAATTGGTTTACCTATAAAATAGGGGATGAATCAAGGATAAGACTAAGCTTAGACCCTTTGATAGGTTGTGGAGGTATGCATAGACTTCCAAATATTATAATTTATATCTTAAGAGCTTAGGATATTGGAACTCTTGCCCAAACAAATAATGTAAAATCATCTACAAAGTGAAAACAAGGATGGGAGGAAGTAACAAATTTAGGGATTCAAGGCCAGGAGGGATACTAATGGAAAGAAGATGTGGGAAGGCTTAAATCTAGACATATCAAATTACAAGAGGAAGTTAATCAATTGGTTAGGACAAAGAATGGAGCTATATGGGAGTACACTCCAAAGTTGAGATATAAGACTCTATTGGAAGATAGGAACATTGATTCAACATGGTGGTGGAAGTCACTTTGGAAGTAGAAAGTCCCATTGAAGATAATATTGTTCCTATGGATTGCCATAAAAAATAATGTTATGACATAGGAGGTATTATAGAAAAGGAGTTGGAATGGTCTAAGAAGGTGTTACTTATGTAAGTCAGGCAATGAAACATTTGATCTTTTGTTGGTAGTTGGATCTCTTACTAGACATGTTTAGAAGGAGGTTATTGTATAGTTAAAGCTTCCTATAGGATGACAAGAAGACTCCCTAAGAGAGTGTTTGACATCTTGGATTTAAAGTAGGTCATATAAAGGTTGTATAGCTCTCTTGTTGTTCATGTCATGGGGAGTATGGATATTAAGGAATGCAAGAATATTTCAAGATCAAGAGAAGCCTACCTGGTGGGTCTCCTCCCAAATCGTCAATTTTTTTAGTAACTATAAGGTTTCAGTAGGAGGAAAGGTAATAAGGTAAATCATCCTAAAAAAATAGATAAATCAAGGGCTTGGGATTTTTTGATGGGGCTAGTCAAGGGGTCTCTAGAGTTTGTTACTAGAGGATTACTATATATTGTTTACTCTCATTACTTTAAATTCAAGGCTAAACCAGGAGAGGGTTCCAATAATTATGCTAAAATAATAATACTTAAATTGTTGTTTCAGTTGGTAGATTCAAAGGAATACAAAAAATCCAAATTTATAGAGACTCACGAGTAGTGATAAATTGGATGTTTGGTAATTTTAGGATGGAAAACATGGCTCTACAACCCATATTCTCTCAAATAAAAGAAGCTATGGACCAAAGTGAAGATTTTACATTCAAGCATATTTATTGAGAACTGAATAAGAAGGTAAATGAACTCTCAAAGGAGGGGCTACTAATTGAACTAGTCATGTGCTTAGTACCAAAATTTGGAGAGGACTATTCACAGTAGTTGGTTTGTATTTCTACCCAAGGAGATGAATCCACTCTAGCTGAAACATGTAAATCCAAATTCCACACTACATATTAAATAACTATGGTGCTAATAATGAAATATAAGTTTCCAATTTGGCATGTTAAATCAACTTTTTAAAAACTCAGAAGTCAATGTTCAAAAGGATATCAATTGACAATATGGGAAGGTGCCTAAGGATAGAACTTAGTTTGTTAGAGATAACTAGTTTATGATGTATAAGAGACTTGATTTTTAGGTCACTATTGAAGTTTTGAAGAAATATCAAAGAGACATCTAAAGAATGTAATTTCATATTTTTAATATAAAATTATAAATTTTTCCTAGGAAAAAAAACATTTAATATATTAGAAACTTAATGTCGGACTATTTTTCCAATGAAATAATTGAGCATGGTTATCTCATGGAGCTCAGGAATGAGATGGAAATTTCGTCAATCAAAGTTAAGTAAAAACTTCAATATAAGGAGGGATTTCATACAATTATATGACAAGGTTGACTTGAAACTAGATCATGTTTGAAAACTATGTCTTAAGAGGTGTATGTGAATCAAGCCACTAAACTCTCACTTCAACAAGGTTGGACCTAAGAGATATATCAAAAGAAACACTTTTTGATCCTAAAGTCTTAATGAAATTAAGATCAAAATTCAAACTTGGATAGTTTTAGATTCTTGATGTTGAACCACATGGACATCTAGATCCTTATTTAGTTTACAACAAAAAATGCAATAAGTGTCTATCGTAGTTTAAACTCAACTATCAATGATGAAACTGAACTTATCTATTTTATTTTAAAAATAAATTAGAATATTTATTGACCATAGATGAAGCACCACAACCTAGAAACTATTGACCCCTCTAAATATTTACAAACTTAAGTTTTTGATTCACCAAATTGCATGGGACATAGGTGAAGAGCATTCTCCTCTTTTCTCTCCCTCTTTTTCCTTATTTTTCTCAAACTGAATGCACTTGCTTTTATAAAATTTTCTTCTTTTGGGAAGGGTTTAGGGACCCTCTCTAAGTTGATTGTTTTTAGTAAGACCTTTTTTACATCCCACCAACCCTACTTTAAATAATAAGTTCAAATGCTCATGTGTAAACATTTTCAATGGCACGTGTAATTTTAATACTAACGAAACTATTCTTCTAAAAAAATAAATATAACATAATAATCCTAGTTAATGCTTAATTAAGTTACTCACTTAATTTTAGTCTTTAAATTTAAATAGTCACTTCCACTTCTTTCATGAGTATTTTATATTCCTAATATCAATAGTAACCATAAGGGTACCTATAATTTTAATCTTTTAATATCAAACATGTGTTTTACCAATATAACATTATATCTAATATGCTTTTATGACATAACATTTATATTAATTAAAATGATCCCTTTTATCCTAGTTGCATTTCTAAGGACATGGTCAAGATCAAAATATAAAATTAACTTCCCATGGTCTCAAGGGCCCCAAAAATATAATTGAATATTCTTATAACTAATTCCATGAATAGAATATTAGGTTTATTTAGAAAAAAAAAAAAAACTTGATGGGTGAGCTCTTAGGCCACCCTAGAGAGAAAATTGATTATTTCTCAAGTAGAAAGGCGAAAGGGGGCATGATAGTTGAATTCAAAGAAAGATGATGAAAGGCTTCAAATTAAGCTTAGAGTTTTCAAAGTTCCTTTATGATCATTCTAAAATTATAACTTCCATGCATAATTTATCATTTAGGTCCATATTCTTATAATTTTCTTCTATTGGCTTTGGCCTAATCATGGAGTTTACCTTATGGATCAAGATACCCTAGTCTTAAAAACATGTTCTCAACCTAAAGTGGGGAAGCTTAAAGCTTCAAGAGATGCATGGTTAATATCATTGATCACCTCAATATACATTATATCATATATTCTTATATTATATTAAAGTGTATGCGAGTTAAACCAATAAAAACCATAGGCTTTATCTAGATATGATACATGTAGTTTATTTTAATAATCTTGAACCTAGTTTAATTTAAGAATGTGACTTATTCATGAGCTATTGATATTTGATAGTGTGCAAGGTAAAATAAAAGCAAGCATTTCTTAATTAACACTTTTTATTGTTCAATCTAAATTTAGATTTTGTTGAGATGATCATACATGAACCATCCTAAAAATATTAACAAAAAATTATGTTACTATTATGATTTATAATCATAGCATTACACAAGTGTCTCACATCTTTCATATATATATATATAGAGAGAGAGAGAGATTGGTTTGGATGGTTACTTTTTATTGCTTAATAGACCACTTTTTGGGGGGAAACGAAGAAATAAAAATAAATCTTATATGTTGCCTTCCTTAAAATTGGATGTCTCAAAGATAGATGGTTCCTAAACTCTACTTGATATATAACTCTTTAATGGCATATTCACAACCATTTAAACTTGAGTTGTGAGTAATCTAGTTCGTCTTAAATGCTAAAAAATTACAAGTAAGATGTTTGTAATAATGTCTTATTATATATTTTATGCTCTTGTTAATGGATTGTAAGAAATACTATTTTAGACAAGTTCTTTAAAAGCTATAGATATATAACTTATGTGTTTAATATATCTATTCTCAAAGGTTTGTATATTTTATGTTAAAACCTATATAAGTCCTTGTAAATGTCAAGTTGTCATCTCAAAATTTATATGCAAGTACAACTTAGTGGACCTAACAAGGAAGGCATGGGACATAGGTATATCAAATAAGATATCCAAACATTGAATTCCAAAAGGGTATGGTTTGTATTTGTTGTAGATAAATAAGTATGGGATAGTTTGATATATTGAATCCTCATTGGCCTTAAAATTTACTTGACCATAGCATACATCTTTTTTAAAATTTTATGATGCCCCTTGTGATTTCAAATATATATATTTAATATTTAAAAAAATCTTTATAAATATAATTACTATGTTTATTTGTTTATCTTAACAAATTTTTACAAATAAACATAAAAAATATTTAAAATTTAATATCCTATACAGTCATAACTACTATTTAGCCACTCAAGAATAGGTCTTCATCAAGTCTCTCTCCCCTTAGGAGTCCTTTTTTTCACTACTTTGATCAAATTTCTTCAACCGAAACTCTTATATATATATATATATGATCAAATTTCTTCAACCGAAACTCTTATATATATATATATATATATATATATATAATTCGTAGGAAATATTTATTATCCCTAGCCTGTAGGTAAAGACAAAATCAATAGAACCCTAATAGTAAGGAATTGAACTAGGACAACCCATTGACAAGCATTCGATGTAACTCAAAAATTGAGACCATGCAACCCAATTACCGGATTAAAATTAACCACACTAAAAAATGGGTTAACGAACCACACTAAACTGTTGATAACGAACCTCACCCTAGTTAGGTTTAGCATAGGTTAGGTTAGAGGGGAGGGTTTTAATTTTTAGGGTTTATTTTGGGGAGGACATGACCCTAAAAAGGTCATGCTCCTTAGCCGCGGGTGGCAGACGCGGTTCCCAATTGGCAGATTGGGGATCGTGGCTGTCAGTCGCGATGTGATTTAAATCCCAACGGTCAGATTTTTGACCATTTGCATCAATCACAGTTTTGACTTGTGGTGCGCAAATCTTTAAAAATTTTCTCAAATTTTTTAATTTTTGTGGGTTTTCTTGACAATTAATGCCATTTAACACATTTTTGAAATGCTCTTTTGATTTTTTTTGAAATTTTTGATCATGTATGTGCATATTTTTGCTTTTTATGAGCTTTTATGATTTGTTTGTCATTTTTAAGTCATTTTTAATTATTTTTCTTCTTGTTTTTATTTGATTGCTTTCACTCAGGCCCTAATGAATAGAGCGAGGGAGACTGATCTCCTTCACAACCTACGCTACACTCTCACTGATGTGGAGTGGGATTGGTTTGCTATGGTGGGGTTTGGTTACATCTTGGATCTCCCCACCATCAAAGTTAATCAGTCCTACTTGACTGCCTTGGCCCATCGTTGGGATGCGTGGACCAACACATTTCACCTACCGACGGGTGAAATGATAGTGACTCTAGAGGATGTCTACCGCATATTCTGCCTGCCTATTGATGGCGAGGCCATCACCTCCTCTCCTACCATGGTGAGGAAGGATATTTTTTATGCTATCTTTAGCAGATGGAGCCGTGACGCGTAGGGCCGCATCGACCATGGAGGCATCCACGTCGAGGAGTGGTTCCAGGCTAGATTATTTTCATAGTGGGAGGCTGTGTTTATGCATTTGATCATCCAGATAGTCCTCCCAGACTCATCAGGTGTGAGGTTCCCCTGGAACCTCTTGGCTAGGACCAGGGAGGTTATGGTTAGCTTGACCGAGTGACCTCTTATTCTGGCATGGGGGAGCACTCTCTTAGCACAACTCTACCATGAGCTATATCAAATCACACGTCGCAATAGAGTGGGTATCGACTGTAGTCTACTCCTATAGATTTGGGGTTGGTAGCACATTTTGATAGAGCACCCCATCGACTTGCCACTAGAGATCACTGCTATCCCTGAGGATCGTCAGTGCTATGCAGCTTGTTGGCCCTGGGAGCAGGAGGGCTTCAGGAGTAGGTCTCATGCAGGAGACCTAGACCACTACATTGGTCAATTTGCATAGCTCCGCCCTCAGCAGATACGGTGGTGACCATACATGGACTGCCCAGCCTGGATAGAGGTAGACAGATACTTGCATAGGGCATGCAGAGATAGGTGGGTTATTAGTTGAAAGGCTGACATATGCAAGTACCAACACTACTCTTGCATCTTGAGGTAGTTTGGGATTCGACAAGATGTCCCAGAGGTGCCTATGATCTACAAACACTTGGTCCTAGAGAGGGACCTGACCTGGCCCTAGGTGACTCCACTGGGGATGACGATGATGACTTCCAAGAGTCGGGCCTGACGGATGCAAGAACTACTATTGATTACAACGGGTGGTGGGCTAACTTCCAGTGGCATGGAGAGGGACCTCTAGGCCAACTAACATATGGCTTTGCAATAGAAGGTGCATAGGGCATAGAGGTGGACCCTCACGGATGCAGGACCCGTTAGAGGACTAAGGGCGCATGGGGCGTAGGGGCCACTACAGAGGAGGGCCCACAGGTAGAGGCAGAGGAGGAGACCTCTAAGGAGGGTGAGGTACCTCTAGACAGTGAGGTAGGGTAGCTGAGGGCACAAATTGTCGACCTCTAGAGCTAGGTTGGGAGACTCTGCACTCAGCTCCTGCATAAGGACACTTCTATCGCCACTCTAGAGGTGAAGCTATCTCACAACCAGAGCTAGTGGCGTGACTATGAGGGGGAGAGGGCCACTCTATAGGCGAGGATTACCACGGTGGAGGTAGAGATACATAAGCTCACAGGGTAGCACACTCTTTTGCAGTCCTAGGTTGATGCTTCTACAATTTTACTTACCACTTACCAGGTTGGGGGATCAGCTCCCCCATATTCATAGGTTGCTTTAGCACCCCTAGCTGTTCTAGTAGTACCAGCAGTGTAGGGAGCAGCAGGCTTAGATCAAGGGGTTGAGATCAGGAGGCTTCAAGCTCTAGTTGAGCAGCATATTGAGGAGGCCTCACTCAGATCTGCTTACATTACCACCTTGAGAGGGTGGATTGGACTGCTTGGGGTGAGATTCTAGAGATGCCCATGGCTACAGGATCTTAGAGGACTCGCACTCGGGAGATAGGGCAGTCTTCAGCTAGCTCGAGTCATAGGACTCACAGGTCTGAGAGATCTTCTGGTTCTAGCTCACGGAGGACCCATCGGGAGGGTGGAGGCGATGGTGGTGCCTCACAGACTGGGGGCGTAGGCCCTGGCTAGTACATATTTTATAGATATCATTGTACCATTTTTGAGTGTAAGGTTGAGGACCTACACATATGTAGCCTACGGGTATTTTTGACCATGCCGATGTACTGTACATTATTTATTTTTGGTACACACACACATATATATATATATATATGATCTCATTTGAGACTCATTATATGTGTAGATTTTATTATTTTTTATTGTTTATGTTTTATGAGATGCACATGGATGCAATGCTTATATGTTATGTTGATTTAATGCTATATGATGTGATGTATGGATGACATGCACTAGCTAGATATGAGATATATGATTAGATGCTATGAGATATATGTGTATATGGACTACTTATGATGGATGCATATGGATGCGATGTTTATGTTAAATGCATGTGTAATTTTCTTTACTTGTATGCATTTAATTTATGTTGCTATGACATAATCTATGCCATGTATGTATTGCATATTTTTCTATGATGAATGCTATGTAAATGAACATGTATGTTTTAATCACTTAAAACATAATGTATGCAATATGAGTTTTAACAATCTAATGGATGACACCACCGAATGTATAACAATCATGGATTGTATTTGCTTTATCTTTTTATGAAAGATAGTACACCCATATGTGAGATGCAATGATATATGGTTTCTATTCATAAGCTTTTGTAAATTAAAATAATATGGATAACATAGTTAGTGGCCATCTAAACATCATTTCTGACATCCATCCGATATCTAACATATATTACAAATAGTTCTAATAAACAAACTCTCATAAAAGAAATTGATGTTTTGATGATTGCATTGAAAATTGGTTGTTGCTATTTGGGAATTTTTGAGGTTTTCCATGAGACTCAAACACCCTAGTTGACTTATCAAAAGTTGTATACTAACCATACTAGACTTCTGAAACATAAGGCTTTCGCTAGGATAGGCCCTAACTGTTCATTATCCCTATGTGTGCAAATGAGTATATTTAGATAAGGCATAAGCATACCCCGATGTCAGGCGGGATTCTTTTAGCCCATTGCTAAGATTGGGGATCCTCAAATGTCTATCCAATCCTAGGTTTAGATTTCAGTTGGACTAGGCTACTAGGCGATACAGGACACCTGAAGCTAGCTCTTCCACATTCAAACATTGGTCTGCACAAAAGCAGGATGCTATTGTATCAGACATATCATCATGCGTAAGGTATAGTAGTGCTGACAATTCCAGGGATTCAAGTTCGCTCCCTTCTTTTCTTCAATTTTTTGGGATACTTGCTCATATATAGTGACAAAAATCACTATTTATTTTGTACTATACTTTTTTTTTTTTCTTTTTTTTTTTTTTTCTTTTTTTTTTTCTTGAGCAAGGGATTTGATACTGATTTTATTTTCTTTGTACAACTTGATCTTCATTTGATTTGACTTTCTGGGATTTACATTTTGTAATTTGATTCAAAAAATTCCTTTGGGGATTTTACTTTTGGGATATCGATTTAGGATATCGATCTTAGGGTATCAATCTGGAGGATTGATCTGGGATATCACTCTGGGATATTGCTCATTTTAACGTAAGCAAGGGATTCTGGGTAGGGAATAAACCTGTCCTTTTGCCAATTGCCAACATTTCCCATACCGTCCGCACAGGGGGATAAGCAAGAATAAAATTTTCACCTCAGGATACCTGGTCCTGCTTCGTAGCTTTCATCTTCCCCTAGTCCTTATTAGGATTGTTTAATTTGTTGATTAGTGATAGGATTCTGATATGCTAAGGGCTATACTAACTAGACCTCAACTACAAAAGCAAAGCAAGCTTTCTATCAACTCTTGAGAAGACCTCTAGGTATGGTTGAATGACCGAAAAACCCTAGTATATTCTTCATAGCAACAATTGGGGTTGTGTTGAAAAACACAATTACTCACAAGGGTGATAAATGGATGAAAAATATAGTGCATAGATGCATGATTGAAACACAAACGTGGCGTCATTTGTAAGATTGTAAACACAATTTATTCTAATGCAAGTGCGATGGATGGATATGCCTAATGCAATGCAAAGATGAAATGCATGTGGAAAATGAAATGCATGATGCAAAATGGAATGCAATGATGCAAATGAAATGCAAATGTTTTTTATTTTTGATATTTTTCCAATTTTTTATGGATTTTAACATTTTGACCAAGGGATTTTAAAAACCATTGGAGCCTTTTGTGCTTTGACCAAAGGGATTACAGATGCCTTTGGAGCCTTTTATGAATGACCAAAGGGATTACAATGCCTTTGGAGCCTTTTCTGAATGACCAAAGGGCTTACAGATGCCTTTGGAGCCTTTTTGAATTGACCAAAGGGCTTACAGATGCCTTTGGAGCCTTTTATGGTTTAGGCATAGAACACTTTAAGATGAAGGATATTGAGAGGCTCAGGCTCTTCAACTCCTCCAAGCGATGTCAAGCGATATGTCCCAGGTCCAATCTTCTCTGAGATCATATAAGGACCTAACCAGTTAGCCATAAATTTGTCTCATAGTTTTGGCGGTAAATTTGAGTTCTGTTGGTTCTCTTTCAGCACAAGATCACCAACCTCAAAGTCTCTCAGATGGACTTTGTTATTGTAAGCTCATTTTAAGCGCTCTTGATAAACATGGAGGTGCTCAAGGGCATTCACGCGACGTTCATCAAGTAGCATCAGTTGATCTAGGTGAGCTTGTCGCGTGGTGTCATCATCAATGAACTCTTTCAATGCGATGCGCAACATTGGAATCTCCAACTCTAAGGGCATAATGGCCTCAGTGCCATATACTAGTGAAAATGGAGTTGCCCCAATGGGTGTCCGAATACTAGTCCTGTAAGCCCATAATGCAAGGGGCAGCTGGATGTGCCAATCTTTGTGGTGCTCTTGTACCATATTTTTCAAGATGGAGACCACTATCTTATTTGAAGCTTCAGCTTGCCCGTTTGCTTGCGGATAATATGGAGTCACAAAACTATGTTTGATTCTATACTTAGACGTCAAAGCTCTCATAGTTTTGTTCTTAAATGATGTTCCATTATCCAAAATTATCTTGGATGGTATCCCAAAATGACTTATGATATTGGTGAGTATAAACTCAGCAATACGCGCTCCAATTGTCATTGTTAAGGGAATGGCTTCCACCCATTTAGTAAAATACTCAGTAGCCATAATAATAAAAGTATGTCGACCCGATGATGGAGGAGAGATCTTACCAATGAGATCAAATCCCCACTGAGCAAATGGCCAAGCCGCTTGAATGGGTTGTAAGGCCTGTGATGGTAGGTGCATAAGATTAGCATGATGTTGGCATTTAACGCATTTCCTGACATACACATTGCAATCCTTCTCCATAGTGGGCCAATAATAACCCATGCGAAGGATGCGCTTGATGATAGCCATGCCACTGAAATGGCCACCGCACGTACCATCGTGAGCTTGCAAAATTGCCCAAGATGACTCTTGGGGCTCAAGACAATGAAGGAGAACTCCATCATAGCTTCTACGGTACAGGATGTCTGCTAACAAGACATACTTTGTCACTTTCTATTTAAATGTGCATTTCGTGGCACGCGACAATCCCTGAGGGATTACACCAAGTCTAAGGAAGTCATGTATCTATGACGTCCAGTTATGATAAGCTTCGGCTTTGACTGACAAGACAACATGTTCCCCCTGTGGTTCTACATTTGCAAATGCAGACTAGGAAACAACCTTGTGGTGAATGGTAGTACCACTCCCCATCGGATCCTACGAGATCAAAGACCCCTAGGATGCTCTCTTGAGAAAGTCTTTGGCTCTGTAGAACCATTCATGGTTTGGTTCTACATGAATCATGTTGATTGACTCTTTGTTATCCAATGCTTCGTGCTGCATAGCAGAATGTGACAACGTTTTTACATGGATGGTAGTGAAATCGATAGATGGATTCTGAGGGATTAGAGATCCCAAATATGCCATTATGTCTACAAATCTATTGGATGAACGAGGGATTGCCTCGATGTCATACCATTCTAGTTGAGCTAGATAAATGTCAACAAGATCCTTGTAAGCTTTCAATACCGGACATCGACATTGAAATAATCCCTTAACTTGGTTAACAATGAGAAGGGAATCACCAAAGATATTTAGCCTTTTTATCTTCATGGCGATAGCTGTTTGGAGACCCAAAATTAGGGCTTCATATTCAGCATTATTGTTAGTGCAAGGAAAGTCCAACTTGAACGACAAGGGCATTGGAGCTCCTTGTGGCGTGAACAACACTATTCCTACACCACCCCCTTGCTCACACTTCGAACCATCGAAGAACAAGGTCATATCGGCTTTGTTATCCGGTTCCTCGGGTTTGGGTGCTTCGATAAGGCAAAGACTGCATCATCAGGAAGCTCTATGGTGAGGGGCCTACTATTTTCGAGAGGCACCTCAGCCAATTGATCAGCTATGACTTATCCCTTAATGGAATTTTGGCTTATGAATTCCAGATCGAATTCTATCAGTAGCATGATCCACTTCGTAGTACGTGTATTATGATATGTCTTGCTCATCATATACTGCAAAGGATTTTGTTTTGATATGACATACGTCGTATGACTCAACATATAGTGTCACAATTTCTTGGTAGCGAACACTACTGCTAAACACAACTTTTCAACGTATGCATATCCTAGCTCATAACTCACCAAGGTTCGGCTAATATAATATATGGCTTGTTCTTTGTCTTGCACATTCTTTTGGGCTAACATGGTTCCCAATGCAAAGTCGGTTGCCGATATATAGCAAAAATGGCACATCTGGCCTTGGTGGAGCTAGCACTAGCGACATCACCAGGTATTGCTTAATCTCAGCAAAGGCTGCTTGACAGTCCTCATCCCAATTGAATGGGACCCCCTTGTGTAGCAATCGATTCATGGGTCGACATTTATCCGATAATTGTGTGATAAATCACTTTATGGATGCTACTTTGCCCTATAGGCTTCTTAATTCCTTGATGTTTGTGGGGGATGCATTTCTAAAATAGCCTTGACCTTTGCTGGGTCAACTTCGATGCCTCATTTTGAAACGATGAATCCTAAGAGCTTTCCTGAAGTTACGCCAAATACGCACTTCTTAGGATTCAACCTGACATTATGCTCTATCAGGCGATCGAAGACCTTCCTCAGGACCTCCGCATGCTTTGAACGCAATAATGACTTTGCCAATAAGTCATCAATATAATCTTCTAAGATCTTATGCATGTAGTCATGAAAGATATATGTCATAGCCCGCTGATATGTGGCACCAACATTCTTAAGGCCGAATGGCATAACTTTATAGCAAAATGTCCCCCATGGCATTATAAACATGGTTTTATGTTGGTCTTCGGGCTTAATCCAAATTTGATTGTAACCAGAAAAACCATCCATTAAGGAGAGCATCTCATGACCCGTAGTTGCATCTACGAGAGCATCTATATTCGGCAATGAAAATGAATCCTTTGGTGTTGCCCTATTTAGGTCTCTAAAATCCATACAGATACGGATCCTTCCATCAGGTTTTCCTATAGGCACCATATTTGATACCCATTTCGGATAGTCGATGGAAATGACAAACTCTACATCCAATAGCTTTTGCAATTCATCCTTAACCATTAAGGCTACTATTGGATGCATCTTCCTAAGTTTCTGCTTGATTGGCTTCTTTGATAGATCTAGCGAAAGGTTATGAGTAACCAATTTTGGATCTAGACCCGACATGTCCTTATAAGTCCAAGCAAAGAGATCAGGTCTCTCTCTTAGTAGAGGGATGAGGTTGGCACGCTCATCAGGAGTCAAAATTTCTCCAAATTTAACCTTCTTAGGATTAGTGGGATCATTACTGATATCCACTTCAAAGGTTTCCTCTATTGACATATGGGATCCCTCCTCAAGCTGGTGAGGCGTAGGAATCAAGTGGATGTCATCTGCTGGGTTTATAGGTTCCTCATTGGAAGCATCCTCAGCATGATAGACATCATGTGCACAGCCTGGCGCAAAATGGAAAGGTTGCAACATTTCTTCATTAGGGAAGAAATCTTTAGGCTCTAGAGGTGAATCAGCATGATCCCAATCAATAGCATCTACATTAAGACACAATGGCTTGGAAGGATCGGTTGGATTATGGAGTGGAGTGGTCAAATCAATGGAGATCATATTGATGGAATGGATCATGTCTCCAGGACCACGTGCAAGTGACTCAACATTAGCAAAACTTCCATCCCCGAGATGTGGTTCTGGGGGTATGGGGATCTTCGAATCCAGTCCATGAACAGACTATCGGATGGGATCATTGGGCTCAAGGAGCTCCATGTACATTGGTGGATCGAGAAACACCATGTGATAAATCACATTAAGATTCGGTGGTCTTCCCCTAAGGCGAGGATGGAGATTGATCTCTCTGTACATCTCCTCAGTAGTATATGGTGCATTACGATGGCGTAAGTAGGGAGGTCCTAAATAGGCTCTCTCCATTTCATCTTCATCATCACTATCATAATAAAGACCCTCACCTCTACCTAATGGAATCGGGTGATGCTCCACATGAGGCCCCATGTAGGCTATGTCTTGATAGCCATCATCATTATCGAAGGGCTCTTCGCTCGTATTCATTGATTCCAAAGGTAAAATATGATGCAAGAGTGTAGGGCCCAAGTAGGCCAACTCGGTTTCATCCTCGGATTGCTCATTGTTTGAGGATAACTCAGCATCATCTATTCCAAAATCGTAGTCTGGTCCATCACTTTCGATGATGGATACTGCATGAACATCCTCAGAAGCAACTTCTGATTCGGTGTCTATAGTTGTGTCTAGATTCTAGATATGCATACCAATATCGTCGATAGCTCCATGAATTTGATTGTCCAAGTTGGCTCTTGGAATGGGTTTTGGGCCGGTCTCCACCAAGATGTTCACATGATATCTCTCGGGTGGCTCCATAGTGATATAAGTCACTAGCCGGTTATCCCTTTGAAATGTAAAAGGATTAGGGTGATAAGGATTGAAGTCAACTTCACCCCCTAGACTGAGGTACAAGTGGTCTAAAGATGCCATGAGGAGTTCATCCTATCCTCCAATATAGTATCCTAACCCGAACCTATCAGTTGGTAACTGATACTATGGTTCATATGGCCTCCTACGCCCCTGCTCGAATAGTCTGAGACCATAACCATGCCAATGGTAACGCTCAAAGTATCACATGGCATATTCTAGGTTAGAGAGATAATGAACATTCATGGTGAATGGTTCATTATCATCCTCATCCATGGGTGTGGGAGATGCAAACTGGTCTAGCCCTCCATAGATGAAGTTGGTTTGGTTAGGTGGTACCCCTAATGGTTCCACCATCCCTATGGGAAGGCGATGGGCTCGTGGTCGGCCCATGTCCTATGCAGTCTTGATAATCGGTGTGAACATCACATTCTGCATAATATATTCCCCTAATCTAGGATTAACCAAATGGATGGTCACCTACGGTGCAGATGACCCTACTAAAGATGTAGGTGAAGCAGGCTGAGGTGCCTCTTCGACTTCTCCTTGAATTTCCTCTACTTCCATGGGAGTAGGGGCTTCAATGATAACTGGCTTGGGCATTTGCTTTATCTCTCTTTTTGCCCATATTTTCTTTCAACTTCCTATCATCCCGCTGTATCATGGATGCAGTCGGTCTAGTAGAAGTAGTTATCGTGTGCTCCGATCGTTGAGATACGGACATTGCAGGCTTAGCACACACTTTTTTGATTTTACCTCCTAGATCTTTGATTGGTGATGCTGGTCGCACATCCAGGTGCATTGAGGGGAGCATGAATTTCCCTGGTAAATCTGCTAGATTCACGTATTTAAAGGGTTCTTCATCCGAAGGCACCACGTGAACCTATCCCTCATGAATGTATTTGATACATTGATGTAGAATAGAAGGGATGCAATGCATTTCTCTGATCCAAGGCCTCCCTAGAAGTATGTTATATTGCATAGCACCTTCGATTACGTGACACATCACCGAGATGGTCTTTAGTCCTACCTGGATAGGTAAAACTATAGTACCGACCGTTGAGCATAATGCATCATTGAAAGCTCTCAACGTGAAGGTAGAAGGGATGATATGCATCTTGGGTAACTTCAAGTGAGTTAACGCCTTGGTAGTTATGATATTGATTGATGACCCCATGTCAATCAAAACCCTCTTGAATGGTTTGTGATTCACACACGCAATAATATGCAGTGGTGGGTCTGCTATAATAGTGGAAACCGTCTTGACTTCATGGTCATGAAATTGAATGACCGGTTCTTGACACTATTGCACATGCCCCACAAAGTGTGTAAATGCTTTGGGATCCTAAGGCTGCACTTCTATGGACCTTAAGATGTCCATGAGCATCTCCCTATGCTTGGGAGACTGTTGGATTAGCTCATAAATTGACAACTTTATTGGAGTTATCTATAGGTTTTGGACCAACCTACTCTTGATGGTCACCACCGATCTAGTTGGTGGGCTAGGCACATGTTGGGCTGGCCTTGGAGGAGGCACAACTTGGACTCTAATGGGCATTGGAGGTTGATTCGGTCATTCATACCTCATGTTTCTTGTGACAACATTGACCATTCCGATGAACCCTTGGGTTGGTGGTTCGATGCGTACTTGGTTGACTTGGCCAACATTATTCTTTGGTGCCTCATGATTTGGTAGAGGATTTTTGTAAATCCCCATATTTTTATTATCAGGCGCTTGTGGGTTGTCGACAAGAAGCGTACCTCTTTCGATCATATTTTGCACAAGATGTTTGAAAGACCAACATACCTCGATGTCATGGCCTTTCGATCGATGAAAGATGCAATATTGATCATCCTTGTAGCCCTTAGGCTTAGGCTGATTAGGGTCCATTAACTTGACTTCGGGTAAGTTTATAGCCTTCGCCTCACATAACTGATGAAAAATCGAAGCCAATGACTCCGATAACTGAGTGAATATGTGAGGTGGGCGTTGTTCCTTATTTTTACCCTTATAATTGTTGTTGCATTGCTCATACTACGCAGGAGGAGGTTGGGCTTGATAGTTTTGCTTTTGCTGCCCCTTATCCCCTTTCTGGAGGTTCAACACCACCTGATTAACATGGGTCGACTTGGCCTATTGTCTCTCGATGCTTTTCTTGTGCCCCTCCTTATTCTTGAGCTTCAAGTTACCCTCTTGTAACTTGATGTCCTCTATCACCTTGGCTTGTGCCAAAGCCTCTTCGAATGTCTAGTATTGCTACAACTGTAGAAATAACAAAATGTGCTTGGCATAACTCTTCATGAACATTCGTGTTAATTCAGAGGATGGGATGGAGAATGGTAGCTTTGCCATCATCTTCCTCCATAATTTTCCATAATCCATCACTGGATCATCGTCATGTTGCGTTAGAGCGGCTAGGTCGGATAAGTTTACCTTCTTCTTGACATCGAAGGAGAAGCATTCAAGAAATGCATCGGCTAGTTGTTTGAAACTAGTGATGTTGTGCCTCTTTAATTGGTTGAACCACTCTCGAGCTGGGCCTGAGAGGGTCATGATGAAGGTGCATAGGAGTAAAGCATCATTGCTCTCAATATGAAAGCACATATCTAGGAAACTAGTCACATGCTCCTATGCATCTTCCTCTCCTTGAAACTTTTCCAGTCTAGGCATCTTGAAATGCTCAGGATATGTTGGAATAGGCACTGACGTGCATAGAGGTTCATTATGAATTTTGTTCAAGGTAGGCTTTTGATAAGTCATTCCTTGCTTCTCTATGGCTTGGACCTTCTTTGCTAAGGTCTTATAGGCTTGCGAGGAAAGAAACTCCTCTTCTCGAGATTGCCTTGGAGGCACCCTTAGAGGTAGATTCTTCCTCGATCGAGGTGGGGGACTAGGCTCACCCTCCTCAAATTGGGAGATTTTTGGATACTCTTGTTCTAATTCCTCTCCCACTTCTTCCTCATAATGCCTATGCTCATGTTGTTCGGATGTTGGATACCGATATCTATGTTGAGCCGTACGATGAGTATGTGTGTCTATGTTCTCAGGGTGTAACTCGAGCTGTGAAGCCACTCGTCTATTGATACGCTCCTTGATATCACTACGTAGCCAATCGATCCTCTCTCTCTACATGCTCCTTCTGATCGAGGATGCATTGTTCACGCATGCACTATTCATATAATTTTTGTCTTATGAACCTCTACCTCTGAGAATTCTCATTTTTGAGGCGCTCTTTCTCTACGTGAACATCCTCCAATTGATCTTGGAGAATCTGTCGTATCTACTCTGACATCAGTCTATGAGATCTATCAACATGATCGATCATCTGAGGCCTATGGTGAGTGCACTCTATTCGAGTGACTTTATGGGTATGTCCTCCAATGGACTAATTTGCCACACTCTTGCCTCTAGTCTATAAAGATGATATTCATGTCAGGTTGTCTCCTATACTTAGTGCCTGCATGTGATGAAGAAGCACACATATCTTGAGAATACTTGGAGCACTCTCCATGTTCTTGGGTGGTCCTAATGGTGCTTGCACTACACTCACTCGCAGGTCGAGAGGGTGCAGGTGTAGGCTTATATCCTAGATGCCCTAGGACTCTGTCTAGACCGTCTAACTGTTTGCTATGCCATGGCTCATGAGGTGGCATACCATTTGCTCCCACTTTGGATATATCTATGGTGAAATTAGAAGGTTCAACCCTATAGGGAGTCTATGTGGGCCTATTCTCAGAAGGAAACCTCTTCGTTTACCCCTGAATGGATAGATCTTGGACTTGTCTACACTCTGATGGTGGAGGTCATGAGCCTCCCTTAGATACAGGTCGAAGGGGTACCAATCTGGATCCCTCGATGACATATTCTTCAGCTAAACCCGTGGATGCCCATGGAATGTGGTCACGGTAAATGCTACCATGTGTGGAACCCCCATGATGGGAAGTACCATGCTCTAATCTATGTCTAGAGGGATGTATAGTACTTCCTTTAATTGGGGTGTTCTTGACAAAATCCCCTCGTGTGGAATCATCCCCTCTAACACTCACTGAACAATATCCAGGAGGATTTTGTGATTGAGGGTATTCCACATCACGTTGTGCACTAGGTGGAGCTTGGGCTTCGATCTCGGGTCTATGCCTGGATCGGCCTCTCTATGTTTGCACCATTATGTATCCTATGTCTAGATTTAACTTTTATTAACACGCAAAGAATACAATGATGATTATCTCCTTTTATAGTTTTAAAATGAGCCCTAAACTGTTTGATGTGTTTTCAATTTTTTGTATCAATAAAGTAACTCTTGACGTGTTTTACAATACGTTGATGATTTTCTCAATTGTTTAATGGCTTTCACATATATGCTCACAACTAGACAACCTGGCGATGAACTCCAGGCTACATAATCCCCTAAAAATATGGTGACAATTTATATTAACAATGATATGGCCACTAATCGGGCCTCATGTAAGCAAAACTAACATACAAGAGGGGCCTAAACCACTAGATACTAGGGCGGACTACACTCAGAGGTTCGTTGTTCCTAGCAGTGACTAGTAGGTCCTAATAAAAATACCTAAGGACTTAATGCATTTAACATCTTTCCATTGCCTTCCCTAATTATGCTAATAGTTTACACTTTCTAGAAAAATACAGACAGAGAACAGAAAAAATAGAATGATAGTGGGACCTACCTCAGATCCTCATTTGATTAAGTTTTTTCTCCTTACAGTCTGATTTGTCGGATTTTGAACACAGCTCTGTGGCATGGTGACCATTGTTGCCCGTGGATGTCAACCGTAGTGACAACTTTTGACCGCGACTGTCAACCGCAGTGAGCGCCTGTCATAAAAAATGATAGAAGTTAGAAATTTATGGCATGAAATACGGAGTTCCAATATGATCTCCTTCTATATGATCCAAAAAAGGGCTGACACCTATCGGTTCCTATTGCAAGAATTGAAAGATACACAAAATGCATACAATAACAAGAAATTGACAATAAGAAATACACTTTATTCCATTATATTTGATCCAAAGTCAAATATAAAGTACATCCCCTTAGGGATAATCACTTTGATACAATTGTTATAATAGTATGTAATGTTTCCCTCTCAAGGGTAGGTGTGATTTCCAACTACCTTTTAGGATGACACAAACTGCTCTAGGGTGTCGATGACCCTCTTCTCCATGATTAGAGGCATTTGTTGTCTTGCATCCCAAAACCCTGTTAGTTCTGCATGCAATAAATAACAAGAAACATTAATAGCAAAGGAGGCCTCTCTTGATGAGGCTTTTAAAGGGTGCTTGCACAAAAGATAAGATAATAAAGAAATAAAGAAAGTGATTCAAAGCATGTAAATTGATATAAATCATGATGATCTATCATTAGAAACATGAAAGAAATTAAGATGAATCTATCTAAGCTCCTAATTAATCAATTGAAGACATGAAAGCATGAAAAATATTCGTTATACCTACACTACAATAATGAAGGGAAATTGCAATTAACTCTTAATATGTCAGTCAAATGTCTCTAGAATACTGAATTAAACCTACATCATGATTAATCTAACCTAGTTAAACATACTATAAAACAAAGAACAAGGAAATCAGGGATTACCTGCTGACCGCGGGTCCTTCAAGCGGTGGGTACTATTAACCATGGCTAACAGCCACGACTGAGTCTAAAGTAAGTTTACCCTCCAAATCAAGGCCAATTCTATGATTCTCCTTGCCAAATTGATGGTCAAGGATCGCCTTTGTATCCTATGATAGGTTTGGCAGTTGAATTACTCAGTGAGTGCACATATTGCACGGACTAGAGTTTCTTGGCTCTCCTATCCTCCTAGGACCTCCATGGCAATGTGATCTTCAATTGGATAGCAAGAGTATTCCTATCAATGCATGTGAGTGGGTATGCAATTCGATAGGGCTTCGCTGCTCAATTGATTATGCTTCTCTCTCTCTTTTCCCCAATTTTGAGGGGGATTATATATCAATTGCCAAGGGCTAGGGGTGGCTTCATGAGGAATCCTAGATCAAGATTGGGTGTTTGAGCTTGTTGGATGGAAGGATCCAGAACCTTCCTCACTCAAACCACTCCAATCCACAATCAATTGGCCGTTGCAATTGATTTTGGGTTGGATGAAGGCCATCTGACTCTGAGTCCTAACCGCAGCTGACAAGCACAGTTAGCTCTGCTAATCGCGAGTGTCAGCAACGGCTAGCATTGACTACATAAAGGTGACCAAATGAGTGGTAAAAACCATCTCTATACCTTGGTATCTATCCAAGGTCTTCCATATAGTCTTCTAGCATGTCCCACATGAGTAGTCACCTCAACATGACGTGTTTTAGGTGTCTACACAATCAATCATGAGAGAGGTCAAAAATGAAAGTGTTTCAATACTAGAAGATTATTTAAATTCAAAAATTGGTGAAGCAGAAATAAACTCAAAATATGTTTTCACATTACCTAATGATATAGGAAAAGTAATGTATATGACATTACTTTCTAATGAAGTTCTAAAAGACAAGAATAGAAGACAAGAGGACATAATTAAAGATTTGAAGAACAAGTATATTGATGAAACAAATGCTTTGAATAGTAGGCTTGTTGATATTACTAGTGAAGCAGAAAAAGGAGAATATTCAATACTTCAAAAATACATGCAAAGTGTTCTTAATGATGCCAATGATTGTTATGAATATTTTTTATTATTGTACCTATTAATCTATGGAGAATAATCTACAAAGGAATTATCACTCTTAATGTTTCTAATATGAAGAAACAAGAAAAGGTTGAAGAAGTAGGGAATGAAATAGTGATGAAATATGCTTCTAATGATACAAATGATTTAAGGCCCATGATGATAGATTCATGTTGTAATACTATAGAATAAAAACCATTTATTATTGATGCATGTTGTGATACTAGTGATATTCCTCAAAAGGAAAAAGATGCAAACTATGATTCTAGTCAAAATGAAAGGAAATATTGTAATGCAAGCAATGACACTAGTGATTTAGAATCCATGACAAAGATAGAAGAACCTATTGCAAATATTGATGCTATATGCAATACAAGTGATTTGAATACAATTTATGATTGTGTAAAAAAATCCTATGCTATTAGAATTGATGAAGGTATAGATGATAGAGATAGTGATGCACAAAATCATATTGATATTGACAAAGATCATTCTAATGATTGTATTGGTCATTTTGAAAAATATACTAATGGTTTTTATTCAAATTTGATGAGATATGAAGATACAAGTTTAGAAAAACATGAATGAAAGAATCAATTATACCAACAATGAGATCCAAATATGAAGGTCTTGGATATACAGGTCAGGCTAGCAACAATGAGCAAGGAACTAAGTTTGTGACAAGAAATAATAATATCAAATCGGTGACAAATATTGATAGAAACAGTTGCAATGAAGGACATAATGGTCAAAGGTATTTGATAACAGAAAATAGATGTAGTCATTGTAGCAGATATGGGCATAAGATAGAGAGATGTTGGAATCTCCATAGTTGTAAAATTTGTGGAGGAACCAATCATTCTCAAAGACATTGTTGGTACAAAGAAAATCATTTTTTGAATGGATATACATAATGAAAAGAAAAGCCATTAATGGATTTTCTCAAATATATTTCTCAAAGTTTAGAGATGGGCACAAGAAAGGTATGAACTTCTTCAACAACAAAATTAGAAGGAAAATTGTAATAGTGCTAAAGTCTGAATATAAAGTCAAGAAAAAAATGAAGCTCAAGCAGAATATCAAATGCAAGGTCACTTGAATAATGAAGACAAATATGAAGATCCATATTGAAGACTAAAGTCTTCAATAATAAAATAATGTAATACAAGGGGGTGTTAGAGAATATTACATTATTTGGTACATGTCAATGTACCACCATGAGTACATGGTTAGATTAGATGTTTTAAGTTAGTCTTTACTTTATGCAATGTAATAATGTGCAGGTAATGCACAAGTGTCATTAGTTAGGTGTGTATGTGGAAAAGTGTCTATCACGTAGAATGCACATGTGTCCTTAGAGTAGGTAAGTGAAGAGTCACATACTATTATATATTTGTGACTAAGCATTGCAATTGGGAATGAAAAATGCATTGCTCATAGTATGCATTATTAGATCTCCACATATTGTAACAAGTTTAAATTTTTGTGAGCTTTCATAAATGGCTATTTCATGATTTATTTTAAAATTTTATCATTCTATTTACTTGCATATTAGATTGCCATTATCATAGATATAACATTGCATGCTTATTCTAGTGCTTGTGGTTGCATTTCCTTTAAGTTTATAGCGTCCAAAGCTAACACAATAAAATCCCATACTTAAATAAATTTACTAAGATCTTCTATCACTTTTTTAGCTACCCCCTTTGTATCTTGAATTAGCAAGATATTTGGATTATGAATTTTTACTAGCCTACCCAGAGCATATTTTTTTGCCAAGTTGCCCATCCCCCAAATATAAAAGGAAAAAAATTTCATTAGTTAACTCAGTTTGGGATCTTCCTTTCTCTAAGAATCCCCTTTAAAGTAGATTTCTTACCTTTGTCTACTTAATAGAGGGATTAATTCTTAGCTAGTGAAAGAAGAGATATTCTACCCATTCCACTGGAAATATCCCTGATCCCACATATAAATTGAGGCCTCTCCCAACTCCTCCTTTCATTGGTCCTTTTATTCCTTTTAGGGATTATAGGAGGTACTCGTGGGTTTCTGAGGACACAACACCTTCCTAACCATAAGAAAAATGAAGTGGGGAAGTAAACCTAAAGTGGTTTACCTATGGAGCAATACTAATAAACTCAAATGAGTCTAAACCAAGGTCTAGATCCACCACCACCAAGAAATAAAAATTCAAGGGTCCTTGCACCTCAACTCCACAAACAACCCCTTCTAATGGAGATTTAATTGTATAGACTAATAAGTCTAGCCATTGGTCAATTGATAGACCCAAAAGATAATTACCTATGATATTAAATGAGATATAAGATTCAAAAATAATTTCACCTATTAAGCTTGCATGTGGGTTCAGGAGCATGATATCCAACTTTTGCTCTAAGATTCCTATCCTTGCTTCAAATTGAGAAGGTTTTGAATCCATCACTTAATTAGGCACAAAAGGTTTCATCTCTACATTCTCTACATCTCCTATTTTTCCCTTGATTCCTATAGCTTGTGTTCCTTATGCATTGATTGTATTTTATATCCATTCTAAAATTCATGTACCAGAAGGGAATTTGTTATCTCATTCTTACCCTTAAAGATCCCTCCTTGTACCATACGACAACAAACCTTTCTCAAAAAATAAGAGAACAATACCTTGCAATATTCCCATAGTCATGACAATGTGCACACCTAAAAGGCACTCCAATATAGTCCAAAGAGTTTGAATATGTGTCCCTTTGCTATACTTTAATATAATATCCCCCACCAATCCACCTCTTCAGAACACATCAATAAGTATCTTGGCCACTATTCTTATGCATGAGGACTGATACCTTTCATCCACCTCCAAGAAAGAACCCATACAATTGTTTATGGCTTGTAAATCATCTATATACTAAAATTATAGTGGTAAACTTGACAACTTTACCCATACAAGATGAGTAGGTATATGATTGGTACTAGGGTGAAACAGGGGTTCCATCATTTAAGTATTAATAAAGTGACCCCCAAAACTATTTCTCCAACAAATTCTTCTCCATGTTTTCCTTAGTCCTAAACTAAAATGATAACCACCCTCTTACTAGTAGCAAGAAAATATTTACATACCCTAGGAATTTCATTCATTCACTGGCCATTCAATCTGCCAAGGATTTCCTAGAAATCTCATGCCCATAAAAATTTCTAATAAGTGTTTTCTGTGAGAGTTTAGTAACTCTCCCCATTTTCACATCTTCTCCTAGGACTAAGTTTGCTTGTTTTCTCTTCCTTTGAAAGAACTTGGTTGCCTTTTTGTGTGCTTTAAAGGTATTCTTCTTTGAGTTTTCTCCTTCTAAATTTTTCTTCTATGGTTCCAACCAAGGTTCCTTATATTTTTACTAACCCCCATTGTTAGAGTATTATTACCTTATTTGGTAATATCTCTATTTATTCTAGGTAGATAGTTTGTTTACTATCCTAGGTTAGTTTGTTTTGTTATGTTAGCATGTTTTTGTTATACGTTAGCGCTATTAGCTCACGTATTGAGCTATTGTTAGCTATTCATATTGCTATATAACTATAGCATTATATTTAATAATATTCATTATTTTCACTCCAATATGGTATCAGAGCCGAGAGGCTCTCGATCCTCGGCCTTAAGGGGAAATTTTTGAGTTTGAAGTTCCTCGAATTTCAAATATGTTTTCTTGCCATTTAACTCACTTGCTGGTAGGCCCAGTGACCCTGGATCTGACAGGCGAACTCCAACTGTGAAGTGGACGGTTCTCATTTGCATATTTGCCAGCAGAAGAGACATCAAGCTGGCGTCGGATCCCTAGTACGTCTAAAACTGGGACTGATGAGAACGCAGAGGAGGAAATTAGTTTGTAGAAGATCGCAGTGGTAGTCGAGTAGTGGAAGGGCTCGTGGAGGATTCCCAATGCTGTCGTGGATAGATCGTGTTATTCTCGAGCAAATTTTCATTTGTTCATAAGCAATGCGAGAGACCAAATATTGAAGCTCGTGGAGGATTCCAAATGCTGTCACGGATAGATCTGTTGTTCGATCTGAGCTGTGGGATGATCGTGGACTAATCGCATGATTAAATTGATGCTCACATTAATGGATGATCATGCTTAAAAATTATGTATTGGAAGTCGATCGCATAGCCGGCAGTGCACTACAGGTGTTTGAGTGTTTGCAAATGGTGTTTTGACAGTCCTCAACCTACAGTGTTAAGAGATTCAACTCTAATATACCATCGATCTGCTATTTCGGAGCAGAAGCAATACCAGTGCCCACGACATCCACAGCATTTGTAGCTATCTTGGCTATGAAGGATCGATTTGTAGCATGGATCTGAGGCAGAATTCTACCCTCCAAGCACGATGACATACTGCCTGTAACAGAATAGTGCGGAAACCAACGATCCCAAGCAATTTATGATCTATACAAGATCATGATAGATTTTGTGTGCAGACGATGCCTAATCGCTAGATGCTAGAAATCGAAGCCACGTCGGGACCAGGATTTTTTTTTGATCTGAATGGAGACGCAAAGTTTTTTATTTCGGTGGAGAGTGCAATAGATCGAAGCCATTTCGGGACCAGAATTTTTTTTTATTGTTGTCCAATGAAGACGTGCGGCGCACAGTGCAGCAACACCGTCGAAGCAGCGCCACCGCAGTCGAGCCATCGCTGAGCAACCGCAGAGGAGCTGCGACCGAGCGGCGCTCTTCCAAGCCCGCCGCCCAGGTGGGGTAGAAATAAGGGGTGCCTTCCCCTTACTCCCGCCGAGCCGCCTAGCTCAGTTGGCAGGCGGCCCCGACGCTAAGGCTTACGAGGAGCAGAGGTCGGGGGTTCAAACCCCGTCGACCCCCCCCAAAGGTAAAATTTTTTTTTTTTGATTTTTGATTTTTTTCTAATGTTTTTTTATATATTAAATATTTTTTAGTTTAATTTTTTTTTTTAATTTTTCTTAAAAAAGAAGAAGTTATTTTAAATCCTTTATAAAATATTTCTTTTTTGGGAAAAATAAATAAATTAAACTTTAAATTATTTGAAAAAAAAAAAAAAAAAAAACAAATTGGAAGGAAAATATTCTTATCAAACTTAAAAAGGGGGAGTTATTTTTTTTCAAGGGGGGATAGATTTTTTTTCTCTCCACCATCAAAGCAATTAAAGAGGCATCAAATCATCAAACCTCAAACTCTGTTTTTTAGGCTTCATAAATAGCAACTTGTTTGTTTGAAGTACTTCACACAAGGGGGATTTTTTTTTGGTGATATATTGTGCTAATCTGCCTACGGGGCAAGCTTTGTAAGAGCCTTTTGAGGCTTAATTGTTGCATTTTTTTTGCACTAAAGGGGGGAATAACATTTTTTTCTCTCCACCATCTCCTATCTTGCACTAAGGGGATATATAATTTTGCAAAACAAAGGGGGAAGACTTATAAGGGTGCATTTTCGGTAGTGACCGACACCTTAGTCAAATTATTTTGCAAAATTTTATTGTAAAAGGTGCATTTTCGGCAGAGACCGACACCTTAAAAATGGGAAGATCAAAGAAAAAGATAACCCTAAAAATTGATGTTGCTAAATCAGTTAAAGACCCATACTTTCCACCAGAGATGGATGGGTTGGACTTTTATGAGGAGGGCACATTCCTCACACTAAACAATGGTTTAGTAGCTCTCCTCGATGATTCTGAGTCTTGCATAGACCTTCAGAAAAATGGTGCTCAAGTTCCTATTGGCGTTCTAAGGGGCATATACCTGGTCTTTGTTGCACTTGACCATGCCCAATGTAAATTGGAAATAAATGAGGAAAACAAGGTCCTAAAGGCGAATGCTTGTTGTGACACAAGTGACCTTCAGCCCATTGTGGCACATGCTTGTTGTGATACAAGTGACCTCATACCTTCTATGGTAGATATCAGTTGTAGCACAGGTGATCTCATTTCAGTAGCAGATTTTGCTTGTGACACTAGTGACTTAAAAACTGAACCTCCTCAAAAAGAGCTCCATAATCTCATCAATAATGACAAATGCAAAATTGTTAAAAACATTGATGAAGATGATGAAATTGGGTGTTTTGAAAAACACACCAAAGGATTTGGTTCCAAAATGATGAAGAAAATGGGATTCAATGGTGAGAGATTAGGTAAACAAGAACAAGGCATTAAAACTCCTATAATGCCAAATGTCAGGGCAAATAATGAAGGCCTTGGCTATACTGGACATGCTAGTACTAGTAATTCTATGTTTGTAAAACCTAAATCTCCTACAACTCCTAAAAACCATTGTAGTCACTGTGGAAAGATAGGAAATGTTGCAGCTAAGTGTTGGAGATTACATCCTTGTGATTCATGTGGATGTACAAATCATTCTTCTTCAAAATGTTGGTACAAAGTGAAAATAGCCAACAAGGTTCATATTGATTGTGGATGGACAGATCTCACACAATGGACCATGATGAAAGAAATGTTGTATGGCTTCTACCAAAAAGGTAAAACCTATGGTAGACCCCGAGGCAAATCCAAAGACCAAGTGGCAGTCCCAGAGATAATGACCCAAAGACAGACCTAAAGATAGACCCAGTGACAAAGTTCCAGAGGCAGATCTACAGGCAGATCCGGAGGCAATAATCCAGAGGCAGTTTCACAGGCAGATCCCAAGATAGACCCAGTGGTATAGATCCAAAGGTATGCTTAGAGCCAGAGCCAGAGCCATGAGCCAGAGCCAGAGCCGAAGACAAAGCACGAGCCACCATTCCTTCATTTCTCTTATTCTTTTTCACTATATTGGGGCAGTTATATACTTTACCCAAATATGTTGTATGGGGGGATTGTTAGCATAGCTAGTAGTTATATTATTACCCAAATAATGTAATAAGGGGGGATGTTAGAGTATTATTACCTTATTTGGTAATATCTCTATTTATTCTAGGTAGATAGTTTGTTTACTATCCTAGGTTAGTTTGTTTTGTTATGTTAGCATGTTTTTGTTATACGTTAGCGCTATTAGCTCACGTATTGAGCTATTGTTAGCTATTAATATTGCTATATAACTATAACATTATATTTAATAATATTCATTATTTTCACTCCAATACCCATAACACTATTTATGGAATTATGGCCATATTGCTCTAAAATAGTTGAATCTCAATCTCTACTCCTATCCAAAAACTACAAGTTCTCCTGCAAAATTAACATAAGCTTAGACCCATTATTGAACTCTTTGAAAGATAAATCCCTTATTTTATACTTCCTTTCACTACCAAGAAAGGAGACCTCGTTGGTCAAGAATCTGCCTTAGGTATAGAATGTTTCATCTATGCACCCTAGACCCGACCAACATTGAAAGGCCGAAAGGAAGAAATGCCTCCCATGCCAATCTCCAGAGAGGGTTGGTTCCCTTACTAACTATTTTTAGCTTGCAGATTTAGAGAACAAGAAAGGAATGGGAAATGACTGAAAGGAATGGGGAAAGGGTTGTAAGTCGATTGAGAAGGGGTGATGAACAGATAGCAAGATCAACAAATTTTACCTCAAACCAGCAGCATTTCACACAAAGAACAAAATAGAAACCGAAACCAAAATTCCTTAAACATGCAGTTTCTAGGGATATTCCAACATTCACCCTTTACCGATAGCTAAATCTAGGAATAGAATTTAAACTATTCGATAATGAGATGAATTTAACAGAAATAAATAATAGAAAACCTGCACATAGGAGTGGATCAAAATCGGAGCCAAGAATCCCTTGCATTCATAGTAGAGCTCGAGTTTACAAAGCTTTCAAGCAAATTGTCCATCCTTCTTACATTGAACTTGCTAGTTTTTATAGAGGATTCTACCTCTAAAACATAAATGCTCAACCACAAAACATCATCATGGTAGCCAAGATTTGATTTCAGAGCCCATCAAAAAGTTATGAGGCATGGCTCAATTTGATGACTCCTCAAAAAGAAGTTGCATCACTTTAATGCGGCAACGCGATTCACCTGCAACACCATCTCCTCACTTGTTGGGACCACCTCAATGGCAAAGATCAGATTCTGAGATCCGAGGGGATTAGATTTTGATTCTCCCTTGACCAAATACCATTAAAAGGGTGAAAGCGCACCCTTGAGAATTAATTTTATCGCTGAAAAGCACCTTCGAGCGATCATCACTGAAGCAGGGGAGAAAGAGGAGTTTCGCTGAGAAGAGGCACGAAAGGGAGTTTTGATGCCTTACTCGAGCGAAAGGGGAACTCGCCATGGTGGGCCCCAATTTTATCTTGTTCGAACGTTGGCCCGAAAGGGCTTTCACTCTTTTCTTTGCCTAAAACAAGATCGCTGAATGTGGCTTTGAATGCCACGTGGACGTCACTTTGATCCTGCCCAAACTTTTTGTCACCTTGTTGAAGAGGTGGGACCCAGCATGTGACCTTTATCACTTAGGAAATGACAAAAAGGTGTTTCGGCCATACAGGCTCTAAAATGGATTTGTGCTCTTGAATGGGAGCGAAAATGCTTGGGCCCCACTTGGTTTTCGATTGACTTCTAGCCCGAAAAGGGCTTTCACTACACTTTTTCCTCGAAACCAAGTTTCATCGATCGCACGTCTCACTTGGGGTGAACTTAACCAATTTGTTTCACCACCCTTGAGCCCAAAATGGGCTTTCAATAGAAGCATGGCATGAAAGAGCCTTCACCCATGACTTGAATAAGGAACAGGCACCATGAATACCTTTGCACAATGATCTACCACCCAAGCCTTTGTTTATATGCTTGCACAAAAAGACTTGCATGAGAAGAGCTTGCCAAAACCATATGTTTACTAGGTCCTCACACCATGAGAGCTCGAAGAAATATCCTACATGGTGAGTGAAAAAGGGACTACATACTCCCTTGAGTACAGCCAACAAATATTGACAACAAAACATTAAAAGGAACACATTCTAAAAGAGAAGAATTTTTTAGGGCAGAAGAGATTATTACAACATGATTGGATGCAAAATGGTTCTTACATCTAGCAAAATTTCTCACAAAAATAATATGGTAGGGATGCCAACATCTCTAGTAGCTCATAGGGGGATTGAGCTCACCTCAATGTGAAGATCCCAAGCCTTATCTATTGGGCTCAGAGTCATCATCACTCTCTTCTTCTGAATGCTTACTACTGGTAGCAGACTCTTCCTCCAACTTCTCTCTTTCTCCTTCTTCTTCTTCTCTCTTATGCTCACAGTCTCCTTCTTCTTGGTCTCCTTCATTCTCTCCTTGATCTTCATGCTATTGGGGAGACTCTGATTGAGGGAGATGCTCATAAATGTGATCATAGGTCACCTAAACTAGGGCCCATGCATCTTCTTGGAGTGGTGCACGATCTTGGAGCTCTTTAACTAGGTACCCGAAGGTTTCAATCTGGTCAATGTCAGCAAAGTTAGCCCTCTGGCTGAGATCCACCAAACAAGATTCGATCCGCACGAACCTTGTCATTAATTGCATCACCTGGGTTTCTGTAATAGGCTCATCCCAACTGTCAATCTCAGAAGTGTCACCTTCAAAGGTAGTCCAAGTTGGGTTCAGTTCTTCCTTTGTCAAAATAGTCCCTTCGTCGTTAGTGAAGCCAGGGAAGCCGAGTTGCATGAGGGCTTCGAAATACATCAGAGAAATGCACCTCTCCTGCTCGAATACTTCTAACAACCTTCTAGCCTCCCGGGCTCTTTCCACTTTTGTGAAGTAAGCCCATAGAGTCACCTTTGTAGTTGCCCATGACCGAGCGAGTGGACTCATAGGAGTGAGCTGGAGGTCCATCTTTTCTAATGTTTGCACTTTCATAGCTAGCTCCAGCCAGTGGTCTATGTCCTTTTCGACATCCTCCATGATAGGCCCACCATGGGCAACTACTTGCTTGGCTTCCCAAATGAATGCTAGCACTACCATCGCTTTCGATGCCCTAGCTCGAAAGTTAGCCAAGAAATGACAGTGAACCTCCTTGATGCGATCTTTTGTGAAGACCTCTGTTTGCACCATATTCTCTATCAACTAAGCTTGCAGTTCTTGGATCTGAGTATTCAAGGTTTGCACCTGGATTTCTACCTCCATGTGTGCTTTGAGGTGATGTTCAGTCACCTTTTTGTACTTACCCACCTCTTGCTCCAAACTAGCCACGCGTTGCTGCAACTGCATAGATTCAGACTGGGCCTCCTCGAGTTGTGCCCTTGTCTGCACCAAAGTCTCCTTGAGCTCTACATTTTTAGCCTTGGATTCGAAGAAGCATGCTTTGAAATGCTCCCCATGAAAATAGATGGAGCCCATCTCGATCTAGATATTCCCCATATTTTCTATTGTATCGATTGTTCTCAGGTCTTCAACAATGTGATGATAGGAGTAATCCATTGGTGCCATCTCCTCCAGGGGATTTTGAACTTTGGGCACCTTCTCCACCATGTGGAGCTCCATATTTTCTAGGTCAAACATAGCCTTTTTTCCACCTTAGCTGGAGCTTGCACGTTCTTTCTTTTTTGACCCTTGAGCCAGCTCGACGAACTCTAACATGCTTGGAATGCTCTCCATGATTGGGTGTTCTTGTAGAACTTCTAACTCCATCTCCAATGGCTCCTATACTCCAAAGAGTGGCATGAAGGGAAAAAGAGCACGTTGGGGGTGGGCTTCGATGGATGGATCAGAAATAGATGAGGCAATAATTATGCTAACTCTTGGGGACGCTAGGGTTTGGATGGCTACGATCGAGGCATTAGGATCTGGTAGTGGAATATCATTGGATGCCATTGCAATGGAGGAGGTGAGTGGGAGCAAAAATGGGTTTGGATCGATAGTGACGATGGACGTAGTGACTGAACTGATAGAAACCTGAAGAGGGGTGGGGGTGGATGACACGGGAAATGTAAATGCATTGGCGATAGATGCAAAGGAACTAAACATCTGGGAGATAAAAGGGGATGATGAGGGGAGTAGAGACTGGGATGCAGGAAAAGGTATGGTAGACATGGGGATGTTGAATGAAGGTTGAGTGGAAATGAGGGTTTCGACATCGAAAGACATGGTCGCTAGAGGCTCAGAAGTAAGGGAAGAAGAGAGAGATAGTGTACCTATGGGCTTGGACATTGCTAGAGCTAAAATGGTAAACTACTACATGATTGGGCTCACTCTTCCTTCTTCCATGTCTGATGCATCTACTTCTAGGTCAATCAGCTCCACCCCTTACTGCTCTTGTTGCATCAAAATAGGGACTTCAAGAATATTTGCTTTCATGGTTGTCGATGTTGTAGAAGGGTTTGTGTTGGGGAGTCAGATTGCACCAGTCTGAGGCTTCTTTGCAATATGAGAAAGTGAAAGTGTTGTACTAGCGCTCCTCTTCATCAGAGTAACCTGTTCCTTAGGGGGCAACTGTTCACCTTTCTCCATGACAAGTGGATCTTGTTCAATCGATTGCCCTTGTTCTTCCATCGTATCCTCCACTCTACCAGGGCTTTGAGTGCTCCAAGGCATGATATCGACAAATGAGACAGGTTGGTATGTGTCAAAATTTACATCATATATCATGGAGAAATTTTTGTCCAACACGAGAAACTGTTCAGATGTCTGCTTTTTGTTGTGGACCCTCATGATCCACTAGTTGGTGATCTTGTCATCTGACCAATCGGGCAATTTGTCCTTCATTACCTGCAACAACTCCTTGTTAGGTACATGCATTGGGTTATGTGTAGGATCATATTCAGCCTCCATTATGTAGAAGTCATGCCATAGGGGAAGTGACATCATCTTCTCCACGTGCCATTCCAGATCACACCCCATGGGATTATTACATTGTGCTTCGATATCTGGGTGGGGGCAGTTGTGGAAGCTTTTTGCTCCAATAAATTGCCTAAAAATATCTAGTGGGTCATACCTCCAATGCTGGGGGAGCTCGACTAGACCGAAATCATACAACATCACTACAAGGAATGAGTTCTACTCGATGAGTGCTACCTCAATGTCATCGAACTAAAAAGGTGAGGTGCACGTGTGCGACTTCCTTCTTCCATGCCCATATGTATCATCGATGAAGTCACTTTACTGAGTGAATTCGAGAGTGAAAAGGTACTCCATGGTGTAGTAAGGCAGTAGGAAATGTTTTCTAGTAAACCCATAAATCCTGATGACAAGGCCTTGTGTGAGCTGGAAAACATCGCCCAGTCTCTTTTGCACTACCTCATCTCTCATTTGCTTTGGCACTCATTCACAAACACCATAGATGAGCTCCAGAGTAGGGCCGAGGAACATCCTATTGAAGTTATAATAGGGCTCCCTTTTAGATAAACTTTGAGTCCACTAATAAACTGGTAGCGCCTTGCCCTCTTCATTAGTGCAGTTTTTGGCGATGAAAGCGAAACGATCATGCATGTGGTAGAAAAAGTACCAAGCAAGGAAGGAGCAGTGCTTGAATGACATATCCTTACCACTCTACACTTCGCTCAATAGTATGTGCATTTACCGTGCCACCCATTCTGCCCAGTCAAAGAACACAGGCTTCGTCTCTGGTTTCATGGCGATGGGAGAGTAGAATTCACCATGTGAAATACACTCCGTGAGAGAAACTTGCCACTTGTACACTTTTATGTCTATGGAGAGCCCCATAACCCATGCCAACATGGAGTATAAGTCAGGATGCTTGAATTGCTTCAGGGGTTTGGGCAACTCCAGAAATTCTTCGGGCATTGGTTTCTCCACCAACTACATCTCCATAAACTATCGCATCGGTGTTGTTGATTTGTACCTTTCATTCTGCTCAGTTATATTGATTTTTTTGATTGTGTAGTCGGTAGGTGACTTTTCTCCGCAAGCGAAAGCCTCTCGGATGTCATTGGTAGAAATTGCAAATAGTCTATCCCCTCTGGCATTTTGGACCATCCTGGTCTGAGGGTCATAGAATCTGGAAATCCCGCATACCAACTCTGGGTAGTTATGCACAGGCATGCACATGTACCAATAAAGGTGAGAATAATAAGTGATAGTCCACTTGCTTTCAGCAGACACCCTCGTCAACATGGCATCGATGATTTGGCATAGTTTCTCAACATTCTTATTCATAAGCATGCAATCTCTGATTCTCCCCAGCCTATCGATGGGTGGTGGTAGCTCTACTTGCTTCTTCTATTTTTTTACCTCTTTACGCCTTCTCCCTTCTTCTCTAGATCTCCCTTCTTCGTGGTTTTCTCCTTTTTGGGCTCGATGCTTTTCTTACCCATTTTAATTATCGAAATGACCTAGGCGCTTACTTGGAAATAGATAGTGACTCTCAAGAGCTTAGCGCACTATGTTTCACCAACAATCCTTGCACCCACAACTACAACAGAGTAACCAACGCTTCTGAAGAATACTTGATGATTTCTCTTTTTTCCTTTTGGCTACAATGTTGGCCTTCTTATAGCACTGTGATTGACCCACCACCTTAATTGCACATGGGGTAAAATAAATGCATGGGGAGATCATGGGTAAAATTGAAGATCTCTTGTTCACCTTAACAAGTGGTTGAGCACTTTCTCCAATGATGGATAACTACATGGGCCACAATCTTGCTCATAAATCATGATTCATCACTTCCCACTTTTTGAGGTACAAATTCTTACTTCAACGACCTTCCTCGGTATGTACGTTCACTCACTTTGCTTTGAAATACATGTTCAAGGTATTGAAGAAGTGAAACTCCTTTTCGCTCACCCAAACACTTTCATTATCCTTGAGATCCGGAATGGTTTTCACTTAAAAAACCAAGTGAAAACCCTTTCGCTCACTTGATTGCCCAAAAATAGAAAAAAGCGTGTGCATGTTCTCTTCGCCCACTCTTGCCATGTTTTGTTGCCAATTCAGGGATTTTCGAAGTGAGTCTTTCTAATTTAAGAGATCCCCAAAAGTGGATACTCCATCCTTTAAACCAATTTTTACTTTAAAAATAGAGTGAAACTTCTTTGCGCTCACTTGAATGCTCGAAATAACTTTCTTTGACTTCGACTTTGAGAAAGCATATGATATTTGAAATTTCATGCACAAGCAGAATCTTGTTAAGGCAAGGGTGCTTCGATATTTTCTCCATGCCACGTAGCACCTTTGATTTGTGGGCCCGATTTTACCCAAAGTAGTGAAACTTCTTTTGCATGAACATAGGAGCAAAACTCCCTTTTGGTCATACCAATGCCCAAAAATAAAACTTAGCCAAAATTCATGCAAAGATTTTGTTAACTGGGAGAGGTGCTCAATATACTCTTCCTTTGGAGCAAAAAACATCCCTTTTGATTCCTTGCCACGTGACATTTGCACAAAAAAGTATCTTAAATGAAGTCATGGTGGGCCACAATTTGGATCTCGCTCAAAAAGGGGAGTGAAAGCACTTTTCACTCAATGAAGCACCTGAAATTGCCTTTGACCAATCTTTGATGTTGGAAAATAATTTAAACGTTAGAACGCCTCTTCCTTTATTTTTTGACACGTGGTGCTTAAAAGCAAGAGTTGTCTTTTTGAACATTCGTATTAGTGAGAAGCACGCATTTGACTTTGACTATGGGCTTTCATTGAACAATGTAAGTGAAACTTCATTTCGAAACCTCTAGGGGCCAAAAACATCTTATGGTGGCCCCACCTTAGCCATAGCTTTCACTTCTTAAGATGTCAAAACATAGTTTCTCTCCCATGGAGGAGCGAAACCATCTTCATTCAACTTTGAGATGTCAAAATGACATGGCACCTTTTATCTGCTGAACTGCTTTTCCAAGCGATGCATTTAAACCAGTGAACACAAACCCCTTTCACTCAAGAGGAGAGCAAAAATGCTTTTCACCAATTTTAGCGCCCGAAACCACTCTTTTTCCTTTCTCTCACGCTAGAAAACATGCAAACTTAAAATAAAGAAAACCACTTGACTTAAACTCTTCTACTACATTTCCTTGCCAACTCGACTCTGTACCTTGGTAGGGAGCTTGGCCAAAACCACACAGCTAAGAGTGCAAAGGGAAGGGAAGTGAAGAGACTTATTATTTAAGAGAAAATATATATACATACATATATACAAGGGAATCAATTATGTACACAATTGAGGAACCTTTCCTACTACTTCTCACTGGTAGTATACCTTCAAATGAAGGCCATTGACTGATATCGGGAGAGTGAAACCCTCCAAATATTGAAGAATGAAAGAGTTTACCTGATTAACATCGAAGATTCAAAATGGACCCTCCTAGAATGCATCAAACTTGTCATGATTCCCTAGTTTAGATTTTCTCTCATTCCATTTCAACACCAAGTCACCAACCTGGAAGGTTCGGTCAGAGGTCCTTTTGCCAAACCAATTTTTTGTGGTCTCCGCATGCTTCATAAAAGCTTCATAAGATTTTTCTCTTTCTTCTTCTAATTGCAGCAATTGAGCCAATCTAGCACTCATGGGATCAAAATCCCCATTTTCACCATTTAGCAACCAGAGCGATTGTAATACGGGTAACTCAATGTGCGTAGGCAGAACTGCCTCCTTCCCATACACCAAAGAATATGGTGATGTCTTGATTGATTTTTTAATTGAGATGTGGTCGGCCCATAGGGCTTGATCCAGGAGTAGGTGCCAGCTCCACTTGTTGCCTTCCAAGGTTCTCTTCAGGATCCTTAGTAAGTTCTTGTTCGTGGACTCCGCCAAACCATTCCCCTACGGGTAATAGTTAGATGAAGTTTTTAAGTAAATTTTATACTTACTTGTAAATTCATAGATTTTGGCATCGATGAAGGGAGTGCCATTATCTATGACAATTGCATCTGGTATTCTAAAGTGAGTTATCAATCCCTCCAAGAAGGCAATAACCACCTCCTGGTTAGCTTGCTTAGTTGGCACTGCTTCCACCCATCGGGTAAAATAATCTGTAGCTGTTAGAATATACTTATGCCCTATGGAAGAGTTGGGATCTATCACCCCAATGAAATCTAAGCCCCACTATTGGAATGGAGCTTCGACTTGAATTGGGTGCAAGGGCAAAGAAGCATTTCTGCTCCGATCGATGTATCTCTAGCACTTGTCACACTTCTGGCTGACTTCGAAGGCATCAACAAAAATGGTGGGCCAATAATAGCCTACTTTAATGATTTTTAAGGCCATAGGCCTTCCTACAAAATGTCCTCCTGACATTCCAGAATGGAATTCATCGAGGATCCTCTATTTCTCTATCCCCCTGACACACCTCAGGAGAACCCCATCAATGTTCCTATGAAACAAACCATTCGACAACAACACATACCTACAGGCTTGAAGCCTGAACCTTCTCCTCTATGAAGCATTGAGGTGAGAAGGGCACCTTATAGTATTAAAGTATTCGACAAGGTCCTCTATCCAATCCTTATCATCTATAGACCGATTTGCAAGGTCACTTTCCAACATTAGGTCTTCCCACTGGCATGCTATCACTTTAGAGGTGGTGCTCCTAGCGAGTTCTTGGCACAATGCCCGACCATGGATCAGCTTGGTAGGTCTGACTTCAATGTCAAATTCTTGGATCTTAGAGACCCAACCAACTCTTTTGTCTCCCATTTCTCCCTGAATGATAAAATTTTTGACATCTGGATGCACAACATACACTATTGTCCTACTCTGGGAAACAAAATGTCAAAATTTTTTAGTGACCTCATAACCGCATGGACTTGCCTTTCAATGAAATTGTACCTCTCCTCATGTGGTTGGATTACTTGGCTGAGAAATGCTATTGGCCGCTCATCCCCATATTCGCCCTTCTACATGAGGACTATCGCATAGCTCTCTAGTTCTCCAACTGCGTAAAGGATAAAATCCTTGGAGTAATCCAGATTTACCAAAATTAGAGCTTGGGTGATCCATGCCTTGATTTCCTCAAATGCTTGCTTCCTCTTCTCCATCCATTTGAATTCGGTATCCTTTTTTAGGAGTTCGATCATTGGCTTGACTACTTGGGTGAAGTCAGATACAAACTTTCTAATAAAATTGATCTACTCGAAGAAGGATTGTAGACCCTTCTTATTCACTGGTAGTGGAAGCTTGAGAAGGGCTTCAACCCTATCAGGATCAACAACTAGCCCCTTTTCTGAAATTACATGGCCCAAAAGTTTACCCTCTTTTACCACAAAGATGGATTTCTTTGGGTTAATGGATATCCCAAACTCTCAGTATTTTTCAAACACCTACCGTAGATGCAAGCCATGCTCTTCCCTCTTATGTGAGAAGATGGTCATGTCATCCAAGTAAATCACAATGATGCGGTTCAACAACTCACCAAATTCTAGATCCATGGCTCTCTAGAAGGTGGCTCCAACATTTGAGAGACCAAAGGGCATCCGCTGATAAGCGAACGTGCCCCATTTAGTGGTGAACGTCATTTTGTATTGGTCTTCATCTTTCACCCAAATCTGGTTATACCCAGAGAAACCATCAAGGAGAGAAAACCGTTGTGCTCCCACCACTACATGAAGAATCTAATCGATTTGAGGTAGTGGGTAATGGTCTTTTAGCGATGCTTGGTTCAAGTTTTGAAAGTCAACACACAAGTGGATGTCTCCATTTTTATTTCACATAGGGACCAAATTGGCCACCCAGGAAGAATGCTTAATTGGATATATGATTTTTGCTTTGAGCATCTTCAAGAGCTCGACCTTCATTAGTGCCTCGATCTTTGGGTTGATGGGCCTCTATTTCTATCAGAATGGTTTGACCCCTTCCTGCAGCTCTATTGTGTGTTGTATGATGCTTTTGTCATATCCCTTCAGATCTTGGTAGCACCAAGCGATGATATCCGGATATTCCTTGCACAGAGCCCTGATTTTCTTGAGCTCTTCAGGGGTGCAATCAGCTCCAACCTTGATCACTTTCTCGGGTTCTAGCTCCAAGTTTTTATACTATCTCTCATCTACTTTGATCTTATGGGTAACCGACCTATCATTTTGATCGAATAGACTTTCGAGTGTGATCAACCCCTTTGGGATGTGATTATTTTTTAGTTGAATCAATCCCTCGCGCTCTTTCGCATCCAGGGTTCTCTTCTCGATGGTGTTGGCTTCATTGATCAGGAAGGTGATGATTTGCTCATCATTATCAAAAACTTGCCAGTGGATATTTTTGTCAGGTATTGAAGGCCTATAAACTAACCTCACCATTTTAGGCTTTTGCATCATATTATCAGCCGAAGAAAATCTGGCGCCAAGGGATGCCAAGAGGTCGGCATGCTTGTTTCGCTCTCATGAAATTGATTGGACATTCAGTGTTGTGAAGGACTCAAATAGGTCCCACACTTTGTTACGGTAGGCTTTCAGGTAATGTTGTTTCGAAATGCATCGATTGGTAATTTGATTGCAGATTAGCTCTGAATCTCCATAGATCTGTAACTATTTGATTCCTAGCTTCTCTACCTTCCTCAACCCTAGGCATAGGGCTTCATATTCAGCTGCATTATTAGTGCAACTCCAAGTAAGTCTATAAGAATAGGTGTTCTACTTTCCTAAAGGAGAGATAAGGACAACCCCTACTCTAGTGCCATTCTTACATCATGCACCATCAAAGAAGAGCTTCCATAGTTGATCAAAAATAGGGTCTTCATCACTTGGTACTTTAGCCTTTTTAGGCCTGGTGATCGAGTAGCACCCTATTTCTATTTTGATCATGGCATTGAAATCATGCATGGAAAATTCATCTTCTATGTGAAGCTCATCCAGGGCTTCTTCCATCAGTTCTACTTCTTCTACTTCCTCAATCAGATTAATTGAGTCCACTTGCTTCTCTACATCTTGGATCCTTTCGATATGAAAGGTAGAGGGTTTTTCATTAAAAACCTTAATCCTCTTTCCCTTGAAGGGAATTTCTAGATGTGAATAATCTAGAGACAAATAGCCCCCTAGTTTGGTGGTGAATTCCCTTGATAGGCACATACTGAAATATGACTCTAGATCCACCACCACAACTTCTTGTATCATGGTGATTTGTGGCATCTTATGCAACATGATCAGAATATCCTTGATCACCCCTACTATCTTCATCAGAGTCCCATCCAGTTGGAGCACTCCAAGACTACTCCTCGTGTACTCCATACCCATAATCTCGCAAACAACCTTGGGCATCATAGTAGTTGTAGCACTAGAGTCGATCATGCAATTATGCACAACCCATCCCTCCATCCTGAGGGATAGATAGAATGGTGGTGGCCTATTCTTCCTGGTGGCCGAGGTAGTCAATATCTGAGTCAAGATAGTCTGAGTCAATTTTCCTTACCTTTAGCAGACTTCAATGATTCTTGTAATAGATCCACTTGGCCGGGTAGCTGAAGTGCATCAAAAAGGCTTACCTTAGCTGGAGTTTTCTTTAGTTCTTCAATAATACTATATGCCCCTATACCAGACTCACCTCCCTCCTTCGTAGTCTCGTATCTGGTTCGATACTGTTGTGTTGCTTCTACCCTCTGATGCTTGGTCAATGAGGGGTACCTGAGCCTTTCTCTTGCCTAGTCTCTTGTCTCGGTTTGGGGCTGGGAGGGTGAAGCCTGTGGTTGAGGAACTCTCCCCTAGCTCTCGGAGGTAAGAGATCCTTCAACAAGATGGGTCCCTCTAGCTTCGACACTTGGGTAGGCTCTTTTACTAGTGGTAGCATCTTCTCGCTTGGCATCTTGGAACTAACAGGTACTTTTAATGGTTCCATTTGAACCAGATCAACTTCAATGGGTTTTTTACCTACCCTCATAAGAACGAAAACTTGTTCGATAGGGGGGATCATAAAGTTGTGGTCCACCTCTCTGATCATGTTCACTTGTCCACCAGGTACACTATCTACCAGGGTCTGCACATAGTTCAAATGGACCATGCAGGTCTCCTCATCGTGTGGGTCATTGCAGGTGGAGCACCAATAAGCTCTGTCAGATGGACCAACTTCTTCATTATTTAACATGGTTGCATTTCTTTTGGGAGCTCTACTAGCGAAAGCAGCTTGTTCTCTAGTAATCGAGGGAGGAGGGGTGAATCTCCTTGGCTAGAAACTCTGATCAGACTACCTCTTTTTTAGGGTGGTGATCTCATTCGCCATTGCCCTCATCGATGATCACATATCCTACAATTCTTTGACCTGGTCCAAATTTGTAGGTGTAGAGGTGTGGGCAATGGTAATGGTGCCAATGGTGTAGGCAATGCCGGATATGGAATAGGAGCTAGAAGTTGGGGAACAATAGGTGTAGGAAACTATGGGATGGGTACCATTTGGTTCTAAGAAGAACTAGGATCCCATGATGGAATAGGGTACATTGGGGATGTAGGTAACGATTGAGAGGATGTACTAGGATATAGATGTTGGGGTAAATCCAAAAAAATTGGCATAGTTATTTTTGGAGGTAACTTACCAATAGCAACTAAGTCGACCTCAACCTTCTGTGCCTGAGCGTACAAGGCTAGAAATGTATTGACATTAGCATGTCGGATGCTCATGCTGATGTTAGAATGGAAAGCTCTTAGGTAATAAAATACTACTTGCTTCGGGGTGGGTCGAAGGTCGACGGTAACTCTCTACCAGGTTTGGGTGAACCTGACATTAAAATCAGCTATCTCCTCCTATGGGTGTCATTGAATAGTGGTGAACTAATGTAATAGTGAAAAGGGGTCTGCTTGCTCGTTAAAACCTTTTATCAACTGCTCGACCAACTGGTCCCACGTGGTGATGGTAGCAGGTGGCAAGGATCGGTACCAGTAGAGGAGTTTGCCTCTGAGTGAGAGTACTAACAATCTCACCATAACATCTTCATCTGTGATGCTATGAATAGTGGCTAGAGAAGCCACATCTTGAATGTGCTCGTAAGCTATTTTCCCAGTACCATCATACGTGGGTAGAGCCTTTAACGCTACGATTGGGATCTGGTTCTGAGCCTATAGATTCAGTGGTCCTGAATGATTCCAGGTTGGAAACTACCTGGGAGGATTTTGTGCCATCTGGACCGGAGTGCTTGGTTGAGGGGGTAAGCTAGTTGTGGTGCTGGAAGAACTTGGAGTTTGTGAAAATATACCGGCTACTTGCGAGGATGTCCCGACTAATGGGATAGTCGAGGGAACTACTCTAGGATGTTCTCCTAGAGCATCGATGTTAAGCTCAAAGAACTCAATTGTATCTTCTGGATTTCTAGCCTTCGATCTTGTGATCATGAAGGGGAGGGGATTTTAACCGGCTTCAAGATTCGGAGGCTTCTAGGTTCAGCTGAGTCGCCAGATGTTCTAATTTAACCAACAAAAATATGAACATCAAGTCTTAATACTCTTGGAGGTGGAACGTTTGCGTCCCATCGGGCATGCCAAAAATTGTTGGTCAAGAATCTACCTTAGGTATAGAATGTTTCATCTATGCACCCTAGACCCGACCAACATTGAAAGGCCAAAAGGAAGAAATGCCTCCCATGCCAATCTCCAGAGAGGGTTGGTTCCCTTACTAACTATTTTTAGCTTGCATATTTAGAGAACAAGAAAGGAATGGGAAATGACTGAAAGGAATGGGGAAAGGGTTGTAAGCCGATTGAGAAGGGGTGATGAACAGATAGCAAGATCAACAAATTTTACCTCAAACCAACAACATTTCACACAAAGAACAAAATAGAAATCGAAACCAAAATTCCTTAAACATGCAGTTTCCAGGGATATTCCAACATTCACCCTTTACCGATAGCTAAATCCAGGAATAGAATTTAAACTTTTCGATAATGAAATGAATTTAACAGAAATAAATGATAGAAAATCTGCACATAGAAGTGGATTAGAATCAGAGCCAAGAATTCCTTGCATTCATAGCAGAGCTTGAGTTTACAAAGCTTTCAAGCAAATTGTCCATCCTTAAAACATTGAATTTGCTAGTTTTTATAGAGGATTCCACCTCTAAAACATTAATGCTCAACCACAAAACATCGTCGTGGCAGCCAAGATTTGATTTTAGAGCCCATCAAAAAGTTATGAGGCATGGCTCAATTTGATGACTCCTCGAAAAGAAGTTGCATCACTTTAATGCGGCAACACGATTCACCTGCAATGCCATCTCCTCACTTGTTGGGACCACCTCAATGGCAAAGATCGGATTCTAAGATTCGAGGGGATTAGATTTTGATTCTCCCCTGACCAACTACCATTAAAAGGGTGAAAGCGCACCCTTGAGAATTAATTTTATCGTTGAAAAGCACCTTCGGGCGATCATCGCTGAAGCAGGGGAGAAAGAGGAGTTTCGCTGAGAAGAGGCATGAAAGGGAGTTTTGATGCCTTACTCGAGCGAAAGGGGAACTCGCCATGGTGGGCCCCGATTTTTTCTTGTTCGAACATTGGCCCAAAAGGGATTTCGCTCTTTTATTTTCCTGAAACAAGATCATCGAATGTGGCTTTGAATGCCACGTGGACGTCACTTTGATCCTGCCCAAACTTTTTGTCACCTTGCTGAAGAGGTGGGACCCAACACGTGGCCTTTATCACTTAGGAAATGATAAAAAGGTATTTCAGCCATACAAGCTCCAAAATGGATTTGCGCTCTTGAATGGGAGCGAAAACACTTGGGCCCCACTTGGTTTTTGGTTGACTTCTAGCCCGAAAAAGGGCTTTCGCTACACTTTTTCCCCGAAACCAAGTTTCATCGGCCGCACGTCTCACTTGGGGTGAACTTAACCAATTTTTTTGCCACCCTTGAGCCCAAAATGGGCTTTCGGTAGAAGCATGGCATGAAAGAGCCTTCGCCCATGACTTGAATAAGGAACAGGCACCATGAATACCTTTGTGCGATGATCTACCACCCGGGCCTTTGTTTATATGCTTGCATGAAAAGACTTGCGTGAGAAGAGCTTGCCAAAACCATATGTTTACTGGGTCCTCATGCCATGAGAGCTCGAAGAAATATCCTGCATGGTGAGTGAAAAAGGGACTGTGCGCTCCCTTGAGCGTAGCCAACAAATCTTGACAACAAAACATTAAAAGGAACACATTCTGAAAGAGAAGAACTTTTCAGGGCAGAAGAGATTATTACAACATGATTGGATGCAAAATGGTTCTTACGTCTGGAAAAATTTCTCATAAAAACAATGTGGCAGGGATGCCAACACCCCCTCATGGGGATTTTTTAAATAATATACTACTTCTTCAGACCATTATTTTAGTCAATCCTTAAACCTTTCTTCCCTCTCACCATCTCCGTTCTTAGGGTATGTCTCTTCCTGATGGTCTCTTTTTTTGTAAACAACTTAAAAGAAAATTTTATTTTTAAACTCTGGTTAATCCAAATAGATAACCTGGAAAATATCCATTCCCAACATAGAAAACAATCACACAATACATATTTTCCTTCATGTAATCTTCACCACTAAACCATTAAAACCATCATGGATAAAAAGTACCATAAAATTATAAATTAGAGAAAAGAAATGTTATTGACATAAAACTTTCCACTAAAATTGTTGCCTCCTATAGCGTCACCACTATGGATCTCTAAAACCATAAATCTAACTTGAAATCCTATGCAATCTCCCTCACTATTTATTAGAAATGGTCAATCCATTATCTCAATAGATGAGCCAGCAAATCTGAAACCTTTCACCAAAAAATAGCCCTAGGATACTGCAAAATTGTCACCTCTTGTAGTGCCTCCCCTATGGAGATATTGAACTATAGACTTATCTTAAAAGAATTTGCAATCTCCCTTACTAGCTGTTGTAAATGGTCAATTAATTATCTCAATAAATGAGTTGAAAAATCTACAACTTACTACCAAAAAATAGCCTAGGTTTACTCCAAATTATTTCCTCCTATAGTGCCTCCACTATGGATCTGTGGAACTACATATCTATCTTGAAATCCCATGCAATCTCCCTCATCATTTGCTCTAGACCTGCAACCTACCATCAAATTTGTCTCCTCCTATAGTTCCTCTATTGTGGAGCTCTAGAACCATAGATCTAACTTTAAATCTTTCCCAATCTCACTCACCAACTGTTGTAAATGGTCAATCCATTATTTCAATAGATAAGCTAACAAATATAAAACCTACCACCAAAAAATCTAAATGTTTATAATCTGACAAAAAAGGTAATTTGTTAAACAATGTAACTCTTAAATGGTTGAACATTTATATTATGACATTTCCAAAATAAATTTTATCATGTATATACATTATTTGTTAATTACCATAGTATACCAATCTTGTAAATAATATTAGAAAGGTTTCCAAGTGTAATATTCCAAAAAAATCCTTTCTTTTGTTACATTAATTTAGTATAAATAATTATCTAAGAATGCAACTTTGTACAACAACATTTAGTAAAATAATCAATTATCACTATATCATTTTCTATTTAAATGTTATTTTAAATAAAACTATCTCTTAGGTCATGAATAAAATCATTTATTGAATGTAAATCAATTAAGCATTTTAGATTCTATTGGATGATAATTATTTGCACTTTGGTCACTTGTATATTAGAATTTTGGATTCTATTTCAGACAATATCTATAAATGGTTGGCTTGGTGTACACTAATTTATTTTTTAATAAGAAAATAGAGATAGCCTACTCTAAACATTTATATTTGACATATTATACAAAATTCTCTCTATGAGTCATAAGATTCAAGACAAAGAGGACCACAATTGCACAAAATATTAAAATAACTAAGCAACCATAATATGCTAACAATTTAATATAAAAGGACTAACAAGATTTGGTACATACTTCAATTGCAAGAGGTACCTCAATCAACACATAACTATAGAGTGACTATTACCCAAGAACAATCATACCTAGAAATTAAACACATAAATAAAATTACTTACTTTTAATATTCACACTATGCTAAGCATTCAACTACAAAAGGACTAATGGAAGATATAAAACCAAATGACTAGGCTATGTCATAATCTCAAGGGTTTTTACTCCAACTATAAAATATTCTCAAGCATTACATTTTTATAGAGGGACTATTTCCCTTGCACAATCATGAAAGAAAAGTAAAGAATTAGATATGAATATGCCTATATATTCCATTTCTAATGAAAAGGGCCAATCTTACATCAAGAACTCATCATATATTAATAGGATTTATATAGCATTTCAAAGAGCAGAGGGACACCCATAAAAAGGGGTCTAACGAAGCTTTTTATGTGCCCTTGGGATCATATATATACAATACAATATGTCCTTGTATCTAGCAAAGGCTTTGTAAGTTTACCCATTTAAATAAATACTACAACTACTTTTCATAATATGTGTAAATTTATCTTTATGAAAATTAAATATTTGATTTGTAGTCATATTTTGGTGCCAAGGGCCCAAGACCTAATTTGTTTTTTTTGACCTATGGGAAGCATATTGTATGCTTGGATTGGTTCCTAAGCTTCTACTCTAAACAACCATGCTACATGAACATTTTTGAGTTAGTGTACAAAATTTCTTGATCCAGTAGATTCAATGGTTGTTTTTTGAGATGAGGTTCTTGTCAAATTTATATACACAAGGTTTTAATAAGGGATGGACTTCTATAAATGTATTTTTTTTGTTTTGGAAGCTCTATTTTTGTGCTTAGTCCTTGTTTTTATATTTAAGTTTAAATATTAAATTTTTAGCACATTTTTCTTTTTTGGGATGTTGATGTTAGCATCTACATTTAGGTAATGCACATCACATTCATATAGAAGGATTATTATTTATTTTTTACTAGCTAGGTTGTTGGTGTGGTCATGGCTATTATGCCACTACTATATATTTCTATTTTTGCCTTGAACAAACACTTTGAGCATACATAGTTATTTATAGAGTTTGTTCTACATAGAGTGAGACACTTAGTGACTTGCTAATGAGTAAAGGGTTGGAATATTAAAAATCCTAGGAATTCCCTGGTTAGTTGAGCACTTATTTGAATCTTCTCATTTGACTTGTTCTTCTATAATTAGATAAGATAAAGTCTTTCAAAATCCAATGGATCCTATTGCTTGATTAGAATTGATAGCATGATCTCAACCATCTATTTGAATGGATCAAACCCTTGATTAAGTTCTATATTTAAATTATTGCTAGGATTTTGATGCATTCTCCTATTGGTTGTAGTGATGTCATCTTTTTACAATTGTTGTAGATCATGAATATCCTTTAAAAGCTTAGGTAAATCTAGATCTAGGCATCCAATCCAATCCTTTTAGTAGTGCTTAAACTTCCTAGGTAATATTTGTAACCTTAGATTTACCTTTTGAATGATTTTTTAACCCATTGATTATATATTTAATCTCTTGAGGTAATACATAGCCATTTTTACAATTTTATTTTAACAAAATTTCTTTTGAGTTTTAAATCCTTTACAAAACAATTATTGTACTACCCTTTGCAAATGTAAAATTTTTAAATTATTGATTTGAATAATTTATTAAAAATAATGATATATTTGGTAACTTTATATGGTGTCATATCTACTATGATAAAGGACTTAGAAGCTCCAACCTTGTCCATTGGACTTATGGAGTCATCATTAAAGAATGAAGAATAAAATAATGTATACACAAAAGAATGTGAGAATATGCTTAGAGATAAAAAAATATCCATGTCTACAAAATTGTAGCTTAGGATGCATTTCATAGCACTAGAGTCATCATAGAGTCTATTTTTTAGATGAAAGTGTTTTTCCTTGAACCAGTGTTCCATATGGAACATCTAGTTACTTAGGCCTCCTTTTGAATATTTTTTTATTTATGTTGTGATTACTTCTAATTTATGCTAAAGACTATCTTATACTTAAAAATAAATATTTTATTTATCATAATTTGAATTACTTTCAACTAAACCTATCTAACTAATATTACAAAAATTAGGTTGTATGCTCAATGTTCTAGAAGCAAGTTCATGTTGATGAGAGGTAATGAACATGGGGAAATTGAATACTATAATGACAAAATTAGAAACAAAGGAGTATCCAAAATACAATGGGAAGATAAAAGTTTCAAAAGATAAATTATTATTTTCTTACATGATTAATTAGAATGGTTCCTTCACTAACACATGCATGACGTACACTTTGTTCAATATATAGTTACACCAAAAAATGAGGGCTAGAACTTTGTTTCAAATTATAATGGGAATACTTGATTTCATGATCTAATGTGTCCCCATTCCAATTATTAATTCAACTCAATGCTACTCCAACAAATAATATCTATTTGATATTTTTTCACTCTAATTAGAACTTAGGCCTGAGTTCCCATTTTTTAAATTGCTCATATGCAATTGAAAAAATCCCCACTTGTATTAAATCATGACCACATAATGGTATTACAACAACTTGAAAATTATGCATGTATTCTCTAACAAAATTTGAACCTGGGTCTCCTCCTTGAAAGTTGGGAAATTTAACTAATTGAGCTCATTCCACGTGATCTCGATTTGCTAGCTTGTTCTTAACTTCTTTATTATATTTTTAAAATTCAAGGGATAAAAAAATACAATAAATCTACTTATGAGTTTAGTATTATATCCCTTAGATTTATTCAAAGTCTATGTTCCTTAATTGGACATGATCTAATCTTACAAAGATAAGTCCAACATGGGATGCCTCATTCTAACAACAAATACATATAAGAATCATTGAACATATTCCAATGGTTTTTCCACTATCATCTGAAACTAAAGCATATGTTAAAATAGTATAATATTTTCTAAATAGGAAAGGGAAGCTTGGAATTTGAATGAATAAAGAGGCTAGACAATTCAAACAACTAGAATTTTCAATTAAATCTCAACATCCATCATAGATAGAATAATGGTCTTTGGAAAACAATACTTAACTTCTTTATTAATTCTAAACATAATCTTTAATCTAATTATGAAATAACATCATAAATGTAAATGGAATTCTTTTTTCTCATTGTGACAAGGTAGCATTAAATATATACAAATTTTAAAATTTTCTTCCCAAACATATCCTAAACCAAATAAAAAGCATATATTTGTACTTAAAATAAATGCACATAATTCTATAATGACTCAACCTAACATCTATTTTTTATCATATTTTATTCTAGTGCAAATTCTTATCACATTTTAATAAAAAAATCTTTTAAATACTATTGATGATGATAATGAATTAATCCAAATAATTCCTTAATTTCTACAACATGAAATTACATGAAATGATCACATTGTCTTAAAAATAAAATTTTGTTGGATTCAATTCTTAGATTCCTTCAATATTAATATATTCACAAATTAATTTCATTGGATACCAACATATAAACAATAATTTTCCAATTCACATCACTCAAACAACTCTATCCATGATTGTACACAAACTTAAATATACATCTAAATAGAAAGGTAGCTATATACAAAGATTCCATTTATATTTTGTATTCATACTTAATGGTATCATGCATAGAGATCTAGAACTATAATTTTATGGTTCCATTATATTTTTGCTTCTCTAAATGGGTACCATTATAATGGGAATGAATCTTGACCACTTGTTGATTAAGGAAATTGTCCTAACTTCTAAATTATGTTTTGTGCCTCCAGATATGAGTTTCAACAAGTTTGGATGGGTTTTCCAAAGGCTTCCCATGATCTCTAGATTTAGGTTGGCTCCCCACTATCCTCATGTATATCACTAATATAAACTAAAATACATGAAAATAAAGTACAAAAATAAAAATGCATGAAAAGTAAAGTGCAAAAAATAAAATTATGAGAAGTTTAGAGTGTGATAAATTGAAAGCAAATACAACTTTTACACTATATCAAGGATAGTGTGTGATCAATCGATACATGATAATTGAATAACATCAATGTCCACATATATTTTTAATTATAAAATTGATAAAAAAATGAGAAGATGAAATAGAAGGGCCATGCCACAACTACTATGCACATAGAAAACAAGGAGGGAAATGCCATTAATGGGATGAATAAGGACTTGCTAATTTTTGAAAACCTTTTGATTGCAAAGCACAATTTGGATTTCAGAAGTGTAGCTCTAAATTATCATAGCCAAAATATGATTACAATGAGGGCCCTAAACCTCTATTTATAGCAAAAGTTTACCCCTAAGTTACCTAGGGTGAAAATAATTACTCCTACTAAAAGTAACAATTGGAGGTAATTTTAGCAAAATGTTGCACCTCCAAATATTAAATGAATTTGATCATACCTTTAATAGGATTAAAAGGCTCCAAAAATTATTTGGTGTGCCACTACATGTCAAAAAGTTACTTTACAAAAATAAATTCTCATGATTTATAGCAATTTTACTTTTGTGTTTGTTTGAGCATTTTGATTAGGTTTGTCGAGTGATCCACTAACATTTAATGAGCAAAACAACTACCTCATTTGAGAAAATGACTTCCTAAAGAAAATAAATCACTTAAAAAGGCAAATTGCT